>CM041017.1:12026594-12755726 GCA_022984855.1 Dimocarpus longan | reverse complement strand
TGTGCCCTCTGGAGTGCCCTCCACCAATCTTTGGCACAGTCTTTCAGCAGGAAGGTTGAATAGGAGACCATCTGCTCCTCTGTACACCCCATAATCTGAAAAATTTCTTCATTTGTTTCGAGCCATGACAGTGCTCGCTCAGGGTTTCCTGTGCCATCATATGATTTCGCGCCTAACTTCCGAGCACGCTCTATTGAAACTCCTGCCTCATGTGGCTGCTAAGGTGGCGGTGGAGGTGGTGGTGGTGGGTAAAATGCCGCAGCAAATGCCTGCGCCATCTGCTGCACCATCTGCTCTAAATTCACTGGTGCCTGTGCCGGTATGGGTCGCTCAGGCTGGGAGGGCTCTCTGTGGGATGAGCTTGTCGGCACATTAGCGAACTCGTCCGCATGCTCTTCCGGGGGTGGGGGTGCCTCTGCGGTTATCCGCCTCGTCCTAGGACGATCTCTGCGCTGCATATCTTTAGATGAGCATAAAACTCGGGTTAGAACATTTACAACGCCTGAATTAATGCTATACTCATGCAACGTTCAACTTTAATTTCTATATCTCATATATCTCATGCATAAAATGCATCAACTATCTCATACTTTATGCATATAATAACTTCGTGCATAACTTATATATAATTGCACGCAAAGCTCAAGCATGAATTATATAACCTTTACTTTAAATTATGCAGTCCATGCAAGCATAGCTCATTAAAAAAAAAAAAAAATGAATGCATATAATATTCTCGTGCTTCAGGCATAACTCATGCATAACTAGCTTAAACTTTCTCTTAACTTAACGAGAACCGGGCTTTGATACCAACTTGACAGGACCCAAACCAGACCTTCTCTAGCCTTTTGTCTAGAGGGCCCTGTCGGGCACTTCAACGGACTCCCCGAACCCTACTTGTCGGATTGGAGAAATCCGGGAAGCGAACCCCTTTACTTTACTTAACCGGTTTACTCGTTTTAGGCTTAAAAATTTTATTTTCTTTTAATAATATTGAAACGGTGTGAATTTTTCGCGTTTGATTGAGAACTAGTTTTATAAAAATCGAACAGCATAACGGCTGTAAATTTAACATTTCCAAAATCAACCTGCATAAGAAATACACTTCGAACTATTTTGATCACCGTCCAACTTCTTTCAATCTCAAACATGCATTTTTCATTCATTTCACAAACATGTAATTCTTTTACAAACATAATTCACATATGTAATTAACATATAACAACTCATACTTATATGAAATATGTGCCTTGCGCAATGTGTGCATATCAAGTGTAATGGTTCATTTATATATACATATCAAAATATGATTTATAATCCGTCAAGCATCTCATGTCAACACATAATTATTTGATTCAATATATACACATGTACACAATGTCAAAATACATTAACATCCATATATTTCGTCTCCTTATTTCCCCCACCTACAGTTAATCAAAATAATGTCTTTGATGCAAAAGCGTCCGTGCCAACGTCTACTAAAGTATACAAGCTACACAAAACAAAGAGAGGTTAGGCAATATATATATAAAGGTATAACTCCGCATAGACATTACTTAGAAAATAATCGATTTTATTTTATTTTATTTTATTTTTTTTCTTTTGGAAACCATTTCTCATAAGACAACCATGTGCAAAGCCACTACGCACGGAATTTGCTACATCGCGACATAGGATGAACTTTCTCAACTCTAGGTAATCACAACGCGGAATTTTCTACATCGCCGTTGTAGTGCCAATAGCTTATACTTTACGCAACTACATGCGGAATTTTCTACATCGCATATTGTAGTGCAATTTACTCATCACTTACAATTAGATACGGAATTTTCTACATCGTATCACATTGCTATCAACCTTGACAACTACGAGCGGAATTTTCTACATCGCCGCGTAGTGCCAAGATGCTAATATCACAACATGCACATGGGTCTTAATTCAACTTTACTTTGCTTTACTTTTAAACCTTTTTGCAACTTACTTTCGCCTTCGAATCTCATTTCTAGATTCTAGGCATAACTCATTACTTAACATAAAACTTATGATTTTGGAAAACCATTTTGCAAAACTCTTTGAAACAATATATTTTATCATTGTCATATAAATGGAAATCAACTAGATGTAAGTGAAGTGAAGGACACTTACCTCGATCCCAACGCTCTCAATGCCTCAACGAGCCTCTTGCGTCTCGTCCGCGTGCTCGTCACTTTGTGCTAGCTTGGGTTTGCTTGAAAATGAGACATAAAGCTTCAAAAATGAGTTGTGCAAACTTTTGGTCTTCTTCCTTGGTCTCTCTTCCTTTGGCGTTCCACCTTGCTCTCTCTTTTTCAACTCATGGTTTCTGCAGCCTATTTGTTGTGTTTGTGCTTTTAAAATTTGCTAAGTGTCATATATATAGGTGTGACTTTTATGGAAATGACATTGATACCCTCTTTTGCTTTTTATTGCCGCCACTCCATCTTTTGTCTAACATGAACTTTTGTTTCACTTTTGCTTCTTGTTTTTGGCATGAATGGGGGCTTAATTGTCATGCTTCCTTTATTTTATTTATTTTGCTCACTTACTAGGACTAAAATACCCCTACTATTTATAACATGGAGACTTGTCCATCTAAGGGTAATTTGGTAACTCATGAAATTGAAATAATTCTTTAATCATTAGTGCATGACAACTAATTTATGCATATATGTAATTAATATTAAACTATGAGATTTGTCACTTATCTTGCTTCCAATTAGTTGAGATAAAGTATCTCCACTTTATCATGTGAGCTCACCTCACATGATTAATGAATAATTCATTCCTAACCGTCTTGTATTCGTACCGGGGTCAGCCAAACGACATCCGACTTGCAATACGAAATTATAATAAACTTCAAATAACACTAAGGGAAACCTATGATTCGACCGTAACTCAATTTGAAGATTTTTAATACCATAAAACAATAAGTCTGGATGAGGGCTTACACTTCGTTCTTGGGCTTTTCTATAGTACCAGAATGCCCACAACAAAACTCAATCAAGAACCAAAATTATAAAAGAAGGATATTGACGCCACTCCCAAGACATAGATGAGGAGGTGAGAGATAAATCATGGTTTTGATCGCCACAATCATAGCTTGATAAAATCACATGTTGATGTGAACCCCGTATATAAAGATACGACACCCACGGCCAAATTGAAACACAACCCCAAGAAAGATTAAAACAGGTTCATGAAAAGAAAAATTTTGACTCATTGATTATATGTCAATCAAAGAACCAAAGTTATAAAGAACTTTGACCCAATGATTAGAACTCAATCAAGAACCAAAATTATAAAAGAAGGATATTGACAACACTCCCAAGACATAGATGAGAATGTGGGAGATAAGTCATGTTTGATCGCCACAAGCAAAGCTTGATAAGATCACATGTTCATGAAGAACAAGAGAGAAAATTCACTCTCTCAATTAAACATAATTGGCTGCCTCTTCATTCATCATCATTGTTTTTATTGCTTAGGGTTGCAAACTTTTTATAGGCATACAATTCTAAATCTAATAGGAAACTAAAATAAACTCTTAATTCTAAATCTAATAAGAAACCAAAATAAACTCTCAATCCTAAACCTAATAGAAAACTAAAATAAAATTCTAATTTAATTAACTCTCAGCCCAACAATTAAAAGCCCAATATAAAATTAAATATACTAAACTAATTTAAAACCTAACTCATAATACAAATTAAGCCCAAATTAATACAAACAAATAAATAACAGGTCAATTTGCATCTAATTGCCTTCATGATTGATAATCTTCAAGCAACCAACCCAATTAAAGTCTTCAAGCTTGATTCTCTTAATTTTGTCCCTTGTCATCGGTCCACCATTATAAGATGGCTTTGATGAATGACTTGCTTGCTTCCTGAGTGTCCATCATTCTTCCTTTCTTCAAAACGATTTGTCCTCAAATCGTGACCTATCTAGTTGTTTGAAGTCTTGATTGAAAACCAGAAAATAATGTTTGAAAATAACCTCTCACACTCTCTCACGTGTTTCACTCAACACTCGGAGTTTCACTTTTTGAATTTCGTTCACTCATAATTCTCCTTTATTTTTTTAATCAAACTAGAACATACTTTCAATAATTTCAATGTAGAATTTGCGGATTGAATCACGATGAAACAATAGATAAATCTTGCAAATCCAGAAACCCTAGAATGCGTTTGTAAGAATCTTGATTGTTTATGCGGTTTAAGAACAGAATATGAAGATTCAACCAAGATTGTTGTATTTGGTCAAGATAATTGATGAAGTGCAGACCACAAGAGACTAAAGAATATATATATATATATATATATATATGACAGATAAAAGAAGTGGCGTGCAGTACCACAAGACACAAAAATAAAAAGAATGCTGATTGAATGATAGGTGATGATGTGCAGCACCAGAAGACAAAAATAAGGAAGATATATATAATTAATATTGACTGATTTTGGTACTGCAATTCAATGAAAGGTGATGCGGTTCATACGAAGCAAAAAAGGCAAGTATGTGATCAGATACGAATTGGTGTGTGGCAGAATCAAGAAGAAAATAAAATAATGAGATGATGGTGGATGACGTGACAAGAAGATGATGTGGTTGGTTTGGCACTCAATCTTGAT
The DNA here is from genome assembly GCA_022984855.1 of Dimocarpus longan. Taxonomy (NCBI): domain Eukaryota; kingdom Viridiplantae; phylum Streptophyta; class Magnoliopsida; order Sapindales; family Sapindaceae; genus Dimocarpus; species Dimocarpus longan. The sequence continues at coordinate 12,751,074 of CM041017.1, read as the reverse complement.
GATGGTTTTTTTTTTTTTTTTGGTGTAGCAGTCAATAAAGTTATGCAAACTAGGATGATATGCGGCTAATTTAGAATTGAAACAAGAAAATTTAAATTCAAAACTCAAACTTGAATTAAATAACCAAAATTGAAAAAAAATATATATATCTAAAAAAAAAAAAAAGTTTGAATGCCATAAATTGCTTGGATTGAAGTGAGTTGATATTAATTTACCTTATTTGCAATTCAAGATCTTTGCGGTGTTCGAAATCTTTTCTTGAGATCAGATTGCTTTTCGTTATTTCATCATTCTAGTGTCATTGTTGGTCCTTATTTCTTTCGTGTTCTTTGTGTGTGCGTTTTTTCTTTGTCGAGATTTGTCTAGGGCGATTATTTCAAGAGTGACCTTGTTGTGATTGATTAGTTCTATAAAGAACTTAGTGAGAAAAGTTTGAGTGTGGATAGGGAGTGTTGAGTTAAATCAAAATCATTGAGTGTCAAACACATGAGTGATTAGAGTGAAACACGTGAGGGAGTGTTGTGAGGTTACTTTTACTAACATTCTTGCAGGTGTCAATCATGTCTACGGATAACGATAAAGAAGTTTATTGAATAAAGTTTTAGCTTTTCTCCATTGTTCTTTTGAGAACTTTAAGATTGCATCAAGAATTGTTCTTGATTTATTGACCTTGACTTATCTCCCACATTCTCATCTCTTTCTTGGGAGTGGCGTCGTTATATCTTTGGTTCTTGGTTCTCTAATCAACGGGTCAAAGATTTTCTATAATCTGAATTAACTTTCTTGGGGGTTGTATTTCAATTTGATCGTTGGTGTTGTATCGTTATATACGGGGTTCGCATCAGTAATGATGAACACTCAGGAAGCAAGCAAGTCATTCATCAAAGCCATCCTATAATGGTGGACCGATGACAAGGGACAAAATTAAAAGAATCAAACTTGAAGACTTTAATTGGGCTGGTTGCTTGAAGATTATCAATCATGAAGGCAATTAGATGCAAATTGACCTGTTATTTATTTGTTTGTATTAATTTGGGCTTAATTTGTATTACGGGTTAGGTTTTAAATTAATTTAGTATATTTAATTTTATATTGGGCTTTTAATTGTTGGGCTGAGAGTTAATTAAATTAGGATTTTATTTTAGTTTTCTATTAGGTTTAGGATTGAGAGTTTATTTTGGTTTCTTATTAGATTTAGAATTGAGAGTTTATTTTAGTTTCCTATTAGATTTAGAATTATATGCCTATAAAAAGTTTGCAACCCTAAGCAATAAAAACAATGAAGATGAATGAAGAGGCAGCCAATTATGTTTAATTGAGAGAGTAAATTTTCTCTCTTGTTCTTCATGAACATGTGATCTTATCAAGCTTTGCTTGTGACGATCAAACATGACTTATCTCCCACCTTCTCATCTATGTCTTGGGAGTGGCGTCAATATCCTTCTTTTATAATTTTGGTTCTTGATTGAGTTCTAATCATTGGGTCAAAGTTCTTTATAACTTTAGTTCTTTTATTGACATATAATCAATGGGTCAAAATTTTTCTTTTCCTAATTCAAACTAGAATGCACTCTATATGGATTGTAAATTCTGGAGTTAAACCAAAAACAAGATTTTGATATGAATCTTGCAAATCAAGAAATATGAAAATAAATCAAGAATTCAAGAAACCCTAGAATGTGTTTTCAAGAATCCTGATTGTTGATGTGGTTGCAGAACAAAATATGAAGATTCAAACCAAGATTATTGTATTTGGTCAAGATAATTGATGAATTAAATAAGATGGGTGAGTGATGTGCAGACAAAAACACAAGCAAACTGATGGTGGTGGTGTCGGCACTAAAAGACAGAAAAAGGGTGATGGGTTTATTTTTATAATTGATTGATATTGTTACTGCACTTCAATCAATTATGTATAATATATATATATATTGGTAACAGATGGTGCTACAGCAGAATAAAAAAAAAAACAAATTAAAATACTGAGATGATGGTAGATGTTTGAACGTGTCTAAGACCAGAAGCAAATATGGATTGATGGATGATGAGATGATTTTCAGCAACAAATTAAAACAAATAACAAGAAAATAATCAAACCTGAATTAATTAACCGAAGCTCTGATACCAACTATGTGAATCCCGTATATAAAGATAAGACACCCACGGTCAAATTGAAACACAACCCCAAGAAAGATTAAAACAGGTTTATGAAAAGAAAAATTTTGACCCATTAATTATATGTCAATCAAATAACCAAAGTTATAAAGAACTTTGACCCAATGATTAGAACTCAATCAAGAACCAAAATTATAAAAGAAGGATATTGACGCCACTCCCAAGACATAGATGAGAAGGTGGGAGATAAGTCATATTTGATCTCCATAAGCAAAGCTTGATAAAATCACATGTTCATGAAGAACAAGAGAGAAAATTCATTCTCTCAATTAAACATAATTGGCTGCCTCTTCATTCATCATCATTGTTTTTATTGCTTAGGGTTGCAAACTTTTTATAGGCATACAATTCTAAATCTAATAGGAAACTAAAATAAACTCTTAATTCTAAATCTAATAAGAAACCAAAATAAACTCTCAATCCTAAACCTAATAGAAAACTAAAATAAAATTCTAATTTAATTAACTCTCAGCCCAACAATTAAATGCCCAATATAAAATTAAATATACTAAACTAATTTAAAACCTAACTCATAATACAAATTAAGCCCAAATTAATACAAACAAATAAATAACAGGTCAATTTGCATCTAATTGCCTTCATGATTGATAATCTTCAAGCAACCAACCCAATTAAAGTCTTCAAGCTTGATTCTCTTAATTTTGTCCCTTGTCATCGGTCCACCATTATAAGATGGCTTTGATGAATGACTTGCTTGCTTCCTGAGTGTCCATCATTCTTCCTTTCTTCAAAACGATTTGTCCTCAAATCGTGACCTATCTAGTTGTTTGAAGTCTTGATTGAAAACCAGAAAATAATGTTTGAAAATAACCTCTCACACTCTCTCACGTGTTTCACTCAACACTCGGAGTTTCACTTTTTGAATTTCGTTCACTCATAATTCTCCTTTATTTTTTTAATCAAACTAGAACATACTTTCAATAATTTCAATGCAGAATTTGCGGATTGAATCACGATGAAACAATAGATAAATCTTGCAAATCCAGAAACCCTAGAATGCGTTTGTAAGAATCTTGATTGTTTATGCGGTTTAAGAACAGAATATGAAGATTCAACCAAGATTGTTGTATTTGGTCAAGATAATTGATGAAGTGCAGACCACAAGAGACTAAAGAATATATATATATATATATATATATGACAGATAAAAGAAGTGGCGTGCAGTACCACAAGACACAAAAATAAAAAGAATGCTGATTGAATGATAGGTGATGATGTGCAGCACCAGAAGACAAAAATAAGGAAGATATATATAATTAATATTGACTGATTTTGGTACTGCAATTCAATGAAAGGTGATGCGGTTCATACGAAGCAAAAAAGGCAAGTATGTGATCAGATACGAATTGGTGTGTGGCAGAATCAAGAAGAAAATAAAATAATGAGATGATGGTGGATGACGTGACAAGAAGATGATGTGGTTGGTTTGGCACTCAATCTTGATGATGGTTTTTTTTTTTTTTTTGGTGTAGCAGTCAATAAAGTTATGCAAACTAGGATGATATGCGGCTAATTTAGAATTGAAACAAGAAAATTTAAATTCAAAACTCAAACTTGAATTAAATAACCAAAATTGAAAAAAAATATATATATCTAAAAAAAAAAAAAAGTTTGAATGCCATAAATTGCTTGGATTGAAGTGAGTTGATATTAATTTACCTTATTTGCAATTCAAGATCTTTGCGGTGTTCGAAATCTTTTCTTGAGATCAGATTACTTTTCGTTATTTCATCATTCTAGTGTCATTGTTGGTCCTTATTTCTTTCGTGTTCTTTGTGTGTGCGTTTTTTCTTTGTCGAGATTTGTCTAGGGCGATTATTTCAAGAGTGACCTTGTTGTGATTGATTAGTTCTATAAAGAACTTAGTGAGAAAAGTTTGAGTGTGGATAGGGAGTGTTGAGTTAAATCAAAATCATTGAGTGTCAAACACATGAGTGATTAGAGTGAAACACGTGAGGGAGTGTTGTGAGGTTACTTTTACTAACATTCTTGCAGGTGTCAATCATGTCTACGGATAACGATAAAGAAGTTTATTGAATAAAGTTTTAGCTTTTCTCCATTGTTCTTTTGAGAACTTTAAGATTGCATCAAGAATTGTTCTTGATTTATTGACCTTGACTTATCTCCCACATTCTCATCTCTTTCTTGGGAGTGGCGTCGTTATATCTTTGGTTCTTGGTTCTCTAATCAACGGGTCAAAGATTTTCTATAATCTGAATTAACTTTCTTGGGGGTTGTATTTCAATTTGATCGTTGGTGTTGTATCGTTATATACGGGGTTCGCATCAGTAATGATGAACACTCAGGAAGCAAGCAAGTCATTCATCAAAGCCATCCTATAATGGTGGACCGATGACAAGGGACAAAATTAAAAGAATCAAACTTGAAGACTTTAATTGGGCTGGTTGCTTGAAGATTATCAATCATGAAGGCAATTAGATGCAAATTGACCTGTTATTTATTTGTTTGTATTAATTTGGGCTTAATTTGTATTACGGGTTAGGTTTTAAATTAATTTAGTATATTTAATTTTATATTGGGCTTTTAATTGTTGGGCTGAGAGTTAATTAAATTAGGATTTTATTTTAGTTTTCTATTAGGTTTAGGATTGAGAGTTTATTTTGGTTTCTTATTAGATTTAGAATTGAGAGTTTATTTTAGTTTCCTATTAGATTTAGAATTATATGCCTATAAAAAGTTTGCAACCCTAAGCAATAAAAACAATGAAGATGAATGAAGAGGCAGCCAATTATGTTTAATTGAGAGAGTAAATTTTCTCTCTTGTTCTTCATGAACATGTGATCTTATCAAGCTTTGCTTGTGACGATCAAACATGACTTATCTCCCACCTTCTCATCTATGTCTTGGGAGTGGCGTCAATATCCTTCTTTTATAATTTTGGTTCTTGATTGAGTTCTAATCATTGGGTCAAAGTTCTTTATAACTTTAGTTCTTTTATTGACATATAATCAATGGGTCAAAATTTTTCTTTTCCTAATTCAAACTAGAATGCACTCTATATGGATTGTAAATTCTGGAGTTAAACCAAAAACAAGATTTTGATATGAATCTTGCAAATCAAGAAATATGAAAATAAATCAAGAATTCAAGAAACCCTAGAATGTGTTTTCAAGAATCCTGATTGTTGATGTGGTTGCAGAACAAAATATGAAGATTCAAACCAAGATTATTGTATTTGGTCAAGATAATTGATGAATTAAATAAGATGGGTGAGTGATGTGCAGACAAAAACACAAGCAAACTGATGGTGGTGGTGTCGGCACTAAAAGACAGAAAAAGGGTGATGGGTTTATTTTTATAATTGATTGATATTGTTACTGCACTTCAATCAATTATGTATAATATATATATATATTGGTAACAGATGGTGCTACAGCAGAATAAAAAAAAAAACAAATTAAAATACTGAGATGATGGTAGATGTTTGAACGTGTCTAAGACCAGAAGCAAATATGGATTGATGGATGATGAGATGATTTTCAGCAACAAATTAAAACAAATAACAAGAAAATAATCAAACCTGAATTAATTAACCGAAGCTCTGATACCAACTATGTGAATCCCGTATATAAAGATAAGACACCCACGGTCAAATTGAAACACAACCCCAAGAAAGATTAAAACAGGTTTATGAAAAGAAAAATTTTGACCCATTAATTATATGTCAATCAAATAACCAAAGTTATAAAGAACTTTGACCCAATGATTAGAACTCAATCAAGAACCAAAATTATAAAAGAAGGATATTGACGCCACTCCCAAGACATAGATGAGAAGGTGGGAGATAAGTCATATTTGATCTCCATAAGCAAAGCTTGATAAAATCACATGTTCATGAAGAACAAGAGAGAAAATTCATTCTCTCAATTAAACATAATTGGCTGCCTCTTCATTCATCATCATTATTTTTATTGCTTAGGGTTGCAAACTTTTTATAGGCATACAATTCTAAATCTAATAGGAAACTAAAATAAACTCTTAATTCTAAATCTAATAAGAAACCAAAATAAACTCTCAATCCTAAACCTAATAGAAAACTAAAATAAAATTCTAATTTAATTAACTCTCAGCCCAACAATTAAATGCCCAATATAAAATTAAATATACTAAACTAATTTAAAACCTAACTCATAATACAAATTAAGCCCAAATTAATACAAACAAATAAATAACAGGTCAATTTGCATCTAATTGCCTTCATGATTGATAATCTTCAAGCAACCAACCCAATTAAAGTCTTCAAGCTTGATTCTCTTAATTTTGTCCCTTGTCATCGGTCCACCATTATAAGATGGCTTTGATGAATGACTTGCTTGCTTCCTGAGTGTCCATCATTCTTCCTTTCTTCAAAACGATTTGTCCTCAAATCGTGACCTATCTAGTTGTTTGAAGTCTTGATTGAAAACCAGAAAATAATGTTTGAAAATAACCTCTCACACTCTCTCACGTGTTTCACTCAACACTCGGAGTTTCACTTTTTGAATTTCGTTCACTCATAATTCTCCTTTATTTTTTTAATCAAACTAGAACATACTTTCAATAATTTCAATGCAGAATTTGCGGATTGAATCACGATGAAACAATAGATAAATCTTGCAAATCCAGAAACCCTAGAATGCGTTTGTAAGAATCTTGATTGTTTATGCGGTTTAAGAACAGAATATGAAGATTCAACCAAGATTGTTGTATTTGGTCAAGATAATTGATGAAGTGCAGACCACAAGAGACTAAAGAATATATATATATATATATATATATGACAGATAAAAGAAGTGGCGTGCAGTACCACAAGACACAAAAATAAAAAGAATGCTGATTGAATGATAGGTGATGATGTGCAGCACCAGAAGACAAAAATAAGGAAGATATATATAATTAATATTGACTGATTTTGGTACTGCAATTCAATGAAAGGTGATGCGGTTCATACGAAGCAAAAAAGGCAAGTATGTGATCAGATACGAATTGGTGTGTGGCAGAATCAAGAAGAAAATAAAATAATGAGATGATGGTGGATGACGTGACAAGAAGATGATGTGGTTGGTTTGGCACTCAATCTTGATGATGGTTTTTTTTTTTTTTTGGTGTAGCAGTCAATAAAGTTATGCAAACTAGGATGATATGCGGCTAATTTAGAATTGAAACAAGAAAATTTAAATTCAAAACTCAAACTTGAATTAAATAACCAAAATTGAAAAAAAATATATATATTTAAAAAAAAAAAAAAGTTTGAATGCCATAAATTGCTTGGATTGAAGTGAGTTGATATTAATTTACCTTCTTTGCAATTCAAGATCTTTGCGGTGTTCGAAATCTTTTCTTGAGATCAGATTGCTTTTCGTTATTTCATCATTCTAGTGTCATTGTTGGTCCTTATTTCTTTCGTGTTCTTTGTGTGTGCGTTTTTTCTTTGTCGAGATTTGTCTAGGGCGATTATTTCAAGAGTGACCTTGTTGTGATTGATTAGTTCTATAAAGAACTTAGTGAGAAAAGTTTGAGTGTGGATAGGGAGTGTTGAGTTAAATCAAAATCATTGAGTGTCAAACACATGAGTGATTAGAGTAAAACACGTGAGGGAGTGTTGTGAGGTTACTTTTACTAACATTCTTGCAGGTGTCAATCATGTCTACGGATAACGATAAAAAAGTTTATTGAATAAAGTTTTAGCTTTTCTCCATTGTTCTTTTGAGAACTTTAAGATTGCATCAAGAATTGTTCTTGATTTATTGACCTTGACTTATCTCCCACATTCTCATCTCTTTCTTGGGAGTGGCGTCGTTATATCTTTGGTTCTTGGTTCTCTAATCAACGGGTCAAAGATTTTCTATAATCTGAATTAACTTTCTTGGGGGTTGTATTTCAATTTGATCGTTGGTGTTGTATCGTTATATACGGGGTTCGCATCAGTAATGATGAACACTCAGGAAGCAAGCAAGTCATTCATCAAAGCCATCCTATAATGGTGGACCGATGACAAGGGACAAAATTAAAAGAATCAAACTTGAAGACTTTAATTGGGCTGGTTGCTTGAAGATTATCAATCATGAAGGCAATTAGATGCAAATTGACCTGTTATTTATTTGTTTGTATTAATTTGGGCTTAATTTGTATTACGGGTTAGGTTTTAAATTAGTTTAGTATATTTAATTTTATATTGGGCTTTTAATTGTTGGGCTGAGAGTTAATTAAATTAGGATTTTATTTTAGTTTTCTATTAGGTTTAGGATTGAGAGTTTATTTTGGTTTCTTATTAGATTTAGAATTGAGAGTTTATTTTAGTTTCCTATTAGATTTAGAATTATATGCCTATAAAAAGTTTGCAACCCTAAGCAATAAAAACAATGAAGATGAATGAAGAGGCAGCCAATTATGTTTAATTGAGAGAGTAAATTTTCTCTCTTGTTCTTCATGAACATGTGATCTTATCAAGCTTTGCTTGTGACGATCAAACATGACTTATCTCCCACCTTCTCATCTATGTCTTGGGAGTGGCGTCAATATCCTTCTTTTATAATTTTGGTTCTTGATTGAGTTCTAATCATTGGGTCAAAGTTCTTTATAACTTTGGTTCTTTTATTGACATATAATCAATGGGTCAAAATTTTTCTTTTCCTAATTCAAACTAGAATGCACTCTATATGGATTGTAAATTCTGGAGTTAAACCAAAAACAAGATTTTGATATGAATCTTGCAAATCAAGAAATATGAAAATAAATGAAGAATTCAAGAAACCCTAGAATGTGTTTTCAAGAATCCTGATTGTTGATGTGGTTGCAGAACAAAATATGAAGATTCAAACCAAGATTATTGTATTTGGTCAAGATAATTGATGAATTAAATAAGATGGGTGAGTGATGTGCAGACAAAAACACAAGCAAACTAATGGTGGTGGTGTCGGCACTAAAAGACAGAAAAAGGGTGATGGGTTTATTTTTATAATTGATTGATATTGTTACTACACTTCAATCAATTATGTATAATATATATATATATATTGGTAACAGATGGTGCTACAGCAGAATAAAAAAAAAACAAATTAAAATACTGAGATGATGGTAGATGTTTGAACGTGTCTAAGACCAGAAGCAAATATGGATTGATGGATGATGAGATGATTTTCAGCAACAAATTAAAACAAATAACAAGAAAATAATCAAACCTGAATTAATTAACCGAAGCTCTGATACCAACTATTTGAATCCCGTATATAAAGATAAGACACCCACGGTCAAATTGAAACACAACCCCAAGAAAGATTAAAACAGGTTTATGAAAAGAAAAATTTTGACCCATTAATTATATGTCAATCAAATAACCAAAGTTATAAAGAACTTTGACCCAATGATTAGAACTCAATCAAGAACCAAAATTATAAAAGAAGGATATTGACGCCACTCCCAAGACATAGATGAGAAGGTGGGAGATAAGTCATATTTGATCGCCATAAGCAAAGCTTGATAAAATCACATGTTCATGAAGAACAAGAGAGAAAATTCATTCTCTCAATTAAACATAATTGGCTGCCTCTTCATTCATCATCATTGTTTTTATTACTTAGGGTTGCAAACCTTTTTATAGGCATACAATTCTAAATCTAATAGAAACTAAAATAAACTCTCAATTCTAAATCTAATAAGAAACCAAAATAAACTCTCAATCCTAAACCTAATAGAAAACTAAAATAAAATTCTAATTTAATTAACTCTTAGCCCAACAATTAAAAGCCCAATATAAAATTAAATTTACTAAACTAATTTAAAACCTAACCCATAATACAAATTAAGCCCAAATTAATACAAACAAATAAATAACAGGTCAATTTGCATCTAATTGCCTTCATGATTGATAATCTTCAAGCAACCAGCCCAATTAAAGTCTTCAAGCTTGATTCTCTTAATTTTGTCCCCTGTCATCGGTCCACCATTATAAGATGGCTTTGATGAATGACTTGCTTGCCTCCTGAGTGTCCATCACATGTTCATGAAGAACAAGAGAGAAAATTCACTCTTTTAATTAAACCTAATTAGCTACAACTTCATTAATCTTGTTATTGCTTAAGGTTACAAGCCTTTTTATAGGCAAAGAAAATAAACCATAACATGAAACCCTAGCCCCCAACAATTGAGCCCACTAAACCTACTCATAGGTTTAAAATAATTAAATATGGGGTTAAGTAAATTAAATGTTTCAGTCCAATATATAAATTAAGACCCAACATGAAATTAAATGAACTAACTTAATTTAAAAACTCATTACAATTAAAATAAACTCAGTCCAAATTATTTAGAGCTCAAATAACTCCAATAAGTCTTCAATAAAGCCCAATTAACTCTATTTTGCCTTCGATTATCTTCTATTATCATCCCCAAAGCCTTCAAGATTGGTGTTTTTGAACTTGAATAATGTTTTGAAGCCTTGGTGACACCTTCGAATTGTCCAAATTTGCTTACTTTCTTGGATCCCATCATTCCCTCTTTCCTCAAGACGATTTGTCCTCAAATCGTTGTCCATCTTTATTGTTGTCCGATGATTTGATTGACACCTGAAAAGAATGTTAGGGAAAGAACCTCACACACTCTCTCATGTATTTCACTCCAGTCACTCACATGTTTATCACTCAGCACTCTTGATTTAACTTAACACTCCCATTGCATGCTCAAACTTTTCCTTTCTTTTTTAAATCAATCCAGAACACGCACAATAAGCAAAACGAACCATTAAGATGAAACAAGATACAAGACTCGAACCAGAAAACTAGAAAAAAAAAAGACCAAATGATGCGGAAATCAGATCAGTATGATGCAGTCAAGAAAGAAAATCAAGGGAATAAAATAAACAAGGCATGATAGATTGACATGCGACACAGTCAATGAACCAGCAACGTAAAGAACAAAAAATTAATAAATTTGTGACAGATCCATAACCTTGTGTGATGGATGAATGACAGACAAATTAAAGAATAGAAAAGTTGATGATGGTTGGAGCGGCACTACAAGACAAAAAAAAAATAAAAAGAATTGCAATTGAATGGTAGTGGTGATTTGTAGCAGCACTACGAGACGAAAGGAAAAAAAATGTGATTGAAGGATAGAGGTGATGATGTGCAGCACTAGAAGACAAAAGATTAAAAAAAAATAATGATACTAGGTTGACGGCGGACTGTGATATTCAACCAAGACAAACAAGACAAATGATGGATGCGACTAATTTAATGAATTAAATAAGAACATAACAAGAACCCTAAAATTGATGACAGTGGACTGTGTAATCAACCTAGTCATCTTTCGAATAATTGCCCTAATCAAAGATCTGTTAATGTTGTCGAAAAAGAGGAAGCCATAGAATACAACGTAGGGGAATAGAGAGTTGATGATGATACTTATAAGGGAGCCGAATATACTAAAAGAGATGAAGTGAAAATGTTTGCTTGTATTATTCAGCGACTTTGTTGGCGTTTAAGAAGAAGAAGATTGATAATTCACAAGGGTATAAAATTTTCAAAACTCAATGGCATTATTCATGATAAGGTCTATAATGTTATTATTGATAGTGATAGTAGTGATAATGTGGTTTCAAGGGCATTAGTCAAGACGTTAAATTTAAAAGTTTGAGAAGCATCATTCTTCATAAAAGATTACATGGATCAAGAAGTTTCCAAAAGCTTAGGTAATAGATATTTGCATAGCTCCTCTATCAATTGGTAAATACTACAAGGATGAAATTACAAGTGAATGAACGCTTGTCATGTTCTCTTGGGAAGACTATGGCATTTTGATGTTGACTTCATTTACAAAGGTTGGGACAATACTTATTGTTTTGGTGGTATGGTAAGAAGATTTTATTGCTGCCACAAAAACAACAAATAGAGCCTTAAGACATTAGCAACATGGCTGGACAATTTTTACAACTATACCGGGACCTGATTTTTTAGAGCAAGTTAAAGAACTAAATTTTCTTATGGCCCTAGTTGTCAAAGGTTCTTCTACAAGTGAGTTGGACATTCCCACAAAAGTTCGCCACTCTTTGAAAAAGTTAATTTGCATTACAAGACTGCTACAAATCAGCATTGGTGTCTCAGATTGCTCAATGAAGGTGATTTGGTGATGGTCCACATTCAAAAAATCATTTTCTCGTAGGCACATATAACAAGGTCAAAGAAATTGGTACTTTTTGTGTATTATGAAAGACCGGTGATAATGCTAACAAGATTGATCTTCCTGCCAACATGAACATTTCAATGTTGCTAATATCTTTGAGTATTTCTCTTCGTATGAGTTGTCTTTGTAACCACAAAACTTGAGGGTAAGCTTTTATCAAACGGAGGGGATTGATGCAGCACAAGATTAAGATTTTTTAGCATTAAGTTTTCTATTAGGTTTCTTATTCCTATTAGTTTAGGATTACAAATTATTTAAAGTTTTTTTTTTTTTCGCTATATTTAGGTACATTATTACAATTTATTAAGAAATAATAATTTTTAGTTTGTGTTCTTGTTTACTCTTGTTAAGTTTCATTGTTTCATTATGCAATAGTTTTGAAAAAGCCATCGAGAAATCGAAATGAGTTAAAACCTTCAAATATTACAAACTATAATTCTCAAGAAAACAGTTTGCAAATGAAAGTTGTAAATTGTGCGAATTATTTTCTTTATTCACAAACTATAATTTGTAATAACTAAAAGTACTACGAAAAACTCATTTCATTTAGTGACATTTTCAAAACTCGACTTTTTTTTATGCTAGAAAAAAAAAATCTCTTACTAAATATAATACATCTATACAAGAGCTCAAAATTTTTATTAAAGAACAAATCTAGTCTCAATCATTGTACGGTTTCATCTCCAAATTTGAAAATTTCTGCTTTTTCTGATTGAAAATATCGTTGATAGAATAGGGTTTTTTGGAAAAATGATCCATTTTGGATGACCCGTTTGGGAAACGACCCTTTTTTTTTAAAGCACCGGACACTATCCTTTTTTGGACGATACTGCCCCTGTCCCACATGTTTTGAACTGTCGGTGACTTTAACCCTACCAAAACCGAACCGTCCAAAACCGTTCTCTGTCTCTCAAATTCCCAACCTTCGAGTGTCTCTCACTGTACCCGTCATCACTGTCATCACCCTCGTCTGCCAATCATTGCCGACCTCAACCAGCGACGCACCCACCGTCATTCTGTCTGTCTGTTAGCCTGGTACGTTATTATTGGTGAAGGAAACCCTAACCTCCCGTCCTGACCACTCCTCGGTCCACCACCGTCAGTGTCGGAACAAAAGGCGACGCACCGACTGACAGTGAATGTCCTGTTAGTTACGACTCTGAGGTCGATTCCAGCCACCGAGCATCCGAACGAGAAGACGAAGAAGACGAATCAGACGGAAGAAGGAAGAAGGAAGAAGTCGATGGTGCAAGAGGCAAAAACTTGAAGGCAGAAGAGTGTCCAGAGGTTGACTGACTGACAGCGGCAAAAGTTTGAAAGTATACTCCACAGTAAGAACACATTGCTTGTGGGGTGTTTTTATTGTCGTTTGTTTAGTGGTTGTATGTTATTGTCGCATAAAAAGTTTGTTGTGGGGTATTTCTGTTGTTGTTTGTTTAGTGGTTGTATGTTATTGTCGCATAAAAAGTTAGTTGTTGGTAGTATTTGGTGAGTTTCTGTAATGAAGTTTCTAAAAATTCATATTCGTGTAGTCTACCCGTATTGTAAACAGCTGAAGGTTGGGATTCCCAGCGAAAGTTGAAACCAACCTTGAAGATGAGATTGGAAACATGAAGGTTGGGATTGGCAATCTGCTGGTTGAGGTTCCCAACCTGGCTGGGATTGTCTAAATTGGGTGGGGAAGTGAGAATGGGAATAATGTTTGAAACCCAATCTGTACGTTGGGATTTATAAGTTTTGGTTGAATGAACACATACACATATCTATATAAAATTGATTCTGTTGTGGGTTTTCCTATTTTTTATTTTATTTGTTTTGTGAACTTCATTTGAAAGCTACCTGCGAGGTGGTTTGCCAGAATTGAGATTCCCAACTTCGACATTGGGATGAAATGTGGGGTCTCAACCTGATGACTGGGATTCGCAACCTATAGTTGGGATTTTGAAGCATTAGGTAGGGATGTGCAAGCTTTAGGTAGGGATTGACAATTATAGGTTGGGATTTCTAACATGGGGGTTGGTAAATGTAACGCGTGGTTGGGAATCCCAACCTATAATTGCCAACAACTTATCCAACCGTGGTGAGATATTTTAAGCTACCCAACCTGAAGGTTGTGATCTGAATATTCTTGTTGGGAATGTCAACTTGGGGGGATTGTAGCTTTGAAATCGGGTTTGACAGCAGACTGTAGGCAAATCCCAACCTTAAGGTTTTTATTCCCAACCTTAAGGTTGGGATGAGGAATTTTGCATAACAACTTTTGGTTACAAAATTAGTGTTGCTTGTGGGATGTTTGAGGTTGATTTGTCAACCCTTTGCTTAAAGTCAGTGGTTGGTTAATGACATTTTGGTAGTGTTGATAATTGTGTATAAGGTGTTATAATCTATTTTATGCAAAAATCCATTACTTGACTGATAAAGCACTTTCGTTTACATGGAAAATGTACTGATATAGTCTATGTTATGTCATAATTGAATTGTTAAATGTTGGAAAACAATATTTAAAGGGTTTTGGTGTTAATTGCAGGTCATATTGCAGATGGACGCTCCAGTAAATTACAAGGTAACGGACGTGCAGCATTTTAGTTCGAAAGTGACTTGCTTTTCGAAGTTGCAAGCCATAAAGGTTATACGGGACAAGTTAACTGAGCATCAAATGGAGATTTTTAAAACATCGTGCTTTGGAAAACTTCTGGAAATGAATGAGCTTAGGTTCGCTGGGCAGGTTGTACATAATTTGCTGCTCCGACAAGTGGAAAGTGATGTTTCCAAGGAGCTATGGTTTGCACTTCCGAATGGCAATGTCATTCGGTTCTCTATGCAAGAGTTTGCCATTGTGACAGGCCTAGATTGTCGGCCGTATCCAAAAGAGGACTCAGGTCAGCAGCATACATCCGCGGAGACGTTCAGCCATAGAATGTTTTCAGATTATCGCAAGGTTTCCAACAAACAGTTAGACATCATGTTTAGGGGTGCTTCTTCGGACAACGACGAGGACATCGTCAAACTTGCATTGTTGTACTTTTTAGAGACGGTGTTACTTGGTAAGGATCCGAAGAATCAGATTCAAATGGAGAATATTCGCAAGTTGGATGATATGAATGCATTCAACAATTTCCCATGGGGTCGTCGCTCGTACGATATGACCTTGCGTGGCATGAAAAAAGATTTCAAGAAAATGGCTGCGAACATGGGCAATCGAAAAAAAGGCCATAAGGCAGATGCTACCTTCTACTCGCTGTCTGGTTTCCCATATGCATTTCAGGTACAAGTATTTTGTTTACTGATTTTGTAACAGTCGCTTCATTTTCCGCTGCTGCTAATCTACCTTTATTTTGTTTGCATTGGTAGATATGGGCATGCGAAGCAATTCCGACCATTGGCCTGCAAATTGCAGTAAAATCCGGTGATTTGGTGCCCCGTATTCTCAGTTGGAGTTCAACTTCAATCCCAAAATCAGGAGCAATAGTTACATTGTTACATCGGTCCGATGTATGTACAATCATTAGTGCCTTTAATAGATGCGCAACCTGGTGAAAGATGTTCAACATTTGTCATAATTTTTTTTGCATGTCTTTGTAGCTTGAAGCCGACCCGATGTTGGAGTCGACGCCGGAAGAGGGAAAGGAGGACTATTGCACTTATTTCATCTGTCAGAGCGAGGGTGCAGCCCGGGTGTCTACTGGCGGTGTTGGCTCTGCCAGTCATAGGGTCGAGAAAATTCAGAAGTGCAGTGATGCTGCGGTTGAGAAGTCGCTGCCTGCTGGAAGAGGACCGCGTGCTCTGGTACAATCGTTCTGTGTTTATAATAAGGCTAATTTTCTTAATTTTTTAGTATACACTGACTTTCAACTGATTAACTTGTCTGCAGGCTGGCAAAGACAGCAACAGCTCCAAACATGGTGATGATATTAAAGCCATCCATGCACGGTTGGACCAGCTGAATGAAGAATTGGTCATCTTACGACAACACACGGACCAGAACCTTCAAGCCACAAGGCTTGAGATCAAGGAAACACACGCTCTGGTACAGCAAACAAACAAGAAAGTTGATATGATTATCGACTTTTTATATAGAAATAATGCTGTTTTTCCACAGCAGAACACACCTGCATCGAAGGTAAACTTAACCAACTGATGGTGGCAGTTACTAGTAATATGTTTCAACATGTTATTATTTTGGTTGATTGTCTTTCTGTAGGATAACTATGACGTTAAAGGTCAAACCCTCGAAGATAGTTCTGGGTCGGAAGGCTCCTTGCCAGATGCGGCTGATACACGTCCAGAAGCCACACATGATGACATTGACAGCTTTGGTGACAAAATGGCGTCCGACCTCCCAGCTGATCCAAATATGGGGTCGCCTTCCATTGGTTCATATGGTAGTGTGAAGCTGAGGCCAGAAACCACTGTTGTTGGCCGAAAGCGAGACAGGGGTGCACAAATTCCCTCCGTTTTAACACGGTCTGCAGTCAGAGGCCAAAACTGTACGGCAACATCGTCGCCCAATCCAGTAGAGGGGAGTGCGGAAGTCAGACCGGCGACAGTAGACAGAATCATGGGGAAAATGATTTTAGACCCCATCCCGCCACGACAAACAATGGTAGGGTCGCCATCGCACGGTTCTGATGTAAGTCTGAAGATCATAACGGAAACCAAATTTTTCAAGCGACAGCGTAAAAAGGGGCCACAAATTTCCTCACCATTTCAACAATTTGAAGTGGTTCCAAGAAAGCGCACCAGATTTGAGCTTTTTCGGAAACCGTCCGATATCGAGATAAAGGCATTTAAAGCGTGGCGGGAGACTGATGTGCCTAATGAGTTGTATGTTTCCGTCACTCTTACTCCTTGTATTTTTTTCGTTATACATGTACGTTAAATATGTTTATTATATAACATAATGTCAGTAAATTTTTGACCCTTGCAGATCACCGATCCGGTTGCCAATAGGAGACTGTTCTCGGAAGTGGTTCAGGGATTTGTGTACTGACAACTTCTGGTTGACAGATTCGGTTTGTATTAACAAGATGGATAGCCGTTAGCCGTTATTTGTTTACTGCTTCTACGTTGAGTTGGTTTTTTTAAGTTGCTTGTGCTTCACGTTTTGCAGCATATAGATGCAGCTTTATGCTTCTTTCGATGGAAGGCAATGACTTTCCCCACAAACAAGCTGGATGCGTTCACAACAACCGATGTTCTGTTTGCTGTAAGTAATTTTTGATAGTTACGAGCAACTTAGCCATTCAAGTAGGAGACATTTTTTTGATACTAATTACTGTACTTGTTTGAATATTTGCAGCAACACCTTCAGAGTAAATGGGAGGCATATACAAAGAAAAAATGCACTTGGGCTGACGATGACATCTACGTACGATACGCAAAGGGGGAGGTGGGGGGCAGTTCTAACGCAGCAAGGGATGTAGCCTATCGTCCCTGGGCAGGACTTACTACGGTATCATGCTTGGACTAGTTGAAACCTTTTTGTCATTATGTCTTTAATGTCATATACTGCGACTTACTTGTGGTTCCCCATATACTTGTGCTGTGCCTAGCTATACATCCCACTAAATCACAGGGGTTCACATTGGGTCCTCGCAAAAGCAAACTTTAATGACCGATCCATAACTCTGTATGACTCGATGAGCACCATACGCAATTGCACCAGGTTTTTGCAGCCCCTCCCAACACTATTGCCATTGCTCCTTCAAAAGAACGATCACTATGCACAACATCCAGACATGATATACTTGTGGTATAGGCAGGAGGGATGGACACTACATCATTGCAGGGACACACCACAACAAGGACCACTGTAATGCATTGTTAGACGGTTGAGAAGTTTCTGGTTTTCCAATGAAGTGTATGTTATTTGCTAATTGTTGTCTTATCTTCTGTTATGTAGTAGCGGTGATTGTGGGATGTTTGTAATAAAGTTGGTGGAACGCTTGGCGAACGGTATGCCGGTGGACTCATTCAACCAGACAGACATATCCTATTTTCGGGAGGAGCTAGCGGTGAACCTTTGGAAATGGTCCAGTCAGTTTTTGGGGGGTAAATTGAAACTGATTCCGATGCCTCTGTAAATATTATACGTCTTTCATATTATTATGTTGTTGCATTCAGACGTATTCACCGTTGCTGTTCCATCTTTGCGGGCTTTTGACCAGGTGACTGAATCCCCGACGTACGTCATGCCACCGCTGCTGCAACTGAAGCAGATAAAAGTTGCAGCATTTGCAAGAGTTGTCCCAGTTGCAGGTTGGTTTTCTTGTTCACTTTAAAAACATTTTTTTTATATGTTTATTGCTCCTTTTATTGGTGTATTCAGCTTTATAGGGGGGAAACTCTTGAATAGGTTTTCAACAACCACAAGCTCCAAGACCCGCTACTGGAAAGCCACCAATGCCAGGTCCTGTTCCACAAATGGATAGACCTCCTCAACCCACTCATCCGCAAAAGCGCAAAGTTCCATCACTTGAAAAACATCTTGTGGATCAACTTAGCAAAGAGGAACATGATTCACTGAATGCAAAGCTTAAAGATGCAACTGAAGGAGGAAAAAAGGCACATTCTGTGCAGTACAGGTATTCTCAGTTTAAAGCATGCATTATTGTTTATGCATAGGTCTTTGGTGATACAAGTCTGAATTTACTGCATCCCTCATTAATTCTGCGAATTATACAATTGTTTGTGGCTGGCACTTCATCTTATCTCAGTGTAGCATAGCTATTTCCCGGCTCTACCAAAGGCAATCTTTTCCCAATTTATTTATGCTAAATGTTGATTTTTACAATTACATAAATGTTACCAGGTATTACATGATATATTTTGGATATCACCAGATTAATTTTATCATTGCTTATTAATTCTTTGTTTTGAGAGAATGGAAATCAATAAATTTGACCTCATTGTTCAAATTATGTTGTTCAGTATTTCTTGATTTTTTATTATGTTTTCTGTTTATGGGCTGTTGACCAACTGGAGAAAATTGTATTGTTTATTGTTGCTTATTGCTTATTGTCGAAAGGAATCTCCTTATATCATTAAGCTTTTAATTTATCATATGCTTTGTTTATGGGGACATTATTTAAATGTGTTATATTGGGCTTGTCCTTTTGCAGGAGAAAAAAATGGAACTGTATCAGGCAATTGTCAAAATGCTGGGTGACAGTGTGGGTGGTGCTCTTCAGCTACGTAGTTAACAATGACTAATTAGCTTGAGGTCTTCCGAAAACTTCTACCATAGTCCAGTTTGTTTCCACTTTCGTAGGAACATGCTGATGGCATCCAAACACGGCTTGACGAACTACTGAAAAGAATTCCTATGTCCTATATATTGAAACCTTACCACCAACGTCCAATGAAGTGTATAGTAAACCAAATAACATTTTGTTAACCAACTATTGGTGAACTTGTGGATGACTTGGCACGAGATTTACTGTATATGTGACTTGTGTTTTATTATTAATAAAGCTTCAAATTTTGGCACTAATGTTGGATTTCTCGTGGTAGATAGTGAGTTCTGCTTGTATGTTTATTTATTGTCGGTTGTTTGTTGTTTTATTTTTTAATTTGTCAATTTTGGGGACAGTATTGTGTTGCGTCTGCTGGTGTTCATTTATTGTGGCACATTAATTTTTTGTTGGTTTGTTGTTTTGGAGTTGCCCAATGGTGCTATGTTTGCTGTAGCCTAATGGTAAGTTCGTTACCAAGAATGCTATGGCCTGTGCCAATAACAGGGCTATGGTTGGTTTGGATAAGTTCAATACCAAGAATACTTCATTGACAACTGAGAAGGAAGTTGCAGGTCATCGTATTAGAGTTAAGAAGTTTCCTGTCACGCATGTTGCTCCATCCATATAATATAAGCAGTCATTCTTCAAATATATTATGTGCCCATCATAGATGCTGTATGGAGAACCTCATTGTTCGTGTTTATTTATCATATATTCCAATTAGATCATAAACAAAAATCACTTCTAAGCTTGGACGACAGCAGCATGATTTTATGCAACTGGAGTGTTAAAATTACAATGTCTCACAATTTCCTGAAATTGGATTTGTGATTTGGTTATCAGAGGCCAAAAACTAATTTAATAAATTGTTGAATGTATTTGTAAGAAGCCACAAAACATAACAGAAATATATAATCAAATAACGCAAGGCCCCCCATGGAAGTTGATTTCACAAAAATATAGATTGTTCCCCGTCCATATGTTATTATTATGGAAGCTGTTAACGGGTAACCGTTTCCCCAAGCGCCAAACGATTTCTATGCAGCAGATGTCCTAACTGGAATTGGTGTCCTACACTTTTGTCTATTGTGTCCGAAGCCACCACATCTACTGCACTTGGTTTGCTGCTTACCTTCACCTTTAGAAAGTTTTCTTTTTGTAGCAGGTCGTCCACGAGGCTTACGACCTTCAGGTGGTAGGACAACAGGAACATCAAGAAGTTCTGGCCAAATCCACTCATCTTCAGGGCCAACGGGATGGATGGAAGCTGCATACGCTGCTGCTAGTGCTTTCGTGCTGTAATAGGCCGCACAGTAGTCGTAACAAGATAGATGGCGACTAATACACACTGCTAATGCATGGGCACATGGCAGTTGGTCCAGCTGAAATTTTTTGCAATCACATGTTCTAGTTTCTAGGTTCACAACCGGGTTCAAAAGTTCATCGATGACAAGGTACTTATGTACGTCAACGGCACGCACTGGATAAGAAGAAGCTTTATTCATCCTCTGTCTCAACTTGGCTTCAACCCATGTTGTCATCGGTGTTGTCATTTTTGCAGCTTCCTCCCGCCTTTCCCAGAACCATCTTTGAAGTACCCCACGTATATGCTCTATTAACTTCATTATTGGTAGCTCTCGTGCCTCCTTCAAAATGGCATTCAAACACTCGGCAATGTTTGTTGTCATGATGGAATATCTTCTACCCGGAAACTGACATCTAGCCCATTTTGTAGGTTCCGCAAGAATCAAATACTCAGCTGCCTTAATATTAACACCAGCGATTTGGGACATGACTTCATTGAACAAGGAAACCCGGTATGCTTTCGCAGCCTTGTAAAACAACTTATGCAGAAAACTAGGACATTTACAATTGGCTTTCATATTTTGCCCTAGGTGATACATACATATTCCATGCAAAGCCCTTGGAAATGAATGTGTAATAGCCGTTGCTATACTTGTGTTTCGGTCAGAAATAAACACTACATCATCAACTTCTCCAATACACCCATGCAACTTGCCCATAAACCAAATCCATGCATCATCATTTTCTGAATCTCCAATGCCAAAAGCTAATGGGTACACTTGGTTATTTCCATCCATGCAGGTCGCAATAAATAGGGTACCTTTATATTTGCATTTCAGAAAAGTTCCGTCCACAGCTATAACGGGCCGAATGCAAGATCTAAATCCAGCAATACAACCTCCTATTGCCATGAAAAAGTACTTGAATCGATTAGAAACATCACATTCAACTTGAGTAATAGTCCCCGGATTTTTCATTTCCAACATCGCACAATACAACGGAAGCACACTATAGGACTGTTCGGGTGATCCTCTAGCTAGCGTCATAGCAACCTCTCTAGCCCTCCATGCTTTATCATAAGTACAAGTCATCACATACCTTTTCTTCATGTCCTGAACTATGTCATTTGGTCGATAACTCTGAGAAGCACCCTCATACTTCCATTTAATACAATGACCAATCAATTTACTTGTTGCTTGCGGACGGTGAAAAACGAGCGAATCAAGCGAACATGTATGCTCTGGGATGTACTTCGTCACGCGAAAAGCTTCTGAGCCCACAAGTTTCGTTGCACGCAGCCACCACTTGCAACCTTTCTACACACAAGCCAAAACCAATAAGTCTTTGGTGGACTTCTTCACTCTTACGTTGAATTGTCTAGCAACAGCTAACATTCTTATCTTCAGTTGTAGCTCATCCTTAGTAGAGCATATATCACCAGCTCGAACATCTTTCACAATGTTGAACACACTGTCAATATGCCCACCATTTGTCCCCACAGGAATCAAAGATGTTGTTGGAGGTTGACAATCCTGTTCGTCTATTTCTGATTTCAACTTATTCCACTTCAATCTGTCGTCCATGGGAAGGACTGATGCTTCTTTAGGACCTGCAGGAGATGTACATACATCTACAGGTTCGAAACCACAATGATCAAATATGTCGTCTGCATAATTTTTAAACCCCAGCACATCTTCTTCGGTTATTGTGCTTTCCAGCCGAACCGGACTTTGCCTACCTAAATATTTATTTACACCAACTTTTAATGCATTATTTGTTGCACGTTCTTCCTCACCAACTAACAAGCCTTCTGTCCCCTCACACTTACGTTCCACTATAATGCATAAAGGATTCCTCGTTGATACATCACTTACTTCGGCAATAAAGAACTCAACATCACAATCATTCATCACTTCCATTGGTGGGTTGGGATCACACGTTTTACATTTGAACATCATCGTAACTGCAAATTCAGCAGGATTAATATCAAGTGCACGCACCACAGTAAAATGTAATTCTTCATAAGATGCATTCTTCACTAATAAAATTCCTTTCGTCTTGCCACCTTCGTACAACACATTTCCTCCACTATTCATCGTCCACGCACCATCATATCGAAGTGGGATTCGAATTTTATCCATATCATTCAACCTGTCAAATAAAGTCAGTCTTATCAGTATATATCAAAACATTGCTTCCTTCAACTTTGTGACAAACAAACAAACACTTATACTCCACAATCAATCTAATACGACAATGTATCAGTTCATTTTTGTTTTTCCATATGTATAGCATATATTTCAACGATAACAATCACTATCCAGTTACCATAGCCACCAAACCTTGAATAAACAACATCAATCAACAACTACATGAATATGTAAATCGAAACCAAAAAATATATCACATCAATTACATTCATAAATGCAACAAAAGACAGACTCTAACTTTTCGGCATTCTAAATTCATGATTGGGACCAATTATGTATTCCCAACCTATAGGTTGTGATCACAACCTATAGGTTGTGATCCCAACCTGTAGGTTGTGATCACAACCTGTAGGTTGGGAATACATAACTTGTAGTCAGGAATCACAACAATTCGACAATCCACTATTCTCAACATACAGGTTGTGAAGCACATCCTAAAGGTTGGGAATAACCTAGGTTCAACATGCCTATTTGAAATCTTAACCTTACGGACGAGACTCTCAACGATGTATTAAACTCAACATTTCGAATTACAACAAAATCCCAGCCTCACGGTTAGGAATCCCAATCCACGTTTGGACAATCTACCTCAGCGTTGGGATTCTCAACCTTAAGGTTGGGAAGTGCAACCTTTAGGTAGGAATCCCAACTTTGGTTGAATATCAGTGTTGGGATTCCCAACCTGCAACATGGGATACTCAACTTGATGGCAACCCAAGCATGGCAATCCCAACCTCTCGTTCAGATTCGCAACTCCAAGGTATGACATTGCCAACTTTTAATTGAGATTCTCAACTATAAGGTATGATATTCCCAACTTGAAGGTTTGGAATCTCAATTTCAGGTTCAGCTTCCTATTTAACAAGTTTGGAATGCCAACCTCAAAGTCCAGATTCCTGACCTAAAAGATTCGTACCCTTTACATAAACCCTTCACCCCAAAACTCTTCTCACCCTAAGTTACAAACCCGTAACAATCAAATTTCAGATTCACATTCCCTAAACCAACAATCTCACTCTCATATTCTCAGCATACCCACACACACACAACCATTTTCACCGAATAGTCGAAAACCCATTTTCATTACCCTATTCTCCGTTCATATCACCATTTTCATCTACCCAATCCAACCATAACCAGTCCCCCGCAGAGAAGCAAACCACCCGCAGAGAAGCAAACCAGCAGCAGAGAAGCAAAGTTCTTCGACGGTCCAAAAATTCACGGTCCTTGCCTTCTTAAGCAACGGAAGACAGACGGAATGGTGGCCGCGGGATATGAGAACAGAGTAGCATACACATTTCGCATAAGAGCTTACCAAGTTAGTAGACGTGTTGCCCGTCGGAAGTGACAGAATGTAAGGCCGATCAGTGGGAGGAGACTGCAGCACAATTGAAAGGCAGGAGAGGCTGGTTGGCGGGAGAGGTTGACTACTGCAACACAACTGAAAGGCAGGAGAGGCTGGTTGGCGGGAGAGGTTGGAGGGGCAGAACAAAAACTGCAGCACAGCCCTAGTCAATATATCATTGAAAAGGAAAGGGATCATTAAGGGCATTCTTGTCCATTCAGGCTCTTTTTTGTACGTACAAAAACTAAAAGGTGAGTTTTCCAAACAGCTGTTGAAAGGAGTCATTTTGTCCATTTTCTCGATAGAATATGATAGCGTAGCACAAAAATGACTTCATCTAACTGACAGCAATTAACAATGACAGTAGACACCTACTTTTTATTTTCCATCTTAGTTTCAGCTCTATTTATCAATTAAATATCATAAGCTCGGATTAGAATTGAGATTAGATGTTACGACCAACCCTCTCATCAAATCTTTAATGAATTTCTTGACACACACGTTACTTTGTTCATCAAGTATAATTCTCCCATATAAACATGGTGAATTTTAAGCAAAATTTTATTTACAAGGGAACACTGCGGGAGTATGTGTTTTCTGTGTACATCTAATCAACCAAACTCATCGAAAACAAAATAAAAGCTAAATTAACAAGACGACATAAATTATCAATTTTCACATATGTAGCGTATCTTACATCATCAAACAAAATACAAGGCAGCTGATAATATAAGTCCAAAGCAACACATCAGAAATCAAAATGATAAGATTATCTAATGCTTAATTGGCGCAAGACAAAATACAAACATAAAATCATGGGGAGACTACTTCCAAGTTGACTTGTTTTAAAACTTCTAACGCTAAACAATCATATTACCAGTTCAAATGAAATGTCAAAAGTCCCGGTTACATTCTCTTTTCTTTGACCAAATAATAAACCTCTTTTAACTTTTCAGGCTCTATCATTATGGATATTGAAGTATCCTCCTTCCTCACCATCTTTTACAATAAATATATTAGCCATTTTAGGCAATTCCAAAATTAAATTGTAATAGTACAATCAACGAAGTTTTGTATCCAAAGATCATACCAGGGCTCCATCATCAATAACCAAAGAATATAATGTCCATGTAGAGCCAATTACAGACAGCACCACTTCCGTTCCCTCACAAATGATTTTCTTGTGCATGCCTTCTGTACTCCTTATCTGCATAACTACCCCGGCCTATTTTTTGTCCATCTTCTACATCATCATGGTTGTACTTTGACATATACTCATGTCGCTTCTTTCCCTCCAACTGCCTATCCAATGATGGGCTCCCAGATTTTCTCTTCTGGCCATTTAACATCGGGGAATCATCATCAACCATTTCCCCTTCTTCAGCATTCTCTTCCGATCCCCTTGATGATTGTCCTTTTGTGCCCAACAAGTCCCCATGGTCCTTACCATGATCCGAGTTATCATGTGATTTTCTCCAACTCTGCCTCCGCTCCCACTTGATGTTGTCATCCTCAGCAGCCAATTCAACACCATCTTCCAGCTCCCTCTCAATAAGATCATCCTCATCCATCAAATCTTTCTTCTTAGTTGTTTCTCCACGAGCCTTCCTCCTTTTTTCGAGTGCTGCCTTCACCTTATCTTTGTCAATCATCTTGATCGCTTCTTTCGGAGACTGGCCCACAGGAGCTTCCCGAATATCCAAATTACGACCAACAATGCTGCTAGATCTATGTGAAGGACCATCTTCTGTCCACTCTCCTGCTTCAGCTATATCATTCCTTCCCCCATTTCGTCCTTGGTCTTCACCATTTTGCTCCATCAACTTTGATTTATTTTGAACTTCTTTCATGTTCTCTTTGTGGGGCAACAATAACTCAGGATGTTGATCATCTTTGGATTCTGCATCCACTTTGTGATCAGTTATAACACTACCTGTCTCCCCACTTCGATCATCATTACTTTGATTATTTTGGATAGTTCTTGGTGGCAGTCCATGGCTGTCTAAATGTGATTGTTCAGTTGCTGCACGAGTTGACAGTTGCTTTAAACCCTGTTCCTCACTTGCAGCTGGAGTTTTTGCCAGGGCACGATGACTCGATCCACCAGCACTTCCTTCTACTTCACTACCCTGAGACTGGGGCACTCTGTTTTGCTCGTATAATTCCAGCATTTGATTGCTGACCTCTGAAAGAAAAATTAATGGTAATGATAGGAGAAATCATTCAAAAATATACATTGGTAGAAGATTAAAAAAAATTAAAAACAGCCCAGACACAACAGCCAGTAGCCACAGTATACCATTTATTATATATTCCATCTCTTACTAACAAACTTTCTCAAGAAATCAGATGACTGCATCATCTACTTTTGAGCCTACTTTACAGATGGAAATAATCTGCTTTTCTAGTTTTTAAGTTATGACACAACAGTAACAATCATACGGTCCAAATGGATTAATAAAATGTCATGGGTCAAATGTCGACTTAAATGCTGAGGGCTTTTTGAAGTCTTGTCACATTGAGTCCATTAAAATTGCAATGAAAAGTAAGGGAGGAAACCAACCCTCCAACTGGCGTGGGGTGACATCAAATTCTTGCCACCAGACCTTCTCACCATCAGATGGAAGCTTCACTTTCAGGAACTTCGCAGCAAGAAAAATGGCACCTGCCGCAATATGATGGGGCTTAAATTGCAGGCAGAGCGAAGTTCTCAGCCTGCAAGCCACTTTCTAGTGTGTGAAGAAGAGCAAGAGAAGGAAGGAAAAAATATTAAGTACGTTTAAAATAAATAAATAAATAAATAAAAGCATCATAGGCATACCCATCATTTACGAAGTTCCAGGCAACTTGAGCAAGGGCATTTTGTGCAACCTTAAATTTCTTTATTGCTTCAACGAGTGGTTTATAAGGATGATGAACATTGAGATCAAAACCCAAAGTGGCAAGAACAACCCTCTCCCCAAGTAAAATAAGCTCTTTTTGCTGCTCATATACCTCCTGCAAGTTAAAATTGGATAACTGAGTAAGCAACATGAATTATAATTTAATCATTAAAAAATTTTGAAAGACCAAAATTAAAAATAAAAATAAAAAATCAAGTAAAGGGAGCAGATGAGATAATTTACCAATGATACGGCTGTTGATAAAAAAGTGGATTCTGAGCAAGAATATTGGATCAAGGAGGGGATGAATTAATTCAAAAAAATTAAAAATTAAAAATAAAAATTGTCATAGTACCCAACAAGTTACAGCTCCTGCCGATTGTATTAAGTTTAGAACAATAGCATCTAAAAAGGAGGAAAAAACCAGAAAAATCATTTTAGATGAGGAGTTCCATACTGCTATTATTGGTACCATCTTCATGGTCACTTTATTTTACACCCTTCAAAGAAATAGCAAAACTGGTTGATTGAGAATTTATGTACCAATTGGAACAAGAAGAGAGGCAGAAAAGAATTTTATGTGCAACAGAGGGAGAGAGAGAGAGAGGATAAATGTGGCAAAGAGGCAACAACAACTCAAACCAAAAAATGGAATGGGAACTAAAAAAATGTTGAAAAACTCAGTATAAACAACACCTTATGTTGTCTGATCCTCTGCGGTGCAGTGGAGTCCTTTTTGTGTATGAGCTCATATGAAACAATAATAACATCCTTTAGCGGCCGAGGAGTCTCTTCAACCTTCCCAGCAAGGAACATACACACAGTTGCAATGGTCTGCATAATAAGAGATATTTAAGTTAGGGGCTCAAACAGATTAAGTGTTCACACAAATTAAAACTATTTCTTTCCCTGTATTCAACCTATTACACAATATAGTTCTTCTCCTTGAAATAAATATATCTAAAGCTATTTCAGTATATTTCTATAAACCTTTTTCCAAGCTTATCTAAATCTTCATCAACACAAACATCACAAAATAAATATCAAAACTTCAACTACACAAAAATAACATAAGATAAAAGTAATCATGCTATGAAGATATAGAACTCTCAAGAGTGTTAACAGGTTACTCCAAGCTTTGAATACAAATTAATTGACTAAACTAACATTTTCAGTCACTGATAAAACATCAATAATCAGACCTTAAATAATATTGAGCACACCAAGTGAAATCAATGAACAATTACATAACTATCCAGTTAATCATTATATCTATTATGTCAATGGATGATAAGAGGAACAATAAACTGTTTTTCTTACTACTTGAAACCAAGCATCAAACTTGTTGGAGCTCGACTTAAAAACCTAATCCCATATTTAACAAGTAAACATAAAAAGACTGGTTAATGTACAAATTGGACCCCACTTATTATCTTTCCTTGTATAGAATTCCTATTGGGGTGGCAAAGAGAGTTGAGAAGGTCATGAGAAATTTTCTGTGGAATGGATTTGGTGAAGGAAGGAAGGTTCATTTTATAAGTTGGGATGTTGTTTCTCACCCTCGTGATAAAGGTGGTTTAGGGATTGAAAATATTGTGAAGAAAAACTTGGCTTTGCTTGGCAAATGATTGTGGAGGTTTCCTTTGGAACCTAACTTTTTGTGGCATATAGTTATTAAAAGTACGGAATTCAAGGAGATGGTTGGAATTCCAATGTGGTTCTTCACAGTTTTAGTCGATGTCCGTGGAAAGTTATCATGTAAGGGTTCCAAGATTTCATGGAGAATTTGAAGTTTGTAGTTGGAAACGGGACTCGAATTCGGTTTTCAGAGGATTATTGGTTGGATTCTTTGTCCTTTTGCCTAAAGTTTCCAAGATTATATAAACTTGTTTCTTCTCAAAGTGCTTCATTTTTTTTTTTTTTTTTTCTTTTTGATAAGAAAAGAAAACCAGGAGAAATTTGAATAAAAGGGAAATTAAGGAATTTTCTTCGTTTATTTCCTCCCTTGAAGGTGTTTCCTTCAATTCGGGAACGAATGATCGTAGGGTTTGGAGGTTGACTTCCAATGGTTGTTTTTTTCATGCAAGTCTTTTTGAAAAATTGGTTCAAGATGATGCTCTTCCAAAGTTTGAGTTCGCTAATCTTATTTGGAAGTTTAAGGTTCCGAATAAGGTCAAATTTTTAGTTTGACTTACTTCTCATGGGAAATTAAATACTTGTGATATCCTCCAAAAAAGATTCCCTAGTATTTGTTTTTCTCCCTATCTATGTGTCATGTGTAAGAGTAGTGGGGGATGCTTGGATCATCTATTCTTTCATTGTTCGGTGATTGGAAAATTATGGAACAAGTTGTTTTCTTTAGTTGGTTTGAAGTGGGTTGCACCTAAATCTTTAAGTTCTTTCTTTTTGGAAGAATTTAAAGTGCTTGGTGGAGAAAAGAAGGCTAGTATTCTTTAGTATTGTAAAGTTTTTACCGTTTTGTGAGTTATTTAGGAAAAAAGAAATAAAAGAATCTTTGACAAAATTGAAGAGGTGGAGAATTTCTTAGAGTATAAAGCGTATTATCTAGCTTCTTTTTGGGCTTCATCTAGCGAAGATTTTAAAGACCTTTATTTATTTTTCATTTTGTTCAATGGAAGATAGCTATTTGTTGATTGTTTGTTCTTTTATTGTGTTTTGTTGTGATTTTTGTTCTGTTGTTGGTGGACTGCTGGTTCACATTTGTATTTTGTTTCTTGATTTAATAAAGTTTTTGTTTCCTATCAAAAATAAAATAAAAATAGTAACTAAATTTTGAACATGTCAACAAGACAACTCAAAAGAATGTGTGTTTTCTTAATTTCTACATAGCCTATAGTTAAGAGCTTGGTTAAAACCCAGACATGACCTAAACGGGGAGACCTCAAACAATAAAAAATCTCCCATATATTCTTCTACTTTCCACTCTCACCATGTCTAGGCAGTAACTATGTCAATAAACGATATGATACAGGCAGTAAATATATCATCAACAAACATATACTAAACCTGCACATGTCGATGAAACAGATACAGCACATTTGTTACATCTAACCGCTCTAGAAATCTCACCCTAAACTACCAAAATATGGCAAACATCTTTTCCTTCTAAAAGTTGCATTTAAACTATTCTTCATATATTTCAGAATACTATAAAGAGAAGCGCCAAAGCAACTACTAGATGAAGAACACATGATCACCAAGTCTTTCAAAAGCTATTTAAAAACATTACAGACTGTCAAACAAGTATTTATTTAAAAAAAAAAAAAAAAAAAACTTAGAGTAGTCTACATAAACAAAACAACCACAAACAACCCCTACTGGAAGTTTTCAATGCTATAGAAGTAATGCCAATCTCAAATTAATATAAAAATAAAAATAAAAAATAAAGGTTATAATTCTTGCACCAGTGGGAGGTTTAAACTTTTCATTACCAGAGTTCCTTAATAACAAGAAGAAATTCACTACGCATTCTTTGCTAGTCATCCAAAAAAAGGTACAAAAATGTCATATGCTTGTACTGAACAAAATAAAGATTCAGATCACGGAGAAGACACAGCAATATTGATTCAAACTGGAAGTAAAACCTCACCCTCCTGTCATTCTTTGCATGTGATTGACGAATGAAGAACCGGTGACAAAAAATTATTGCTGTGGCTATAGTTACCTGGGGTCTGCATAGAAAACAATTTCAGTCAGTTGTTTCGAATTAACAATCTAAACATCAAGCATACTTTAAGGAAACAAAATATTAACATCTTCTCAGCAACTTTGGGAAAAATAACCATATAGTTGCATGGGCACCTGTTGCAATGTTACCCAAAAATATTAAACATGAATGTTGAAATACAAAAAGTTCTAGAATCTTCAGCATTTTAAAAAATAATACAAGAAGATAAAGGGCCCATTTTGCATATAACTGAGGAAAAAATCTTTAGGAGCAGAACCTTTAGTAAATAAGTTACGTCCAAAAGTTTGAAAAGCATGTTTTGAGTTGGCTTATTTATCCTAAATTTTATAGATACATTATGCTTTTCAAAACTTACTCTTCCTGCATTGTTTAACAATGGAGGAAGAATTCATAAACTTTGACTATCTACAAATCCAGCCTCTAATCAAACATGACATTTCCACAATACTTTGTTCATGTCCTCCTCAATTTTCAGCACTAGCTTTTCCTAGTTTGAATCGTTTGATAATATATTATTCTCTAACAAGAAAGGGTGGAAGAGAAAAATGTATTAGTTTACAGTAGGAAGCGACGAATGCCCTAAAAGATAATGAGTTGGATGTTCCAATTCCAATCCACTAAGACAGCAACTGAAGGACTCAAAGTATATGCCTTGAAAAACGCTTTAACCAGTTTAATGTTTTAATCCACCCACATAGCAATTCATGAACTGAAATTACTCCACAGACCACACAGTGGAACCAACACTGAGTTATCTTATCCGACACCCATACCAAACAATATCTTTTCACAGACCCTGACGTGAGCAAAATTTGTACTCAAGACCTCTTGCATAAGTCCAACACGACAACAAGAGTCTTACTAACCGAACTACCTAATACCCACAAGATATGGATATTTCACTTTGAAAACTTTAAACAAGGTAATAAAAATGCCCATCATACCACAATTATTGTTTTGATATCCACATTTCAGAGGTATACGCCTTGAAAAAACCTTTGACCAGTTTAATGTTTTTAACCACCCGCATAGCAATCCATGAACCAACATTACTGAGCAACACTGAGTTACCTGACCCATACCAAACAACTTCTTTTCCACAAATCCTAATGTGAGTGATATTTGCACTCAATACCTCTTGCAAAGGTCCAACACAACAACAGAAGTCTTACTAACCGAACTAACTAATACCCACAAGATATAGATATTTCACTTTGAAAACCCTAAACAAGGTGATAAAATGCCCATCACACCACAATTATTGGTTTTGATAGCCACATTTCAGTCAAAGCTGCTAATCTACAAATACAAATGCTAAGTATTCCTTCGTGGCATCAAGTAAACAACATTATATCTAAATTAAAGTCCATAGCTACACAATACATCTAGAGTTGCTCCACATGGGTTCAATCAAATAACTTGAGCCAAACAATAACTTTTACAAAATCATGAAATAAAAGAGCTTTGTATATGTTTCTAATGAGCCCTATACAATAATTAAAACCATATAGCCTTAAATTGAATTAAAAACGAGAAAATATGATGGAAATTAGACTTACACTTTGAGTCTCATGCCCAAATCTTGGAGAAAAGTGCAGTAAGACTTGCGCAAGTAAGTCTCCTTCTTCAAGTCGATTCCATCTCTTCTAGACGGAGAACTTTCTTCTATTTCTCTCCTCGAAAAATACCAACCACCACCTCCCACTTCCTCCATAACTTTTCTTTCTTTATCACTCACTCACTTCATCACCACCATCTAACAAATCTACTATTTCAATCAAACCCTAATTTTGTCTAAACACAAACAAAGACCACAACTTACCTGGGCCGGGCGGCTCCCGCTCCAAAATCTCCTCTTCCGATCGATCGCTATAACACTTTGACACGAGTGCTTTCATCTCTTTTTCATTATTATTGTGCTTCTAAACGATGCCGTTTTAACCTCTCCTCCCTCGCCTTCCATCGTTTTGCCTTTCTTTTTTTGGTTCCAAGTTTTCTTAAGGGAAATTGTCGATTTAGCTTCTAATGTTTAGCGACTTGTGAATGTGTGTCTTTAGTTTTCATTATGCCTAATATTTTAAAAATTCATCAAATAGATCCTTCTATGAATTGACTCTTAATAGTTGGAAGGGTGTCTTGCCCTTTTTATTCCACTAACATTTGGAAATTATTTCAAAAACAAAAATATAAAAAAATAAAAGGAAAAGCATTTTATCTTCACCATCC
Source organism: Dimocarpus longan (assembly GCA_022984855.1). Lineage (NCBI taxonomy): Eukaryota > Viridiplantae > Streptophyta > Magnoliopsida > Sapindales > Sapindaceae > Dimocarpus > Dimocarpus longan. The sequence continues at coordinate 12,717,787 of CM041017.1, read as the reverse complement.
ATTAAAGTTGTGTTGGATGGTGGAGATTTAATTGAAAAGTGATTAATTAAAAATAAATTGAAATTAAAAACATAATAAAAATTATAGGAAAAAAATCAAGAGTGGAGATGTTGTAAAATTAAAGAATAGAACCATTGAAATCTCTAACGTCTATCACAACAAATTGACGGTAAAGATTTCAGTAAAAAAAAAAATTTGAAAACAAAATTTGTAAAAGGAAATAAGAAAATTAAAGACGAATTTAAAAAAACACTTATTTAGAAAAAATAAAAATTAAAAATTAAAAATCAAACACCATAACATCACTAAATCATCAACACCTTAACACCATCTCTAGTCATCAAGACTATCTACTGCCACCTCCTTTGTTCCCCTATCCTTCACTAGGTCCCCTATCCTCCACCAGGTCCCCTATCGTCCACCATAAACAACATTAAAAAAAAATATCTAGGTTGAACCCAAATCCAAACACACATAACAATATCTAGGTTGAACCTAGATTCTCATTAAAAAAAAAAAAAAAGATACTAGGTCTAAAAAAATTTGTAGATTTGGGAACTTAGATCTTCATTAAAGCCAAAAAAATTAAAAAAGAAAAAAAGATACGAGTTCATTCCAAATATTTAAATTTTGATGATTTAGGTTAAACTCAGATTTTTAAAAGAACATAGGGTTTGATCAAGCCAACCATCTCTTCCATAAACACCATCGCTCCATAATACCACCATCTTTTCTACCTTTATACACAAGACAACCATCTTTGCCTCATTACTCTGATCTCCCTATCGAAACCTAGTTCATCAAACTCAATAGAAAACCTACCAAAACCTACCACCATACCACAAATCAACCAAAATGACCTTCCATTCTGGTTCTTAGGTCCAATTCTAATTCTAATCCTAATACCAAGCCTAAACATCCTTCTCTGTTGCCTTTTCACTCCAAGCCCAACCTGATGGCCACATCATCATGTCACGGTCCATTAAGAAGAAGTTGTCGTTGGACTCCCCCTCAACTGAAATGTCTCGTGACAATCCAAATCTTGGTCCATTCCTCCTCAAGCTTGTGTGTCAAAGCCATCCAACAAGAAGCCATTCGTGCATCGACAAATTTTATTTTTGGTCTTTTTTGTTGGTTTTTCTTATTTTTATTGTAAAATTTAATTTTTTAAGTGCATTTTATAATTAAATTAATAAGGGCAATAATGTTATTTCAATTAGCCTAACACATCATATGGGCAAATTCGTCTTTGTGTAATGTTTATCATGTTTGACTATTAGTTTTTTGGTTGGAGGGAACAATTTGATGAATTTTTAAAACATTAAGGATGATATGGGATCCCTTCGTCTCTCTTTAGGGTCCGCTCACAAGGTACTGTCCCGGTCAAGATGGGTTTTCTTTCGTCTCTTCCATCTCTCGAACCTGGCTCTTGACCCTTAAATCCAAATTCTTAGAGAAGTGAGTACCAATTGAACTACTATAAAAAGGACTAGCTCAATTGGTACTCACCTCTCAAAGAATTTGGATTTAAGGGTCAAAGGCCAGGTTCGAGAGGTGGGTGAGGCAAAAGAAAACCCATCTTGACTAAAACAGTACCTTTGAGTGGGCTCTAAAAAGAGACGAAGATGTCTCCACAGATGACGACAATTAAAAATGTATTAGTGAGTGACAAAATAATATTTCACCAAATGTTAGGGATTAAAGTGAAATTTTTGCAATTCTAAAAATGACATATGAGAACCAAAGCAATGAAACATGTTCTCATCTAATTGAAGCTCAATAAGGCATGAAGTGTATATATATTACAAACAACTTCAAATAATTTAATATAATGGTGTAATCCATTATACAGTACTCCCCATTGGATAACACCATAATTTTATATTTAAATGGTTTTAGTAAAAATTTAATAGGATAAAAATCTAATCGAAAGATATTTCATAATCTGTTAGATCAAGGTAAAATATACAAAGATTTTCTTGGTTTAATAGTGTTTGGATGTGCTTAAAAGGCATGACTTGTTAAGAACTTTGTAATGACAAATATAATAAATGGTCCTTATTGGTTGCAAAATTAACAAACAAATTTATAATGACAAAACTAGTGGGATAAAACCTGATTGAAGAAAAAAAAAAGTGCAATGCATGATACTTATAATGACAAAAATATATCCCCCTAAAAGAATGCTCCCTGTTGATTGCAAAATTAATAAACAAATTTATTAAACCTTACAAGTGCATTAATTATTTTATAAAAGTATAACAACCAAGCAAAGATCGATCCCACAAGGAGTTTTAACCTACCTAAACAACAGAGCAACTAAATTAAAAAAGGGGTTTTGAAATAAAGTTAAAAGTCTTAAAAGTAAAAACACAATGGAAAACTAATTTGAGAAAAGTCAATGGAGAAATTATTAGTTAAGAAATCCTATTCGCCACTAAACAATCTCTCAGTCCATACAATAAAATTAATAAAGTAAAATCATATTAATTCATGATGAAGACATTCTATAGCATCCGTTTCCAATCCTTGTACGGAATGTTATAATCACCTATTTATGGAACAATAAAATGATTTAAAGTACCTAGATGTGAAATTGAATTTTTGGTATGATTCCCGGACATTCCGAAAGTAATAAATAAAATTCCTGAATAAAATAATAAATTGAGTTTTAATATAACTCCCGAATAGTCTGGTGACAAATAATAAAATTCTCGGGTAGACCGGAGATGATTTCGAATGTAAAGTTTAATTCCAGTATAATTTTCGGGTAGAACAGAAAAGTTTAATAGAATTTTCAGATAATTCGAATTTATAAATCGAGTTCCGACAAAATTCCCTGATAGCCCGGATGTGTAATCAAATTTTAGTAAAATTTTTGGATGTGTTAATTAAATTTTAGTACAATTTTCAGATGGACCGGAAATGATTTTGATTACGGAATTAGGAAATTGAAAGCGCGAAACGAAAGCATGAGAGAGATTTGCATGCTTGTTAAGTGCCACGAAATTAAATAAGAACCAATGCATGAAAGACATGTGTGAATCATGCATGTTACCTTGACGACAAGTGGCATGAGATCATGAGACATTTATATAATGCAATTGAAAGAAGTAAAATGAAAACAAGGGAAACAACTTTCATTTCGATAACCAAAAGAAAAACTAAAGAGTGTGTGCACGATTAAGAGGGGTGTTTTGGCCGAGAGAAATCAAGGGAAGAGCAACCGTGCATGGTGGTCTTGAAGGATATTTTGAGTTTTTTTTTTTTTTTTTTTTCACACATGTAAAAAAGAAATAAAAAGCAGTTCGCCAAGAGAAAGAAGGGGGCTGTTCTGCCATGAGAAACCATAGAAGACAGCAACTAATTTTGTGGATTTGGAGTCCATTTTGAGAGGTTTTTGAAACATCCAAGAGGTGTACTCAAGCTTAGGAGTGAAATCCATTCATTTAGAGTTAGTTTGAAAGGTAAGGATTAAGTTTTCCATGAACTAGTTTGTATAATTTTTGGATTTATGGTTTTTGATAGCTTGGTTGTGATTGTAAGTTTAAGATTTAGGATTTGAAATCTCATTAGTGTGGAGGTTGATTTGCATGTGAATTCTAGTGTAAAAACTTGAAAGAAATGTGATGTTATAATGGATTTGATTCTCGAGCAAAGTAGAAATTTCATGATTCAAATTGTGTTCAAGTGATTTGTGTGATTTTCATGCATAAATAGGTGATGAAATGGTGGATTTCGATGATGGAATGATAAGCAAAAATATGGTATGTTGATGTGTTATGTTTCGACCAAGGTGGGATACTATAGACTAAAGTTGAGTTTGATTTATTTGAATGATTTTCATGGATTTGAACATGTTAGAATGATAGATTTTGATATTGACATTAGAAACAAAACTTTGGTTGATAAGCTGCCATGTTGATGTTAAAGTCATGAAAAATTGTTTTAAGATGTGTTGGATGATTTTATAGCACATTGTAATGATAAATTTAACATAGAAATCGAAAGAAATTTATTAGAATGTTAAATGACTATTTTGCAGTAAAACTTTGTATAATTACAAAAATATGATGTTTTATGTGTTGGACTTGCATTTACACCCCTAGAAATGTGTTTAAATGTAATTTCGATGAGAAAAAAAAATGAGATTGATGACATAAAAATATGTTAGGTTCGACCAATATTGGCCAATAGGATTAAAAAATGTGTTAGATTTGTTAACATGAAATTTAGACTTTAAATGAGATATTTTGGTATGCTTGAATGCTAAAAAATTTGAACGGAAAGTAAATGCGAATAATTGATGTTGTTACAACTTGAAAAAGAGTGTTATGAAATCTTTATGTAATTAGGCGTTTGCGTGATTGAATGTTTGTCGATGGAAATGCATATATGAATAAATTTGGTGCAACGTTGCTTATGACAGAATATTAAAATATAGAGGTATCAAGGAGATGAAGGAATTGGAAGTCGCAAATTACTGTGAGATAGGAATTAGTAAATTTTTTCATGAGTTAGAAATCGATAAGTGTAAATTATTTTACGAAAAAATAAATGCATTTTAGTATACTTAATGTGAGTATAAAATGTTTTATAATTGTTAAAAGTAGTTTTATTCATTTTAGTATGGTTTTAAAATGTTTTATGAATATTTAAGCAGTTTGATATTGAAATGAATTTATATTAATAATGTTAGTTTATAAATGTTTTTACATATGCATCCAAAGAAATGTTTATCGCATAAAATTATGGACGAATTGTGATTTACGCTTTTGGCATCAAATCGAAAAAATGTGCTTTTATTATAAAATTCTTTTAGCATGTGAATTAAATTTGTAAGTATAAGTTAAATAAAGTTTTCAAAACTGATGATTACCCTAATCCCCATGATATGACTATAATGCAGTTGAAGTACCTTATTGCTCGTATGATAAGTCAGTAGGAGGGGCAAATCCACTAACTATAGGGGGATCAAGTTTGTCGTGTCGCTTTTTGCACGTATTTAAGGTACTATTATGACTGATGCCTTATGCAAGGTAAGGTAACATTCTGTAGCATAGTGGCTTATGACTGAAATTGATCGTCCCCACCACCGGTGTCCTAGGACCGGATGATGAATTATGATTTCCTTGGGTTTCATTGGATACATGGTTTATGAATGATGCTATGCTTTATGAACCCAAGTTTATATTATAAACAAATTTGAAGTGAGGCATGTTATGGAATAAATTTTTACAATGCATATATTTATGATTTCAAGAGGATTTATGTATATATATATTTATGCAAAACCACGAGATTTAAGATTTAAGCAAATTATTAAGAAACTTAGATATCCAAATGATTTTTAGGGAGGCTATTTCTAAAATGATAGTTTAAATAGAAATGCATAATACTCACTTAGCTCTTTTAGCTCATTGTTTTTTGTTTATTTTTATGAAAAACCTCCCTAGGTGTAGAAACGAGTACTCAGGATGAGAAATCTTCAGCGCAAAGTTAAGTGAGCACATCTGACGACTGCTACTGGGAAATTAAAGTAAATATTTTGATGTATAATAAATTTTGCATAATGTAAATACTTTTGAATTTGTATTGATAATTACGATTTTATGTATGTTAAAATGTTTTTAAGTTTGAAATGATTTTGTTTGAAATGTTTACATTGTGGTTGAGTTTGGATTTTGAGATAGACTTGAGGTCCAAATTGGAAGTGGAGAAGAATGTATGGATTTTAGAATGTTTATGAATTGATTTACAGGTGTTTTGAAAATGCTAGAAATGTCGAAAAACAATCATTGTGCTGCCGAAATTTTTTCATCCTAAATTTTAAATGATTAAGAAATGAAAATGTATTACGACTTTGCTCAATGGAGTCCTTTCAAGTCACTGATACGAAGACTGCAAGGATTTCTATTAGGGTGCCAGGAGGGCTCCGCTCGGATCCCTACGAGAGAAATCCGGGTTAGGTCCTTTTAGTTGGTATCATAGTGTAAGCTCTTATGAAAAGACCCGACCCAGATATCCCTTGAAGAGATCCGAGCGGAGCCCTCCCGGCACCCCACATAATCCTTACAGTCTTCATGCAGGTGACTTAAAAGGACTCCGTGAAGTTAAGCCGTAAAACAGTTTCATTTCTTAATCATTAAAATTTCAGGGTGAAAAATTTTCGGCAGCACAACGGCTGTTCTTTCGACATTTTCAACTTTTTCAAAATACCTGTAAAACAATTAATATTATTTTAAAATGCATACATTCATTTCCACTTCCAAATGGGACCTCTGGTCCATCGCAAAATCCACATTTCAATGCAATTCGAGTCTTTAAAAAAAACTAAAACCATTTCAATTTAAAAGAAAACATTCCACATGCATGATAACGTAATTAAAGTTATAAAACTTAAATATTTACATCACATTAAAATCCGTTATACATCAAAATATTTACTTTGATTTCACAGTTTCGGTCGCCTGATAAACTTGCTTACTCTTAAGCTGGAGATCTGCCGCCTAGAGGACTTGAACCTGCGCCTGGGGGGTTTTTAAAACAAAATAAACAAGAAAATAATGAGCTAAAAAGGCTCAGTGAGTGTTATGCAGTTCTAAATAGGTTTTCTTTAATATCCTTTCAAAATCTTTTGAAAGAATCCAAGTTTCGAAACAATTTATGTAAACATGAATTTCATGATGTTACAAAATCATTTTATAAACAATTGCTTGAAAACAATATACAAGATTATAAGCATCATAAAATTTATTCATAACATAATCATAAGTTCATAAATAAACTCATAAAATCATGACCACTATGCCGCGGTATGTTACCTCGCTGCACATAGGGCATCATTCATGATAGTACCTTATATACGCGTAGAGGGCGACATGACAGACTCGATCCCCCCCATAGTTAGTGGACTTTCCCTGACAGACATGCCATACGCGCAATAAGGCACTTCGGCCGCATAACAGTCATATAATGGGGATGGGTAGCCATCGGTTTTGAAATACATTAACATGCTGAAATAACAATTATAAAACATGTTCCTTTGCTTATAAAACGAAACATAAAAGCACATTTCAATAACGAGTTATACGATCAATATTGCTTTAAATACAGATATAAAAACATTTCGAAACGTATAACATTCCTGTAAAGCGTATATCATTCATATAAATTCATTTAATTATTAAAACGTTTAAATCTTTCATGAAAGCATAAAAATCATATAGAAATCATAGTGCATTTATCATTTCATAAAACAATTTTCACTCACCGATTCCTAACTCATGGAAATGATCGGATTTTCTACCTCGCGCTACTTCTTCAACTTCGCTTTCCTTCGCCTTATCGCTGCCTAAATAAATTAATATTCTAACATGAGCATGCTGGAACTACGCTAATCGAATCTAAAGCAACATCATCGAAGCCATAATCTAATGAATTCAACGAAGAGAATAAGCGAACCTAAACGAACAATATAAAATTTACGCGATTTTAACTAACTATCGTGACTAATCACCTTTAACGTTTCGCGCAATTCCTTCATTTCCAAAAAAAACTTACCGTCCATATTACTCACGACTTAACTTAGATCAAGGCAAATAAAGATTTAAACATCATAAAGCGTAAACGAGAAAAATATGGCAGCAAGCTTAACAAATATACATTTTTCCGATTCAACTCCAAATTTGACAATTTAACGATTTCGCGCGAAACTAAAACTATCCGATTAACATTATTATAACTCAAACTATCCTATCTTCAACTTTAACATTTTAACGGGCTTAATAACAAACTCGGGGCAGCGAGATAACATTCACAATCCTTTTTTATTCGACAACGAACATCACAAACTAACAACGCTCGCATTCGCGGAAAATTCAACCAAAATGCTCGGAAATGATTAATCTACGCCCGAACAATATTTCGATACTTTCAAATACACTTAAATGCATCCTTTTTCATGTTAACAAACTTGGAAATAAAAGCACTACATGACAACCTCTTTATCATATCATAATAGCCCATACAACGAATAATTCACGAACTTTCAACATCGACAATCAATCGTCGACATAACGAAACAATTCAAACGAACCTCCGCACTAACGAGGTTCTCAATCCTAAACCCAAACATAATATCACCACTTTATCTCAACTTAATCACATGGTTGCTTACTAAATTATCAAAACAACTCAACAAAGCAACATGGGGCAGCACTTACTCACTAGTTTCGCTTCGAGACGGCTTTCAAACGGCGACGAAACTCTCGCGGTAACAAGCTGTCCCCTACCACCAACTACTGACTTCTCTTCAGGATTGCTGTGCAGCTCACGGCCTAACTGGGCAGCAGCTCGCACGACTCGGCTTGCGATGACAGCAGCTCACCAAGGTAGCAGAACACGACGACAGCAACTGGCAGTAGCAAGGACAGCTTCACGGCAGCTCCAGCACTCGCTCGGCAGCCACAGCACCTGACAGCAAAGGCAATAACTCCACGCTTGGCAGCAGCACTTCCACGGACAGCAGTGACAGCAGCTCACTGTTCCCTCAAGCTTGCATGCCCATCCTCTGGTTCAGATCTTCATCCTTGAACTGTCAACACTTCCACGAGCTCAAGATCGGCTCTCCATCAACTCACGATCAGTGACAGCAACACTAACTCACGTCCTTCCTCTTGCTTGCATGAATGATTTCTTGGCTCGGATCTGCTATTGCATGCATCCAGATGTTTCAGATTTGGAGTCTCCTTCAGATGAGCATCGTCTTGATCAACTAACAACAGCAACTCAATCCTCAAATTCTCTCTTTAACTCGCACTCACTCTCACGCTCAAGCTCTCTCTCTCGCTCTTGACATATGGTGACTGAATTGAAATGGAAGAAAGTTACCTTGCTTCTCTCTCAGTCAAGAAGAAAGAAAGATGAAGAAGAAGGCTACATGCACGAGCTTCTCTCGACTTTGGCTCTCAGCAGCAACAATCCACCAAGACAGCAGCTCGTGGCTTCACGGCAGCAGCTATCACGGTCTGACAGCAGCAGCTTCAACATTAGCCATCTCACGCCAGCAGCAACATAACTCCAGCTCGGTAACAGCAGCGACAACACCACGCCAGCAGCAGCATGGCACAGCAGCAGCTCTTACAGCACTCGATTGGCAGCGACAGCTCTTCCTGGCAGCAACTTACCTTCTAACAGCAGCTCAATTAAGGTCTGGCAGTAGTAGATCTACAATCTTTGCTTGCATGCAAGGTGAAATCCTTTACCTGAAAGCTAGGACAGCACATGCATCAACTCAAACTTCTTCACCAGCTCACGGTTGCTTCTTCTTTGCTTGCACGGTCAGCAGCTTGCAAATCCAACTCTCTCTCCCTTCTCGGTCTCTCAGATCAACTTTTGATTCGACAGCCTCTTGTTCTCTCTTTAGCTCACTGGCATGACCATTCTCTCTCGGTCAAGAAGAATGAAAGATGGAGAAGAAGGTTGCATGCACGAGCTTCTCTCCTCTCACGGTCAGCTTTTTGAATGGGAGGCCGAAAGCTATAAGCTTTTGTTTACTTCACTTTCACTTCATTTTTAAATTTAATATTTCAAAGCTGCCACCTGTCCCCCATTCATTTCCAATTTAACACTTGTCTCTAACATACAATGCATGCCTTACACGTGGCACTCGAACAAAAGTCTTGCTTACCGTTCCAATGCATTCACCCGATCCGATTCCAAGCTCGAATCCGATTTCGCCCGTCCGACCGGGAATCCGCTTACGACTTGATTTCGTCTTCGGGATTAATATTATTAAAATCACATTCGTCATTGCACTCTAAAATTAATTTTATTCCTTGAAAATACTTATTCCAAATATTTTCGGTCTTGAAAATTATATTTTTTCGATCGAAACACGATCCAATCAGAAAAATAATTCGCTCCTCGACGATGAAGATTTTGGATTTTACATCTTATCTTTAAGTAGAAACTCATTGGTATTAGTTATTGAAGCTTAGTGTATAAATGATACATTTCATAAATAACATTACTATAAGCAATAATTAAAATGTTAGTGAAGCTTTTAAAAGTTAATAAAAATTAATACTAGGATTCATTTGAACGAAGGGCAAAACGGTCATTTCGCAAACAAGAGATAAATAAGTGAATGGTAAAGTTGTAAGTTTTAATTAGAGAATTAGATAGATAATTATAAATGAAATTGTCAAAAGACTTAAAAACCATTGACTCTTATTCGTAAATAAAATAACTAAGGGCATCAGTGTAATTTAAACAAATTAAATGCATATAAATATGAGTGTTGGTGATAGTCACCAACACTTAACCGACTTTTGCAACCAAAAATAGAGAAGAGAGAGCAAGAGAGGGATGGCAGCCAAAGGAGTGAAGAGAGTGACTTTCCAATCAAATTTCCAAGCTCTAAAATCATATTTGAGGGTGATTCAAGCTAGCCTACCAAACCCTAAGCCCAAGTAAAGTAAGATATCATCTTTTTGCTATTAAAATTGATGTGAATGAATAGTTAAAGTGTGTGGTGATTGGTATGGATTGTGTGTGATTGTGATGGAAGTTTTTGATGTTAAAGTAGGTGTAGAACACTAAATATGAGCAAAGGAAGTTTAGACTTGCAAGTAGTGGTGCAAAAGTGATATGTTAGGGTTTATGGAAGAACTCTAATTTGTGATTTAATTATTGGTCAAAGTGAATTTAAGGGTAGATTAATTATTTTGATGAAATTCCTAAGAGAATCTTTAAGCTAGAATATTAAGAAAATCTAAAAGAATAGAATGTTGTGTATGTCCATGGTGAGTTCGATCACTAAGGGGGATGTGTAATCCCTTGAGTCTGGATGCAAATGAGCATATATCAATGCATATTAAAGCTTAGTAAGACATATAGAAGTGATAGAATTGTCAAAAGAGAAGTGCAGAGCTAAGTTGGGAATTTCAAGCTAGATAAAGGGACTATAGAGACCTACACCCTTCAGGCTTATTTAGGGTTGTTTTAGATCTCAAAACATACCTAGGGGTCATAGCAAACCATAGAAATTGGAAGGAAACAATTCCGATAGAAATTGAGGAAGTTAAAGCTCAAATAGTGCATGTATATAGTCATAATGTGAAATGTGAATGTAAATGCATTCTTTGATGCATGAAATAAATGTATTTGATTATAATTAATTAAAAGAACCTTAGATACGAAAGAATTAAATTTGTCGCATGTAAGATGCAAAAATATGCATAAAAAAATGTTGAAAAACAAGCATTTTTCATAGGATTCGACCCTAGATACTTGAAATTTTTCTAAACCGTTTTGTGGGTGACCTAAGTGCGATTTAGGAGGATGATTAGAGCAAAAATGGAGCAAAGAAAATTGTTAGGATAGGCCCTAGCATAGTCTCGGTTTTAGGGAGTCCAAAAACGGTGATTTTGCATTCCGGGCTTTCAATGACCATTTTGAGCATTCCGGATAGTCTCTAGGTGATAATAAATAAGGTCATTGCAAAGAAATTGAAATTAAAGAGTCTCAGTTGAGTTAAAATCGAGTTGGGGAGGTTATAGTGTAAAGGGTTGTCAATAGAGAAAATTTCATTGGAAACATTATTTTTAAGTCTGAGTTATGCATTTGAGTAAGTTATAATAAGAAATTGATATGTAGGAGATGAGCAGGCGAGTGAGGCACGAGAGGCTCGTTAAGGCATTTGAGCATATTCGGACAGAGGTAAGTGTACTTCACTTACGTTATTAAAGTTAATTTTTATTTGTAACTTATTATTGTTTAATAAATTTACCAAATGACTTCTCAAATATAAGTTATATTTCAAATGAAAATCCTTATCTTGGATCCAGAAATGAGATTTCGAAAGCTAAAGTTGTTTTGAAGTTTGAGATAAAGTTGAGTTAAAAACGTTTCAAGATAAGTGATTTGTGCTTATTGTACTTAAAAAATAAAAGAGTTTAAAAAACCATGTGTAATCCCTCAGTGTTCAGAGTACCTAGCACTACGTTGCGATGTAAAAAAATTCCGCACGTAATTATCTAGCTTTAGAGTTATTGGCACTATGTTGCGACATAGAAAGTTTCTCTCGTAGTCGCCCAGATTTATAACTACTTGCAATATGCTTCAATGTAGAAAATTTTGCTCATGATTGTAAGGGTTATCGAGTAGTTAGCACTACAATTGCGATGTAGGAAATTCCGCGTTGTAGTTGCTTAGAGTTGGGATCGTTTCACTCTACGTCGTACATAGTGGTAGAGATATCTCATTAGCTTCACGGTTGGTGTTAGTCGAAATCACCTTGTGATGGTTAGAGAGTTTCAAGGGTACACATAATTTTTTTGGAAAAGAAAGTTTTCAAAATCGAAAATAAGTTTTAATAAGTTATAAATTTCCATGTGAGTATATTTCTATTATTTTCATATGATGAACTAACGCCTTTGTTTTTTTTGTAGCTTGTATATTGTATTTAGGTGCTCACACAAACGATTTTGCATCCAAGGAAACCTTGTAGGAAAACTTTAGGTGGGAGTCGAATAGATAAATAATAGAAGTACCAAACATATTTTGATGTTGTTGTATATAACTTAACAAAATAATTGCATATGTGACATATGAATACTTGGTGACTTGTAAAACCATATTTTGATGTGTATATATAGATGGAACACTTACACTTGATACACACTTATCACATGATGCATATGATATATATATGTTGATACATATGACTTGCATACGGAAAATATATATATATATATGTGTGTGATGAAAATGCATGGTTGCAAAATGAAATGAAAAATGTATGTTTGAGATTAAAAGAAGTTAGGTGGTGATAAAAAATAGTCGAAGTGTGTTTTCTTTATAGGTTGATTTTGGGATTGTTAAAAATACAGTTGTTTGCTGTCAAAATTTTTTTAAAACTGTTTTCAATCGAATGGGAAAAATTTACACTAACCCCACCATTTTTAGAAGAAAACAAAAATTTTAAGTTAAAGCGAGTAAACGGGCTAAGTGATTTAGGGGTTCGCTTTTCGAATTTCTTCAATCCGACATGTCAGGTTCAGAAAGTCCGTTGAAGTGTTCAGTGGGATCCTTTAGACAAGAGCCTAGAGAAGGTCTGGTTCGGGTCCTGTCACAGAGCCTGGTTTCGAAAAATATTTGAAAGATTCGAAAAGATATTTTAAAAACCCACTTCCAAAAATGATTTAATGTTTTCTTCAAGATTGCATAATTTCTTTTCAAACGTTCTTTTTAAGATCATATACATTGCTTGATATTATACATGTTTAAATTTCACAGAAGATGCGTTGTCGAGGCCGCCCTACTACTAGGAGAGCCGCCGCAGAGACTTTTGCATTAGCAAGGAACAAATGGATGAGTCCATAAATGTTCCTTAAGATCCAGTCCTTTCGAAACCGTCACATTCAGGACCATCCCAAGCCCTAAAGCCTGAGGGTGGAAATACATAATTGGAACAGATGACTTAGTTATTAGTCACAACACTCCGTCAACTGCGAGAAGCAGGAGGTTCCATTGAAAGGGCTCGAACGTTATGAGCCAGAAATTATGATGGGACGGATGAGCCAGAGAAGGCCCTATCTTGGTTGGAAAATAATGACGGGGTTTTTTAAGTTATAAGGTGTATAAAGGAGTAGACAGTGACGTTTTCAGCTTTCTACTGAAAGACAGAGCTAAAGACTGGTGAAAGGCAGTTCAAAGATGGAATCCAGAAGAGGTATTCTGGACTCAATTAAAAAATGAGTTCACGGATAAGTTCTTTCCGAAAAGCTATAAAAATGCTAAGATTGAGGAATTCTTCAAGCTGGAATAGGGTGCACTTTCCATATCAAAGTACAAGAGGAATTTTCAGAGTTGGTAAAACATGTTCCTTTTATTCAGGATGATGAAGAACAGAAAAGTAAGAGATTTGCAGTATGTCTAAATCCTAAAATCAGGATTTACGTGGCATCGATTATACATAATCAACATGGTTAATTGGTGGAGGCTGTAATCAGGGTTGAAAGAAGCATGATGATAAGCCTAAGAGTAGTACCTAGAGTTTAAAGCGTAGTGGATCGATCTGGACTAAAGGAGGGGCCAACATGCAAGCTAAGAGCGAGGGAAAGTCGAAATGATTTGACGGTCATCGATTAGGTTACGAGGCATAATCAAGTCAAGGCTCTGTAAAGTCTCCAATCAGATTCAAAACTATCGAAATCATAAGGAACACCGGGCCAGAATGTACGAAATGTGGTAAATATCATCTTGGAGAGTGTAGATTGGGGTTAGATGTGTGTTACAAGTGTGGACAGAAAGGGCACTTTACACGGGATTGCCCACAGTTAGCTTCTGATTGTAGGATAGATGTGGGATCAACATGACAGAGGCCATTCAATGTTGGTCGGGCCCAAGAGCAAAGAGGTGCACAAATTAAAGGCCCGACTACATCCAGTAAGCCAGTGGACCAGTAAATAAGGGACAATCGTCTAGAGGACCGGTAGGCAGACCCCAGACACAGGGCAGATGACAAGACCCTATTTTCTAATTACTAGGTAGCCTGCCCGACAACCCCACGTTGGCTTTCCAGACGAGATCTGCTCCGTCTGAAAAGTTCCCATAAAGCTAAGTCTTTTTCTTGAATGAAAACTTTTTAAAACTCCCTAAAATCTCATTGAGTTATGAAAATGGATAAAACCTTTTTCCTTTCAAATTTACATTTTTCAAAAGAAGATTCTAACGGAAATCCGGCAGCACATCGGCTGTTTTTCAAGGATTTCCACCCTTGTAAAAACTCATAAAAATTTATATACTTCTAAAAATCACACTTTCTCAACTTCTAGGCCTCAGACATTTATTCGTTTTTACAATCAACCACAAACATGCTTTCAATTCAAGGTAATTAGAAATTGTTGAACTTAAACAATTAATGTGCCCACGTAGTTCAGACACAGTTCAAGCATAAAATTTGTATCTTCAAAATAATATTACAAACATGCAATGAGTCTTAAAAGTTATGGAGATACATGATATTTCCAAAAGAGACAACTAATACAGTAGTGTCACGTCTTTGGCCAATCTACTCGTTCGACGGAGCTTCTTCTGAATGCTGACCTATACTTGGGAAGGGATTTTATAAAACACGAAAAGAGTGATGAGTATTAACTCAGTGAGTGGACAACTTTTATAAAATTAGGATATTTACTAGTACAATATAATTTCCAAATAATAGTTTGTAAAGCGAATGATTTATTTCGAACTGGTAAAAACTATGGTATAGTATGCCATAAAAATATTTCTACTTGTAAATTTAATAACAATTTCATGAGATGTGTATATTTTTCATTTTGTAAATCTTACGTTTAGTGATGTACTTTCTTTCTATAGCTTGCTTTATGAGATGACCCAGAGAAACTTATTTATGGCAAGATGGAATATGGCCCATCCCCTTTCTTGAGCCTTGACCCTCAAGGGATTCTAAGGTAACATCACAATTACGGAACATGGCTTACCCCCTTTCTTGGTCCTCGGTCTTCAAGGGATTTTAAGATAACATCATAACAACGGAATGTGGCTCACTCCCTTTCTTGGATCTCAATCTTCAAGGGATTCTAGAGTGGCACCACAACTTAGCTGGACCATTCGCTTTGGGTCCCTTTCTTAAGCCTTAGCCCTCAAGGGATTTTAGGCCCTTACAGTCATACATGCCCCTTTCTTGGGTCTCAACCCTCAAGAGATTCTAGGCCCTTACAATTTATACGACCCATTTCTTAGGTCTCAGCCCTTAAGGGATTCTAGGCTCTAGCTAATATTAGGGTAAACTAAAGGCAATTAAAATCATTTTAATATACTTAAAACTTTTATGTTAACTTAGCATGAGAGCATATTAATTTAACTCGTAAATATTTTGTTCTCTAGTTTACGGTTTATAACCGAAATACTTCGTTTCTAAGACAAAAGCCTAAATATTTCAAAATATCATTAACATGTATTTTCTATGCATGTATTTTACTAAACTTTCTACTTTACTTAAAAAAAATAAATACATTTATAACATAACTTGAATAAAATTATACATGCATTAAAATAAAATAATAACATGCTTGAACTTACTCAATACGCATAAAAATTTGAATATAAACATAATATTACATTTATAAAAATTCAATAGATATAAAAGGCATAAAAACTTTAATAAAATCCACACTTATAACTTGCTTCCTAAGTAACCCACTCTTGCACGTCCTTCTTTTCATTTGACGATCTACCTATACTTTAACATGAGCACGATGTCCGCTTAGCACTTACACATGCGACAACAATAACTTCTAATTATTCGATAGTATCGAGATACCCTTTTTTTAAGCCATAATGACTTCAAACATACACACGCAATTCCCATTCGAAATTCCCAACCTCTAAATATGAAAAACATGCCAATTCAAAGCTAAATCTCATTTTAACGCATTAAACGCATTCTAGCATCAACTTGGCCTACTATAGCTAAATGTCCATTATTTTTCACATCATTCATCCTTTTTTATTGTTATTATTATCGCAAACATAATCGAACACATGCAATATAATATAAATTCAATTTACATCCATCAACCATCACATTAGCGAAATTGCGAAAAATATTTAATTGTGAAATGAACATTTGATACTCAATGTAATTCCTTTCCATTTCAAGTTAATTTTATCATCCAAACATCTTATAACTTATTCAAATTCTTCAAAATTAATTGCATAACACTTCAATGTCTTCAAGAACAATTCATGGCAATTTGCTTATCGAAATTTTGCTTTGAAATTTCAACATCAAAACAGCCCCTAATGTCATTCAAAACACCCTAAACAATTTCCTTATGAAACTCAACATCAAGACAACCCCTAATATCATTCAAATATCATGACAAACCAACTTAACAACAAAGTGAATCACACAAACTATCCTTAGCCGAACGTAGCATAATCATATTCCATTTTTTTTTTTCTATTCCAATACCAAAATTCATCCTTCCAACACATATAAATGCACAAAGTTAACCCAATTAAATCAAACTTACTTTGACTCTAAAATACCGCTTATGGTCGAATTACATCATGCAATCACAATACCAATTTTACATCAATTTCTCTCTCAAAAACACATTATAATCACTCCATTTATCAAAGCAAAATGATCAAACAATATTTGAATCAAAACGTTCATCATGACCAAACCCTACGAGTATTCTAACAACCATTTTTCTTTCAAAGCTTTCATCCAACATCATATACAACACCATATATATCATTTTAAGGTATTGAAATTTCGAACTCCAACATAAAGTCACATTCCAAAAATATTTATCACAACAGCCTATGTATCACCAACAAACTCATCATTTTTTCACAATAAAAACCATGGAGAACTCATCATTTTTCACAATAAAAATCAGGAAAAAATCACACTTACCTATTCCAAATGACAAGGAATGGATGTAACTTGATCTTAGGCTTGCATGCAACTCATCTTGACTTAAAAATCTCTCAAAATAACTTAAAAACACCAAGCTCAAGTTACTACCCTCAACTCCCTCTCTTGGCCGAATGTTTCCCTTTCATTTCAATGAGTTGCAAGCTTTAGAAATACTAAAAATCATCTAAAAAAAAATCCATAAGATAGCAGCTTACCTTTGATAGCTTGAACCTCCCAAAAATGCTTACAACGCTTCAAAGATAACATGCAGTCCTTAACTTTATCCCTTGACCGTGACACACCCATTTTTGACTTGAAAAGTCACTCAAAATGGCTTAGGAAGGAGATGGATAACATGTTGGCTTGGAGTCTCTCCCTCTTGGTCACAACTCTCTGTTTTCTCTCCTTTTGGCCGTGAATTCCAACCTTACCCGAGAGCTTCAATTCTCCTCATGCATTTGCTTTTCAATTTCACTTATATACCTCTTACATCATCCTTCCACATGACACTCATTCAAGGCTTCATTTCATGCATAAATTACATTTGTCAAGCTCCCACACACTTGGCTTATGCATGGCTCCCACATGGATCCCACATATCCAACTTTTGCATGACACACTTTCCACATGTCAACCATGCATGCTTTCAATTCCATGCACTCTTGCCATTTGTCTTTCATGCATTCTACCACTCCCCCATTTGCACGCCACGTCCTTCATGCATTCCAATCTTGCTTTTGTTTCCAAAAATGCCCTTGTACTTATCTTTTACAACATAATAAACTCATGCCCTTTTTGGAAA
This sequence comes from Dimocarpus longan, assembly GCA_022984855.1. NCBI lineage: Eukaryota > Viridiplantae > Streptophyta > Magnoliopsida > Sapindales > Sapindaceae > Dimocarpus > Dimocarpus longan. The sequence continues at coordinate 12,699,521 of CM041017.1, read as the reverse complement.
TTTCCTTTGGCACTAAATTCATTTTAAACCACAATTAATCCTCATGCTAATTTCGAACTCGAAAATCATTTTTGATCCATTCGAAAGTTTTATTATAATTGAATCCACATGTCCAGAAATTCCATGGAAATTCGAGTACGTATCCGAATCTGGTCACTTCACAATATTTAATCTTTGTGAGCTCAAAAATTACTTTCAATCTTTCTGGGGATCATGCTAGAATTCGATTTATGCCTCCGGGCACTCCATATTACTTTATTACTCCCAAAATAATCGAAGGGCATTTTGGTCCAAGATTTTTGGATCACATTTAATTTAATCAAACGGCTTTATTTTCTATCCGTTTCAATTCCTCTCAACTTTAATATTAATTTCAAAACTTTTTAACTCACGAGTTCCATTTTTCGAAAATTATTATTCACGCGAACCGTTTTCGTCTGAAAATATTATTCATCAAAAAATCGAAAATCCTATTCTAGAAATTACGATTTTGGGGTCAGCCTTCGGGAGTCATTATTTATCCGAAAATACAATTCATCGAACAAACAATATAAATTTTCAAAAAATGAGGGTTCGAGTTTTACAATAGAGTTTTTGTAGATACACAACAAGAAGTAGATGTTACCCCAGAGGTAGTGACAGGTACAATTTTTGTATTTGACTGTGATACGTGTAACGTCCCAATATTTATTTACGTATGATTAGTATTTGTTGATTAAATAATTGAATTCGATAAGTTGGATTAAATTAGAATTTAGCGAAATTAGCGCAATATTAATATATTTCGTTAATTATTTAAGGAATTTAATAATTTTTGGAGATATTTTCCTTAGTAATGGACTTAATTAGAGACTAAACGGGAGAGATTGAAAAATGAAAAAAATGTCATTGGATAATCAAATGAGTGCAATTGGAATGCATGACATGAAATTATTTTTGGAACCAATGAGAATTTGCCAAAATTAAAGTAAAAAGTAATATGATTTATTTCAATTTTTTGATATGAATAAGTTTAAAAGAGTTAGTGAAATGGTGGGTTGTCAAGATTATCCAATAAGAAGTTAACATGTGTATCAAGAGGCTAGAATGCAATTAATGAAATAGTTGGGGTAAAAGTGAAAATTCATGAAATGAGCTAGTATATAAAGAGGAGTGACTTGAAAAAAATTTCATTTTTTCCTCTTCCTCTATTGCCATCTCTTTCTTCTTCATTTTTTTTTTCACTTTTCTTCAACTTTTAATCACCAAATCACTCCAAAATCAAGTTCTTTTCATTACCTACCCATTTAAACCCTTGATTTAATTCAAAACCCACCAAGACTTAAAGTTGAATTTTGCTAGAAAAATGTGCAAATCAAGGTATGTGCTATGGGTTTTTGATTTTGGGATGGGTTGGTGTTAGAAAGGATCTAGATACTCTCATGAGCATGTAGATAAGGTTATGTTTGCATTTGATTAAGTGTGTGTGATTTTTATGATGAAAATTGCTTTCTTTGAAACCATAGGTGAGGGTTTGATTCAAGGAAGCTTAGAGAAGGATAAGGGGAAGCTCGAAGCTCTGCTTAGAGGTGTGGGAAAAGCTAAAGAGCAAGCCCAAAAGGTTAGTGTACACTTATCTTGAAAAGTTACATATATTAGTGTGTTTGAAATTTGAAAATTTCTTTGAAATTTGATGATTTGGTTTCTTTAATTTGACAAACATATTTGAATGTTATTTGTGTGTCAATTGAATGTCTTTTGAATGAAGTTTGTGATGAAAAATCATGTGGAACAAAATTTTGAAAAATTGACTCTTTTAGGCCGAATGCATACCCTAGAGTAACCTAGAGGTATTGTTGTTATTTCAAACTTATTTACGTGTTATTCTAATGATGCTTGAATGGTTTATGTGATGAAATATGGAGTGGAACAAAAATTTTAAAAAAAATACACTCCTAGGCCGAATGTTATGCATAGGATAATCTAGGGTTATTTTTGTCATTTTGCACCCATTTACGCATTAATTATATGATGTTTTATGGTACGTGTGATGGATTAGAAATTTGAAATGAAGAATTTGAGAAATGCCTCTTTTGGGGTCGAAATGAAGCAAGAGGAAAGTAGATAATGTTTTGTTAAAATGTGACTCTAAAACTAGGGCCAAAATTTCGGTTGTATGGTTATATGATTTTAGTGTGATTTTAATGCGCGAAATGTTTCGAAATGAGATGTAAGGACTGCTTTTGTATTCGGTCAAAAGGGGACTGTTTTGATGCGTTTTTTGGTTGAGTTATGCGAAAGATTTTCTTGCATGGTAATATATCAAAAGAGCTGTCTTATGGGTTGTTATGGTGCTGTAAAAGCTGTCTTGATTATCATGGGCTATTTTGATGTCAATATTGTCATGGATGAATGTGTGAGCTGTTTTGGTAGTTTAAAAGCTGTTTTTATTACATAGCATGGGTTGTTTTATGGTTAAGCTATCCTGAATTAATTGTGCGAGCTGTTTTGATGATTAAAAAGCTGTTTCGAAGGGATTGCATGTGCTGTTTTGGTCTCGATGCTATTTTGTATGGATGGCGTGAGCTGTTTTAGTATTGAATGTCATCTCGAATGAGTGTTATGCACTATATTTTCGTTGCGGGTTATTTTGAGTAACATTTAGGGATGTTTTGAAACCATTATATAGTGTGTTATATAGTCAATGAAATGCGAAAGTGAATATATTAAACGAATGTGTTTATGTGATTAATTGTGTGATTGAAATCGTTTGCGATGTTGCCTAAAGAATTAACGTTAAATGTATAAGTAACGCGAAGGCAAAATCGTTTAGGTTGTGAGCTTCACAATAGGGTATCTGGTAAGAGTTATTAAATTGATTTGAAACTATTGTTTAATTCTAAGTCATATGAATTTTATAAATGTTTTGATATGAATGAATTTATTTTAATCTTTATGATTTCATGTAAGCTTATTTAAGTTAAATTATGCTATTAAACTTTAAGTTATGACATTTAAATTCTATGATCAATTATGTTATATATGAATTTAAATTAATTGTGATATTCTCCCTTACGAATTATTATGTTCAAGAATGAAATGTGGATTTTATATGAAACACAACTTATTTATAAATGTTTTATCGAGCCTATGGTATCCCTTAGGGTGATTTTATGATGTTGTCGATAATGGTAGAATACCCTAAAGCGATGTAGGATTCCATTTGAGAGTTGCGATGTAGGATTCCACCTCTCCCTAGGGTATATTATTAGCTTGCTTACTACCTGAGCAATGCAGGATTCCGCTCGTAGTGACGTAGGATTCCGCTACTTAGTTATCAATCAAATCGCCTTGCGATGTAGGATTCCGCTTTACCATATGCTTGGGTATGCCATTTGGTGATTAAAGTATTGGTGGTTGATTTACTATATTATTATGAAATGAATTCTTATTAATTTGTATACCACTACTTTAATTTACAAGTTTATGATATATTGAAATGATATAAGTTGTTGAATTTTGTTTCAGATTCATGAATTATGTTTTATGAATGTGTTTAAAGTTAAGTGAAATGATTTAACTATATTTTATAAATAAATTCATAAATGTTAGGGAGGTGACTATTTTGAAATTGGATTTTATTTAGAAAAATATATAACAGTCACTAATTCACTAACTCTCCCTATTGTATGTTTATGAAACCAAACTGCCGAGGTCAAGGTGATAGATCCCGATCCTATTGTTCTCAAAGAATTCATTTTCGACGATCAGATAAAGAATAAAGAGTCTAGAAATAATGAAAGAGGTCCGATTAGAATTCGATTATATTTATAAGGCCCTGAGTATCGTGTTAGGAGGAAATAAGAATTTTCAGTTAATAGTATTCGGATCCAGATAAATAGTATTTTGTTTTTAAAAAGATTCAAAAGTTTGTGTTTAAGATCGAATTTGGACCCGGTTATATTGTTTAGGGTCATGAATTTAGATTCGATGGGAAACAAAAGTTTTCGGTGAATAGTATTTTTCGGACGAAAATTTTTGAATGAATAGTAAAATTTTTTAAAATTGACCTTAAGGGTCGAAAATGTCTGAAAATAGTATGAGAGTATAGAGAAACAGAAATGGATCAAAAAGAAGACCATTTGAATCAGTTTTAAGCGATTTGAAGAAAATTACGATATTGCCCTTTTGAGAGATTAATAGGTTTTAATGAGTTTAAATCCAATTGAATTTTTTTCGAAGCATGAGACTGATAGATAAGACACCCAATTAAAGTATTTCATGGTCAATTTGAAGATTAGATGACCATGGAATATTTTCATAATATTTTTCGATCAAAGTGAAATTATATCATAAAAAGGGCAAAATGGACATTTTAAGTTAAGTATTCATGGATCAAGCATGAGAATGATATGCAGAAGTTTCAAGGAGTGTAACCCAAGTGAATGAGAATGAGTTAACGAGAATGAGTGTAAAAATCGAGTTTTTAAGCTATAAATACGTATAAAAAGATATCGGTTGATTCAATCAGATTTCAGTTAGGAACATTTCCTTTATCAAGTATATATGAGAGGTATTAGACATAAATTGAAGTTTATAAAGTCGAATTGACCATAAGATATGTGTAGAATATTTGTGAAATATTTTTCAGAAGGATTAGGTATTGAAAGTTCTATTGAAATGAAAATTCATCAAGTGTAAGCCCTCACCCAGATTTATTATTTTATGGTACTAGAATTATTCGAATTGAGTTACGGTCGAATCATATGCCTCCAGTAGTGTTATTTGAGGCTTATTAGATTTTCATATCACAAGTCGGATATCGTTTGGCTGACCTCGGTACAATTACAAAGTGATTAGGCGAAATTTACGTGTTAATCAAGCGAGGTGAGCTCACGGAATTCAACCAATGAGAAATGAGATAAGTGATTTAAAAAGTAATGGCTATGGATGTGCCACGTGTCATCCATGGATTGGTTGGAAAAATAAGTGGATGAAAATAAGACAAGTGGACCAATAGAATATAAAATCATTTATTTTGGTTACTAGTGAGATTAATGAAAGTTTGAGGTGATAAAGTGAGATTTTCTTGAGGGACTTTATAGTAAATGTGCATTAAAATATTTATAAATAAATTTTGTCTCATTTGAGACATTTGGGATCGACAAATCAGAGAGAAAAGAGAGAGAATCGGGTGAGAGGGAGAGAGAAGCCAAGAGTTGCCGAGTGAGGAGCCGTGAGTGCGCGCGCGAGAGAGAGAGAGAAAGAGAAGGTGATCCGATACGATTTTCGCCGCGATTTCTTCACGAAAGTTGTTCCTCGTCATCTCCTCTAGCTAACCCAACAATTTTGAAGCAAAACGGTTGCCTATTTGGTGAGTTATTTCAGTTTAAAGATTGATGTTTATATGAAACCCATTTTTATTCTTTCATTTATTTTCGAATCATAGATTAGGGATAATAAGAGGGATATGTGAGGATGATTTTGGTATGATTTTGGAGTGATTTGGTGGAAGAAAAACAGATAAAACGAGAGAGGGAAGTTGTAGAGAAAAATGGGTTTTTTATGGAATTTGATCCCGTTTTCGATTCTAAGGCATTAGATTGATGTTTTAGAGGTTAGGAAATAATCTTTTGAAGTTAGATTTCGAAAACGAAAAGTTTAGGATCTATTTCGGAGCTAAATAGACGAATTGAAGGGTGGTTTTTGAAAACCTTCGAAATGCGTTCGTTTAACGTTCGAAACAGTTTATTTAATCATAGTTGGGTGTTAGAACACTAGAGGATTGATTTTTGAAGTTGTCGGAAGTCCGAAGCGAAAAGTGGTTTTCGTTAGTAAGCGAATCCGGTTGAATTTGATTCCGAGTTTTCGACGATGAGATTGAGTATTCTGAGGTATTCCTAGGAAAGAATAAGTAAGATTCATGTAGAAAAAACGGATTTCGAAAACCTCAGTTGAATAGAAATTGATATCCAAAAGTTTAGGCTCTAAAGGATATAAATAGAGATAATAGGATTTTTTATTGATTTTAAATATTATTTGAATGAGTTAAGTGACCCTAAATGGATATTTGATATTTTAGGGTAAAAGCAGAGACTTCCGGAGGCATACGGAGGAGAATCGGATTTTATTCGATGATGTGTAGTGAGTGGAACTATAAGTTTTTATTTATATCGTTTTAAAGTTAAAAGAATTTATTTTAAATAGTTATTTATTTATTAATTGAATTTATATTATAATTCTAGCATAAAGATTTTAGTTTATTATTTATGTATATAAGAATGTGCTAGAATTAAAGATTTTAGGCTTACTGCCTTGAGATTTAGAATATTTTAGTGTATTAAGAAAAAAAAATTTTAATAGCCTATGGTTTACCCTAGCCCCAGTTTAGTACCCGGTCGAATACTCTATGCGTGATACGGTAGATGAGAGGAAGTCAGTCAGTGAGATTTGAGTCTAGTCGACTCATGTGTGAGTGAGGTATGGGTGATCCGTATGCACGTATAGGGTAGTGTAGTCGGTCCGCAGCGTGGGCCTGCTTTCGGCGACTACACATGGTAGATCCCCACTCCTAGTGGTTAGCTAGAGTTTATATGCTACCACCAGGAGTAGATATTCCCTGGGTTACCATTCAGGCGAGCACCAGAAAAGATTTTAAGAAAAGATTTCAGAAAGTTTTAGAAAGAAATTTAAAATGAGATTCAAAAGCAGTTTTTCCCACTCCTAGTGGTTAGCTAGAGTTTATATGCTACCACGTCAGGAGCAGATATTCCCTAAGTTGCCATTCAGGTGAGCACTAGAAAAGATTTTAAGAAATACTTTTAAGAAAAGAGTTTAAGAAAAGATTTCATAAAGTTTTAAAAAGAAATTTAGAACGAGATTCAAAAGCAGTTTTAAATGAGTTTTAGAAAGTATTTTAGAAAAATACTTTAATTTTATTAAACTGTTTTTGGGAGAAATTTAGAAATGAGTTTTAGTTTAAAAGTTACTACCACTCACTGAGTTATACTCACGTTTTTCTTTAAATGTTTTTCTTAAAAATTCTCCCACAGATGCAGGAGCTAGTCATCCAGCCGACGAGGTTCAGTCAGACGTGCAGGCGGACGTATAGGATGATACCTAATACATGTATATATGGTGTTATTTTGATCATGTATATGTTTATATAGATAGTTGTAAGTATTTTAAAGAAATCGTGAATGTATTAGTTTAAAATGTTTTATTAAAGTTTTATATGAATCAGTTTTCTGATTTTAATTATTTGGTTGTGGTTGTGTTGTGAAAAATGAGCCGGAGGCTCTGGAAGTTGAGAAATGAATTTCATAGAAGTGTTTTTATAAACTGTTGATAAACATAATTTATATATATTTATTACCCTTAAATATAGATTTATTAGTCCAATTTTGTGTTGAATTTATTCTAATTAATTGTGTTTTTGGTGAAACAGGAATAAAAGAAGATTTGTGTGATGAATGAGGAAAAATTCCAATTTTGATTAAGTCAAAATCCAAGTCAATCAAGGATTCAATTCTTGCCTAAAATTATTTGTCAAACAATTAGGAAATCAGTTGAGACAAGGAAATTGATCAATAAAGGAAAAAATCAAATTTGGAAGCAAATCAAGAAAAGAAGAAAAAGGTAGTAGATTTTTAGAAAAAAAATCAAAGCTCACTATGTAGTTTATGGAAAGACCAAAAACGGTGTTTTACTATTGAGGCAATTTTTAATTTACAAATTGAGACTAGTGGTCTAGTATAAAAGAAAGCTTGGAGACAGAAAATAGAAGGAGACAAGAGAGCTTAGAGACGACTGAGGAGAAAGAAGATAGCAGCTTTGGTGGAGAAAACGAAGAACAAGAGTGCAGTAGAGAGAAAAGACAACATCCAAAGTTTATATACATCATGCCGGGTTTCAATTTATTCTTTGTTTTTGAATTTTCAATGATTGCTTAATTTTCTTTTCTGAGGTGTAAGATGAAACCTTATTAACTTTGTAATATTTTTGCTATTCAAGTATTATTCTCAATTGTTTTGATCTTTAATGTTTACAGAATTCTTAGTTTCATTAATTGATAGAGTAAAATTGTTTCACCTTTAATATCATGTATTTCAGGTAGTTACAAAATTATTTTATTAATTTGACTTTGAATTGAAAGGTTTAAATATAAGATTTTTGATTATTTGTTTTTCAATATTGGATACATATAATACTTAGATCTTATAAATTTCAAGTCTTGAAGTAAGAATTTACATAAGATTTATTTTATAAGCTTAATTGATAAATCCTGAGAAAACAACAGATTGATTTCTAAGTTGTTTCTTTAATTTTTAATAATAATATTTTGAATAGTAGAATATTATAAGTTGATAATGGTGGATTCTGAACCTCAGATTTCTCGTCTATTGGTTGAATTTTGCAATTTAATATTTTTTTGTTAATTTAGAATTCTATTTGCTTTAGTTTTAATTAATTCTCAATTTTCAAACATTGTTAACTAGATTAGAATTAAATTTAATTTAGATTTAGATTAATATTTTCTCAATCTCTGTGGGATCGACCTCGTACTTGCATAATCTGTCTTACAATAGATTCGTGCGCTTGCGAGTATTAAAATTTGCACAACAACTGAATTTGAAACTTGCAGGGTGGCATAGTTTAGAAAATAGATGGCATGCTGCCGAATTTTCAATAGAAAAGCGAAAAATTTGTACCCCTGCCACCTAGTAAACGAGTTTAAAAAGAAGTTTAAAGAAAGTTTCGGTGCTCTGACGGGATTTCTTCGGACCAAAGTTAGGGTTCGTTGGAGTTCTGACAGGGTGCTACGGGATCTTTCTCGGGTCCAGAGGAGGGATTCGGGAAGGGTTCCATCACAAGGTGTAAGTCTAGGTGTTATAGCTTCAGCCGTAGGAACTCCGACCTAAGAATAGTCATATTAAGTTGCACGTATAATTGTTGTGCATTTTTATCTACGACTTTTTGTTATAAATACTTTTGGAATGTAAATATTAATACTTGAATTATATTAACTATACTTTGAGATAGTTATAAACCTATCTATATATGAATTGTAAACTATTTTATAAGCTGTTTTAAACTCTACTATGATGTCTTTTGATTTTAATTACATGATTTGAATTTTACTCTAAAGTTTTGAATGTATGAAAATATAGTTAAACTTTATCTTTTATATTAAATCTGGATTACCAAAAATATATGTATAGATATGTTTCAAGTTATAAAAAAATAGGCTTAACTTCACAAGAATCTTCCAGCTAGATCAGATATCCTCTGAAGGGCCACCATGGGGTCGCCGAGTCTTAATAGGATGAGACGAATAGGGTCCGTCATCCTAGACCTAGTAGTTTTTGAAAAAGATTTATTGTATTTGTATGAGCACGCATTGCATATAGAAATAAAATAAGAGGATGTAACTTTAATTTGCAGATTTTTCTTTTGTCTTAAATAGGTTGAGAGATAGAACCCCTTGATGCGCAAAGAGTTGAGGATGTTGATGAGAGTAGGCAGGACAGTCTTGTCAGTGTAACCGGAGGAGCATTCGGGGGGTCGTCGAGCCGTGGGACGGCGGGACCCGAGGGTCAGGGCTAGCCGACCTTCATGTAGCAAATGGTAGAGTTTTTCCAGCAGATGGCTCGAAGTGCACCGCGAAGATCAGTGATTGAGAGGCTTGCCAAATATAGGCCTATAGACTTCTATGCTCGGAAAGACGAGGATGCTTAGACAGTTGAGACTTGGTTATAGCGGACGGAGCGGATCCTCCAGTAACTGCACTGCACCCCAGAGAAGAAAGTTTAGAGTGTTCAATTTCTTTGTTGTAGGAGGATATGTACCAATAGTGGACGTCCGTATCCCACCCAGTACGGCCAAAGGAGAAGACATGGGAGTTTTTTAGAGAAAATTTCGAAGGAAATATGTCGGTCACATCCATATCGATGCTATAAAGAGGGAGTTTATTAATTTAAAGCAGAGACAAATGGCAGTGACTGAGTACGAGCGAGAGTTCATTCGGTTGAGCAAGTATGCTCGTGAGATCATGGCGATGGAAGCAGATAGATATAGGAGATTTAAGGATGGTTTGAATGATTATATCCACTTCCAGCTTACAGCATTGCAGCTAGAGGACTTTTCCTAACTGGTATATGTAACCTTGAATATGGAAAGAGTAAGGAAAGAAGAGCGAGCCAGAAAAGACTGGAGCTAGCAAAGGGAGGGACCAGGGCAGTCCAGCTCATCCCAACAGCCTAGCAAGAAATTTAGGGGCTCCCAGTTAGGCAGCATGTCGCAGCAACAGCATAGGTAAAGACAGGGGTCCTTTACCAGACTTGCTCAGTCTACAGCTTCAGTTGCCAGCACCCCATGTAGTACAGCTAAAGGACCAACCTCACCGCCATGTGAACATTGTGGCAAGAGACATCTAGAGGAGTGCTGAAGGGTGATCGGAGCGTGTTTCGGGTGTGGGTCCTGTGATAATTTTCAGAGAGATCGTTCGTTGAATAAGACCACACCCGCTCTGTAGGTTAAAAGATCAGCTTCTACAACTCCAAGAGGTACAAGGCCCAATCAGATAGGGGCCAAGAGAAGTAACAAGAGAAGGGCACCGGAGACAATAAGGAAATCGAATACGATTCTAGCACAAGCCTATGCCATTAGGGCTCGGGAAGAGCAGGACGTACCGGATGTGATCATGGGTAAAGTCTCTATCTTTGATACTTTTGTACATGTATTGATAGATCCAGGATCTACTCATTCATACATCTACATTGCAATTCTAAGAGAGAGGAATTTTCAGGCAGAGGCTATAGATCACGAGGTATTAGTTAGCAACCTCTTAGGTCAAACCGTAATCATGAACAGGGTGTTCAGAAAGTGCCAGATTAGGATTTAAGAGTATCATTTCTCAGGCAATCTGATGGAGTTACCGTTTCGAGAGTTTGATGTGATTTTGGATATGAATTGACTTTCTAGGCATAGAGTTAGTGGATTGTGCCCTAAAAAGGATTACCTTAAAGACATCAGACAGAAAGGAAATTACTATGGTAGAAGAGAGGTCGGATTACCTCTTTAATGTCATTTCAACTATGTCCACCAGAAAGTTGATCAAGAAAAGGTATAAAGCATATTTGGCACACGTGGTTGATTCCTAGAGGCTCGGATCTAGCCTTTAGGACATACCTATCGTATGTGATTTTTCATATATATTTCTGGAAGAGTTAGTGGAATTACCGCCGGAGAGTGAGGTAGAGTTTATGATCGATTTAATGCCAGGGACTACTCTGATAACTATTACCCTTTACAGGATGGCACCTATTGAGTTAAAAGAGCTAAAGATTTAGTTGTAAGAATTACTAGACAACGAATTTATATGGCCCAGTGTATCATAGTGGGGAGCTCTGGTGTTATTTGTGAAGAAGAAAGATAGGTCATTCAGATTATGCATGGATTATCAGCAGTTGAATAAAGTCACAATCAAGAATAAATATCCCTTACCTAGGATCGATGATCTATTTGATCAGCTGATGGGAGCCAGTGTGTTTTCCAAGATAGATCTTCAATCAGGGTACTATCGGTTAAGGGTAAAGGAATCAGATATTCCGAAGACAGCTTTCCGGATGCGATACAGACATTATGAGTTTTTGGTAATGCTGTTTGGGTTAACGAATGCACCTGCAGCCTTTATGGATTTGATGAATCGTATTTTTTGTTCGTATCTAGATTAGTTTGTAGTAGTTTTATTCGACGACATTCTGGTGTATTCTAAGTCCCCAACGAAGCATGATAGACATCTTTGGATAGTGTTACAAACTTTAAGGAAGAAGTAGTTATATGCCAAGTTAAGCAAATTTGAGTTTTGGTTGAATGAGATTCGAGTGGACGGATAGATGTCAGGAGAGTTTTGATAAGCTGAAGGTGATATTAGTCGAGGCTTTAATCCTTACGCAGCTCGTATCCTGTAAGGATTTTATGATCTATAGTGATGCCTCTTATAATGGACTTGGTTGCATGTTAATGCAAAATGGCAAGGTGGTTGCTTATACTTCTAGACAGCTACAGAATCATAAGAAGAATTATCTGACGTATGATCTGGAGCTAGCAGCTATAGTCTTTGCTTTGAAGATATGAAGACATTACTTGTATGGGGAGAAATGTTATATATATATATATATACAGATCATAAGAGTCTCAAATATCTGGCCACTCAGACGAAGCTTAATTTGAGACAGATGAGATGGATGGAGCTGTTGAAGGATTATGATTGCATCATCGACTACCACCCAGGGAAAGCAAATGTGGTAACGGATGCATTAAACAAGAAATCCTTGGCGGCTTTAAGAGTAATGAATGCCCAGTAAAAGATGATGGAAGACAAAGCAGTAATGGCATAATTACAAATTCGACCTAGTTTTCTTCAGTAGATTCGAGAAAAGCAGAAATCGGATGAAAAGTTTATGGCAGTTAGCAGATAAATCCAAAAGGGGAAGGAAATTGAGTTTGTAATCAGAGAAGATTGTGTGTATTTCTGAGGTAGGATCTGTATTCCTGATGATGATGAATTGAAGAGGACAATTTTAATGGAAGCTCATAGTAGTCCGTACGCGATGCACCTAGGTAGCACAAAGATGTATAGAGATTTGAAGGCTCAGTATTGGTGGTTTGGCATGAAGAAAGAAGTGATAGATTATGTGAGTAGATGCAGGACATGCTAGTAGGTGAAAGCTGAGCATCAGGTTCCTTCAGGTTATTGCAGTTAATATGTATCCCGGAATGGAAGTGGAACCGTATTACAATGGATTTTGTTTTAGGGTTACCTCTTACTCAGAGTAAGCATGATGCGATTTGGGTGATTATAGATCAGTTGACTAAGTTAGCGCACTTCCAACCCTGTCAGGATCGATTATTCATTAGACAGATTGGCAGAGCTGTATATAAAAGGAGATAGTCCAATTGCATGGAGTACCCATTTCCATCATATCAGACAGAGACTCGAGGTTCACATCAAGATTCTGGAAGAAGTTGCAGGAAGCTTTGGGTATTCGATTGAGCTTCAGCACAACCTTCCATCCACAAATTGATAGGCAATCCAAGAGAGTAATTCAGGTGCCGAAAGATATGCTTAGAAGCTGTGTTATTAATTTTGAGGGGAGTTGGGTGGAGCATCCCCCATTGGTGGAATTTGTTTATAACAATAGTTATCAATCGAGTATAGATACGACACCCTACGAAGCTCTGTATGGAAGGAAGTACAGGATACCTTTGTGTTGGATCGAATTGGGTGAAGATCGGTTGGTAGGACTTGAGTTAATCAGACAAACTAAAGAGAAAGTGAAGATTATCAAGGAAAGGTCGAAAGTCGCATTTGATCGATAAAAGTCCTATACGGACTTGAAGAGGAAAGACATAGAATATGAAGTAGGAGATAAAGTCTTCCTTAATGTATTTCCATGGAAGATAGTGTTAAGATTTGGAAGAAAGGGTAAGTTAAGTCTTAGGTTTATCAGCCCATACGAAATCATTCAGCATGTAGGATAGGTAGCCTATCGACTAGCTTTACCACTTGAGTTAGATGAGATACATAATATTTTTCATGTATCGATGTTGAGGAGATATAGATCGGACCATTCTCATATCGTACCAGTCGAATCTATTGAGGTGTAGCCTGATCTATCATACGAAGAGGAACCTGTAAGAATTTTGGATTGTGAAATTAAAGAGTTGAGGAACAAAAGGATACGATTAGTCAAGGTTCATTGGAGGAATTATAATGTTGAAGAGGCTACCTGGGAAAGTGAAGAGACGATACGATAACAATATCCACAGCTTTTCGAATAAGGTAAATTTTGCGGACGAAATTTCTTAAGAGGGGAAGAGTTGTAACACCCCGATATTTATTTCCGTATGATTAGTATTTGTTAATTAAATAATTGAATTCGATAAGTTGGATTAAATTAGAATTTAGCAAAATTAGTACGATATTAATATATTTCATTAATTATTTAAGGGATTTAATAATTTTTGGAGATATTTTCTTTAGTAATGGACTTAATTAGAGATTAAAGGGAGAGATTGAAAGATGGAAAAATATCATTGGATAATCAAATAAGTGCAATTAGAATGCATGACATGAAATTATTTTTGGAACCAATGAGGATTTGCCAAAACTAAAGTAAAAATAATATAATTTATTTGAATTTTTGGATATGAATAAGTTTAAAAGAGTTAATGGAATGGTGAGTTGTCAAGATTATCCAATTGGAAGTTAACATGTGTATTAAGGGGCTTGAATGCAATTAATGAAATAGTTGAGATAAAAGTGAAAATTCAAGGAATGGGCTAGTGTATAAAGAGGAGTGACTTGAAAAAAAATTTCACTTTTTTCCTCTTCCTTCTACCAACTTCTTCTTCTTCTATTGCCGTCTCTTTCTTTTTCACTTTTCTTCAACTTTTAATCACCAAATCACTCCTAAATCATGTCCTTTTCATTACCTACCTCTAAACCTTGATTTCATTCAAAAGTTGAATTTTGCTAGAAAAAAGGTGCAAATCAAGGTATGTGCTATGGGTTTTTGATTTTACGATGGGTTGGTAAGAAATGATCTAGATACTCTCATGAGCATGTAGATAAGATTATGTTTGCATTTGATTAAGTGTGTGTGATTTTTATGATGAAAATTGTGTTCTTTGAAACCCTATGTGAGGGTTTGATTCAAGGAAACTTAGGGAAGGATAAAGGGAAGCTACAAGCTCTCTTTGGAGGTGTGGAAAAGCTAAAAAGCAAACCCAAAAAGTTGGTGTACACTTATCTTGAAAAGTTACATATATTAGTGTGTTTGAAATTTGAAAATTTCTTTGAAATTTGATGATTTGGTTTCTTTAATGTGACAAACATATTTGAATGATATTTGTGTGTTAATTAAATTTGTTTTGAATGAAGTTTGTGATGAAAAACCATGTGGAACAAAATTTTGAAAAATTGATCCTTCTAGGCCGAATGCATACCCTAGAGCAACCTAGTGATATTTTTGTCATTTCAAGCTTATTTACGTATTATTCTAATGATGTTTGAATGGTTTATATGATGAAATATGGAGTGGAACAAAAATTTGAAAAAAATACACCCATAGGCCGAATGCTATGCATAGGATAATCTAGGGATATTTTTATTATTTTGTACCCATTTACGTATTAATTATATGATGTTTTGATGGTACGTGTGATAGATTAGAAATTTGAAATGAAGAATTTGAGAAATGCCTCTTTTGAGGTCGAAATGAAGCAAGAGGAAAGTAGATAATGTTTTGTTAAAATATGACTCTAAATGGTCACAAGTGACGCTCCGAAGAATTTCTGACGTGATCCAAACCAGATCCCCTCTAGGCTGGTAGAATCTGGTAGGCCTCGTTTGACACTCTAACGAACCTCTCTTAAGCCTTACTGGTCGCCTAAAGGAAATCTGTAGAGCGAACCTTAAAACCTTGCCCGTTTACTTTTGCTTTGAAACTAGATTGATATCATTGTTTCGAAATCAGTTGGGTTGATTAACTTAAATTCAGATTTTCATTTGCGTTAAAATCATAAAAATAACCATTTCATTTTCAAAATCGAAATTCTTTTTAATGAAAATTCTGCAGTATAACGACTGTATTTATAATGTTTCCAAATTCCTATAAATGAAATATATACTCCCGAAATGTACCAATCATAACCCAACTTCTCTTTATTCCACAAACATGCATTTATTCCCACAAAACATCAAATGATGATCATTTACTTTTCATATCATAGAAACTTTTATAACTATTTATATCATAACATATACAATACATGTTCATAAAGTAGTGTCGCAAAAGATACAAAATTATGCATGCACATGTTTGATCTTTAATTACAACAAAAATGCAACATATCTTGTGCAATACATTTGTCGATATGCCTACCTAATTTGACGAAGAATTTCTGTGGCTCAATTATCTACGTTGGTACCTGTGGAGGTTTTGTACAATATACATAGAAATATATAAACTTACGACAATTAAAACAATATAATAAATGTTAATTCACAATCATAAATTTATTTGAAATTTATGTAAATTTTCACCAAAATTCTTTTCTTTCTAAAAGCATCATTCGTACCCTTAACTACTTACGTTATGTGGCGATTTTCAACTGACGCTAATTGTGACGCTACTGAGACTCCTCGACAACTACGTGCGGAATTCTCTGCATCGCAAATCATAGTACGAGGTAATCTATGAATCTGAGAAATTACATGTAAAATCCAAAATCCTCATCGTCGTTAAGCGAATTATGTTTCTGATTGGATCGTGTTTCGATCGGAAAAATATGATTCTTAAGTCCGAAATTATTCGGAATAAGTATTTTCGAGTAATAAAATTTATTTTATAGTGTAAGGCGGCTGCGAAATTAGAATATTAATAATATGAATAAATGAATAAATAATCCCGGAAACGAAATCAAGTTGTAAATGGATTCCTGGACGGATGGACGAAATTGGATTCGAGCTGGGAAGCGGAATAGGAGAATGCATTAGAATCAATAAGCGAATCAATTGCTCGTGTGCCACATGTATGGCATGCGTTATAAGTGAGACAAGTGTTGTGGTGGCATGATAATTAAGTGACAAATGTCAAGGAAGTATAAAATAATTATATATTATTAAAGTTGATAGTCAAATAAAGAAGAAGCTAGCTTGCTCTCGGTCATTAACATTTCCATTTGAGCTGAATCAGAACGTGAGGAATGGAAAGTTAAGAGAGAGAACAGCCACCATTTGTTTCTATATCCCGTTCGGCCACCATCCAAGAAGCTAACCGAGAGTGGAGGTTTGAAACCGTGTGAGGATAGAAGCTTTGCATGTGACCACCTTCTTCTTCATCTTTCCTTCTTCTTGACCGAGAGAGAATGGCCATGCCCGTGAAGCTAAAGAGAGAACCGAGAGCCAAGAGAGAGAGACTCAGAAGAGGGAGATAGTGAGCTTGGTGTGCAATCGGCTGAGACGTGAAGAGCAAAGAAGATTGAGCTTAAACCGTTGATGCTTGTGCTATCTAAGCCCTATAGTGAGCAGATCTGAAAGCAATGAGGACATGCAAGGGTGGATCGGAGACCTTCAAACCGTGCATGCAAGAAGGAGGGAGTGAGCTGCTGCCATTGTCACCGATGAGAGGAGTTGCTGGCGTGAAGGTGCAGCTGCTGCTGTGGACGAGAACTGCTAGCTGATGGCGCGAAGATACTGGTGTTGCTGCCGTCGCTGCCTTGTGCTGGCGTGAGGTGTTGAAGACAGCTGCTACCAACGCCAGATGCCGTCACCGTGTTCTGTCGCTGAGTGAAGAGTTGAGTTGCTGCCGAGTTGGAGTCGCTGCCTTGTCCAAGCTGCTGCCATCGTGAGCTTGGTGCCGTGTGCTGTCAACATTGATGTAGCTGCTGCCAACAGCTGCTGTCAAGCTGAAATCCACATCCAGTTTTGAAGTGAAACAGCAAGAAGCGAAGATACTTGCTGGTGGAAGAAGGAGCTTGCTGCCGCGAGTGATTCGTCATCGTCGCGCTCGTTCGAAAGCTATTTGAAGCGAAGCTAGTGAGTAAGTGCTGCCCCATGTTGCTTTGTTAAGTTGTTTTGGTATTTAGTAAGCAACCATGTGATTAAGTTGAGATAAAGTGGTGATATTATGTTTGGGTTTAGGATTGAGAACCTCGTTAGTGCGGAGGTTCGCTTGAGATTTATTTTGCTTGTGATTTTGGAACGAAATGGTTATCGATTGTTGCGTTGTGTTTCGAGTGCGGGCTATTATAAGAGACTTTAGGGGCTGTTATGGAGTGAATTTAATTTGAGTTCATTGTCTTGAATTAATGGTTAGTTTTTGAATGTTTCAAAGTATCGGATAATCGTTCAGATATTTAGAATTTGTTTCCAAGCGATTCGGTTGAATTTCTCCGCGAATGCGAGCGTTGTCAGTTTGTGATGTTTGTTGTCAATTATGAAAGTAAATGTGATGTTAGCTCGATGCCCCGAGTTTTTTATTAAGCCATTATAATGTTAAGTTGATGTTGGGATAGTTTAAGATACGTTTAAGTTAATTGGATAGTTTAGTTTCGCGCGAAATCATTAAATTGTTGGTTTTGGAGATGAATCGGAAAAATGTATAATTGTTAAGTTTGTTGCCATATTTTTCACGGTTATGTTTTATCATGTTTGAATCTTTGTTTGCCTTGATTTAAGTTAAGTCACGAGTAATATGGAGGATAAGTTTATTCGAAATTAAAGGAATCGCACGAAACGTTAAAGGCGATTAGTCGCGATAGTTAGTTAAACTCGCGTAAATTTTATGTTGTTCGTTTAGGTTCGCTTATTCTCTTCGTTGAATTTTTTAGATTGTGGTTTCGATGATGTTGCTTTAGATTCGATTGGTGTAGTTCCGGCATGCTTATATTAAATTGTTAACTTATTTAGGCAGCGATAAGGCAAAGGAAAGCGAAGTTGAAAAAGTAGCGCAAAGTAGAAAGTTTGATCGTTTCCGTGAGTTAGAAATCGGTGAGTGTAACTTGTTTTATAAATGATAAATGCAATATGATTTCTATATGATTTTTATGCTTTCATGCAAAATTTAAATGTTTTAATACTTAAATGAATTTATATGAATGATATACGCTTTACAGGAATGTTATACGTTTCGAATTGTTTATATTTATATTTAAAGTAATATTGATCGTATACTTGTTATTGAAATGTACTTTTATGTTTCGTTTTACAAGCGAAGGAACATGCTTTACAAATACTATTTTAGCATGATAATGTATTTCAAAACCAATGGCTACCCATGCCCATTATGACTGAATTATGATTGTTATGCGGCCGAAGTGCCTTATATCGCGTATGGCATGTCTGTCGGGGGAAAGTCCACTAACTATAGGGGGGGATCGAGTCTGTCATGTCGCCCTCTACGCGTATATAAGGTACTATCATGAATGATGCCCTATGTGCAGCGAGGTAACATACCGCGGCATAGTGGTTATGAATGAGATTGCACGTCCCCACCACCGGTGACTCAAGACCGGGCGGTGATCATGATTTTCCCGGGTCCCATTGGATATATGTTTTATGACTGAGGATTGATTTATGATTTTATGAGTTTATTATGAACTTATGATTATGTTATGAATAAATTTTATGATGCTTATAATCTTGCATATTGTTTTCAAGCAATTGTTTATAAAATGATTTTGTAACATCATGAAATTCATGTTTACATAAATTGTTTCGGAACTTGGATTCTTTCAAAAGATTTTGAAAGGATATTAAAGAAAACCTATTTAGAACTGCATAACACTCACTGAGCCTTTTTAGCTCATTATTTTCTTGTTTATTTTGTTTTAAAAACCCCCCAGGCGCAGGTTCGAGTCCTCTAGGCGGCAGATCTCTAGCTTAAGAGTAGGCAAGTTTATCAGGCGACCGAAACTGTGAAATCAAAGTAAATATTTTGATGTATAACGGATTTTAATGTGATGTAAATATTTAAGTTTTATAACTTTAATTACGTTATCATGCATGTGGAATGTTTTCTTTTAAATTGAAATGGTTTTAGTTTTTTTTTAAGACTCGAATTGCATTGAAATGTGGATTTTGCGATGGACCAGAGGTCCCATTTGGAAGTGGAAATGAATGTATGCATTTTAAAATAATATTAATTGTTTTACAGGTATTTTGAAAAAGTTGAAAATGTCGAAAGAACAGCCGTTGTGCTGCCGAAAATTTTTCACCCTGAAATTTTAATGATTAAGAAATGAAACTGTTTTACGGCTTAACTTCACGGAGTCCTTTTAAGTCACCTGCATGAAGACTGTAAGGATTCTGTGGGGTGCCGGGAGGGCTCCGCTCGGATCTCTTCAAGGGATATCTGGGTCGGGTCCTTTCATTACATGTGAAATTTTTTCATCACAAACATAGTGCTATAAAATCTCTATATCTTAGCGACTATATAAGAAATTTTCTACATCGTAAACATAGTGCTAGATAATCTATAACTCTTAGCAATTACGAGCGAAATTTTCTGTATCACCCTATAGTGTTAGAAGATCTAAAATTATGAGGTTACACGAATGGCCTTTGAAAACTGTTTTTCTCTACTATGTGCAACAAGTACTAAACAACTTTCATCTCAAAATTGATACTAATCTCGTAAGCATAATTTGTATAAAAACTGTTTCATTTCTAAATCTCTTTGAAACATATATAGCAACATTCTTAATCGATTAGAAAATTGTATAATACGATTCATTCATAAACCTTTTTAGATATTAATAAGATTACAAAACACTACATAAACATCCATGGTGTGAGTTAGTATACTCATCTCGAGTCCAAGCTTACCAAGAACCTTCAATGAGCCTCTCATACTCTACTTGCTGGCGCTCCACCTACACATCATACTCCCATTTAAAATATGCTACATTGAGCTACTCAAAGCTACAAATAGAGTTTCCAATATAATTGACTCTATTGAAAACCTTTTTTACTACAACCTTCTCGTCTAAGTTCTAACTTAACTGAAACTTTAAAATTCTGTTTTTTTTTCAAAAGTTTTACTTATAAACCCCTAGGGACATCTCCACGTAGTTCGTATAATTTTTTGAGGCTCGGAACGAAAAGTCAACTTTTTGACCTCCTTTGATCGAATACTATTCACAACCCAATTCGTGGGCTTTTTCACTTCTGTTTTCATTTGAATTATCTTCTTATCTCTCATTTAGGTATCCCGTAAAACGGTTCTGAAAAATTCTAAATATATGGAGATGAAACCTATGAAATACCCCTACTTTTTGACATTTTTTTCGTGTCAAAATTTTACTCTTTTTATATTCTAAGTTTAATTCACGTTCTATTAGAAATCTTAGACTTACATATGCTTAATTATGATCATACATTAAGGGGAAGTGACATTTCTTGGTGACTAACAATGCCCTTTATCTAAGTTCATTGAATCATTACATTGTCTATTTCCATTCTAACACTTACATATAACTTCATAGCCTCTATCATTCATCAATTTATGCTCAATTACATCACAACTTAAAGGATTCACACCATCCCCCTTTAGTGACTGAAATTTCCCTTGCACACACATCACTTCTTTAAATTTTCAACACTTTTATTTGTGCATTCACTTAGGCATTTCATCAAACATGTAATCTGTAACTTACTTTACTTAAATCATGATTCAATCAACATGTAGGGTTTCATTCCTATAAACCCTAACTCTAATCTCATGCAATTTTTCTTATAAATCAAGCTTTCTTTCCACTTGATTTAGACTCGAGACTTGATTTAAATGAAAACCCATATCAATTACATATAAAAAATCCACTCAATCATCAACTCATGCAAACTACCCACACAACTTCAAACTTGAGAGAATTTATGTAAACTTACTTGATTTTGCTTAGATCTTGTTATTCTAGTTTGGATCTCCTCAAAATCTTGATCTAGAGCTTTAAAATGGCTTGGAAGTAGCTTGATCTCCCTCTCTTTTTGGTGGCCACCCCTTGTTGTCTCTCCCTCTCAATTTCTCTTCTAATTTCTCTAGGTATGGATGACTAACACTCATGTATATATAGGCCTTTACTTATATAATTGCCCTTGAAGTTTGTCATTTAATTATATATCATGCCACTACTTAGATTTTAACTAAAATATCCTCCAACTTTGCATGAATTCTATAGCATCCCATTAACTTCTATAAATTTTTATAATGCCCACAATTAATGTATTCTAATCACTTCTCTATATATATGACTCTCATTTGGCAAAACGACCCTTTTTGCCCTTCTTTTAATTTTTACACTAATCTTAAGTTAAATTAACTTATAAACTTTCACTAATATTCTATTCTTACTTATCATGAAGTTATTTATGAAACTTAGCATTTTCACCACATAGTCTATTTATTAGAATTAGAAAGTTGAAAATTACGAAAAGGGGCTTACAATTTTTCCCCTCCTTATAAAAATTTCATGCTCGAAATTTTATGCCACATATCTGACCTAAATAAGGACAAATATTGAGTGCGCATTTGCTCTTCAGGCTCCCATGTAATTTCATTCGATCCATGATTTCTCCACAATACTTTTACTAAAGGAATTATCTTGCGGCATAATACTTGATCCCTACGATCCAAAATCTCTACTGGCTGCTCGTCGTAGGTTAAATTCTCTTTTAATTGCACCGGTTTTTCTTTTAAGATATGCGAAGGATTGGCTATATATTGGTGAAGCATGGAAACATGGAAGACATTGTGGATGTTGGCTAATTCTGGTGGCAACTTTAAATGATAAGCCACTTCACCTACTCTTTTCGCTATCTCATACGACCCTATATAACGTGGACTTAACTTTCCATGTTTGCCAAACCTCAAAACCCCTTTCCAAGGTGAGATCCGCAAAAACACTCTATCACCCACTTGAAACTCTAAGTCTCGTCTTCGATTGTCCGCGTAGCTTTTATGTTGGTCACTTGCTACGTTTAACTTTTCTCTTATCACCTTTACTTTTTCGGTTGTGACTTGGACAATCTCTGGACCAATCATCTTTCTCTCACCCACTTCATTCCAACAGACCGAGGTTCTACATTTCCGAACATACATTGCTTCATATGGTGTCATGCCAATGCTAGACTGGTAGCTATTGTTATAGACAAACTGTATCAAAGGTATGTGAGTATTCCAGCTCCCTCTGAACTTCATCACACAAGCTCTCAACAAGTCTCCAAGAGTCTGGATGGTTCTTTTAGATTGGTCATCTGTTTGAGAGTGAAAGGCCATACTAAAATGCAATCTAGTGCCCAATGCCTCTTGCAGTTTTAGCCAGAATCTAGAGGTAAACCGTGGGTCTCTATATGACACAATAGACACGGGCCCACCTTGTAATCTTACGATCTCATCCATATACAGCTGTGCTAACTTATCTAGGGAATAAGTGTTCTTGATGGCAAGGAAATGAGCGGACTTTGTCAATCTGTCAACTATCACCTAAATGGTATCATGTCCGCTCTGAGTCCGTGGAAGTCCTACCACGAAATCCATCGTGATCCTCTCCCATTTCCATTTCGGGATAGGTAGAGGCTATAATAAACCTACTGGTTTCTGATGTTTTGCTTTAATCTATTGGCAGGTTAAGCACTTTGATACAAACTTTGCTATTTCTCTCTTCATTCATTTCTACCAATAGTGATCTTTCAGGGTCTGAAACATTTTGGTACTCCGTGAATGCATGGCATAGGTTGATGAATGGGCCTCTTCCATGATCTCTTTCTTCAGATCTTTCACATCTGGTACACATAATCTCTCACCCAACACCAGAGTTCCATCACCTCTTATTGCAAAGCTACTCTACTACCCAACCTCTACCTCACTCCTTAGCTTCATCAAGTAGGGATCTTGGGCCTATAACTCTCTAACTCAGTGTACTAACACTAGACGGACATGAAATGCTGCTAATAAAACACCTGAATCTGTCGTCTCCAATGTCACACCTATGGATCTCAACTCCACCAACATAGGCAAGTACTATGCTTTCAGCTGGGTCAACGAGCTGGTGGGCTTCATACTCAATGCATCTGCTACCACATTGGCCTTACCAGGGTGATACTTGATTGTACAATCATAATCTTTTATAAGCTTAACCCATCTTCTTTGTCTCATATTCAACTCTTTCTGAGTGAATATGTACTATAAGCTTTTATGATCGGTGAAGATCCTGTTGGGTACTCCATATAGGTAGTGCCTCCAAATCCTCAAAGCAAATACCACAGCTGCTAACTCTAAGTCATGTGTTGGGTAATTTAGCTCATGTTTCTTCAATTGTCTCAAAGCATAGGCTATTACTTTATCATGTTGCATTAACACACAACTAAGTCCTTGCTTGGAAGTGTCACAACAGACTGCAAATCCATCCTGCCTCGATGGAAGTGTAAGAAGAAGCGCCGAGGTTAATCTTTTCTTCAATTCATGAAAGCTATGCTAGCACGCTTCTGACCACTCAAATTTCTCCTCCTTTCTGGTCAATCTTGTCAAGGCAGTAGCTATCTTAGAAAATCCCTCCACGAACTTCCTGTAGTAGCCTGCTAATCCCAAGAAGTTTCTAAATTCTATCACATTCGTGGGTGGCTACCAATTCACTACGGCCTCTACCTTCTGAGGGTTTATTGATATTCTCTTTGCTGATATCACATGCTGCAGAAATGCTACCCTATCTAGCCAGAACTGGCACTTGCCGAACTTGACATATAACTAATGCTCCCTCAACGTCTGCAACACAACTCTCAAGTGCTCAACATGCTCCTCTTGGCTCTCGGAATACACCAAGATATCAGATATCATCTATAAAGACAATCATAAACTTGTTTAAAAAAGATCTAAAAACTCTATTCATGAGATCCATAAATGCTGCTGGGGCATTGGTTAGCCTAAATGGCATCACCAGAAGCTTGTAATGTCTATAACGAGTCTTAAAGGCCGTCTTAGGAATATCTTCCTTACGGACCTTCAACTGATAATATCTCGACCTTAAGTCGATCTTAGGACACACTATGGATCTTGGAAGTTGGTTAAATAGGTCATCTATGAGGTAATGGGTACTGATTCCTGATTGTGACTCTGTTGAGCTGCCTATCATCTATACACAACCTGAGGCTACCATCTTTCTTCTTCACAAATAGCACTAGAGCTCCCACGGTGATGTACTAGGCTTGATAAACCCTTTACCCACCAATTATTCCATTTGAACCTTCAATTCCTTTAGCTCAGCTGGTGCCATCCTGTATGGCGCTATGGAAATAGGTTTCGTACTAGGTGCTAGCTCAATCTCAAACTCTATTTCTCTTTCAGGTGGTAACCCTAGAAGGTTGTCTGGAAAGACATCCGAAAACTCATTAACTGCAGGAATATCTTGCAGCTTCAACTCACTGTTGCCAGTTTCTACTACATAAACTAGGTACTACCCCTGACATGCCTTTCTAAGCATTTTATTAGCTTTTACTGCACTTATTAAGCTCATGGAGAGTAGCTTCCTTACACCATAAAAAACCACATCTGGTTCCCCAGGTCTACTGAATTTGACTTATTTTTTGTAATAATTCACGATGGCATGATGTTTGGATAACTAATCCATGCCTTAAATAACATCGAAATCGTGGATGTCTAACACTATTAGATCTGCTTCAAATTCTCTACCTGCTATGAATACTCTACTTCTCACATAGACTTTATCTGCCAAAAGTGAATCATCTGTGGAAAGTGATACTATTATGTTATAATCTGTTGGACATACCTCTACTCTCACTCTATCCATAAACTCCCCAGAAACAAAAGAATGAGTAGCCCTTAGGTCAATCAACACATGGGCATCTGAGTCAAATAAGGAAATAATACCTATAATCACCTTAGGGTTTGTATCTGCCTCTTACTAGGTTGCTGCATGGCTACGTGGTCTGCCAGGTTGTGCTCGAGGTGGTATGCTCCTGCTCGGTCCGCTGCTGGGTTGCCCTGCAACCGCAACTCCTCTGGTCTAGGGGCCTCATCTCTCTGGTCCACGACCCCCGCTAGACTGTGCCTGAACTGCAGATCTAGCTTTGGATGGGTTAGAGGCGACTAAACTAGGGTAGTCTTTCATGAAATGGCCCTCTTGGCCACATCTATAACATTTGGTCCTACCCTTTAGACATTCTCCGGTATGTGCTCTCACACATTTACTACAAGTGGGCTGGGTCTTCCAACTCTGTTTACTTCTAGATCCACCAGGTGACTGAACAGAGCTCTGACTGATCTAAGCTCTCTTACTATGTTTATGGCTCTTGGACCATGAGGGCTTCTGCTCGCTCTTAACTATTGTGCTTGACCCCCATTGCTGGCTACCCGTCCAGCTGCATTTCTAATCGAACTTTTTTAGTTAGGGGTGAATTCTGTACTCCTCTCGACCCTAGTGGCTACCTCCACCAACTGCCCATATCGGGTGTGCACGGATGATGTCACATAAGTCCTAACCCATGGATGTAAGCCTGCTATGAATCTGTTGATCTTTTGTTCTTCATTCTCTGCAATGAATGGAACCAAGCGAACTAATTCTGAAAACTTCTTTTTGTACTCCACTACTGTGTCATTCCCCTACTCTAACTTAAAGAACTCTTCAATCCTTGCATCTTTGTAACTTTTAGGAAAGTACTTATTTGTGGATTCTTTCTTGAAATCCGCCCAGGAAACTCCATCCGGGTGCGCTCTCTAATATGCCTTTTACCAATCTTTCACACGATCTTTAAGTAGGAAGGCGGAGGAGGAAACCATTTGCTCGTCTGTACATCCCATTACCTGGAATATCTCTTCATTTTTTTCTATCTAGGATAGTGCATGCTTAGGTTCACCTATGCCATCATAAAGTTTCGTGCCTATCTTTCGAGCGTGCTCTATCGACACACCTATCTCCCCCGACTGATGAAGTGTCATCGCCAAAACCTGTGCCATTTGCTCTATATTTACTTGTGCAGCCTCTGGTCTCTCGGGTTGCTGAGATTCTGGATGGGAGGAATTAGTTGGCACATTGATTGACTCGTTAACATGCTCATTCTTAGGTATAGGTGCCTCTGTAGCTACCATCATGTTGGGTTTTGGTATGCATCTCATATGTCATAGCACAACGAAAAAACAAAAATTACGGTAAACAAAAACCAAAAACCCAAGTTGGATCACTCTAGATTAGTTTAAAACCAATACAATTAAAAACACATCGAGTGTTTTATTGAAACCATACCTTTGTTGGCCGCTCTTTCCCTTCTTGTATGATCTAATCCACTAGCGACCCAAGCGTAGGATCGCCTTTAAGGTATCCACACAACAACACGATGTTCAAAAATCCAATTGGAGATGACAATAGCCAAACACCCTATGTGCTAGTCAAGATGGTTGGCTATGTGGTGATATTGAGAGCTTATTGTTTCTAAGAGAGATATATCAATTGTTACCCCATCATATGGGTATTTATATTTTAGGCAAAGAAAAGAAACCCTAATCTAAGCCCATTAAGAATTCACCTAACCCATTAGTTTTAGGTCCAATTTTAATTTAATCCAATTAAATTAAATTGATCCTAATAAAATAAATGGGCCATTATTTATTTTATCACTATTAATATTAACATCTCATGTTAATATATTAAATCCTATTGAATAGCCATTTTATATTGTACATCGAGTCGCTTAAGTGTGTGACCCATTAGGTATCCGAACACATTGGCAACCTGGAATGAATTATAATTCTAATCAAATTAGGATTAGATTAAATTAAACCTTTTTGATTTAATCCTTGATTCACCAATCAACTAATTGATTTCGAGTTGATCAAGATTGACATCTAGCAATGCATCATGACCACCCAAGTGCCCAGAATTGTCTGTGGTTAGAACAATACCTTTCCATAGATAGTTACCATGCAATTCATCCTTTTGTTATAACATATCTCATTCGGTTATGAGTATGGACTATGTGTCAACTCTCACTAGAATAACTAAGTCATGTCTAGCCCGAATTTATTAATTCTTGTTTCCGAAATTCGTTATTCCTAATTACGTATCTTGGGAGACTCTTCCACTGATACGATCACTTTGGCCAGAGATTCCTAGAATAACAATTTCCTCAAGAGGTCATGAGATATCTTCTTCTACTATGAGAAGTGACGAATCCTTTATTGATCACTCAACTATGCTCGAGTAGCTCATGTCAAACCCAAGTACCACCCTACAAGTCAACTCTCCGAGTCAACAAGGAATGGCATTAAAGGACGACAGTCGATACTCAGTGTGCTTTGGGGATCTCAAGTCAAAGGATACTTGCACCTACTACTATGTTAAGATGAGATCACTGACATAAAAATATCCATGTGATTATCTTACAATCAGGTCATCCAATATACTCATTCTAAACAAGTATCCACATGTTTACTCTAGGCATCTCATATGCCATCAGCTTATGAGAACTACTGCTCGATCCAATTGAGGAGTATAACACGTGCTAATCTATCCGTACTAATGATGTCCCGTCTCATTAATACTATGACTAGGGATATTTAAGTATAAACACATTTGCATGTAACAGGAATCTCATATCATGAACTCTTTCATGATTTCCTTTACACTGTGTTATATGTACTAGGGACTTTATTATGCAGTTGAATATAAGAATATATACTGAATAATAATATTGTCGTTTTATTAAAATGAAATATGCATAAATATAACATAAGGTTGATTGGTTCTAGGGCCCATCACTAACATGCTCCCACTTGCACTAGATCCAATCACCAATGTATCTAATACCAAAGGTGTTTACATGAACATCATATTTCTTCTAGGGAAGTGGTTTAGTCATTGGATCTGCAATATTTTGATTTGTGAGAATTCTTTCAATCTTTATATCTTGTCTATCAATAGACTTGGAGAGATTTATCCCATGTGACATGGGTAAATATCCTTTTTTTGGATTGATCCATGCTAAACCTTTTTAGCATCTTATCTATATATGTAGATTGTGTTAGACCTAGCAACCTTTTGGATCTATCTCTATAAATCCTTATCCCCAGTATATAGGTTGCTTCACTGAGGTCTTTCATGGAGAATTTCTTAGAAAGCCATATCTTGATTGATTGAAGAACTGAGACATCGTTTCCTATAAGCAATATGTCATCTCTATATAATACTAAAAAAAAAATTGCACTCCCATTGACCTTTTTGTATACATAAGGTTCATCCATGTTTTGTGAGAATCTAAACTCTTTGACTGTCTCATTAAAATGAATGTTCCAACTCCTATATGCTTGCTTAAGTCCACAAATCGACCTTTGCAGCTTATATACTTTATTGCTATCTTTGAATGTAAATCCTTTGGGTTGTGTCATATACATTTCCTCTGTCAGATTTCCGTTAAGGAAAGCTGTTTTTACATCCATTTGTCGTATTTCATAATCATAATAAGTAGCAATAGCAAGGAGTATTCTTATGGATTTAAGCATAGCTATTGGAGGAAAGGTCTCGTCATAATCAATTCCTTGCTTCTGACGATATCCTTTTGCTACTAAGCGAGCTTTATGGGTAACCACATTGCCCTCAATGTCAGTCTTCTTTTTGAAAACCCATTTGCATCTTATAGGTTTTATCCCTTCGGGTGGGTCAACCAAAGTCCATACTTGGTTTTCATACATGGAATCCATTTCTGACTTCATGGCTTTCAGCCATTCGTCAGATTTTGAACTCTTCAGAACTTCCTCATAGTTAGTAGGCTCATCGTTCTCAACGATTAGAATATGGTCATGCTCATTAATGATAAATCCATATCTCTTAGGAGTTGTCCTTATTCTATCTGATCTATGAGGTTCTTGTGTAATAATAGGTTCACTCACTATCTTATTTTCATTTGTAGTGGTTTTAGAGTGTATCGGTTGTTCTATATCCATTTGTACTGTTTGTTCTCCTTGAACTTCTGTAAGTTTAAGTTTACTCCCACTATCCTCTTTTAGAAGAAACTCTTTTTCTAAGAAGACAACATGCTTCAAAACAAACACCTTTTGTTCCGAAGGATGATAGAAGTAGTATCCATTTGTTTCCTTAGGATATCCTATAAACAGACATTTGACAGACTTTGCTTCAAGCTTTTCGGACATTATCCTTTTTAACATAGGCAGGACAACCCTAAACTTTCATATGAGAAAGTGAGGGTTTTTTATTATTCCACATCTCATTGGAGTAAAATCAATCGATTTTTATGGAGTTTTGTTCAGTATATAAACAGTAGTTTCCAGTGCAAAACCCCAAAAGGATTTAGGAAGATTTGCAAAACTCATCATGAATTGAACCATGTCCAACAAAGTTCAATTTCTCCTTTCAGACACACCATTATACTGTGGCATATATGGAGTCCATTGAGACAAAATTCCATTCTCTTTTAGGTAATCTTGAAATTCTTGACTCAAGTACTCACCACCTCGATCAGATCTTAGTGTCTTAATACTCTTGCCAAGTTATTTTTCTACCTCGTTCCTAAATTCTTTGAACTTTTCAAAAACTTTAGATTTGTATTCATCAAATACAAATACCCATATCTAGAATAGTCATCGATAAAGGTTACGAAGTATAAAAATCCTCCTCTTGCCTGCATCGTCATTGGGCCACATACATCAAAATGTACAAGCTTTAATAACTCAGTGGCACGATCACCCTTTCCTGAGAAGGACATTTTAGTCATCTTGCCAAGCAAACAAGATTTGCATGTATCATAAGATTCATAATCTAATGATACCAAGCTACCATACTAGTGTAACTAGTTCACGCGCTTCTCGTTTATGTGGCCAAGTCGACAATACCATAAATAGGAGGGTTTCAGGTTATCCATTTTTAATCTTTTGGTATTTAGATTGAGAATTGAATTAGATAAATCCATAATATAAATCTCATTGCTAATAGTACCAGAACAATAACAAATGTCATTCAACCATATAGAACAACTATTATCCTTAATAGTCAAATGAAATCCATGTTTCACTAAACTGGAAATTGAAATTATGTTCTTTGAAATAATAGGCACATAAAAGAAATTATCTAAATTTAATACTAATCCTGACGGTAAAGTCAAGGAGTATGTTCCCACAGTTAATGTCGCAACTCTTGCTCCACTTCCCACTCGTAAGTCTACATCTCTTTTCTTCAATTTCCTACTGTTCTTTAGTCCCTGTATATTAGCACATATGTGAGACCCACATCCGGTATCTAATACCCATGTGTTAATATCACAAGCAGTATTAATCTCAATCATAAAAATACCTGAGGCAGAAGCATCGCTATGCTTCTCCTTCTTTAGAGAATCCAGATATTTCTTACAATTCCTTTTCCAGTGACCAGCTTTACCATAATGGAAGCACGATCATTTTGTAGGTGTCTCTTTGCTCTTGTTCTTCTTTTTCTTAACACTCATTGGGCTTTGGTAGGATTATTCTTCTTCTTCTTTAATTTCATTTGAGCCTTTTTCTTTTTAGAAGAATTAGAATTATCCACCAACATTACAGACTCTTGATCCTTCCTCATATAAGGTTCAACAGTCTTGAGAAGGTTGGCCAGCTCAGGTAGTGAAGAATCAATCTTATTGGCATAATAGTTCATCACAAACTGTGAATAACTATCAGGTAAGGACTGTAGAACTAAGTCAATACTTAGTTCATGATCTATAACAAACCCAAGTGATCCAAGCTTCTCAATGTAGCCCAACATCTTCAAGCCATGATCCATGGCTGAAACCTCTTCGACCATTTGACTACGGAAAAGACTTTTAAATGTTTCAAATCTTTCAGTCCTTTTCCGCTCATCAAATTGCTCTTTGAGATGAACAATCATTGTATGAGCATCCATATGCTCATGTTGTTTTTGGAGTTCCGGTGTCATAGCACGAGCATGATGCAAGTCACCATGTCATCATCATCCTTGTGCTTTAGATAAGCCTCAAGCTCATCCAATGGAGCATCATCCCTTGGAGGAGGAGGGATGTCATTTTCAAGTACATAAGAAATTTTCTCAAACTTGAGCACTATTTTAACATTCTTTATTCAGTCCAAGTAATTTGGTCCGGTAAGTTTGTTGGCCTCAAGTATGGAACGTAAATTCAATTTTCAGCTCATGATTCTTTTCAATCTAGACATAAAGAATGAAATGTTAGAGATCTAGTATGCATATACATTTAATATGGTCTTTAATTAAGCATATTACACTCCCACTATTTTATCATGAATTAATAGCCCTCACTATTAATCCGGGAAAGAACATTGCATGCTTTCTTAGTGGGTTAGTATCCATCATTCATTAAGGGAGACTTTGGGTTTACCCAACAAGCCCCCTTAACTTTAAATGGTAGGTATCTCATACCAATTGCATCTCAATGCAACTACTAAAACATTGGGCTATCAACATCCTTGATATGTGTATATCGTATATCAAGGATGGGAGGAACTGGTTGGCATATTGACTGACTCGTTAACATGCTCCTCCTCAGATGTAGGTGCCTCTGCGGCTGCCATGATGTTAGGTTTTGGTATGCATCTCATACACCATAGCATAGCGGAAAAACAAAAATTATAGCAAACAAAAACCAAAAACCCAAGTTGGATCACTCTAGATTAGTTTAAAACCAATACAATTAAAAACACATCGAGTGTTTTATTGAAACCATACTTTCGTTGGCAGTTTTTGCCTTCTTGTATGATCTAATCCACTCGCGATCCAAGCGTAGAATAGCCTCTAAGGTATCCACACAGCAACACAATGTTCAAAAACCCAATTGGAGATGACAATAGCCAAACACCCTATGTGCTAGTCAAGGTGGTTGGCTATGTGATGATATTGAGAGCTTATTGTTTCTAAGAGAGATATATCAATTGTTGCCCTATCACATGGGTATTTATATTTTAGGCAAAGAAAAGAAACCCTAATCTAAGACCATTAAGAATTCACCTAACCCATTAGTTTTAGGTCCAATTTTAATTTAATCCAATTAAATTAAATTGATCCTAATAAAATAAATGGGCCATTACTTTATTTTATCACCATTAATATTAACATCTCATGTTAATATATTAGATCATATTGAATAGCCATTTTACATTGTACATCGAGTCGCTTAAGTGTGTGACCCATTAGGTATCCGAACACATTGGCAACCCGTAATGAATTATAATCCTAATCAAATTAGGATTAGATTAAATTAAACCTTTTTTATTTAATCATTGATTCACCAATCAACTAATTGATTCCGAGTAGATCAAGATTGACATCT
This sequence comes from Dimocarpus longan, assembly GCA_022984855.1. NCBI lineage: Eukaryota > Viridiplantae > Streptophyta > Magnoliopsida > Sapindales > Sapindaceae > Dimocarpus > Dimocarpus longan. Next base: position 12,666,667 of record CM041017.1, on the reverse strand, counting down.
AGCAATGCATCATGACCACCCAAGTGCCCAGAATTGTCTTTGGTTAGAACAATACCTTTCCATAGATAGTTACCATGCAATTCATCATTTCGTCATAACATATCTCATTCGGTTATGAGTATGGACTATGTGTCAACTCTCACTAGAATGACTAAGTCATGTCTAGCCCGAATTTATTAGTTCTTGTTTCTGAAATTCGTTATTCCTAATTACGTATCTTGGGAGACTCTTCCACTGATACGATCACTCTGACCAGAGATTCCTAGAATAACAATTTCCTCAAGAGGTCATGAGATATCTTCTTCTACTATGAGAAGCGACGAATCTTTTATTGATCACTCAACTATGCTCGAGTAGCTCATGTTGAACCCAAGTACCACCCTACGAGTCAACTCTCCGAGTCAACAAGGAATGGCATTAAAGGACGACAGTCGATGCTCAGTGTACTTTGAGGATCTCAAGTCAAAGGATACTTGCATCTATTACTATGTTAAGATGAGATCACTGACATAAAAATATCCATGTGATCATTACAATCAGGTCATCCAATGTACTCATTCTAAACAAGCATCCACATGTTTACTCTAGGCATCTCATATGCCATCAACTTATGAGAACTACTGCTCGATCCAATCGAGGGGTATAATACGTGCTAATCTATCCGTACTAATGATGTCCCGTCTCATTAATACTATGACTAGGGATATTTAAGTATAAAAAAATTTGCATGTAATAGGAATCTCATATCATGAACTCTTTTATGATTTCCTTTACACTGTGTTATATGTACTAGGGACTTTATTACGCAGTTGAATATAAGAATATATACGGAATAATAATATTACCATTTTATTAAAATGAAAGCTGCATAAATATAACCTAAGGTTGATTGGTTCTAGGGCACATCACTAACACATCCTAATCTTAGGGCGATCGTGACGTTGCAAATTTCTGTTGTATTTCAAATATTCATAGATAGTCATGAGATGCACGAGTTAAAATACTAACAATGCATGAAAACAATTCTAGAATCATGCAATGTTCAAACTGAAATCTATATAACTCAAGCAATCTGAAATAGCCTCATGCATAAGATAACTTTAAAGGACTTTTAAAATCTATCTCAAAACTTTTACAAAACCTAGCTTTATTACTAACTTGACGTGACTCAAACCAGATCTCCTCTAAGCTAGTATCTAGTAGGCCTTGCTTGGCACTCTAACGGACCTCTGTTAAGCCCTACTTATCGCCTAAAGGAAATCCGCAGAGCGAACCCTAAAACCTTGCCCGTTTACTTTTGCTTTGAAACTAGATTGATATCGTTGTTTTGAAGTTAGTTGGGTTGATTCAGTTAAATTCAGATTTTCATTTTCGTTAAAATCATAAAAGTAACAATTTCATTTTCAAAATTGAAATTCTTTTTAACGAAAATTCGACAGCATAACGGTTGCGTTTATAAGGTTTCTAAATTTCTACAAATGAAATATACATTCCCGACATGTATCAATCACAACCTAACTTCTCTTTGTTCCACAAACATGCATTTATTCACACAAAACATCAAATGATGAACATTTACTTTTCATATCATAGAAACTTATTTGAAATTTATGTAAATTTCCACCGAAATTCTTTTCTTTTTAAAAGCACCATTCGTACCCTTAACTGCTTATGTTACGTGGCGATTTTCAACTGACGTCAACCGTGACGCTACTGAGACTCCTCGGCAACTACATGTGAAATTCTCTATATCGTAAATTGTAGTGCGAGGTAATCTATGAATCTGAGTAACTACATGCGAAATTTCTGCATCGCAAATATAGTGCTATAAAATCTCCATATCTTAACGACTATATACAGAATTTTCTACATCGTAAACATAGTGCTAGATAATCTGTAACTCTTAACAACTATGAACGGAATTTTCTGCATCGCCACGTAATGCTAGAAGATCTAAAATTCTGAGGGTACACGAATGATCTTCGAAAACTCTTTTTCTCTACTATGTGCAACAAGCACTAAACAACTTTCATCTCAAAATTGATGCTAATCTCGTAAGCTTAATTTGTATAAAAACTGTTTCATTTCTAAATCTCTTAGAAACATATATAGCAACTTTCTTAATCGATTAGAAACTTATATAATACGATTCATTCATAAACTTTTTTAGAAATTAATAAGATTACAAAACACTACATAAACATACATAGTATGCGTTAGTATACTCATCGCGAGTTCAAGCTTGCCAAGAAGCTTCAATGAGCATCTCTTGCTCCATTTGCTTGCACTCCACTACACATCATACTCCTATTTAAAATATGCTACATTGAGCTACTCAAAGCTAAAAATAGAGTTTCCAATATAATTGACACTATTGAGAATCCTTTTTACTACAACCTTCTCGTCTAAGTTCTAACTCAATTGAAACTTTCAAATTCCGATTTTTTTTCTATAGTTTTACTTATATACCCTTAGTGACATCTTCACGTAGTCTGTAAAATTTTCTGAGGCCTAGAACGAAAAGTCAACTTTTTTGGACCACCTTTGATCGAACACTATTCAAAGCCTAATCAATGGGCTTTTTCACTTCTGTTTTCGCTTAAATCATCTCCTTATCTCTTATTTAGGTCGCCCGTAATGACAGGACCCAGATCAGACCTTTTCTAAGCTCTTGCCTGGAGGATCCCGCTGGACACTTCAACGGACTTCCCGAACCTGACTCGTCGGATTAAGGAAATCCGAGAAGCGAACCCTTAAAATACTTAGTCGGTTTACTTGTTTTAACTTAAAACTTTCTTTACTTTTAAAAATAAATGATATTGGTGGAAATTTTTCTCATTTCTTTAAAAGAGATTTTATAAAAATTTTGACAGCATAACGGCTGTAATTTGAACATTTCCAAAATTTGACCTGCATAAAATACACTTCAAACTATCCTTGATCACCTCCCAACTACTTTTATTCCATAAACGTGTAATTTTACATGTATCCATATTCACAAACATACAATTCACATTATGTTTCACAATCATGCATTGACATCGCCATTATAATCTCCATATGCATTTCATATGCATCACAACAAATAATTTCATCAAGTGCAACAGGTGATATGTGTCTCTAGTCTGAATGTACAACAATATATATACACGTATCAAAACATGAGTTTACAATCCGTTGAATATTCATATGTCAAACCCACGATCATTTAAATTACAATATATACAATCACATCAAAAAGTATCGGATATTCATATGGTTCGTTTATTCATCCCCCACCTATAAGTAAGGTGTCAACCTTTAGGTAACAAAATCATCTATAATTATACCTGATGAAATAAGCAAGCTACACAATAAAGGAAAAAGGTTAGTTCGTCATATATTAATAATGCAAAATAACATTCCATATTAATGCTTTACTTATACAAATATTGGAGGTTTTAAATTTTCAAAATCATTTCTTATGAAAAGACCATGTGTATACCTGCACTCAAACCTCTTCATCGCAATTGTATTAGTCAATTCTATAATTCTAGCAACTACGTGCGGAATTTCTTCATTGCAACTATAGTGCCCATAAATCAAACATTGGCGACTACGTGCGGAATTTCTTTATCACCCTATAGTGCCCAAAAGTATAAATCTAACCGACTACACGTGAAATTTCTATCTCGTCACGTAGTGCTAAATTTTATGTAAATTAAGGGTATACACATGGTTACAAAACTCATCACTTCTTTCTTTTCGAAAACTTTTTACTTTTAAATTCTCTTTTCTAGATCCAACGTAAAAGTCGTTTTACAAAGCTTAACTCATAATGTTGAAAATCATTTTTGAACTTATTTAATTACGATGATACAATTACGTTTAAAGGAAAAATGGAAATAGCGTAAGTGGTAAACACTTATCTTGCTCCGCGCAAGCTCAACTGTCTCAACGAGCCTCTCTTGCCTCGCTTGCTTGCCCATCACCTACATATCGATTTCTTATCATTACTTGCTTAATCACATAGCTCAAAACTTAAAGTAACATTTTCAATACACTTTTCTTTATTAACAACTCTTTACACTATAACTTTTCTAATTCGATTTTAACTCAACCGAGACTCTCTAATTTCAATTTTTTTGTAAAAGTCTTACTTTTAGACCCCTAGGATCATCCCCATATGGTTCGTTTGGTCTCTGGAGATTTAAAACAAAAAGTTAACTATTTAATTAACCCGTTGACAAAAAAAAAAAAAGATTTAGAACTGGCTCTCATTTTACGTCTGTTCGTTTTTCTACCATCTCCTTATTCTATAACTAAGTCACCCGTAAAGTTTCGTAGAAAAATTCTATCGTTTGCTATGTCAAATTTAGGAAAAACGTCCTGTTTTGGGCACTTTTCGATGCACATTTTGTATCGAACGACCGATGATGGTTTTTCTTTCATATCTAAGCTCCTTTTACCTAATTAGGATTAACTAAAGTCATTCCATGCAATAAAAATTGCATTTACATAATTATTTCACTTATCGACTCTCTAACGATACTATTTTGGTCATAACTTGCGCAATTTTTATCGGAATCGATCCGTTCCAAAACTTATGGTTTTCTATGACTCCTAGGCATCATTTGAGGTGTAGAACAACCTCAAATAAGTTAGAACAAGTCAGGTATTACCAGGTCCTTTATTCAACTCGGGATTTTCAATCTAATTCTATGCTTCTCTCTTTGCATTTCTATCACTTCTACTTGCATTTCTAACATAAATTTTGTATAACTTAGAGTTCAAAGGGGTAAAAATACACTAGTATCACACACCTTTCATATGGCCATGACACACACATATATGCCTACATGTGCTTCTTTTCAAATTTTCAAGCTATACCTCTCTGGTGCATTTCATCAAACATGATGTCTACAACTTAGTTTACTATAAACTTGCTTAAATCAACACTTAGGATTTATCCCACATAAACCCTAGATCACCATTCATGCATGATTTCCTACCATCTAAGTTGTCTTTATACTTGCATAAGATTCTACACTTGCTTTAAAGATAAAACCTCCATCTAAACACATAAAAAAAACTAACAATTTCAACATATCTGTAAGACCCGAAACCTCGTTCATCAGGAATAGGTTATTTTTCGATGGATCGCGTTTCCGAATGGAAGGAATCTGCGGGAATCAAAATTTTTCGAAAAGCGAAATTTGTGATTTAAAAGTTTTGAAAATTAATTTTGAGTTGAATAAAAGTGAATCAGAGAGAAATTCGAATTCATTCGGATAGATTTCGAGCGATTCAGAAATTTTCAAGCGGAAAAATATTTTCAATTTCGGATTGCGCGAAATTTGTTTAGAAAAATAAAATAATTGCATAGGCGAAATCAAGCTATAAACGGGTTCTCAGACTGACGAAATCGGATTCGAATTCGAAATCGGATTGGGAATAGCACGAAAACAAGTGGCAAGAGAAGCCACATATTTATGACAAGTGTCGCATTCTCAACCATCATTTATATATATTAAAGTTAAAAGAGGAAATAAAAGGAAAAAGAATGGGTGTCACGGTCAAAATATCCAATGTGAAGCCGTGAGAACCGTTTACTTTTCAGAAAAATGAGTACTTGAGAGAGAGAAAAAAAAAAAGAAGCAGATCTGGTCCATTAAATCAAGAGGAAGAGCAGCACCGAGACCATTTCTCTTCATCAAACAGTTCGGTCACCATCTTTGAAGCTATACCCGTGAACTGCAGCAAGAAGAGAAGCAATCAAGCTGTTATCAAGCTGAAACCGTGAGCAGCCCAAACCGAGAGACCATTTCTGAAATAAAAAAGCTAAGATCGAGTAAGGAGAGAAGCACGAGCAAGCTACCAAGTGAGTTGATCGAGCAAAGAGCTGTGAGTTGTTCGTGAGTGAACTGCAGCGGCCAAAATTAAGAAGACAAGTTGAGAGAGGGAGCTTCAAGGTACTGAAATCTGCTCCTGCATGCAAGTGCAAGCCCAAGCAAATTAGATCTGATGCAAAGTTAAAAGAGTGTAGCCGTGAGTTCGTGAACGGGAGGAACGACAAGCAGTTGCAGTCCAAATCGAGTAGAACAGCCACTATCCTTCCCTCTCCATCCAATCTTCCACCAGATTTGAGAATGGATCTTGAAGTGCAGCAATAGGTAAGTTATTCTGAACTGTTTTTAGTATAAAATCAGCAGCTTGTTCCATTACTTTTGAAGTAATTCGTGAGAGAAAATCAGCTCAAGCAAGGGAGAGATGCAGTTTTGAAAGAGGACAACTCGTGTTTGTGGTGAAAGGGATGGGACGTTGCTTGCTGCCATGAGATTCACCTTGGTGCCGTCTTGCCGTCGTGGACGCGTAAGGGCTGTTTCGAAGCGAAAATTAGTTCACGCGAAGGTAAATTGCTGCCATAGTTGAGTTTTAGTGTGATTTTAATGCTTGAATTGATGAAAATCTAGACACTAGGAGACTGGTATAGGTTCAGTTAAGAGAAAAGTTATAGGCAACACCTTCACGCAACCGTTTCAAAGTTTCGAAGGTTTCGAAACGATTTTCGAATTGTACGTTTGAGTTTTATGGATTTCGTTTCCGATGAAAATTATTTAGAATGAGTTATTGATAAAATTTGGTGATGATATGATTGGGTTCTAGTATTTAGAACCTCATTAGTGCGGAGGTTCATTTGAGATTGTTTGGTTGTGATTTCGAATAAAATTATCTATGATTGTATTAGTTGCGAAATGGATATAAGGACAGTTTTTGTATTCGGTCAAGAGAGGGCTATTTGTAGGACATGTAATGGGCTGACATAGTGTGTTTAAGAGCTGTCAGCATGCTGTTTAAGAGCTGTTAAAATGCACTCAGTTGAGCTGGCAAAACGTCGCGTAATGGACTGTTGAAACGAGACCTTAGGTGCTATTTTCGGGACGGTTTTACGTGCTGTTTTGGAGGCAGTTTTCTAGGTGTTTTAAGGGCTGTTGTAGGCTGTCAATCATGCAGTATTTTAAGTTGTTAAAGTGCTGTTTAGGGAGTTGTAAAAATGCTAAGTATTGAGCTGTCAAAGTATCGTATAATGGGTTGTCAATGAGTGCAGTTTTTATGAAAGATGAAGAGCTGTTTTGTGTGCTGTTTTAATGGTCTGTTTCGGGATTGTTATTGAACTGTCTATGCTGTCTTTCAGTGCTGTTATGTGCTATCTTTAAGTGCTGTTATATGCTGTCTTTCAGTGCTGTTATGTGCTGTTTTTAAGTGCTGTTATAGGCTGTCCAGTGCTGTCTTTTTTGGGCTGTCAAGTGCTGTTTTTAAGGGCTGTTAAGTGCTGTTTTTAAGGGCTGTTAGAATATTGTATCATGCTGTTTTGAGTTATAAATTATGAGCTGTTTTATGTGAAGCTATCTCGCATAATCGCGTGGGCTAGTTCGATAAATATGAGCTGTTTTGAAGTGATCTTAAGTGTTATTTTTGCATAGAAGATATTGGTTTGATTGTTGCGTGTTGTTTTGATTTCAAATGAATGTTATGCCCTGTTTTAATGCGCGGTTTACCATGAGTTTATTTAAAAATATTTCGAAGCCGTTATGTAGTGTTGATGTAATCGATTAGGCGATCGAAATTGCTTGTGGCATTACCTAAAAGATTAGCGTTAAGTGTATAGGTAACGCGAAGGAAATATCGAATAAGTTGTGAGCTTCGCAATAAGGCGACAAGTGAGTACAGAAATCATTTTGTCATTGATAAAATGCAAAGTAAGTATGTCTTAGTATGAGTAGAATTTCGTTATTTCCAAGCGTAGTTTGTTTAAAGTTATTTTATAGTTTCATATACTTATTTCATTTTGAATTTGATTTACGTATTATAGTATATTTAAATTCTATTATATGACTAGTTAAACGAAATATGTGTTCGTATTAAGAAATTATAAGTATTCAATGTTTTTAGGCTTTTGCCTGAAAAACGAGATTAATTGAGTATATCGAGAAAATTATTTTAATATGTCAATGGTTTACCCTAGCCCCAGTTGAGTACCCAGTTGAGTACTCTATACGTGCATGATAGATGTGAGAGAGAGTTACTAACTTAGAGAGAGAGTCAGTTGAGCGACCCTCTGCACGTATAGGGTAGTATAGTAGAGACCGATTGCGTAAGGGTAACACGTGCCCAGAGTCGCGCATCGGTAACTACACAGGGTAGATTCCCTAATTCCTAGTGGCTAGCTAGAGATTTATATGGCCATGACAGGAGTAGTTTCCCTGGGTTGCCATCAAGACGAGAAATGAGAAAGTTTTTGAAAGAAAATCTAAGAGAGTTTCAAAAACAGTTTTCTTATAAATCACTAAAAAGTATTTCAGAAAAATATTTTACTTCATGCAATTGTATAAGGTTTATCTCACTGAATTATACTCACCTTTAGTTTTTCTGTTTTATAAAAATGCTCCCCAGGTACAGGAACGAGTAAGATATTGGAAGCATCTCCTACGGACGCTCAGACGAGATAGAGACGCGACCCCACTGCACTAGTTTCAGTCAAGTTATCATGCATTGCATTTCTTTTGGTTTTCAGAATTATCCAGCATTGTAAATATTGTTTTGGATAATGAGCTTTGTGATGAATTTATGCACGATTTTTTAAAATCTTACTTAAGTCGATTTTTATATCATTGAATTTTTAAGCATATTGTAAATGGTTGAGTATTTAAAAGAGGGCCTGAGGCTCATTAAGTTGAGAAAATATATTGATTGAAATTTGCGGGTTTTGTGAAGTTTTTACAGGGTGAAAACATTAGAAAAACAATCGTCGTGTTGCCGGATTTTCGTAAAATTGTTTACAACAAACAAAATTTCTACCCATTTTCAGAACAAAAAGAGTTTACAACATTTTCAGTAAAGAAAGAGGTTTAGTTCCATGGAAACTTTCCAGCCAGAGCGGATCTCGACTGGAAAGCTACCGAGGGGTGCCGGGCAGGTCGCCTAGCTAGTATAGTAGAAAGGGGCCTGTCAATATCTATAAAATTCCCAACTATCATTAACTTAAACAAAATGATAATATTTCACCTTATTGTTGCTTGGGATTTTCTAGCCTTGCTTGGATTAACCAAAAAGATAAGTTGGAAGCTTGAGAAAGGATGAAAATGGCTTGATCTCCTTCTTTTTCAAGTTGGCGTCACACACCCCTTTTGCTCTCTCATCTCACGGTTTTTTGCTTCTTGTTTTCTAAAAATTTTACTAAGTCTTCATTACTAACACCAAGTCAACCTATATATAGGCTTTTTAAAAATGACTAATGACCCTTCTACCCCTCTTGCTATCTATTTCATGTTTTAACTTAATTTGATTAAGTACTAAATACTAACACTCATTTATATGTACCTAACTAACTCTTAATTGGTCAATTACCATTTTGTCACTTACCTGTATATTTATATAACTCTTATTTCGGAAAGACCATTTTGCCCTTCATGGCATGTATCTCTTTATTAATATTTAACACTTTATATCAATTTTATTGTTATTTAACATTATTTACAATGTCATTATTTATAACTCCTACATTTCCTTTGCCAAATTCCAGCTTCTAGTACTAGCGAGTGACTTATCAAGAATAGGGGTTTACACGTAAAATGGTTCTGAAAAATTCTAACTATAAAGGGGTAAAACCTATGAAATACCCCTATTTTCGATATTTTTTTTGTGTCAAAATTTTATTCTTTTTACATTCTAAGTTCAATTCACGTTCTATTAGAAATCTTAGACTTACATACACTTAATTATGATCATATATAACATAAAAATAGAAAAGGGAAGTGACATTGCTTAGTGACTAACAATGCCCTTCATCTAGGTTCATTGAATCATCACATTATCTATTTCCATTCTAACACTTACGTATAACTTCATAGCCTCTATCATTCATCAATTTATGCTCAATTACATCACAACTTAAAGGATTCACACTATCCCCTTTTAGTGACTAAAATTTCCCTTGCACACACATTACTTCTTTAAATTCTCAACATTTTTATTTGTGCATTCACTTAGGCATTTAATCAAACATTTAATCTACTACTTACTTCACTTAAATCATGATTCAATCAACATGTAAGGATTCAATCCCATAAACCCTAACTCTAATCTCATGCAAGTTTTCTTACAAATCAAGCTTTCTTTTCACTTGATTTAGACTTTAGACTTGATTTAAATGAAAACTCATATCAATTACATATCAAACATCCACTCAATCATCAACTCATGCATACTACCCACACAACTTCAAACTTGAGAGAATTTATGTAAACTTACTTGATTTTGCTTAGATCTTATTATTCTAGTTTAGATCTCCTCAAAATCTTGATCTAGAGCTTCAAAATGGCTTTGAAGTAGCTTGATCTCCCTCTCCCTTTGGTGGCCACCCTTGCTCTCTCTCCCTCTCAATTTCTCTTCTAATTTCTCTGAGCATGGATGACTAACACTCATGTATATATAGGCCTTTACTTAGATAATTGCCCTTGAATTTGTCACTTAATTACATGTCATGCCACTACTTGAATTTTAACTAAAATGTCCTCCAACTTTGTATGAATTCTATAGCATTCCATTAACTTTTATAAATTTCCATAATGCCCACAATTAATGTATTCTAATCACTTATATATATATATATATGACTCTCATTTGGCAAAACGACCCTTTTTGCCCTTCTTTTAATTTTTGCACTAATCTTAAGTTAAATTAACTTCTAAACTTTCACTAATATTGTATTCTTACTTATCATAAAGTTATTTATGAAACTTAGCATTTTCACCGCCTAGTCTATTTACTAGAATTAGAAAGTCAAAAATTACGAAAAGGGGCTTACAATTTCAAAGAATAGATTTAAATATGTGTTAAAAAGTTTATACGATTAAAGTTTTGTTAAAAGTTGAAAATTTTGTAATTTTAAAAAGTTTAGAGGTTGCAAGTAAAACTAGATGCCAATAGGGTAAATACTAGCAGTACTGCACCGTTATGAATGCCTATCGATGTTAAATCACGTACCCTAAGAGGTACCAAGTGTCCGATCCAAAAACTAAAAAAGGTTGTGAATTGTGACCCGACAGGTAATCACTAAGTGTTCGATGCTGGGGACGCCGTTTATTCTGGCAGGTAGCCAGAGAGTGGTCGATCCTAGGGAAACCCATTATCGATCTAAGGTATTGTGTTAGATTTTACAAAGGGCTCTAAAAAATTCAATAAAGTTATATTGTGAAAATGTATGACAAAAGAGTTTTGTAAGGGCAACTTCGTAAATGTGTTAACAACGAATCTTCAGAAGTTTATATTGTTAAATTTTTACTTGTGTAATGTATGATGTAGATATTTCGTAAAGTTGATTATCAGTGCTTGTTGTTTGATTTTATCGTTACATTATTGAAAATAATTACAAGTTCAAAAGTTTTATATGTGCATCCACTAAGCAGAAATACTTAGCACATTGGATTTTACCACGCGCAGGTAGTTGAGTCGAGCTCGGTAGATTAAGACTGAAGACGAAGTATATCTGTAGTAAGGCCAGCAAGTCATATCTATCCTTTTTTTTTTCTTTTTTGGTAAATATCATTTTGGGTTCACCTATGCATGTCAGCATGTATATATGTATATTTATATATACATGAATGGACCCAACCCAGATTTTTCCTATCTGAATTTGAGCGGAACCCTTTCGATACCCCAACAAAAATCCATTTAATATTCATACAGGTGACTCAAAAGGACTCTGTGGAGCAAAGCTGTCATATTTTATCATTCCTTAATCCTTTAAAAATTCTGATGGGAAAATTTCGGTAGCATAACAGCTATTTCTCCTACGTTTCCAACCTTTTCAAAACACTTGTAAATCAATTTATAAAACATTTCTAAATGCATACATTCTTCTTTACTTCCAAATTGGACACCATCTCAAAATTCGCATTCAACCATAAATCAAAGTATTTAAATCAAAACTATTTCGAACTTAAAATCATTTTAATATGTATAAAATTGTAGGCATCAATATAAAATCAAAAGTATTTACATCATGCAAATTCATTATATATTAAAATATTTGTTTTAATTTCACAGTAACAATCGTCGGATTTACTCGTCTAACTTTGCATCGAAAATCACTTGCCTTGAGTAGTCGCTCCTACACTTGGGGAGATTTTTCATGACAACAAACGAGAAATAGTGAACCAAAAAGTCCAATGAGTGTTATGCATTTCTATATAAAGTTTCATGAAGTCATAAAGCTTAAAAAGAAATTTAGTCATGCCAAAATATTTATATGATTCATATTATTTTGAATTAAACAAAAGTTTATATCGTTGAACATCATACTTAAACACAAACTTATATCCTCTCTAATGTTTAATAAATGATTCATAAAACATAATTAAATCATTTTACTTAAAACTTTAAACATAATCGTAAAATATAATTCGTAAAACTGAAATAAAATCCAGCAGTTTATATCGTTTTAGTATAACATAAACTTGTAAAATAAAAATGGTGGTATACGAGTTAATTAAAAATCATTGCATAATAGCAAGGTAAATCAACCACCAATCATTTATTCACCTATGACACCCTAGGCATATAGCAAAGTAAAATCCTACATCACAAGGCCATATGATTAGTAACTAAGTAACGGAATCCTACATCGCTATGAGCCGAATCTTGCATCGTTCAGGTAGTAAGCTAGCTCATAATATACCCTAGGGAGAGGCGGAATCCTATATCGCAACTCCCAAGCGGAATCCTACATCGCTTTAGGGTACTCTACTGTTACCGATAACATCATGAAATTATCATAAGGAATACCATAGGCTTGATGAAACATTTATAAAATAAGCTGCATTCCATATAAAATTCCTATTTCATATTTGAACATAATAATTCATAAGTCTCAACTACAATCCAATAGCTTATATCATTTCAATATAATATAAGCATGTAAATTAGAAAAGGTGGTATACAAGTTAATAAAAGTTCATTATGTAATAATAAAATAAATCAACCACCAATATTTATTCACCTATGGCACCCTAGGCATATGATAAAGCGGAATCCTACATCACAAAACCATATAATCGGTAACTAAGTAGCAGAATCTTGCATCACTTAAGTAGTAAACTAGCTTATAATATACCCTAAGGAGAGGCGGAATCCTACATCGTAACTTCCAGACGAAATTCTACATCGCTTTAGGGTACTCTATCATTACCGATAACATCATGAGATCACCCTAAGGAATACATAGGCTTGACAAAATATTTATAAATAAGCTGCATTTCATATAAAATCAACATTTCATTCTTGAACATAAAAATTCGTAAGGGAGGATATCATAATTAATATAATTCATATCATAACATTTGATCATAGAATTTAAATGTCATGTAAAACTTCATAACTTAAAATTTTATAATATCATTTAACTTAAATAAGCTTACATGAAATCATAAAGCTTAAAATAAACATATTCATACCAAAACATTCATAAAATTTAATAATAGCTTTAAAACATTTTAGGAACACTCACTACTTGCTTTCAATAACTTATCAACCACTCTTGTCACGATTCTTGCCCGCTTGCCAGTTCACCTACATTTATTTATGATTGAATTTTCATTAATATCGATGCTCGTATTAACACTTAAACTTTAACCACACGAGGATTTTGAATCAACATTTTTCAAAGCGTAACAAGTTTGATTAACCTCACACAATATCGATAAGCAAATCCTAACATTCACACACGAGAATTATTTTGAAATCACGTCATTTCGAGAAAACACAACCAACAAAACTTTACAATTATTCTAGCTTATTCGACTACTTTCAAATCAACAATAATGCCATCCATTCTCAATCAATTATCTCATCGAAATCACACTTAAACGGATTCAATAAAATAAGGTTTCGAATAAAAAACGAATAAACGTAAGACTTTCGCGATTATGGAAATTTTATCGTGAACTATCATTTTTAATGATTCGAGCGATTATTTTCGTTTCAAATCAAACTTAACATCAATGCAACCTAATATTTCATTCAAATCATATAAAACTAAGATTTAAACACTTCGACACATATAAACTCAAATCATGGTAGCTTACTATTCATTTATTCGCTTTTCACTTCGAACTTTGAATATAAACAATTAAACATATTCGCACGTAACGAAAACTATCCGAGTAACTTTAACATAATTCAAACCGTCTTAATGTCAATATTTATCATTTTAACGATCTCAAACAAACTTCATGGCAACTTATTAATCTCATATCCATATTCCAATTTGACAACAACAATTGCAAACTAAACACGTTCATACTCACGGAAACGTTATTCGAATCACCCGGAAATGATTTTTCGATAACCAAACAACTATTCAATACTTAAGAACGCACCATTACGCATCATTTTTCAAGACAACGAAAATGAAAATAGCATATGAATCGTATTAGCCCCTTATGACAGATTTTTCACAACAATTTCAACATCGAAATTCAACCAAAATCACAACAAAACATAAGCGAACAAACCTCCCACTAATGAGGTTCTAAATCCTAAAACCCAATTATTTTATCACCATAATCCATACATATTCCATCCTAAATATTTTCCATCACAACTAAAACCATAAAAAATCAACATATCTCTCAAAAATCGAAATGAAAACTTTGAAAATACACTTGTAAAGGTGCTGTCCAAAGCTCTTCCCTTTGCTGTGAGCTTCCTTCAATCCAAACATGAATGCAAGCTTTAAAAATCAATCAAAACCAGCACCATCACTCAACTAGTACAACAATTTACCTTTGCATGCACTGTTTAAGATAAAAAATAGCTTTAAAATTAAATAAAAAAGGTACCGTCTTCTTGAAGAAACCTGGCAACATGCAGTTCTCCTTCACCAGCTAAGTACACAGCTCTTCTAACCCCTTGAATGCTCGAATCTCACTCAAATAGCTTTGTACTTACCCCACAAGCTACTGCCATGGTCTTCTTACTCTAGTCAGATCTTAAGGCTGTCCAAAACTTTAAAAACAACTCCTAAGTTGACATGCATGTAACTTGATTTCACTCTTAGATTTTTTGTTTCTCTCGGTTTGCACTTATGCTCTCAAAACCGAGCACTTCTCCTTCTTGATTTGGCTTCTTGATTGATGGTGTTGAATGAATGGAAGATGATGGCTGCTCTTGGACCGAAGTACTTCCTCTTTCTCCTTACACTCTCGATTTTGCTTCACTTGCTTGGTGTGATGGCCGAATGAATCTTGGTCTTTCTTTCTTTGTTTCTCTTTCACTTTGACCGAATGAGAAAGCTTCTCATTTGATTCATTTCACTCTCGATCTCTCATGCTCTCTCTCATGGATTCTCTCACTCTCTCACTAACTTTGGTTCATGGGTTTGGGTGATGAATGACTCTTTTGTCTCATGTTTCCTTCTTTTCAAGTTCATATATAAATGACCTCCATTTACATGACACTTGTCATCATGCATGGATTTATTATGCCACTTGTCCCTTATGCACCCTATCATTCTCTCTTTTCGTGACACTTGTCACACATGTATGAAGTCATTCCACTAACACTTTTATGCATCCTCCAATTCTGATTTTGAATTCGAATTCATTTTCGTCCATTCAGAAATCTACTTATAACTCAATTACACTTTCGAAATTATTTTTAAATTTCGATTTCACCTCCGAGCACTTGAAATTATTTTATTTCTCTAAAAATATTTCATACGATTCGAAATCAAAAAGTGTATTTCCATTTGATAAATTTTTGAATCACTCGAAATCTATCCAAATGGATTCGTTGTCGATCCGTTTCACTTTTATTCAACTCAAAAATAAATTTCGAAACTTTCCATTCACTAAATCCGCTTTTCGATAAATTATTATTCTCACGGATACTTTCCGTTTGAAAATACGATCCATCAAAAAATAATTCGTTTTTCGACAAACAAAGTTTTGGCTTTTACATATACTATTCGGTACATATTCCATACTAGAATCAGGAGGGTATGTTACAATATAGTTATGAAGTGTGTATATTTTCCTAAAGTGTGAGTTTTGTAAAGAATGAATTGTATAATGTGTGGATTCTTTTTGTAAAATATATGAATTGAGTTTGTATTAAGAATTTTATGGATGTGAAGTTTTACTGAAAATTTGTTTATTATGTATATTGTGTGGTGAAGTGAATTTGGAAATGGACTGGAGGTTTGAAATGGAGGTTGAGAATTGGATTTAGAACTGTTGTTTTCCTTACAGGTTGGTTTTTAAAATTTTGAGATTTCAGAAAAACAGGGAAAACTCTATCAAATTTTTCATAAAACAAAATAAATATTTTAGTAAACGAATTTTTTTTTATAATAAAAGTAATATCCTTCACCTCGATTCTCGTATCACTGGGGGTCAAGGGAGGGGTGTTACAATGTGCATGCATTAATTGACCCTGGGGCTACTCATTCATTTATTTCCATGAGTTTTGCTGTGCACATTGTTGTTAGACCAAAACCCTTATATTGTAATATAATAGTATTGACCCCTATGGGAGATTCTTTGACAATTGAGAAAATGTATATAGATAGTAAAGTAATGATAGAGGGTCAAGAGTTTTAGGTGAATTTGATTTGCTAGATATCCATGACTTTGACGTGATATTGGGTATGAATTGGTTGTCGAGGTATCACGCCACTATGGATTGCTTCCAAAATGAGGTAAGGTTTGCTAGGTCAAGGGGGCAAGATGTCATTTTCTGCGGAATATGAAAAATGCTTTCTACTAATCTGATGACTATAATGATGACCAGTAAGATGCTTCGAAAGTCATGTTCCAAATATTTAGCTTATGCAGTTGATGTGAAGGATAATGAAACAAGATTAGAGGATATTCTTGTGGTTAGGGATATTTCGGATGTATTTTCAAAGGATCTTTCTGGTACGCCACCAGACCGGGAGATTAAGTTTGAAATAGAATTAATTCCGAGAATGACACTTATATCTAATGGCACCCTATAGGATAGCTTCCCCATAAATGAAAGAATTAAAGATGCAGATAGAAGAATTGATTGATAAGGGTTTTGTTAGGTCACCATAGGGAGCACCTGTTTTGTTTGTCAAGAAGAAAGATGGAAGTATGAGATTATGCATCGATTACAAATTGTTGAATAAAGTAACGATACATAATCAGTATTCGCTTCTTAGAATCGACGATTTATTTGATCAACTTCAAGGAGCAATGGTGTTCTCCAAAATAGACATCAGATTCGAGTACCATCAACTGAAAATTCGTAGTGAGGATGTTCCTAAGACTGCATTCAGAACTCGATATGGACACTATGAGTTCTTAGTCATGTCTTTTGGATTGACAAATACCCTAACGACTTTCATGGATTTGATGAATAGGGTGTTTCATGCTCATCTGGACAAGTTTGTCATAGTATTCATCAATGACATATTGGTGTATTCAAGCAATAAGGAGGAACATGCAGAGCATGTTAGGTTGGTTTTGTAGACCTTAAAGGAACAGCTACTTTATGCCAAGCTTAGCAAGTGTCAATTTGGGCTGGATAGAGTGATTTTTCTGGGACACGTAATTTCAGTTGAGAGAATTAGTATGGATCCTCATAAAACTGAAGCAATAGTGAATGGGAGACAGCTTACTAATGTAATTGAGGTCCGGAGTTTCTTAGGTTTAGTAGGTTATTACAGGAAGTTTGTGGAAGGATTTTCAAAAATAGTCACGCCATTAACTAAGTTGACACGAAAGGAAAAAAATTTGTATAGTTGAATGCATGTCAATAGAATTTTAATGAATTGAAGAAGAAACGGACCTTAGCTTCGATACTTACTCTACCACTAGGGGAAGATGGTTTTGCAGTATACAGTGACACCTCTAGGTAAGGCTTGGGGTATGTGTTATTGAAAATGATAAAGTTATAGCTTATGTGTTAACTCTATTTTTATAGAATTATTTTATCTTTTTAAATCTGAATTCTTATTTAATTCTTGAGATATTTATTATTATTAAGTAAATTACTACATATTTTTGCATTTTTCATTTTCAGAATAAAATTGATGAAAAATCGCATGTGGACCCCACCAAGTGCTATTGTTCGTGATTCGAAGCAGCTTATTGCTTCAAGAATAACTCAAATCATAGATCGCATAAAGAAGTTATCGCAGTTTAAAGATCGAATATTCTAGAAATAAATATTATGTCATGTTGATGTAAGGACTTATATCATTATGATGTAAGGACTTATATCATTATGATGTAAGGACTTATATCATTATGATGTAAGTAATGGTGTAAGGTGAACTATGATGTAAGCAATGATGTAATATAAAATTTGACTTGCGTGAGGTGGATAAATCATGATATAAGCGATGATGCAGAAGGGTGAAAAATTTGAAAGAGATGATGCATGCAATGATGTAATTGAAGGTGAACTTTGCCTATTAAGCTTTAGGATCACCATTCCATGCATCCATCAGAGATCAAAATAACAAGTAGATTGGAGAAAGAAAGAGCTTGGAGAGGAGGAGCAAAGTAGAGGAAGAAATTCTATGGCGAAATTTCAACCCACTAAGTTTTCTTATCCTTTGTTATGTTTAATTTTCTAGTCTTTGTCAATTTCAATTTAAGTATGAAGTAGACTTATTTTTCTAAAGTTATGATGTAGCCTAACTTTGATGTTCTAACCCTTTGTTAAATTCAATTAAGGATTTTCTATCTTGGTCGATGCATTTAATACTGTTCTTAATGCTTCTAAATAAATGGCCACTATTTAGTTGAATTGTTAATCATAATGATAACGGAAGCTGATTTATGTGTCTTAGTTCATTGTATTGAATGTTATAAATTATATACAAGATAAGAATATACCTATATGGTTTATGTAGTCTATAAAAGAGATCTATAAATCTTAATGAACTCCGATTGTAGTCATAAACTATGACTGCATGGTTTATGTAGTCATAAACTCCGATTGTAGCTTTCTTACCCTATGGTTTTACTAATAGTATTTCCAAATTTGGTTTTCTTCTTTTTATCCTACTAGACATTGGGGACAATGTCTTAAATAAGTTTGGGGGTAGAGTTTGGTCTTAAAAAAAAAAAATTGTTATTATTAAAACCATAAGATTCATAACTTGTCTGAGTTGAAACCAAAAGATGGCAAAGTAAGGAGCACTTTTGAGCTATTGATAATCATCTTTATTTTATTTTCTTAAAAAAAAAAAAAAAGACTTTGTAATCACTATAGAATAAATAGCTCCACTTCAAGGATATGTGTATTAAATAATCATTCTTTATATCTGTATTAATCTTTGGGTTTTTTGCTTTTACTTGGCCTTGTGATATAATTTAAGCACACCATTGTGACAAACAGAGTGATCTTAACCCAAAACTTGGTGATATGAAAAATGTATGTTTTCTTACAATGCTCAAATAAAATAATTTAGTATGTTATTTGTTATATATGTATATATATAAAAAGAGCGGAGCAATGCTTCGATGCATTTATATATGCTTAGTAATTGGGAATCTGTATTACAAATATGGATTTTCACGTAAAAAGGCGTATCCAAGGTATGAGCATGCAAAGCATACTAATGTAAATGCTTTGATACTTTTATATATGCTGAGTAAATGGGAATCTATATCACAAATATGGATTTTCACAAAAGGCGTATCCAAGGTATGAGCGTGCAAAACATACTAGTGTAAATATTTCACTAAGTAACTGGGGGTCTGTATCACAAATATGGACTTTCACGTAAAAATGTAAACTATTTCCTAAGACCAGTCACACGAAAAAAAAAAAAACAAATAAATATATATTAAAAAATATAAAAAATATATATATAATAAAATAAAATAAATAATGTTGAGCTCTTAGTCTATATCGTCAAAACCAGTTGCTGGAGTTAAGGATTTGGGTCATTCATATTGTCCATCCACACACACACTTCAAGAGGCTTGGTAAGGTCATTTAACCCTTTGATTAATATTTAGATCTTTATAATGATTGTTTTGCCTTATGTTAATGATTATGAGCTACTGATTCTGAAGTTGGTTTGGAGTTTGTTTCACTTAAGGACAAGCAAAATCTTAAGTTTGAGGTGTGATAACTCTATTTTTATTGAGTTATTTTATCTTTTTAAACCTGAATTTTTGCTTAGTTCTTGAGATTTTTATTATTATTAAGTAAATTATTACATTTTTTTTATTTTTCATTTTCAGAATAAAATTGATGAAAAATCGCATGTGGACCCCACCAAGTGCTATTGCTCGTGACAAGATCATCATTGTAAAATAAATGTCATTCGAAGCAGCTCATCGCTTCAAGAATAACTCAAATCAGAGATCGCATAAAGAAGTTATCGCAGTTTAAAGATCGAGTATTCTAGAAATAAATATTATGTCAAGCTGATGTAAGGACTTATGTCATTATGATGTAAGTAATGATATAATATAAAATTTGACTTGCATGAGGTGGATAAATTATGATGTAAGTGATGATGCAGAATGATGAAAAATTAGAAAGAGATATTGCATGTAATAATGTAATTGAAGATGAACTTTGCCTATAAATAGGCTTTAGGATCACCATTCCAAGCATCCATCAGAGATCAAAATAATAAGTAGATTAGAGAAAGAGAGAACTTGGAGAGGAGGAGCAAAACAGAGGAAGAAATTATGCGGCGAAGCTTCAACCCACTAAGTTTTCTTATCTTTTGTTATGTTTAATTTTCTAGTCTTTGTCAATTTTAATTTAAGTATGGAGTAGGCTCATTTTTCTAAGGTTATGATATAGTCTAACTTTGATGTTCCAACCCTTTGTTCTATTTAATTACAGATTTTCTATCTTGATTGATGCATTTAATACTATTCTTAATGCTTCTAAATAACTTACCACTATTTAATTGAATTGTTAATCATAATGTTAGCGGAAGCTGATTTATGTGTCTTAATTCATTGTATTGAATGTTATAA
The DNA here is from genome assembly GCA_022984855.1 of Dimocarpus longan. Lineage (NCBI taxonomy): Eukaryota > Viridiplantae > Streptophyta > Magnoliopsida > Sapindales > Sapindaceae > Dimocarpus > Dimocarpus longan. The sequence continues at coordinate 12,645,647 of CM041017.1, read as the reverse complement.
ATTATATACAGGATAGGAATATACATGTATGATTTATGTAGTCTATAAAAGATATCCATAAATCTTAATGAATCCTTTAATGTTTTGACTTGCATAGGAATATAGCAGTTAAGCTTTATATGGTATTTTCCTTAGACCTCGGGAGGGGCTATGTGAATAATTCAGAGAATCTCGACTAACAACTGGGTAATTAATTTTTGTTAAAAAAAACAAAGGGGAGAAACATATTAGCTTATGGTGAAATCAGAACCTTAGAGTTTTCATTTATTGAATTAATTTCAGTAAAAATTCATTTACATTTGTAGTTAAATTTAGTTGTAATTTTTAGATCCTTTAATCAAATTTCGTTTGCTAAATAAAAATTAAGTTATTTTAATTTTGAAAATTAATTAACAACGATCCTCAAGGGATGATACTTCTCATCATTATATTACTGGTTCAGCTCGTCCACTTGCGATTTTGCACTACAATATGCTTCTAGGCAGTTGAAGAAACATGAGCAGAACTATCTTACCCATGATCTGGAGCTTACAGCAATAGTGTTTGCTTTGATAATATGGAGGCATTATCTCTATGGAGTTCTTTGTCAAATCTTCACGGATTATAAAAGCCAACAGTATCTGTTTACTCAGAAAGAGTTAAATATAAGACAGAAGAGATGGATCGAGCTTATTAAGGACTATGACTGTACTATTGAGTACCATCCAAGAAAGATGAACATGGTAGCAAATACTCTAAGCATGAGACTATAAGTTCAATAGCGCAGCTAAAGGTGGTGTACCTACCATTGTTGGTGGAATTAAGGTTTTTAAGGGTAAAATTGGAAGTGACAAATTTAGGAGCACTATTGGTTATCTTTCATGTTCGACCTATTTTAATGGACCGTATCAGGGAGTTACAGTCATAGGATCCTCAACTAGTTAAGCTGAAAGGTGAAGTGGGATCTAATCAACGGAAGGATTTCTCGTTAAGAGATGATAGTACATGATGATGGACCGAAGATTATGTGTGACGAATGTTGGTGAGTTGAAAAAAGAGATTATGGATGAGGCACATTCCTTGGCTTATGCTATGCATCCAGAAAGTACTAAAATGTACCATACCTTGAAGGAACATTATTGGCAAAATGGTATGATGAGGGAAATAGTCGAGTATGTCTACCAATGTTTGACTTGTCAGCAAGTGAAAGCAGAACATCAGAAGCTTGCATGGTTGTTACAGCTACTCCCTATTCCAGAATAGAAGTGGGAAAGAGTTACAATGGATTTCGTGATAAGACTTCCGTATAGCCGAAGTGGTTATGATGTAATATGGATGATTATGGATAGATTGACGAAATCGGCCTATTTCTTACCAATCCGAAGTAATTATTCACTGGATAAGTTGGCCCAATTATGCATTGATGAGATTGTATGTTACATGGTACGCCAATCTCTATAGTGTCGGATAGGGATCCGAGGTTTACTTCCAGGTTCTAGTTAAGTCTACAGAAAGCTTTAGGTATAAGATTGAGTTTTAGTACGGCCTTTCATCAAAAAACGAATGGCCAATCTAAACGAACTATATAAACTTTAAAAGAATGTTTAGAGCTTATGTTTTAGAGTTCAAAGGGAACTGGGACACCCACCTACCATTGATGGAGTTTGCATACAATAACAATTATCAGGCCCGTATGTCCCCATATAAGACACTGTAAGGAATTGTAGAACTTTGGTGTGTTCAGATGAAGTAGCTGAAAGGACCTTGTTAAGTCTCAAGGTTGTCCAAATCACGTCAGATAAAGTCAAAGTGATCAGAGACAGACTCAAGATGGCGAGTGACAGATAAAAGAGTTATGTAGATAATCACCGTAGGGACCTTGAATTTGAAATTAGTTATAACGTATTTCTTAAGATTTCTCCTTCGAAAGATGTACTTAGATTCAAGAAGCATGGTAAGCTGTGTCCGTGCTATATTGGGCCATATGAAATCTTAGATAGAGTTAGATCAGTAGCACACAAGTTGTAAAACCCAAAATTTCGTTCGACGAAAAACGAATTATTTTTCTGATGGATTGTGTTTCCGAACGGAAAGTATTAGCGAGAATAATATTTTTTTTTCGAAAAGAGGATTTAATGAATGAAAAGTTTCGAAATTTATTTTCTAGTTGAGTAAAAGTGAATCAGATCGAAAACAAATCAATTTGAATAGATTTTGAGTGATTCGAAAATTTACTGAATGGAAATATATTTTTCAATTTTGGATCGTGCGAAATATTTTTAGAAAAATAAAATGATTCCGAGTGCTCGAAGATGAAATTGAAATTTAAAAATAATTCCAGAGGTGTAGTTAAGTTATAAGCGGATTTTTGAATAGACGGAATCGAAATTGAATTCGAAATGGGAATAGAAGAATGGATAGAGCAACAAGTGGCATGACTAATGCATGGAATGGACACATGCATGAATCAAGTGAAACAAGTGGCACAATGAACTTGTGCATGATGGACAATTGTCAAGAAATTATGAAACATATAAATATGTTAATTAAAAGAGAAAAAGAGGAAGAAAAAGCTCATTCATTTCGGTCCCTATTATTCAAAATCGAGAGCTTCATTGAGAGTTGAGAGAGAAAGCTTTAAGTTTTCTTCTTCACTCGGTCATCTCCATTCGGTCTTCATTATCTCCAAACCCAAGAGAGCAAATTGAGAAAGTGTGAGAAAGCGTGATTATCTTCTTCATCCAACCAAAACCGTGAACAAGAAAGTGAGAGACAAGATCGAGAAGGAGTGCAACAAGTAAGAAGCTCACGAGTGCAGCACACTAGAAGCCAAACCAAGAAGAAGATGCCGCTCATTTTTTAGAGGAAATAGCAAAACCGAGAACAAGATTCAAGGGAGAAGTGTAGTTTTGAAGGATGACATCCCGTCAACAGCTTGCTAGGTGATTCCAAGGCTGTTTTGGGTTGAAAAACAGCAGCCATTTGAAGGCTTTTGAGTGTAGTCTTTGAGGGAAATCAATGCATGCAGCAAATGCTTGTCAAGAGAGGGAGAAGAGCAAGCACATGTAATGGGTAAGTGAGCTATGTTTAGAAGACAGCTTGTTATTTTTGAGCATTTGAGGTTGTTTTTGAGCAAATCCAGCACATGTAATAGGTAAGTGCTGCTCTAGCTAAGTTTTAGTGATGTTTTTGATTGATTTTTAAAGCTTGCATACATGTTTGGATTGAAGGAAGCTTGCGGCAAAGGGAAGAGTTTTTGGACAATACCTTCACAAGCGAATTTCGAAGTTTCGATTCGATTTTTGAGAGGTATGTTAAGTTTTTATGGTTTTCATTTTGATGAAAAATGTTTAGGTTGAGATATGGTTGGATTATGGTGATAAAATGATTGGTTTTTAGTATTTAGAACCTCGTTCGTGCGGAGGTTCGTTCACTTGTGATTTTGATGTGATAATGGATGAATTTTGATTTGAATTTGTTGCTAAAATTTTTCGTAAAGGGGCTGTTATGTTGCGATTTTAGTTTCGATTTCGTTGTCTTGGAAAATGATGCGTAGCGGGGTGTTTTAAAGTGTCGAAGTATTGTTTGATTATTGAAAAATTGTTTCCGGGTGATTCAGATAAATTTTCTTTATGTACGAACACGCTTAGTTTGTGAATTTTGAAGTCGAATTGAAAAATGCATATGATAATAATAAGCTGCCATGATGTTTGTTTGAGATCATTAAAATGATAAATCTTGACGTTAAGATGGTTTGAATTATGTTAAAGTTACTCGAATAATTTTTGTTACGCGCGAATATGTTTAATCGTTGATTTTCGAAGTCGAAATAAAAAGCAAATAAATGGATAGTAAGCTACCATGATTTGAGTTTATATGTATCGGAGTGTTTAAATCTTAGTTTTATATGGTTTGAATGAAATAATAAGTTGTTTTGATGTTAAGTTTGATTTGAAAAGCTGCCATGATGTTTGTTTAAGATCATTAAAATGATAAATCTTGACGTTAAGATGGTTTGAATTATGTTAAAGTTACTCGAATAATTTTTGTTACGCGCGAATATGTTTAATCGTTGATTTTCGAAGTCGAAATAAAAAGCAAATAAATGGATAGTAAGCTGCCATGATTTGAGTTTATATGTATCGGAGTGTTTAAATCTTAGTTTTATATGGTTTGAATGAAATAATAAGTTGTTTTGATGTTAAGTTTGATTTGAAACGAAAAGAAATACGCGAATCTTTAAAAAGGATAACTCGCTATAAAATTTTCATAATCGCGAAAGTTTTATGTTTATTCGTTTTGATTTGAAATCTCATTATATTGAACCCATTTAAGTGTGATTTCGATGAGATAATTGATTGAGAATGGATGACGTTAACGTGGGTTTGAAAGTAGTCGAAAAAGCTAGAATAATTGTAAAGTTTTATTGGTTGTGTTTTGTCGAAATGATGTGATTTCGGAATTATTTTTGTGTGTGAATGTTAAGATTTTCGTATGGATATTGTGTGAGATTAATCAAAGTTATTACGCCTTAAAAAATATTGATTTGAAATCCTCACAAGTTTAAGTGTTCATGAGAATGTCGATTTTAATGAAAATTCGATCGTAAATAAATGTAGGTGAACCGTAACAAGAGTGGTTGATAATTTATTGGAAGCAAGTTGTGAGTGTGGTTTATTTACAAGCCTTTATGAATTATAAATTGACTATTAATGTTGCAATTGCATACCTTAGTATTTGAATTGTTATAAAGAAATGCTTAATTTGATTTTTTCCAAGTTATCATGTTTAATTTAATTTAAGCATGTCATTATATTTTATTTATGCATGTATAGTTCTTAAAGTATTGTTGTAAATGTATTTATTTTAAGGTAAGGTACACAAGCAAGTTTATAATATATAATACATGCATAGAAAAGATACGAATAAAGATGTTTCGAAGGTATTTTCGATTATAAAGTTTATGTTAGAAAAGAAATTATCCTATTTCAACCGCAAGTTAGAACGAGATATTTCTAAAAGTTATCAATATACTTTCATGCTAAGTAAATAAAAGTTTAAGCATAAATTTTAAGCATATTGAAAGATTTTTAGATGTCTTTGGTTTATCTTAATCCTTAGTATTACCCGGTCGAGATACCCTATGCGTGTATACCAAAAGATGGGGTGAATCATAATCCCATTTTCCCATACGACTTAATATTCGAGGGGAATCGTAATCCTAAATTCTCGTATGGCTTTATATTCAGGGAAAATCGTAATCCAAAGTTCCTGTATGGGTTAATATTCAGGAAAAATCATAATCTCAAGTTCTCGCATGGCTTAATATTCGGGGGAATCGTAATCCCAAGTTCCTTGGGGGAAATCGTAATCTCAAGTTCCTGTATCGCATAATATTCGGGAGGAATCGTAATCTCACGTTCCCATATTGCCTAATATTATGGAGGAATTGCAATCCCAAGTTCTTGTATGACTTAATATTTGGGGGGAATCGTAAGCCAAAGTTCCCGTATGGCTTAACATTCGGGGGGAATCATAATCCCAAGTTCCCGTATCGCCTAATATTTAGAGGGAATTGTAATCCCAAGTTCTCGTATCACCTAATATTCGGGGGGAATCATAATCCTAAGTTCCCGTATCGCTTAATATTCTGGGGGAATCATAATCTTAAATTCCTATATGACTTAACATTCGGGGGAAAACGTAATCCTAAGTTCCTTGTATGGCTTAACATTTGGGAGAAATCATAATCCCAAGTTCTTGTATTGCTTGATGTTAGGGTGAATCATAATCCCAAGTTTTCGCATCTGAGAACACGCAAATAGAGATTCCCTAATATTGATACCGTGACCTGTAAACATATAGCTACTGAGGATAATTTTCCCCGGATTATCTAATAAGGCAGGTTATAGAAAGAAAAGTACGTTACTAGATGTGAAAATTAAGAAACGAGAAAGATTAACGATTTATGAAATTGTTATTAGGTTCAAATAGCAATACTTATATATATGTGGCAGGTGTATCATATAGGTAGTTCAAAAATAACTTCAGAGATTATCAAAATTATTTTGAGAGGATACTTGCATTTAAAAGAGTTTATTTAGTTATATAAGTTACCCACTCACTAAGTTACAAGACTTACTGTTCTTTTATTGTTATATAAATCCCTTCCAAGTGCAGGTACGAGCATAACAGCAAAAGCATCTCTATCGAACGCGCAGGCGAGTTAGAGACATGATGCTGCTGCACTAGTTTTCAGTAGGCATATTATGTATTGCATTTACTCTTTTCAAACTTACCACACGATTGTAAATATTATTTTGAATAATGAATTTTATTATAACTTGTAGTAATGATGCTTTAAGATTTTAAGTTCAAATTTAGTATGATTAAAATTGAAAGCATGTTTGCAGTTGTTTGTGGAAATTGAAAGAGGGTCTGAGGCCCAGTAGTTGAAATGTGACTGATTTTAAAATGTATAGGTTTTGTGAGATTTTACAGGATGAAAATCTTCGAAAAACAGTTGTTGTACTACCGGATTTAAAAAAAAAAAAAATCCTGTTTTCATAAGCTGATTTCAAAAAGAAAAATTTCCACCCATTGTCATAAGTGAAAGATATTTCTAAAAAGATTTTAAAAGTTTTTTAGAGAAAAAAAAGGCTTGGCTTCATATGAACTTTTCAGCCGGAGCAGATCCTGACTGAAAGGTCACCGTGGGGTGCCAGGCAGGTTGCTTAGCTAGTTAAGGTAAAGGGGCCTGTCATAGGTTGAAACTTCCACTATAATTGGCTAGAATTCATGATGTATTTCACGTGTCTATGCTTCGAAAAGTTTATTTTCAATCCCTCCAATGTACTTTAAAAACAACCTGTGGAACTAAGGGAGAATTTAACCTATGAAGAAAAACCAGTCTAGATTCTAGATCGCATGGAGCAGGTCTTGTATAGTAAGGTAATTCCCTTGGTGAAAGTTCTATAGAGGAATCATGAAGTGGAAGAAGCCTTATGGGAGCACGAAGATCAGATGTGCATTAAATATCCCCATATTTTTGGATAGATAGGTCTTGTAAATTTCAAGGACGAAATTTTTGTAAGGAGCAGAGAATTTGTAACATCCGTTTCCGATCCTTGTGCAGAATGTTGTAATCTCCTATTTATGGAAATAATAAAATGATTTAAAGTACCAAGGTGTGAAATTGAATTTTTGGTATAATTTTCGAACACTCCGAAAGTAATTAATAAAATTCTTGAAAAGTTCGGAAATGATAAATTGGGTTTTAATATAACTCTGGAATAGTCCGATGATGAGTAATAAAATTCCCTGATAGACCAGAGATGGTTTCAAATATAAATTTTAATTCCAGTATAACTTTCGGGTAGAACGGAAAAGATTAATAGAATTTCGGGATAATTCGAATTTATAAATTGAGTTCTGATAAAATTTTCGGATAGCCCGGATGTGTAATCAAACTTTAGTAAGATTTTCAAATGTGTTAATTAAATTTTAGTTCCATTTTCGAATGGACCAAAAATGATTTCTATTATAGAATTAGGAAATCGAAAACCGTGAAATGAAAGCATGAGAGAGATTTGCATGCGTGACAAGTGTCACGAAATTAAAGGAATAACCAATACATGAAAGACATGTGTGAATCATGCATGTTACCTTGACGACAAGTGGCGTGAGATCATGAGACATTTATATAATGCAACTGAGAGAAGTAAAATGAAAACAAGAGAAGTAACTTGATCACCAAAAGAACAACTAAAGAGTGTGTGCACAGTTAAGAGGGGTGTTTTGGCTGAGAGAAATCAAGGGAGGAGCAGTCGTGCATGGTGGTCTTGGAGGATGTTTTGAGTGTTTTTTTTTTCACACATGCAAGAAAGAAATAAGAAGCGGTCTGCAAGAGAAAGAAGGGGGCTGTTTTGCCATGAGAAACCATAGAAAATAGTAGCTAGTTTTATGGATTTGGAGGCCATTTTGAGAGGTTTTTGAAACATACAAGAGGTGTACTCAAGCTTAGAAGTGAAATCCATCCATTTAGAGTTAGTTTGAAAGGTAAGGATTAAGTTTTCCATGAATTAGTTTATATAATTTTTGGATTTATGATTTTTGATAGCTTGGTTGTGATTGTATATTTGGGATTTAGAATTTGAAACCTCATTATTATGGAGATTGATTTGCATGTGAATTCTAGTATAAAAACTTGGAAGAAATGTGATGTTATGATGGATATGATTCTCAGCCAAAATATTAAATTGTCTTTTGTTTAGGTTTTTAGTAAACTGGGTATTAAAAATAGGTTAGAAACTCCTCGTGAGATCGACCCTTGCTTGTTCATTATACTCGATAAATGATTTATGCACTTACAAGATTAAAATAAATTTATTTGTCAATTTTACGGCCAATACAATAATATCAAATAATATGATTAGATTTTTGTAAATATAATCAGTTTAAATAATGAAAAATTGCATAATATTAAATGTAATCACAATATCGTCTTTAGAAATTAAATTATAATGAATGTTTGAACAGAAGGCTAATATTTTCTTTGTCATTCTTGTCTTCAGTATCAAATGCATCAATTTTAATAACAAAATTATTATCTAAAATATATTGGAGCAAAAAAATATAGATAGATATTGAAATAATTGTAATGTAAACTATACCAAATTTTGTTTAAATGGTTCATCTTTAATGACGAGACCCAAACCAGATTCCTTCTAGACTAGTACCTGGTAGGTCTCTTCTGGCACTCCAACGAACCCCTCTTAAGCTCAACTGGTCGGCTGCTTGAAATTCGTGGAGTGAACCCTGAAACTTACTCGTTTTGTTTTTGCTTTGAAACTGATTTAATGTTGTTATGTCAAAATTAGTTGGGTTGGTTTACTTGATTTGAAAATTTTCATTTCCATTTAAAGTTGTAAAAGTAACCTGTTCATTTTCAATTTCTAAAATATTTCTAACTAAAATCTGGCAGCATAATGGCTGCATTTGTACGGTTTCCAATTTCTTGCAAATGAAATAAACACTCCCAAATATACATCATTCATAACCCAACTTCAATTGTTCCACAATTACATTTTTATAATCATATAAATACTCAAATAAAACCTCAACGAAAATCAAATATTTTTCTTGTCATAAAAAACTTTATGATTCATTTGCATCATGACACATACACCATTTATATTGATAAGGTAGGCATACCAAAGATACAAAAAGGTGCAAACAATTGTTTAACTTTAATTACAACAAAATACGTTAAAACTTGTGTGATGCATCTGTCATTATGCCCACCTAAGTTGGTTGTCGAAGTTCTTATTTTTGTTTTGCCTTACGACCGTCAGAGCGAATACCTGTGGAGGTTTTATAATATATACAAAACAACAATATAAACTTAAAACAACTTCGATGATTACATAATTTCACAACTAAACAATTATAATTAAACTTATTGAAAACGTATAAAACTTTTCATAAAATTCTTTTAGTTCTAAAAGCACCGTTCATACCCCTTAGTCTCTATGTCACGTGGCGATTTTGTTTCTAACACTAACCGTGACTCTGCTTATATTTTTTTGCAACCACGTAGCAAAATTTTTTGCATCGCCAACCGTGGTGCGAGCTACTGTAAAGGCTTGATAACTACGTGCGAAAATTATTGCATCGCAACCGTGGCGCAAGGCACTATATCAAATTTGAGCACTATATTGCGGAATTTTCTACATCGCAATATCTAGTGTTATACTAAACTGTACTCTCTAAGCAACTACAAGCGGAATTTTCTGCATCACTCACCGTAGCGCTATCTCATACTTAACTTTAAAGGGTAAACGAAAGGCCTTTAAAAACAGTTTTTCTTTCAAAACTTCAAACTGAAACTCGTTAGCTTAGTTCGTTAAACACTACTTTATTTCGAAACCTCTTTGAAACCCATATCTTACTTTTCTTCATCAATTAAGACATTTGCTTAAAACAATTTATTCATAAACTTTTCATAAGCAATTAAATTACAATCTATTATACAAGGAAACATAGTGTGAGTTAGTATACTCACCTCGATTCCACATTCGCCCACGAGCTCTAACGAGCCTCCCTCACTTTGCTAGCCTACTCTGAACCTACACATCATATTCTTATTCAAACTTTGCTAAAATAGCATTCATTAAACTATAAATGAAGCTTGAAACACAATGAACTCTATTAACCATTCTTTACACTACAACTTTCTCGTCTAGTTTCTAACTTGACCGAGGCTTTTAAATTCTGATTTCTTTGCACAAATCTTAATTATTATCTGTATGTCTTTCCTTTTTCAATTCTAACACTTCTAATAGCTTTTCTAACATCAATTATGCATGAACTAAAGCTTAAATGCATTAAAGCATGATGGTGCCACACATGCACCCCTTTGGCCGTGAGTCATCTATGTACATACAACCATTGTTTCTCTCAATTTTTACCCATTGTCACATTATAATTCTCTTAGACATTTCATCAAACATAATATCTACAACTCAACTCAATCAACACATACTTCAATCCACACTTAGGGTTTCATCTACATAAACATAATTTTCCATATCTTGCATGATTTCTTTCAACTTAAGCTCTCTTTTTCATTCATGAGGTTTATAATGTTGATTTTGATCAAAACCGCCATCAAATTACTTCTCAAAACTAATCTAATCATCATCTCATCATACAAACCCAACTACAACAATAATCTTATGAAATCTTGAAGAAAATGATGAGAACTCACCAAGTTTTTGCTTAGGGTATGATCTTCTAGCTTGGAATGGCTTAAAATCTTGTTTTGAAGGCTTAGAAAATGGATTGGACAAGCTTTCTTCTTCCTCTCCTCCATATGGACGTCCCTCCTCTCTTTCCTCTCTAGTTTTGCTTCAAAATTTCTCTAAGTGTCATGACTAACATCACATATATATAGGCTTTCACTTAGGAAATTGCCCTTGAAGTTTGATACTTAATTTTTCCTTAATCTCCTCCACCTTTGCATCATTTCCATAATATTCTATCAGCTTTTATATGCTTTCATAATCCTCCCTAAATAACTTATTCTAATCATGATCATAGGCATTTAATTTAGCAAAATGACCATTTTACCCTTGTCGATATTTTTGCATTACAATTAGTATACAACAACTTTAACACTTTCTATGTGGACCATTTACAAGTTATGTAATTTTATTACATAATCTACTGTATATTATTAGGGAGTTCACATGTGAGAATGAGGGCTTACATTTAACATGTTGGATATATAGTTTTGCATTGGTTTCTCGACCTAAATTTTTGTTTGTAAAGACATCATGCTTAGCCTCATTAAGGTGTTTTGTATGCAATTTTGACAGCTCATCCTTTAACATTGCCATGTAAGATAGGATTGCCATTTCCACGAAATCAAGGATTTTAGTGTTCAAATGATAAATTGAACATTCAATGAAATCAACTTTATCCTTCATTGCGTTCACCTCCCAAGCAAGTCCCTAGTGGATGAGCGACCAACATGGCTCGACAACATCTATGGTAGGGCTATATAAACCCCTTCCGTTGCCCACCCACTTAAGTATGATTTCTATCTAAGCAATCACAGGTGTTTCAAGATTGTTCATGTAATCTATATCTGGTAATGAACTAATCCAATAAAATATTTGTAAAAATGGAATGCAACCCTAGAAACAAGATTTATAGCCATCAATTTTAAACTCTCGCACACCTTCAATAAAATATTAAAGCAATATCTTGCCTACCTCTTCTACCTTAACATTTTCAAATCTATCAATGTAATGAGCAATGATTCGTTATTAATTTTAGTGGGTATAACAAGATAGACATAACCAACAAAGCAAACATAATTTTGAACATATCATCTGCTACCTTTATTTGTTGTAGTCTTTCCATCAATAAATCGATTTTAATGTGTGTCATTTCATTCTTAATCCGATTTTTCAGTATGCCACAATATATATCTAATCCGTCTATATTTCAATCAACTTCATTAGAACTATCACACAACCATTACTTTCTCAAAATCAGACTCCTTCATTGGAATCCATTTTCTACGTAACACGATTTGAGAAATTGCAGGTTCAGTACTTAAAAGCAACATTCTATGTAAAGGGCAATTGAGTGTTAAGAATGAGATTCTCAATAACAACACAAAACTCATTTCCTCAGTGTTATGTTTTTGTGCATCGATTAATGATGAAATGGCTCTAAAGAACGTTTCTAGGTTACACATTATATGCAATTCCATTTTATCCAGAAGTTTAATATTAGACATTTCTTTCTAAATCTCTCTAAATTGCCAAAGGAAGAGTTTGATAATGTTTTCTTTAATAATAACAAGTGATGGTTTAGATACGGTAGGAGAGTTAGAGAAGAGATTAGGGTTTAAGATTATTTTTTTAAACAATTTGAAATTCATCAATGTAACCACTTATTCTTAATTCAATCGGTGGCTGCATGCATGGTTTTGGAATATAGAAAGGATTCAGATTCTCTATCAACCTTATCTTTGCTAATCATTTAATTAGATTGTGACACATGACAGACATAAAAATGAATGGCCTAGATCAAAACAATTTCTCCCTCCCATTTTTTTTTTACCACAAAACGATAATATTGATGCTTAAAGTCCTGCCATTTTCTCCTACTTTTCTTATTTGTTATTTTCTCCCATGTGATCCAATGTCACTCTCAAACAATATTGAACCACTATCAATCAAGCATGGAACCAATATTAAACCAATCCCACCATTGAATATATATATATTTTTATCACAAAACGATAATTTAAAGCCTTGTCATTCAGATGACAAGGCATTTGCTGGTCACTCTTAAGCAATATTGAACCAATCCGCCATCCATGTCATTCAAGCAAGGAGCCAAAACCTTGAAGTAGTTGCTCACCACATGTTTGACCTAAGTCCGACAACAGTAAGAATCAATCTTATTGAGGACTCCTTTTTGGAAATTTAATCCATTGTTTATTGTTTAATTATTTAATTCACTCCATAATATCAACATATATAGATTCGTTTATCTATTCAATCTATCAGTCGCTTCCTTTTTATTTTTGTCTCTATGTTTATTAACAATGGAATGTTGGTAAAAAATCAATTTTTTATTTTTATTTTTTATAGAACCCATGTTGTATGAACTATCCAATTTACTTGTGTGTTTTGGCTTGTAGGTTTGCTAACAAATAAAAACAATGTGAGTTGACATGAAAGGTAAGTTTTCGATTTTGATTAGGCCTTTCTTGTGAAGCTTTTCCACAATTTAAAATGTATTGATTCTTCCGGTTGTTTTGCTTGATTTTTAAAAACGTATGGAACTGATAGTGCTATAGAGTGCTCAAATGATTGTGGTAGGAAACCTAGATATGGTATGGAGTTTGAGTCAGAATAATCAGTATATGATTTTTATAATGTGTATTGAAGGAGAAGGAGAATGAGACTCATGTGTGAGAAACAAGCACACTAGTGAAATCAATTCTAGGATATTTGCTTGTTCTAAGGATGGTTTTGATCAAAAGATAAATGTGATGTTTTTACTAAAAACCCTATAGCAACAACAAGAACTGGTTGTGGTGTGCAATTAAATATTAAGTTGAATGGATTTAATGATAATATTTCAATCATTCATTTTGTGGGAGAACATAACCATCCTTTAGTAATGCAAGATTGTGCGTGTATGTTACCTTCACAACGAAAATTGGCTATTTGACAAACAATTGAAACAAAATTTTTGAAGAATCTAGAATTCCAATTAGATCTTGTTGGGTTATTGTGTTGTTTGGTCGGGTCCACTCAAAATGACTCATACCCATGACCCTATCCAAATCTATTTGAATCGGATCAGATCAAATAACCGATGATGGTTACTGATGGTTATCAGGAAATAACCGCCACCCTTATAAATACGTAATGTATTTCGTTTGTAAAGGTTGATAAAGAATTACCTTTGAGTATACAACATACAGAGCAAACATAGAATGCATAGGAAAAAGTAAGAAAATAGAGAGGATATATGGCTAGGTTCTTACACCATGATTTGAAGGTTTAATCCCGTAATTGGTGGCCGAGCTCTAACTAGTTGAACAATCTGGATCTAGAAGAACTTCTACTGTGTGAAATGGGTACATTTTTAGTTCCATTTTACCATTTTTGTTGAATTTATATACTGCTTTTATTGTTTTAATTGGTAGTAAAGCATTGTTAAAGTTGTTTATTGGTTTATGTAATGAAACTTAAATTTCTAGATTGAAAAAACTAAGAAATAAAAGAAGAACCCGGATTTGTTCTTGGGGATTAATACAATATTATTTTTTTTCTTCTTCATGTGATTAGTACACCATTAGATAGGACTCGAAAAGATCTTTCCAACGATATATTACAACCCCAATTTGGATTGGAATTGAAGGAGAAAAACAAATTTAAATAAAAAAGTAGAGAATCAAAATCTTGAAAAATAATTTGATAATAAAAGGTGATTAAAGATCATGAAGAACATTAGGACACTCTCGTTCAAGGAGAGTGTGATTCACTTTAGACCTAAATTGAAAACTACAGGCATTAACAAAACAAGGATGAAATTTGGGAAATTCTTAAAGTGGTTTAGTTGTTGATAGAAATTGGCGGACGACATGTGCACTACACCGCTTTCATGGAGCATGACCCGCGAGGCTGCAAAGCCCAGCCAATATAAGTGCCATATGAGTGACATGCAACTACCACGTAAAGACACATCGACAACACGTGGTGATTGTTAGGTCATTTATTATCATCATTTTATGCTCATTTTACTTATTATTTATGCTATATTTTTGTGTAAAATTGGTACTTTTAATGTGTTTAGTGTTGAACTGTTTAAATTAGGCATTGAGAAGAAAGAGGATAGAATCAAAAACTTTTTAAAGATTAATGCAACTTTTAGAAATTGAAGAAATTCAATGGGACAATTATGCAAATTGCAATTCAAATTTAAGTTAAAAAAAGGAAACAAGAATAAGATTTAATTCAAATTTCTTTTAGTATAGGAATTTGAATTAAGAAAGAAGACTAAGAGGAATTTAAGTAAGCATTGAATAATTGAAAAATAATTAAATAAGGATTTAAAAATTGTTCTATAAAGAAATCTAATTGGTATAAAATAAGAAATCGAATTTGAAAAGTTTCTAAAAGGAAATTGTAGAATTTTTTAGCAGAAAAGTGACGTGACTTGCGTGAGCTCGTATGGAGTGTACAATTTGATTTACGTGAGTCATAACGTATCAAATCAAAACCCCTGATGTCTAGTTTCTATAACTACTAATGGTTTGTGAATCGGAAGTTTTTAGATAAAGTTATGACTGATTAACTACATGAAAGTCAGGGTGTCACTAGACCTGATAGCCACATGACAATCCTAATTCAACTAAAACTCTTTATTTTGAAATCCTAATCGACTTCCTAGGAATTATCACATCCTAAGCTAATTAGTTAAGCATATTTGAATGATATTAGAACAATGAGATATAAATATAACAAATTTTCATCCAAATCAAGAGAAAGGTTAGAGTTTTGATTAAACTAAGCTTGTGTGCCTATAAATACCCAAGTTTATGCAATAATTGACATTCATTCAAAGGGGTATGGAGCTGTGGCTAGGAGTTTAAAGCTTTGGTTCTATCTTTTCTTTTCTTTTTAATTATGTTTATGTAATTAGTTTATTAGTTAGGGCATAATTGAAGCCCTAGCAAAAACTCAATTTGTTTATCTTTTCAATAAAGTTTTATGTTTTGCATGATGAAATTAATGTCTCTAGTTTAATTTTATTCTACTATTATTGTCGTGCAAAATCGCAAGTGGACGAGCTGAACAAGTAATATAATGATGAGAAAAGTATCGTCCCATAAGGATTGTTATTAATTAATGCCCAAAATTAAAGTAACTTAATTTTATTTGGTAAACAAAATTCGATTTAAGGAACTGAAAACTATAACTAATTTTAACTATAAATATAAATGAATTTTTACTGAAATTAATTCAATAAATAAAAACTCTAAGGTTCTGATTTCAACATAACTAATCTGTTCCTCCCCTTTGTTCTTTCTAATCAAAAATTATTTATCCGGTTGCTAGTCGAGATTTCCTGAATTATTCACATAGCCCCTCTCAAGGTCTAAGGAAAATAACCTATAAAACTTAACTGTTATGTTCCCATGCAAGTCAAAATATTAAAGGATTTATTAAGATTTATGGACTTCTTTTATAAACTACACAAATCATGCAGGTATATTCCTATCCTGTATGTAATTTATGACATTAAATACAATGAACTAGACACATAAATCAGTTTCCGCTATCATTATGATTAAAAATTCGACTAAATAGTGGCTAGTTATTTAGAAACATTAAGAAAAGTATTGAATGCATCAATTAAGATAGAAAATCCTTAATTAAATTGAACAAAAGGTTAGAACATCAAAGTTAGGCTACATCATAACCTTAGAAAAATAAATCTACTCCATACTTAAATTAAAATTTACAAAAACTAGAAAACAAAAGATAAGCAAACTTAGTGGGTTGAAGTTTCGCCGTAGAATTTCTTTCTCTGCTTTGCTTCTCCTCTCCAAACTCTCTCTTTCTCTAATCGACTTATTATTTTTTATCTCTGATGAGATACTTGGAATGGTGATTCTAAAGTTTATTTATAGGCAAAGTTCACCTACCAATCACATCATCGCATGCATCATCTCTTTCTAATTTTCCACCATTCTACATCATCGCTTATATCATGATTCACCTACCTCATTCAAGTCAAATTTCATATTACATCATTGCTTACATCATAGTTCTCATTACATTACCACTTACATCATAATGACATAAGTTCTTACATCAGCATGACATAATATTTATTTCTAGAATACTCGATTTTTAAACTGCGATAACTTCTTTATGTGAGCTCTGATTTGAGTTATTCTTGAAGTGATAACTTGCTTCGAATGATATTCATTTTACAACAATGATCTTGTCATGAACAATAGCACTTGGTGGGATCCACACGTGATTTTTCACCAATTTTATTCTGAAAATGAAAAATATAAAAAGAAGTAATAATTTACTTAATAATAATAAAAATATCAAGAACTATGCAAGAATTCAAGTTTAAAAAGATAAAATAACTCTATAAAAATAGAGTTATCACACCCCCAAACTTAAGAATTTGCTTGTCCTAAAGTAAAACTAAAAATTTTAAAACAACCTAAGTTAAAAAGACGGAAAATAAAAATACAATCCATTTTCGTAAGTAAACACGATGGCATTGAGCGTATGCCACAAGCTTTTAAACCCCTAGGTGTCCTTAGTAGGGGGAGTTGTGTCTCCTGAGGGTTTACCAACAACGATACCTACAAATGTTAAAAGATTCCACCTATAACTCATCAACATCTCATTAAATACAAATTAACAGAAATCTCATACATAAATGATCTTGTATTAGGATTAAAGATAAGTCACTAATGATCTAAAACAGAATCATCAACAATCTCACACCACTCTCAAAACAATTTCATTTCAAAAAATCATATTCACATGTCATGGACTTATTTCGCCTCGACTCTAATCCTCACAAGATATCTTTCATAACTCTCATGAATCCTAAAGAAAACACTCATGCAATCATGTATGATAGAGGTTATATAAAGGCATAGCAAGCGTCATTTACATCACATATGAATATAGACATTTAAAAAGAACCGTACTTTTAAATTAATAGATCTCATGATTGGAATCAAATACTAAGAACATAGATAAAGCATGATGACATACTTCAACTCTCAAATTGGACTTTCTCTTGAAGATCAATAGACTTTATTAAAGATTGTATTTGGGTTATGGTTAATTGATATGTAAGAAATTTTAAGGTACAGGTTCAATAAGAACTTAAGATGATACAAAAGTACTTCATTTGTTCTCTTTAATTTATCACAACTTCTCCTTTCTCCTTTTTTTTTTTTTTTTTTTTTTTTTTTTTTTTTTGCATCACAATGCTATTTAGAAGCACATTATATAAATATTAACACTTCAATTCCTTTCTTCACTTTTACTACATAGCATGATTCCAAACTTCATAAGGTATGACTAAATTTAAAGGTTTAATAGGGTCATTTAATAAGGGTAAATAGAGAAAAATGTTTAAAGTATTTGGTTTCAAAAGGTTTATGATGTATCTCAATTCAAAGTAGGAAAGTAGGCTTTTATGGAGTAAAAATTACCTATATCACTTTTAAGAAGTCGATCCAATTTTCAAATCAAAGCAACTCATATTATCTACAATGATGATTTGTTATTTAGTATTCAATACAAAACTTATAGAGATCATCTATTAAGAACAAAGTGAAGAGTGTTTAAGAATAAAACCAAATACATTCCTAAAAAAAAAATTGGTTAAAAAGCTCAAATACTCACCAAGGATAATCTCCACTAATAGTCTATAATTCATATAAACATGACATTCATCCACTCAATTAACTAAGATCATGGCATTTAAATATCTCAAATCAGACAAAGATGTTCATGATTTTTCCCTAGTAAAGATATCCAACAAAAAACATGCATTAAGACTTCATTAACAAACACAAAGTAATTAGTCGACTTGTTAGGGCAGAATTCAAAAACAAAAACAAAAATTAATGGGAAAAACATAATGATTTTTTTTTTTTTTTTGCAATTTTTTTTTTTCAGAAAAGAAAACAAAGATGTGCATCAAGAGCATAAAAGTACTCCTTACTCTGCCATATTTTGGTTTCAACTCATACCAGCTTTTGAATCTTATGGTTTTAATAATAGCAAACTCTATCTCCAAACTTATTTAAGACATTGTCCCCAATGTGTAGTAAGATAAAAAGAAGAAAATTACAAATGAAAATGCTATTAATAAAACTATAGGATAATAAAGTTACAACCGGAGATTAAGATTCAGTGCACACTTTTTGTTACTGCTTGCTTCAGAATCCCAAACCACCTGTGACATAATTAGATCAACTTCGGGCACAAAGTCTTGCAGTTGGTTAATCAGTTCATCAACACTTGAAGCTGAGACTAGAATGCATGATCAAGAAAAGCCAATAATGACGAGACCCTTCCCGCGGATGCGTGAAGGACCCCGTAGCACTCCGACAGAATTTCAACAAAAACTTGGCCTGCAAAAATTCTCTCACTTTAGCATGATCTAATGAAAAAACATGCCGACATGTCACCCTGTAAGTTCAAAGCAATTTAAAAACACTTCTATGGCAAACAATTCTCAACTACTAGCCACAACCAAACTTTTATGGAAACTCCTGACGTGCATTCAACTATTAATATGTAAACTCTATTTAAAATTATTTTAAATGTACATCATTTACATCATACTCATATACAACACATGCATGATTAGAAGTGTGAGCTATATAATAAGAAATAGTCGTCTGTCACTCGATTCGCGCGTCGGTCTGAGCCTCGTCTGCTGGACGACTCACTCCTGCACCTGAAGAAACACTTTAAACAAATACATAGCAAACAAACGGTGAGTATAACTCAGTGAGATAAATAATAAACAGCTTTATAAACTAAAGTAATTTTTCTGAAATACTTTTTATTTCTTTCAATTAAAACTATTTCTGAAATTCATTTTGAATTTCTTTTTAAAACTTTCTCATTTCTCATTTTGATGGTAACCCAGGGAAACTACTCCTGTCGTGGCCGCATAAATCTCTAGCTAGCCACTAAGAATTAGGGAATCTACCCTATGTAGTTACTGATGCGCAACTCTGGGCACGCGTTACCCCTACGCAATCGGTCTCTACTACACTACCCTATACGTGCAGAGGGTCGCTCAACTGACTCTCTGTCTCAGTTAGTAACTCTCTCACATCTACCATACACGCATAGAACATTCTATTGGGTACTCAATTGGGGCTAGGGTAAACCATCGTTGTAAAGAAATACTTTTTCTCGGTATTCTCAAATAATCTAATTTTTAAGGCAAAAAGCCTAAAAACTTTACAGTCTCATAATTTCTTTACATGAATATATATTTACTTTAACCATTCATATAATAGGATCCAACTATATTAAAATCTATAAATCAATTACATAATGAAGTAAATGCATATAACATTAAAATAAGCTTTAAACAAACTATGCTTGAGGAAAAGTGGATTTCTACTCACAAAGCGCTTCCCGATCGCTAACTTCCAATTCAAGGAACTCTCTTCACCTCTTACACGTCTCGGTGCATTTTAGAAAAACTTCCAATTCACTTAACATTTAAATCACCAACTTATTTACTACTTCATTCCAATATAAACTCTAATGGAATTCTTTAAAACTAATTAAGTAATAATTCACTCCATCACAAGCCCTTATTTTATACCATTCATTTCCATGAAGTTTTCATGTCCAAACACAGTTAAATACATACTTAAAACCACCAAATTGAAAGAAAAATACAAAGGGACAGCTTGTGCATTATATAGCAATATGACTGCCTTTAAGAGTTACACGCATTCCATGTAATGCAATTTATCATCTATGACTTAATCACCCTCAAATACACATTTAAGCACATACTTAGGACTTTAAAATCAACTTAAAATCACATAAATTCCACTTACACGCAGCTGCTCTTTACCTTTGTCGAAAATCACACGAATAACTCTTTTCTTGATTTTCTTTCGGTTCCAACATGAATTCACATTCCATCATGCATTTATATACTTAGAAATCAATCAATTCTCATTTATCTAAACCAAACACAACTCATACACACACACACACTTACTACCGAACAGAACACCACAAAGATACCCATTTCTTTTCCACTTGACTCACGGCATACACACACATAAACATCAACACAACCATTGATTCCATATAAGCTTTTCATGAGACAAAATCAATAAAACCCAACCTAACTTACTTGAGTTTGATATCAGCAGCTGTTATGAGATTCTCACGGCATCATATCCTTCCATTTCAGCTTGTCAAACTTGAACTACAACAACATTAACACTAATCTTGAAATTTACAGCTTTAAACTCAAGAAAAACAACTCACAAACTCAATTGATTCCTCTTACCTACTATTCATCATCATCTTCACACCTACCCCTGCCATTTTCCACCATTTCTTGACTTCCTTCAGCTGCTTCCAGCTCATCTTTTTCTGGTTTCAGCTCACCCGAAATCCTCCTTCTTCACTCGTGGTCTGTAGCTTTGTCAACAGCCCATCGCGACTTCATCTTCTTCCCGTTTCTGATCTGTCTTCCTCACTTCCAAATCTGATTTTTTTGGGCTGAAATCAGATGCTCATCTATCTTCTTAAAGCCTCCATCTCAGCATGATGAAACCCCTCAGATGATTGGTCTTCTTGCTTCTTCACTTGGCTACCGAGAGATAGAGATCGCCTAGCGAGTTTGTCTTCGGGTCTGCTATCTGGTTTGTTTTTTGGGTCTGCTTTGTGCTTGTCTGCTAGTCCAGATCTGAGCTAAAAGAAGCACAATAATAAAGCTTAACATATTGCCCAAACGCCCCTCAACGTTTCTTAATTATGCCAACTTAACTTTCAACCAAAGTTTTACATGTTTACCCCTCTTTTACTAACATTTTTATTACTCTCACCTATTCTTTTCCAATCATGTCCTTAGTCATTTTTAACTTATACTTAACACTCCCTAATAATCTATTTTCATCCTCTTAAACTTATATTACTCATAAAAATGTATCCCATAAAAATAAATACGTTAAATCCATCAATTTCCATAACCATTGTAATATCAATAATAGTATTTCTAAAATATTCCACACTTACCAATTCATCAAATTAACCTCATATACTTTCAATTAGATTTATAATTATTCACTTGCATCACATAAAAAAATATCTCACAACGGTGGAATATTTTAAACATACGATTGCATTTAACGTTTCTATCTCTATATAGATATATATTCCTAAGCATGAAGGACTTGGTCTTAACAAATAAACCATCATAGAAACCATTAGCATTCAGCAAACCTAATGGCTTTTTGTGAATGTTGAGATGAGCCCAGGACGCAATGTTGAATATTTCTTCAAACGTTTCCAAACCACCAGGTAACACGATAAAGGCATCAGCATTGAGTAACATGTACGCCATTTGCCTGTGCATGCTCGTGACCTGAAACTCATTATCTATATTTATATCGATGATATCTCTCCTTTCAGCCAAAGGCTTTAATGTGATACCTAATATTCTGTTGCCTGCAACATTTGCAGTTACCGTGACAAAACCTATCAATCCTAAACTGTCTCCCCCATACACTAGATTTATGTTTCGATCAGCTAAAGCCTTACCAAGTTCAATGGCTGCCTTTGAATATTGTGTACTCACACTAAACTTCGAGCCATAAAAAACACAGATGATTTTGAATCTGCTGCACGAGGACTCTGCCATTTTTTTTTCTCTTTTTTTTTTCATACAAAACTAATTATTTGTTATCAGCAATGAACGCTTATTTAAAGAAAATGAAAGAGTAAAAGAACAATTCTACGATGCTAAACAGTTGTGATCAGGGAAAAAAGAAAATGTTAAGTGTAAAAATGTCAAAAAGAATGCACTATCTTCAAAAAAAAAAATTTAAAACACACCGCTAAAAAAAAAAAAAAAATTCAAAATGTTAGATGAAGAAACTTCAAAAAGTAAACACAATTATCAAAAAAGTTTGAAACAAGCTAAAAAAATCCAAAATGGCAGGTAAAGAATTGTCAAAAAGTAAACATAATTATCAAAAAAGTTTGAAACAAGCTAAAAATCCAAAATGGCAGGTAAAGAAATGTTAAAATGTAAACACAATTATCGCAAAAGTTTGAAATAAACTGCTAAACAAAGAAAAAAAAATGATGCTATAGTAGTTGTGATTGTGACTCACATCTTCCTCTGATTTTACGCCAGAAACAGCTTAAATACTTTCTATAAGTTGAGGATCGACTTTCCATCCAGTTTTCTTATAAACTGGCAAACAGGGTCTTTTAAAGTCAGATTCCCAAGACTATAACGCTGTTTCTCCTAACTGAATAACTCTTACAAATCTAAAATAATGTGTTGAACTTTCCCACAAGGATGCGTCTTAAGAGTCTCAAGGATATTATCTAAAGACTCCTTACTTAGCTCATCCTTTATCGATTTAATTTTATCTTCTCGATTTATGGATAAATATCCAGGATTTTTACAGCGTGTGTCACAGTTCCATCTTGCACACTTATGGCAGACTCCCATTCTTTTAACTCTCTTCTTCTTTAAGTAAGAACTTCTTCC
Source organism: Dimocarpus longan (assembly GCA_022984855.1). Taxonomy (NCBI): domain Eukaryota; kingdom Viridiplantae; phylum Streptophyta; class Magnoliopsida; order Sapindales; family Sapindaceae; genus Dimocarpus; species Dimocarpus longan. The sequence continues at coordinate 12,622,310 of CM041017.1, read as the reverse complement.
TAATTCTGGTAAACGTTTAATGAATGAATCATTCAACTCACCTGCTAGAGGTACTTTAGCTTCAATGATCCACCGAATATGCTCTGAAAGACCTAAACATGTTAGTGCCCTCATTCTTTCGAGTCTGCACTTGTAAATTTTTTTTAGTAATCTTGAGGCAGAGTAAGGAAATGATTTTTGAGTGTTGCAAGACTTGCCTCCATCTGTTGATCATACCACTTTTTTGGTGCGTTCTTTGTAAAGCTTAGCATTTTCATTGATATATTCATCCACTACATCTACCCTTATGCAGTTGCCAACATCATGTAGATGTTTGAGCGCTTTTAGCGCATTAAAGGTCACTTCTTCATCTTGCACTCTTAGTATGAGTTGACTTTCTGTACATCAATGAGAGTTCTTCCTGTTGCTAAAAATGGCCTACCCAAAATGATGGGTATTTCTTGATCTTCCTTCATGTCTAGCATAATGAAATCTGCAGGAAATAGGAACATATCCACTTTTACCAGTACGTCTTCTATAATTCCTCTTAGATACTTGATTGATCGATCAGCTAGCTGTAAACATACTGTAGTAGGTTTTACTTCTCTAAAGCTGAGTTTCCTGAAAACAGAGAATGACATTAAGTTAATGCTTGCACCAAGGTCACATAATGCTTTATCAAAGAATGAATCACCAATGGTGTAAGGAATTATGAAACTCTCTAGATCTTTGAGTTTGGGTGGTAGCTTTTTCTGTAAGATTACACTACATTCTTCGATCAAAGCTACCGTTTCATGTTCTTCCAACTTCCTTTTATTTGATAGGATTTCCTTTATGAACTTCACATAGTTGGGCATCTGTTCCAAAATATCTACAAAAGGAATATTAATTTATCAAAAACTTTCAGAAATTTAGAAAATTGTTTATCTAGTTTCTGTTTTTAGAATCTCTTAGGGAAAGGTAATGGTGGTTTGTATGATGTCGGATTGTCTGGAAACAACTTTGATTTTGACTTCTCTGCTTCTTTTTGTTCAACCATCACTTCTTCTTCTATTTTGCTAGATTCTTCTTTTTCGTATGTTCTTTTAACAGGATCTTTCAACGTTTTACCACTTCGTAATGTGACAGCCTTAACGTGCTCCTTAGGATTGGTCTCTATGTTGCTTGGTAGGGTTCCTTGAGGTTTTGTAGTCTATAGATTTGAGATTTGACCTATTTATTCCTCTAGATTTTGAATGGAAGCAGCTTGATTCTAGAGCGTGATGTCTGTTCTCGTCATAAATTGATTAGTACTTGCGGTGAGCTGAGCAAATGGTTCTTCAAGCGATGATTTGTTGGCCTGCTACTGTTAAAGTGGTGGCAGATATAGTTGTCTAGGTTGATCACTATTTTTCCATGAAAAGTTTAGATGATTCCTCCATCCTGGATTATATATGTTGGAGTACGGGTTATTTTGTTATCTGTTGCCCACAAAAAAAGCTTGACTTATCTGGTCTTCATTGCACTGCCCGTTGGAATGGTCCCCTCCACAAAAATCACAAGATGCCAACTGAGTATGAAAGGCATTAGTTGTTAAGTTTTCGAGTTGCTTGACTAATGTCTCGACCTGAGCGGAAAGTCTAGTTAAAACATAATTTTCTTGTATTCCGAAAACTTGTTTTGAAACTGCTCTTTCTGATGGTCATTGATAGGCATATGCAGCCATTTCCTCTAATAAGTCCCAAGCGGCTTGATGAGGTTTTCCTAAAAGTGCTCCACTAACTGCGGCATCTACCAATATTCTTGTGGAACTCCCCAAACCATTATAGAATGTGTGTAGCTACAGTCAGTCAGCAACTCCATGATGTGGGCACCTTCTTAGCAGATCTTTGAATCTTTCCCATGCTTCGTACAATGACTCTCTATCAAGTTATCTGAATGTGGCAATCTCAGTTAGTAGTCTTGCAGTCTTGACCGGTGGAAAGAATTTGGTTAGAAATTTTTGTGCCATGGTATTACATGTGGTAATACTCTCTGATAGCAAAGAATTGAGCCAACTTTTGGCTTTGTCTCAAAGAGAGAACAGGAACAATCTCAATCGGATGGCGTCATCAGTAACACCATTATGCTTAAAAGTATCGCAGATCTCCAAAAAGTTATCAATGTGGGCATTTGCATCATCGTTTGGAGCCCCACCGAATTGGTTGTTTTGCACCATTTGGATAATTGCTGGCTTGATCTCAAAATTATTAGCTACAATGGTTGGTCGCCATATTGCCGAAGCATTACCCACTGTGGGTAAAGCATAATCTCGTAATGCTCGAGTATTTTCAGCATTTATTGGTACTGACAGGCCCCTTTCTAACTATACTAGCTAGGCGACCTGCCCGGCACCCTACGGTGGCTTTCCAGTCGAGATCTGCTCCGGCTAGAAAGTTTCTGTGGAGCTAAGCCTCTTTCTTATCTAAAAATACTTGAAATCCTTTTAGTTATGAAAATGGGTAGGAATTCTGTTCGTTGAAAATAATTTTATGAAAACAGAGTTCTATGAAAATCCGGCAGCACAACGGCTATTTTTCTAAAATTTCCACCCTGTAAAAACTCTACAAAACTTGTAAAAGTTCATTCAACATCTTTTTATCAAACTAATAAGCCTCAGACTCTTTTCAGATACACAATCATTCGCAATATGCTTAAAATATTCAATGATATGGAAAGCAATTTAATTAAAATCTTAAAACATCGTTGCATGGAACTTATCGTAAAATCGATTATCCAGAAGAATATTTACAAACATGAAATGAGTCTGAAAACAAAAATAACACAATACATGGTCTAACTACTGAAAACTAGTGCAGTGGTATCGTGTCTCTAGCTCGTCTTTAAGTCCGCAAAGATGCTTCCGCTACCTTGCTCGTACCTACACCTGGGGAGGATTTTATAAAACATGGAAAATAGTGGTGAGAATAACTTAGTAAGTGTGCTTAATAATAATTTATGCTTTCATTATTAGTTTGAAAACAATAAAGCTCATTTAAGCGAAAGATTCTTTTAGTAAACTTTTCGTAAATGAATTTTCTTATTTGTCTGAACTAACGTCTATTGACGTATTTCATTTATTTAACTAACTTAAAAGGTAACTCAGGAAAAACTCATTCTCTTAAGCTAAATATTTACATGACATGAAATACTAGGAATTTTCTATTTGCGCGTGCTCAGATGCGGGAACTTGGAATTACGATTCCCCTCAACATCAGGAAGTACGGGAACTTAGGATTACGATTCACCCCGTCTATTATGCGTATGGGAACTTGGGATTATGATTCCTCCCGTCTCTTGTCATACACGCATAAGGTACCTCGACCGGGTTATGCTAGAGGTTAAGATAAACTAAAGACATCTAAAAATCTTTTAATACACTTAAAACTTACGCTTAACTTTTATTTATTTAGCATTCAAGCATATTAATCACTTTTAGAAATATTTCATAAATATTTCGTTTTCTAGTTTACGGTTTAAAACAAAAAAAAAAAAACTTTATTTTTAAAGTAAAAACTTAAATCATTCGAAATAACTTTCTCATGTATCTCTATGCATGTATTTTATTACACTTTCTTTTTTTTTTTCTACTTCAAGACAAGATACATTCATAATATATACTTACAACTATTCATGCATTATAAGAAAAGTGATAATATTATAAAATTTTGTTCGAATAACATAATAATCATAACTACAATGGTATCGCATTAATAAATACATCATATAATATAATTCACAAAAGCTTTATGAAAATTCACACTCACAACTTGCTTCTAAGAACTTATCAACCACTCCTGAATAGCTCTCGTCTGCTCGTCGGTTCATCTACAATTGGTTTCTATCGAGTTTTCATTAAAACACGGCTTGCGTGAAAACTAAACTTAAATCACATGGGGAATTCTAATCACGACATTTCAAGCAATTATCCTCACACAATAACAATACGGAAACACTAATATTCGCACACGAAAATTATTTCGAAACCAATTCATTATTGCAACATAATCTAATCGAAACTTTATGATTACGAAACCAACAACAATGCCATTCGAATCTAAATCAATATCATCGAAATCACATTCTAATGGATTCAACAAAAAGAATATTCGAATCTAAACAAATAATGAAAAACTTACGCAATATCGAAAATTTATCGAGAATTATCCTTTTTAACGTTTTGCGCGATTATTTCGTCTCCAATCAAACTTATCGTCAATACTACTTGTAACTTTACTCAATTCATGGAAAACGAAGACTCAAATGCTTCAAAACACAAAAAATGAAAATCATGGCAGCACACAACTCATTGATTCATTTTCCTATTCGATTCCGAAAATCAACAATTTCTTATAATCGCGCGCACCGAAACTATCCGATCAACTTTATTATAATTCAAACCATCCTAACATCAAACTTTAACACTTTAATGAGCTTAATCACATAAATGGCAGCTTGCTAATCATCAATTACATATTCACTGTAAAACCCAAAACCGCGTTCGTCGGAGAGCGAAACATTTTTCCGATGGATCGCGTCCGATCGGAAATATATAAATATCGAGTCCAGAAATAATTGGTATAATTATTTTCGTTTTAGAGAAATAAATTCGAGTTCGTGAGATGGATTCGAGATTTATTAAATAATTTCGAGAGTGCGAACTCGAGGTTTAATCAAAAGCGAATTCCAGGACGGACGAACGAAATTCGAGCTTGGAAGAATGTATGGAAGGTTTTTAGTATGTAATATTATATTGTTAATATAATATTATTAACAAAAGAAGAGTTATTATGGCCATTGATGGCTCTCGGTCAAACAAGAAATTTTTAATGAATAAAACAAACAAAGCTTGCAACGGTCTCATTCCATAACAGCATCCAAAGTGAGAAAAAGAGAGGAAGATGCTAAGCTCGGTCACCACTATTGCATGCAAGACAAAACCAAAAACAAAAGAGTTACTACTCGTGAGTGAAAGAGAGAATACGAGAGTGAAAAATAGACAAACGGGGACCGAGAGCATCATTTGCATCTGGTGAAAGAAGCAAAGAAACCGAGGAGCAGATCGGAACCAAGAGGAAGATCGTGAGCTGAAAGTTGAAGCCGTGAGCTGCAAGGGATGAGAGGAGCGACAACACCTTCAATCCAGCAGCTGCATGCAACATCTGGGTGAGCTAGGATCCAGCTGGATCAAGCAAATCGTGCATGCAAGCAAGAGAAGGTAAGCTGCTGCTCATGGAAGAAGAAGGAATCGAGAACAGATCTGAAACAAGAAGCACTGCATGCAAGCAAGAGATTGTGAGCTAAAAGGAGAGAGAGCGAGAATGAGAGCTGCATGTGGGAGATAATACCAGATCTGTGAGCCATTCTTCCAAGTTAGCAGCTGCTTATGTTCTTCAATCAAGCTAAGAAGAGAATCAGTCCATGCATGCAAGTAAGGTGAGGCGATCAGCTGCTGAGAAGTGGTGAGCTTGCTGCCGTGAGCTGACCGACTGCCATTGCTGCCTTTGCTGTGTGCTATCAGCGTGAGCTGCTGTCGGCGAAGGGAAGGTGCTGTCGTCCTTGCTGCTGGCATGAAGAGCTGATGGCGTGAGTTATCCAGTTGCTGCTGTGCTGTCACCGTGAATCACATGCTGAAGCTGTGTTCGAGCTGCTGTCGTCGTGGCTGTTGACGTTGCTGCCGTCACCAGCTGCTGTCACCGTCCCCAAGTGCTGTCTTGCTGCCTGGTGCTGCACGTGCTGACCAGCTGCTATAAGTTTGCTGCCGAGCTGAGTTGCTGCCATTGTCCAAGCTGCTACCATCGTGAACTTGCTGCCGTTGCTGTCGCCGTTGAGCCGTGTGTTGTCAACGTTGATGTAGCTGCTGCCAAGCAGCTGCTGTCAAGCTAAAATCAACATCCAGACTTGAAGTGGAACAGCAACAAGAGAGGATAGCTGGCGGGTGGAGCGAGACAGCTTGCTGCCGCTAGAGATTCGTCGTCGTCGCACTTGCTCGAAAGTTGTTTCGAAGCAAATCTGGTAAAGTAAGTGCTGCCCCTATTCTTTGTTGAGAAGTTTTGAGTAATTAGTGAGCATCCATGTGATTAGAGTTGAGATAAATTGATAATATTATGTTTGGGACTAGGATTGGAAACCTCGTTAGTGCGGAGGTTCGCTCGTTGATGTTTCGATTGTGTTTTATCATCGATCGTATTAGTTGAATGTTGTTTACGGGCTGTTATGAGATGTGTAGGGGCTGTTGAGTTATACTTTTAATTTTGCATTCATTGTTGTGGAAATTAGTCCGTATTAAAGTGTTTTAAAGTATCGGATAGTCGTTCGGATAGTTAGAAATCGTTTCCGAGCGATTCGGTTGATTTTTCCGCGAATGCGAGCATTGTTAGTTTGTGATTTTCGTTGTCGATTATAAAAGGAATGTGAATATTATCTCGCTGCCCCAAGATTGTTATTAAGCCCATTAAAGTGTTGACGTTGAAGTTGAGATAGTTCGAGTTTTAAACGAGTTAATTGGATGGTTTTTAAATTGCGCGAAACGCGTAGAAATTGATAAATCGCGATGATTAGTGAAATCGCGTAAGCTTTAAGTTCGTCGTTTAATTTCGAATCTTCTGTTTAATGAATTCATTAGAATCTGATTTTGATGATGTTATATTAGATTCGATTGGCTTAGTTGTTGGTTTTATAACCGCAAAGTTTCGAGTATTTCAAGTCACGATATCGAATCGGTTTGAAATAGTTTTTGCGTGCGAATATGAATTATCCGTTTTGTTATCGTGCGAGGATAGTCACTTGAATTATTGTGTTTATAAATCCTCGTATGGCTTAAAGTTTAGTTGCGCACGAGTTATGTTTTAACGACATCTCGATCAAAATCAAATGTAGGTGAATCGGGAATCGAACGAGAGCCGTAACGGGAAGCGGTGATAAGTATTTTGGAAGCAAGTAGTGAGTGTGGATTTTTAAAAGTTTTCATACATTCTGTTATTGAATGCAATCAGTTTTAGCAAGTAAAAGGTTTGAGATTCTAGTAAAAGTTTATAGTTTTCAGTTTATCATCTATAAATGCATGTATAGCTTTAAAGTTTATGCTATGAATATGTTTATATTCTTCAGTAGAGTAATTGAGCAAGTTGAAATTATATACATGCATAGAGATAGTATTTGTGAAAGTTAATTTGCAATATTACAGTATATTGCCGAGATTTCATTTTATATATGCCTATGGTTTACCCTAGCCCCTAAGATTACACCCGGCCGAAAGTATTCCATACGTGTACGGTAGTTGGGGGGAGTTACTAACTATGGGGGGATCGAGTCTGTCAGTCACCCTCTGCAGGTATGGGATAGTGTAGATCTGCCTGATGTTGGAGGGATTCGCGATCCCAGAGTTGTATCCACATCTGCGACTACACATGGTGAGAGTTCCCCTATCCTAGTGGCGTGTCTTCGCACCGTCACGAAGGACAAGATTTCCCTGGGTTGCCAGATAAGGCTAGTAAGAAAAGTAAGAAAAGTTTTAAGAAAAGTTTGATAAGTAACTTTCACATGTTTTTAAAAGAGAATCCAGTTTTCAGAAAAAGTAAGTAAGTAATAGTTTTCCAATCTATTTTTGGGAGGAATAGTATTTTTAAGCAAAAGTACAGTTTATGATAAACTTACCCACTCACTGAGTCATTCTCACCACTGTTTTCCTGTTTTCTTAAAAACCTCCCTCAGGTGCAGGTGCGAGTAGCGCGGTTGACGTATCTCCTTCGGACGGACAGGCCACGGACAGGCCAGCTAGACACGCGTGACCAGATTGCACTATTTTCTAGCATAACATCATGTATTGTATTTACTATCATTTTCCAGATTCTCTAGTTTTGAAAAATATTATTTTGAGTTAAGGATTTTATGTAAATATCATGCATGTCGTTTTTAAGATTTATTCAAGTTACTTCCGCTTAATTGCATGATTATGAGTTTGAAAATGGCCGGAGGCCTATTGATTATAGAAATTGTTTGTGAATACAATTATACAGGTTTTATGAGGTATTTTACAGGGTGGAATTTTAGAAAAACAGCCGTTGTGCTGCCGCTTCTCTGTGAAAATCCTATTTTCATAAAGTTATTTTCAACGAACAAAATTCCCACTCTTTTTCAGAATCAAAAGGATTTCAAGTATTTTAGCAAAGAAAAGAGGCTTAGCTTCACGGGAACTTTCCAGTCAGAGCAGATCTCGACTGGGGAGCCACCGTGGGGTTGCCGGGCAGGTCGCCTAGCTAGTAGTTAGAAAGGGGCCTGTCAACGTTGGTATCAGAGCCAGATTTTCAAGCAGTTTCATAGAATTTCTAAAACATTATACATTTTATGACTAAGTATCTGGTTCAAGTGCAGTCAGTCATGCGTCGCGTCGGTCGTCCGCGTAAAAGGAGAGCCGCTGATAATGCTCCACCTCTTGCTTCAGAAATAAGGGAGCAAGTAAATGAGTCCGTCAATGATCCTCAGCCAGGGGTTCCAGTTGAGCCACCGGCAGTAGAACCTGAGCAGGATCCGATCAAGAGATTAGCCCAGGTTATCCAAGGGCTAAGGCCTCGTGCACCAAGCGCCACCGTTGAGAGGGCAAGGAAACTAGGTGCCGATGCTTTTGACGGAACAGGTGGTCCAGAAATTGCAACAGAGTGGTTGGATAATACTAAAAGAGTGTTGGAACAGATGGAATGCACCGATCTCCAGAAGGTATCAATTGCTTCATTCTTACTTCGAGCGTCAGCTAGAGATTGGTGGGATTCCGTCAAGCGAAGAGCAATCGAACAAGTCACATGGGAAAAGTTCAAAGAAGAGTTTAATGAGAAATTCTACCCCAGGGCATACAAAGACGCAAAGATTGAGGAATTTTACGGTCTTGTGTAGGGTAACATGACAGTGGAAGAGTATGAGAGGAAGTTTACAGAATTGTCCCGAGTGGCACCGTTTATAGTGAATGATGAGGTGAACAAGTGCCATAAGTTCGTGCAGGGTCTGAATCCGAAAATCAAGGCATATGTGGTAGCTGTAGAGCATAGAGAGTATGGACGGTTAGCTACTAATCAAGGCATATGTGGTAGCTACTCCTACCGGAGATTCCTTAGTAGTAGAGAGTGTTTGTAGAGATTGTGATATTGTACTTGGGGGTAGATCCTTTCCAATTAGTTTGATGTTGTTGGATCTATGTGATTTCGACATTATATTGGGTATGGACTGGTTAGCTACGCATCATGCCGTGGTGGATTGTTTTCAGAAAGAAGTCAAGTTCAGTTCAGTGGGAGAGTCAGATGTAGTATTCCGAGGAGAGCGTAAAATGCTTCCATCCCATATCATATCAGCCATAACCGCCAGAAGAATGTTAAAGAAGCAATGTGCAGGTTATTTGGCTTATGTGATAGATTCGTCCGAGAGGGAGACTCAGCTAGAAAATATTCCTGTGGTTGCAGAGTTTTCTGATGTGTTCCCAGAAGATCTTCCAGGTTTACCTCCGGATAGAGATATTGAATTTGAGATTAATCTGATGCCGGGAACAGCACCAATTTCCAGAGCGCCGTACAGAATGGCACCTCCAGAGTTGAAGGAATTGAAGGTTCAGTTGGAAGAATTGGTAGACAAGAGTTTTGTTAGATCCAGTGTATCTCCTTGGGGAGCACCAGTGCTCTTTGTTAAAAAGAAAGATGGAAGTATGAGATTGTGCATTGATTACCAGGAATTAAATAAGGTGACTATTCGGAATCAATATCCTTTACCGAGAATCGACGATCTGTTCGATCAGTTGCAAGGTGCAAGGTTGTTTTCTAAGATAGATCTGAGATCAGGGTACCATCAGTTGAAGGTCAAGGGAGATGATATTCCTAAGACTGCTTTCAGGACGCGTTATGGACATTATGAATTCTTGGTTATGCCTTTCGGGCTAACCAATACCCCAGCGGCATTCATGGCATTGATGAATCGGGTGTTCCATGAATTTTTGGATAAGTTTGTCATAGTGTTCATTGACGATATATTGGTGTATTCGGGCAGTAGGGAAGAACATGCTGAACATCTGAGACTAGTTTTACAGACGTTAAGAGAGCAGCATTTGTATGCAAAGTTCAGCAAGTGTCAGTTCTGGTTGAATGAAGTTTCATTTTTAGGCCATGTGGTTTCAGCTGATGGGATTAGTGTTGATCCTCAAAAGATTGAAGCGATTGTGAACTGGAAATCGCCTACAACCGTAACCGAGGTTCAGAGTTTCTTAGGTTTGGCAGGTTATTATAGGAAATTTGTTGAAGGATTTTCTAAGATTGCCATTCCTTTGACGAAGCTCACCAGAAAGGAAGCAAAGTTTGAGTGGTCAGAAGCCTGTCAGAAGAATTTCGACGAATTGAAGACAAAATTGACTACAGCTCCAGTGCTTACTCTTCCTTCAGGAAATGAAGGCTTTGTGGTGTACAGTGATGCTTCGAGGCAAGGTTTGGGTTGTGTTTTGATGCAAAATGGAAAGGTGATAGCTTATGCTTCCAGGCAGTTAAAGAAGCACGAGCATAATTACCCAACCCATGATCTAGAGTTGGCCGCAGTAATTTTTGCACTCAGGATTTGGAGGCATTACTTGTATGGAGTTCGATGTCAGATATTTACAGATCACAAGAGCCTTCAGTATTTGTTCTCCCAGAAAGAGTTGAATATGAGACAAAGGAGATGGTTAGAGCTACTCAAGGATTATGATTGTACCATAGAGTACCATCCCGGAAAAGCAAATGTAGTAGCCGATGCATTGAGTAGGAGACCCTCCAGCTCAGTAGCTCATTTAAGAGCTGGGTATCTTCCATTGTTAGTAGAGATGAGATCTTTGGGAGTTAATTTGGAAGTAGGGAATTCAGGTGCATTGTTAGCTACTTTCCAAGTTCGACCGGTACTCGTGGATAGAATCCGAGAGTTGCAGATTCAGGATCCTCAGTTAGTCAAGATCAGACGGGAAGTAGAGTCAGGCCAGCAGAGAGACTTCTCAGTCAGGGATGATGGTATGTTGAGGATGAGACAGAGACTATGTATTCCAAATGTGATGGAACTCAAGAAAGAAATTTTAGATGAAGCCCATTCCTCAGCATACGCTATGCATCCTGGAAGTACGAAAATGTATCATACCTTGAAAGAGCATTACTGGTGGAAAGGTATGAAGAGAGAGATAGCTGAATTTGTGTCAAGATGTTTGATTTGTCAGCAGGTGAAATCCGAGCACCAGCGGCCATCAGGACTTTTTCAGCCACTTTCCATTCCAGAATGGAAATGGGAGCGTATTACTATGGATTTTGTGGTAGGATTTCCTCGGAGTCGAAATGGTTATGATAGTATTTGGGTAATAGTAGATCGACTTATGAAGTCAGCTCATTTCCTACCTATCAGAAGTACTTATTCCTTGGATCGATTGGCTAAGTTGTATGTTGATGAGATCGTGAGATTACATGGGGCTCCAGTGTCGATCGTATCAGATAGAGATCCGAGATTTACATCCAGATTTTGGCCTAGTCTCCAGAAAGCATTGGGTACTCGATTACATTTCAGTACAGCATTTCATCCGCAGACAGATGGTCAGTCTGAGCGTACCATTCAAACTTTAGAGGATGTGCTCAGATCTTGTGTGATAGAGTTTGGAGGAAGTTGGGATTCTCATCTGTCGTTAATCGAGTTTGCCTATAATAACAGCTATCAGGCTAGTATCGGTATGGCACCGTATGAAGCACTTTATGGAAGACGGTGTAGGACACCGATATGTTGGGATGAGATGGGCGAGAGAAAGTTGATTGGGCCCGAGCTTGTTCAGATGACTACAGATAAGATCAAGGTTATTCGGGACAATCTGAAGATAGCCCAAGATCGTCAGAAAAGTTATGCAGATAAGCGTAGAAAGGATTTGGAGTTCCAGGTCGGGGATAAGGTATTCCTACGGATATCTCCATGGAAAGGAATAATTTGTTTTGGGAAGCGAGGTAAGTTAAGCCCCCGGTATATCGGTCCCTATGAAGTGATTGGCAGAGTAGGTGAGGTAGCGTATCGACTTGAGCTACCAGCAGAACTTTCCAGGATCCATAATGTATTTCATGTCTCGATGCTCCGTAAGTATATAGCAGATCCTTCACACGTGTTGTCAGAGCAGCCAATGGAATTCAAGGAGAACCTATCTTATGAGGAGACCCCAGTTCAGATTCTTGATAGGAGAGATCAGGTTCTTCGCAGTAAAGTTATTTCGTTGGTTAAAGTGTTGTGGAGGAATCATGTAGTGGAAGAGGCCACGTGGGAGCACGAGGAGCAGATGCGCAATCAGTACCCGCATCTTTTTGAGACAAGTAAGTATATTTAGGTAGTCAAGTTTTGAATTTTCTAACTTAAGAAAGTATCAAGTATGTTTGATAGATTCTAGTGTGGAAATGCATTTCATGAAAGTTGTGTAAATTTCGAGGACGAAATTTTTATAAGGAGGGGTGAATTGTAAAACCCAAAACCGCGTTCGTCGGAGAGCGAAACATTTTTCCAATGGATCGCGTCCGATCGGAAATATATAAATATCGAGTCCGGAAATAATTGGTATAATTATTTTCGTTTTAGAGAAATAAATTCGAGTTCGTGAGACGGATTCGAGATTTATTAAATAATTTCGAGAGTGCGAACTCGAGGTTTAATCAAAAGCGAATTCCAGGACGGACGAACGAAATTCGAGCTTGGAAGAATGTATGGAAGGTTTTTAGTATGTAATATTATATTGTTAATATAATATTATTAACAAAAGAAGAGTTATTATGGCCATTGATGGCTCTCGGTCAAACAAGAAATTTTTAATGAATAAAACAAACAAAGCTTGCAACGGTCTCATTCCATAACAGCATCCAAAGTGAGAAAAAGAGAGGAAGATGCTAAGCTCGGTCACCACTATTGCATGCAAGACAAAACCAAAAACAAAAGAGTTACTACTCGTGAGTGAAAGAGAGAATACGAGAGTGAAAAATAGACAAACGGGGACCGAGAGCATCATTTGCATCTGGTGAAAGAAGCAAAGAAACCGAGGAGCAGATCGGAACCAAGAGGAAGATCGTGAGCTGAAAGTTGAAGCCGTGAGCTGCAAGGGATGAGAGGAGCGACAACACCTTCAATCCAACAGCTACATGCAACATCTGGGTGAGCTAGGATCCAGCTGGATCAAGCAAATCGTGCATGCAAGCAAGAGAAGGTGAGCTGCTGCTCATGGAAGAAGAAGGAATCGAGAACAGATCTGAAACAAGAAGCACTGCATGCAAGCAAGAGATTGTGAGCTAAAAGGAGAGAGAGCGAGAATGAGAGCTGCATGTGGGAGATAATACCAGATCTGTGAGCCATTCTTCCAGGTTAGCAGCTGCTTATGTTCTTCAATCAAGCTAAGAAGAGAATCAGTCCATGCATGCAAGTAAGGTGAGGCGATCAGCTGCTGAGAAGTGGTGAGCTTGCTGCCGTGAGCTGACCGACTGCCATTGCTGCCTTTGCTGTGTGCTATCAGCGTGAGCTGCTGCCGGCGAAGGGAAGGTGCTGTCGTCCTTGCTGCTGGCGTGAAGAGCTGATGGCGTGAGTTATCCAGTTGCTGCTGTGCTGTCACCGTGAATCACATGCTGAAGCTGTGTTCGAGCTGCTGTCGTCGTGGCTGTTGACGTTGCTGCCGTCACCAGCTGCTGTCACCGTCCCCAAGTGCTGTCTTGCTGCCTGGTGCTGCACGTGCTGACCAGCTGCTATAAGTTTGCTGCCGAGCTGAGTTGCTGCCATTGTCCAAGCTACTACCATCGTGAACTTGCTGCCGTTGCTGTCGCCGTTGAGCCGTATGTTGTCAACGTTGATGTAGCTGCTGCCAAGCAGCTGCTGTCAAGCTAAAATCAACATCCAGACTTGAAGTGGAACAGCAACAAGAGAGGATAGCTGGCGGGTGGAGCGAGACAGCTTGCTGCCGCTAGAGATTCGTCGTCGTCGCACTTGCTCGAAAGTTGTTTCGAAGCAAATCTGGTAAAGTAAGTGCTGCCCCTATTCTTTGTTGAGAAGTTTTGAGTAATTAGTGAGCATCCATGTGATTAGAGTTGAGATAAATTGATAATATTATGTTTGGGACTAGGATTGGAAACCTCGTTAGTGCGGAGGTTCGCTCGTTGATGTTTCGATTGTGTTTTATCATCGATCGTATTAGTTGAATGTTGTTTACGGGCTGTTATGAGATGTGTAGGGGCTGTTGAGTTATACTTTTAATTTTGCATTCATTGTTGTGGAAATTAGTCCGTATTAAAGTGTTTTAAAGTATCGGATAGTCGTTCGGATAGTTAGAAATCGTTTCCGAGCGATTCGGTTGATTTTTCCACGAATGCGAGCATTGTTAGTTTGTGATTTTCGTTGTCGATTATAAAAGGAATGTGAATATTATCTCGCTGCCCCAAGATTGTTATTAAGCCCATTAAAGTGTTGACGTTGAAGTTGAGATAGTTCGAGTTTTAAACGAGTTAATTGGATGGTTTTTAAATTGCGCGAAACGCGTAGAAATTGATAAATCGCGATGATTAGTGAAATCGCGTAAGCTTTAAGTTCGTCGTTTAATTTCGAATCTTCTGTTTAATGAATTCATTAGAATCTGATTTTGATGATGTTATATTAGATTCGATTGGCTTAGTTGTTGGTTTTATAACCGCAAAGTTTCGAGTATTTCAAGTCACGATATCGAATCGGTTTGAAATAGTTTTTGCGTGCGAATATGAATTATCCGTTTTGTTATCGTGCGAGGATAGTCACTTGAATTATTGTGTTTATAAATCCTCGTATGGCTTAAAGTTTAGTTGCGCACGAGTTATGTTTTAACGACATCTCGATCAAAATCAAATGTAGGTGAATCGGGAATCGAACGAGAGCCGTAACGGGAAGCGGTGATAAGTATTTTGGAAGCAAGTAGTGAGTGTGGATTTTTAAAAGTTTTCATACATTCTGTTATTGAATGCAATCAGTTTTAGCAAGTAAAAGGTTTGAGATTCTAGTAAAAGTTTATAGTTTTCAGTTTATCATCTATAAATGCATGTATAGCTTTAAAGTTTATGCTATGAATATGTTTATATTCTTCAGTAGAGTAATTGAGCAAGTTGAAATTATATACATGCATAGAGATAGTATTTGTGAAAGTTAATTTGCAATATTACAGTATATTGCCGAGATTTCATTTTATATATGCCTATGGTTTACCCTAGCCCCTAAGATTACACCCGGCCGAAAGTATTCCATACGTGTACGGTAGTTGGGGGGAGTTACTAACTATGGGGGGATCGAGTCTGTCAGTCACCCTCTGCACGTATGGGATAGTGTAGATCTGCCTGATGTTGGAGGGATTCGCGATCCCAGAGTTGTATCCACATCTGCGACTACACATGGTGAGAGTTCCCCTATCCTAGTGGCGTGTCTTCGCACCGTCACGAAGGACAAGATTTCCCTGGGTTGCCAGATAAGGCTAGTAAGAAAAGTAAGAAAAGTTTTAAGAAAAGTTTGATAAGTAACTTTCACATGTTTTTAAAAGAGAATCCAGTTTTCAGAAAAAGTAAGTAAGTAATAGTTTTCCAATCTATTTTTGGGAGGAATAGTATTTTTAAGCAAAAGTACAGTTTATGATAAACTTACCCACTCACTGAGTCATTCTCACCACTGTTTTCCTGTTTTCTTAAAAACCTCCCTCAGGTGTAGGTGCGAGTAGCGCGGTTGACGTATCTCCTTCGGACGGACAGGCCACGGACAGGCCAGCTAGACACGCGTGACCAGATTGCACTATTTTCTAGCATAACATCATGTATTGTATTTACTATCATTTTCCAGATTCTCTAGTTTTGAAAAATATTATTTTGAGTTAAGGATTTTATGTAAATATCATGCATGTCGTTTTTAAGATTTATTCAAGTTACTTCCGCTTAATTGCATGATTATGAGTTTGAAAATGGCCGGAGGCCTATTGATTATAGAAATTGTTTGTGAATACAATTATACAGGTTTTATGAGGTATTTTACAGGGTGGAATTTTAGAAAAACAGCCGTTGTGCTGCCGCTTCTCTGTGAAAATCCTATTTTCATAAAGTTATTTTCAACGAACAAAATTCCCACTCTTTTTCAGAATCAAAAGGATTTCAAGTATTTTAGCAAAGAAAAGAGGCTTAGCTTCACGGAAACTTTCCAGTCAGAGCAGATCTCGACTGGGGAGCCACCGTGGGGTTGCCGGGCAGGTCGCCTAGCTAGTAGTTAGAAAGGGGCCTGTCATTCACATTCGACAACGAAACTCGCAACTAAATAGCATTTGCATTAGAAAACTTATCTGAATTGCTCGAAAACAGTTTTTCAACATCCGAACAACTATTCGATACTTTAAAACACATCAACACTAATCATTTTTCACGACAACGAACTCGAATTTAATTACGTAACATAACAGCCCCTAAATCTTCCTATAATAGCCCGTAATCAATTTCACAACGGAAATAATCGATGACAATATCGATCAAAAACATAACCAAACAATATCAAGCGAACCTCTGCACTAACGAGGTTCTAAATCTTAAAACCCAATCATAACATAATAAAAAATCATTCTCAACTCATCCTAATCATTATCCATAACTCAACATAACATTTACTAACGAAACAATGCTTATGAAAATACAACTTACCTCACGAAAATCAATCGAAACTTTTCAACAATTACACGCGAAGAGCTGTCCGATATCCTTTGCTTGACCGAACCTATACCAGTCCCTAACATCAATTTCCTTTCATCAACTCAAGCATTTAAGCTACGCAAAACATCACATAGATAGCAGCTTACCTTAAGGACCATGCATGAGAGCTAAATTACTCAAAACAACTTCTAAAATCATAATGCATGGGCTGTCCACTATCTTATCTATTCTAACACTAATTCAAGTTGTTGTATGAGCTTAAAACACTTCAAATTAGCTCTCAAATTTACTCACAAGCTCCTGGAAATACAATTTCAGTCACTGACCTGCTGAAAACCGAATGGAGACGGGAAATGATGGCTGTTCTGCTAGGGTTTGCACTCACACTCTCACGAACTCACTTCCTTCTTGCTGCAGGTCATGGACAGCTTGTCTTCTCGGTTGGCTTCTGGTCTAAACTGCCTCGCTCCTCAAATGGCTCACGACAGCAGCTCACCCACGGCCTGACAGCAGCTCACGGAAGCAACACCTTATGGCAGCAACGTCTCACGGCAGCAACACCTCACGGCCTGACAACAGCTGATCGTCCCTCCTTGCTTGCATGCACGATTACATTCTCCTCCTAGTTAGCTTGGACGACACATGCAGCTGCTGGTTTGAAGGTGTCGCTCGTTCCTTCACTCACGGCTTTGCTCCTTGACCGAGTGGGTGATGCTCTCGGCTTTGCTTCTTCACCCAATGAGTGATGGTGGCTTGAATTGTCCTCTCTCATGATCCCTCAGGTTGATGGCTTCTTGATTTCACAAGCTCTCTCTCTCTCTCTTATTCAACTCTCTCTCGGTTTCTCTCTATGTGAAGCTCTCGATTTGTGCTTGTGAGAGGACCGAATGGTTTATAATCTTCTTCCTTCAATTTGCACTTTCAACTTTAATATATATGTTAATGCATTGCTTGACATGTGGCACCCATGCAAATGGACTTCTTGCCACATGTCTTGCTTATTCCTTGCATGCCACCAAATTTATTTTATTAACTTCTTCCATGCATTCTCTCGCTTTAATTCCAAGCTCGAATCCGTTTTCATCCGTCCGTCCGTGAATGTGCTTATGATTTAATCTCGACTTCGCACACTCGAAATTATTTTTTAAATTTCGAATTCGTCTCCACGCACTCGAAATTATTTTAATATTTCTTTTCTAAAAATATTTTGAGTGTGTCGGAATTGAAACATATTTTTCTGAGCGAACACGCGATCCATCGAAAAAATAATTCGCTCTCCGACGAACAAGGTTTTGGGTTTTACAATTCACCCCTCCTTATAAAAATTTCGTTCTCGAAATTTACACAACTTCTTTACTGGGTAACGATTCTCCCTTTAACAATTAAATCTTAAGTTACCAATACTAATCTAATACACAACTCTCATGCAATACATTTCAATATTTGAATCCATCAACATACTCAATAAATTCTCGAATATTTTACATGCTTACAAGATCAATGCTACAAAACTGACATCATACCTGCCATTAAATTGGCATAACCTCAGCCTCCTACTGAGTTACTACAATTCTCTAGCTTGCACGAGGTCTCCCTGACTGTCTTCTGGGTGCGATGCCTCAACCAGCACCTTTGTTAGACTAAACCGAAGTTCCAAGTTCTCTCTTATCCGGAATCTAACCCTCGCTAAGTTGTCCTTGAGTCGTTGGTCTTGACCCACTAACCCTAGCTGCTCTCTGCGGACAATCTTTCATATAATGTCCCTCCTGACCACAATGGTAGCAACCTAAAATACCTATATGACATTCCTCGCGATGGACTCTACCGCATTTCTTACAGATCCCTGTTCTCCTTTGGCTACCACCTTTGTCCTGGATTTCGAGAGTGAGGTCACAGAACTCTAACTCGACCCTACTTGGTGACTCCTCTGGTTACTATCTGACCATTTGAATTTGTCTCCAGATTTAGGGGACTTGCTAGAACCTCCTGTATACCATCTTGAACCTTGATTGCGCTTCGATTTCTGCACCTGTTCTCTGTCACCCAGCACAGTCCTCTCCACTCTCAACGCTGCCTCAACTAGCTCTCCATACTCTTTGTACTCAGCAGCTACCACATAAGCCTTGATCTTCGGATCCAGGCCTTGAATGAACTTGTGGCACCTATTCATCTCATCACTCACTATAAATAGTGCCACTCGGGATAACGTAGTAAATTTCCTCTCATATTCTTCCACTGACATGCAGCCCTGTACTAAGCTGTAGAACTCCTCAATCTTGGCGTCCGTGTACGCCCTTGAGTAGAACTTTTCATTGAATTCTTCTTTGAATTTTTCCCTTGTAACCTGATCAACATCCTCCGCTTGATTGAATCCCACCAATCCCTGACTGATGCTCTCAACAAAAATGAAGCAATAGACACCTTCTGGGGATTGGTGCACTCCATATGATCCAACACTATCTCGGTGTTGTCTAACCATTCTGTTGCAACCTCTGGGCCACTTGTTCCATCAAATGCATCGACACCTAATTTTCGTGCTCTCTCTATGGTGGCACTCGATGCGTGCGGCCTTAGCCCTTGAATAACCTGGGCTAGTCTCTCGATCAGATCCAGCTCGGGCTCTACTGTTGTAGGCTCAATTGGAACATCTGGCTGTTGATCATTTACCGATTCACTTACTTGCTCCTCTACTTCCGGGGTAGCAGGTGGAGCATCATCTACAGCTCTTCGTTTATACAGACGATTGACGTGACACATGACTTACTGCACTCGGAACCGAATAATTTGTCATATAATGCATGATGTTTGAGAATTATTAAGAAAATGCTCGAAAATCATGGAATGCATTTAAAAACCTTGGCTCTGATACCAACGTTGACAGGTCTCCTTCTAACTATACTAGCTAGGCGACCTGCCCGGCACCCCACGGTGGCTTTCCAGTCGAGATCTGCTCCGACTGAAAAGTTCTCGTGGAGCTAAGCCTCTTTCTTATATGAAAATACTTGAAATCCTTTTAGTTATGAAAATGGGTAGGAATTTTGTTCATTGAAAATAATTTTATGAAAATAGAGTTATACGAAAATCCGGTAGCACAACGACTGCTTTTCTAAAATTTTCACCCTTTAAAAACTTTACAAAGCCTGTAAAAGTTGATTCAATATCTTTTATCAAACTAATAGGCCTCAGGCCCTTTTCAGATACACAATCATTCACAATATGCTTAAAATATTCAATTATACGGAAATCAACTTAATTAAAATCTTAAAACATTGTTGCATGGAACTTATAGTAAAATCGATTATCCAAAAGAATATTTACAAACATGAGATGAGTCTAAAAACAAAAATAATGCAATACATGGTCTAACTATTGAAAACTAGTGCAGTAGTGTCGCGTCTCTAGCTCGCCTGTAAGTTCGACGAAGATACTTTTGCTACCTTGCTCGTACCTGCACTTGGGGAGGATTTTATAAAACATAGAAAATAGTGGTGAGAATAACTCAGTAAGTGTGCTTAATAATAACTTATGCTTTCATTATTAGTTTGAAAATAATAAAGCTCATTTAAGCGAAAGATTCTTTTAGTAAACTTTTCGTAAATGAATTTTCTTATTTGTCTAAACTAGCGTCTATTTACGTATTTCATTTCTTTAACTAACTTAAAAGGTAACTCAGGGAAAACTCATTCTCTTAAGCTAAATATCTACATGACATGAAATGCTAGGAATTTTCTATTTGTGTGTGCTCAGATGTAGAAACTTGGGATTACGATTCCCCCCAACATCAGGAAGTACGGGAACTTGGGATTACGATTCCCCTTGTCTCTTGCCATACACGCATAGGGTACTTCGGTCGGGTTATGCTAGAGGTTAAGATAAACTAAAGACATCTAAAAATCTTTTAATATACTTAAAACTTACGATTAACTTTTATTTATTTAGCATTCAAGCATATTAATCACTTTTAGAAATATCTCATAAATATTTCGTTTTCTAGTTTACGGTTTAAAACCGAAAAAAACTTTATTTTTAGAGTAAAAACTTAAATCATTCGAAATAACTTTCTCATGTATCTCTATGCATGTATTTTATTACACTTTCTATTTTTTTTTCTACTTCAAGACAAGATACATTCATAATATATACTTACAACTATACATGCATTATAAGGAAAGTGATAATATTCTAAAATTTTGCTCGAACAACATAATAATCATAACTAAAATGGTATCGCATTAATAAATACATCATATAATATAATTCACAAAAGCTTTATGAAAATTCACACTCACAACTTGCTTCCAAAAACTTATCAACCACTTCTGAATAGCTCTCGTCTGCTCGTCGGTTCACCTACAATTGGTTTCAATCGAGTTTTCGTTAAAACACGGCTCGCGTGAAAACTAAACTTAAATCACACGGGGAATTCTAATCATGACATTTCAAGCGATTATCCTCACACAATAACAATACGGAAACACTAATATTTGCACCTGGAAACTATCTCGAAACCAATTCAATATTACAACATAATCTAATCGAAACTTTATGATTACGAAACCGACAACAATGCCATTCGAATCTAAATCAATATCATCGAAATCACATTCTAATGGATTCAACAAAAAGAATATTCGAATCTAAACAAATAATGAAAAACTTACGCGATATCAAAAATTTATCGAGAACTATCCTTTTAAACATTTTGCGTCATTATTTCGTTTCCAATCAAACTTATCGTCAATACTATTCGTAACTTTACTCAATTCATGAAAAACGAAGATTGAAACACTTCAAAACACAAAAAATGAAAATCATGGCAGCACACTACTCATTGATTCATTTTCCTATTTGATTCCGAAAATCAACAATTTCTTATAATCGCGCACAACGAAACTATCCAATCAACTTTATTATAATTTGAATTATCCTAACATCAAACTTTAACACTTTAATGAGCTTAATCACATAAATGATAGCTTTCTAATCATCAATTACATATTCACATTTGACAACGAAACTCGCAACTAAATAACATTCGCATTCGCGGAGAACTTATCCGAATCGCTCGAAAACGATTTTTCAACATCCGAACGACTATTTGATACTTTAAAACACATCAACACTAATCATTTTTCACGACAACGAACTCGAATTTAATGACGTAACATAACAGCCCCTAAAGCTTCCTATAATAGCCCGTAATCAATTTCACAACGGAAATAATCGATGACAATATCGATCAAAAACATAACCAAACAATATCAAGCAAACCTCCGCACTAGCGAGGTTCTAAATCCTAAAACCCAATCATAACATAATCAAAAATCATTCTCAAATCATCCTAATCATTATCCATAACTCAACAGAACATTTATTAATGAAACAACGCTCATGAAAATACAACTTACCTCACGAAAATCAATCGAAACTTTTCGACAATTACATACGAAGAGTTGTCCGATATCCTTTGCTTGACCGAACCTATACCAGTCCCTAACATCAATTTCTTTTCATCAACTCAAGCATTTAAGCTATGCAAAACATCACATAGATAGCATGTAAACCCTAGTTCCGATTCTTAATTTCTTAGCGAGTGAAACTAGATTGTGAAGTTAAGTAATAAATCTAGTTAGTATTAATCTAAATAGATTCATTGATGAGCGAACGCTTATTCTAGAATTACAACAATAAACATTAGTAAGGATAAAATAGTTTATCCATAATCAAGTAATAGATGATAAGCGATGATACGTTTAAATTCAAAAATAAACACTAGAGGAAGTGTCATATAGAATTAGTAGTTAACAAGTAAGTAACCAAACATTTAACTAAGAATGATAGACAAAACAAATCAAGGGGACAAGTTTGATCTTCCATAAAATGTTAATGAGATATATAAATAAAACAATTGAAGCAAAATTAGACAAGGAAGAAACAAAGAGTATGTTGCCGTATGATGTAGGAAAAAAATGGGGGATTGGCGTGACAATGATAAAAAGGGGACATGGGAGACATTTTTGGAAATGTTAAATCTATAAATACAACACTTATAGTGAAAATTGATGGAACAAACACAAGAGTAGCCATGAAAATCAAATTGATAGCAGCTGCCTGGCATCCTGGCGTGAGAAGCATAGCAGAAATGGAAGAGCAGAAGCCAAACCAGAAAAGTGGAAGAAGACAGCTCCATCCAGCCCTTCCAAACCTCAAACCCCCCTCTCTAGGACCTCTTCCAAGTCCCTCTCACTTCCCTAAATAAGAATCAAGTGAGATCTCATCTCTTTTCTTCCTTATACTTGCTGAAATTGAAGTAGTTGGGTTGTGAGTGTAGTGTAGAATTTTTGTGTTGTGTTGGGTATTTTACCCTCAAAATTATGGTAGAACTCTAAGTGATTGTTTTAGAGAGTTAAATGATAAGTTGAGATGTGTAAATGGTAGCTTAGGGTTGTAAATATAGGCTGCCATCTACTTGATCAAAGTAGAAACACAAATTTGTTTTACATGCACTTCAAGTAGTTGATAAAATTGGTGAGTGAGTTGTGAGTGTTTAAATGACAAAATAGTGGTTGTGTGTGTGTGTCATGGCTGTGAAGACCAGTAGAAAAGCTCTGGGATTTGAGGGTTTTGAACTCAAAGTTAGACATATTTGAGGTTGGAAAAGCATAGAAAAGCATATAGAAGTGGTAGAAATTCAAAAGCGCTAGTTTAGACAATTTTTACAATCCCGAGCTCAAACCATGGGCTGGAGATAACCTTGGCAAAACTGACATATATGGGGGTGTTCTACACCTCAAATGATGCCTAGGAGTCATAGAAAATCATAGGTTTCGGAACGGATCAAATCCGATAAAAATTGCGCAAGTTATGCTCAAAATAGTACCGTTAGAGAGTCGATAAGTGAAATAGTTATGCAAATGCAATTTTTATTGCATGGAATGAGTTTAGTTGATCATAAATAGGTAAAAGAAGCTTAGATATGAAAGAAAAACCAACATCGCTCGTTCGACGTTAAAAAGTGCACGAAAAAGTACCCGAAAAAGGGCGTTTTTCGTAGATTTGACATAGCAAACGATAGAATTTTTCAACGAAATTTGACGTGTGACCAGAATGTGAGATAGGTGAACCGTAGGAAAAAGAACAAAGGAAAACGGAGCTCTGAGCAGGGGGCTGCGTTACGTTCTGTTTTGGCATATCAAAGAGGCCTAAAAATTTTATTTTCTGTTTCGGGCCTCTGAAAATTTTACAGACCGCGTGGGAGTATCTTTAAGGGTCCAAAACTTAAAATTTTATGAAGAAATCGAAGTTAGAGAGCCTAGATTGAGTAAAAATCGAGTTGGGAAGTTATAACGCAAAAAGGATAGTTTATGAGAAAGTTGTATTAGAAATGTTATTGTAAAGTTAAAGTTGAGTTATGAGTTGTCACTAGTGATAATAAGAAATTTTCATGTAGGTGACGAGCGGGCGAACGAGACACTTGATTCGGACTTGCGCAATTTCGAGGTAAGTGTTCTATCACTTACGCTATTTTCATTCTTCCTTTAAACATATTTGTAATGTTGTAGTTAAAACTTGTAAAATAATTTCCTAGATTATGAGTTAAAACTTTGTAAATGATCTTTACATTGGGTCTAGAAAGGAGAATTTAAAAATGAAAAGTTTTCGAAAAGAAATGAGTTAAGAGTTTTGAAATCATGTGTATACCTATAGTTTACATAAGATTTAGTGCTACGTGACGATGTAGAAATTCCGCACGTAGTCAGTTAGACTTATAATTTTGAGCTCTATGGGGCGATAAAGAAATTCCGCACGTAGTCGCCAAATTTTGATTTATGGGCACTATGGTTGCGATGAAGAAATTTCGCACGTAGTTGCTAGAATTATAAAATTTAGTACTAAAAATGCAATGAAGAAATTCCGCATTGTAGATGTTTACAACTGAGATGATTTCACATCACTCGGACGAGGAAGTAAATTCCGCACGTAATGGTTGAGATACTATAGTAGCTTCACGTCGACATCGGTTGAAAAAGCATCACATGATAGTTTGAGTGCGTTAGGTATACACATGGTTTTTTTATAAGAAAAAGGTTTTGAAAGTCTAAAACCTCCAATATTTATATAAGTAAAGCATTACTATGAAATATTGTTTCGTATTATTAATATGTGACGAACTAACCTTTTTCCTTTATTGTGTAGCCTATTTACATTCCATTGAGTGCTACCGCGAACGAGACGATGACACTTTATTTTGTATATATATAGATGGGCAACTCATGCAATGTGATGATGTAAAATTTTGTGTATGAAATAAATATGTTATTGTGAAGAAGTATTCGTATTTTAAATGACATGATTGTAAATATTTATACATTTGACATGTGATATATATAATATACATGTACATTTTGACATGAAGTTCATGTTTATTTTTGATGGAAAATGTTATGATATTGCATGATTGTGGATACAGAAGTTGAGAGGAAATGAAACTATAGTCGAAGTGTTTATTTACTCGCAGGTAAATTTTGGATTTGTTGAAAATGCAGCCGTCATGCTACTGAAATTTTATAAAATTATTTTGAAATGAAATCGCGAAAAATTGTATCACTCCTAACTGTTTTTAAGAAAACCAAGTTTTTTTAAGTTTAAACGAGTAAACCGGCAGAAGAAAGTTAAGGGTTCGCTTTTTGGATTTTCGTCAATCCGACGAGTCGGGTTCAGGAAGTCAGTTGAAGTGCCCGACAAGATTCTCTATACGGGAGCTTAGATAAGGTCTGGTTCGGGTCCTATCATAGCAACTTACCTTAAGGACCATGCATGAGAGCTAAATTACTCAAAACAACTTCTAAAATCACAATGCATGGGCTGTTCACTATCTTATCTACTCTAACACTAATTCAAGTTGTTGTATGAGCTTAAAACACTTCAAATTAGCTCTCAAATTTACTCACAAGCTGCTGGAAATACAATTTCAGTCACTGACCTGTGGAAAACCGAATGGAGGCTGGAAATGATGGCTGTTCTGCTCTGGTTTGCACTCACACTCTCATGAACTCACTTCCTTCTTGCTGCAGGTCATGGACAGCTTGTCTTCTCGGTTGGCTTCTAGTCTAAACTGCCTCGCTCCTCAAATGGCTCACTACAACAGCTCACCCACGGCCTCACAGCAACTCACGGCAACAACACCTCACGGCCTGACAGCAGCTGATCGTCCCTCCTTGCTTGCATGCACGATTAGATTCTCCTCCTGGTTTGCTTAGATGACACATGCAGCTGCTGGTTTGAAGGTGCTGCTCGTTCTTTCACTCACGACTTTGCTCCTTGACCGAGTGGGTGATGCTCTCGGCTTTGCTTCTTCACCGAGTGGGTGATGGTGGCTTGAATTGTCCTCTCTCACGATCCCTCAGGTTGATGGCTTCTTGATTTCATAAGCTCTCTCTCTCTTATTCAACTCTCTCTCAGTTTCTCTCTATATGAAGCTCTCGATTTGTGCTTGTGAGAGGACCGAATGGTTTGCAATCTTCTTCCTTCAATTTGCACTTTCAACTTTAATATATATGTTAATGCATTGCTTGACATGTGGCACCCATGCAAATGGACTTCTTGCCACATGTCTTGCTTATTCCTTGCATGCCACCAAATTTATTTTATTAAATTCTTTCATGCATTCTCTCGCTTTATTCCAAGCTTGAATCCGTTTCCGTCCGTCCGTCTGTGAATGTGCTTATGATTTAATCTCGACTTCGCACACTCAAAATTATTTTTTAAATTTCGAATCCATCTTCACGCACTAGAAATTATTTTAATATTTCTTTTCTAAAAATATTTCGAGTGAGCCGAAATCGAAAAATATTTTTCCGAGCAAACATGTGATCCATCGAAAAAATAATTCGCTCTCCGACAAACAAGGTTTTGGGTTTTACATAATTGGATCATCCAATTACAATTGTTACGTAAGTAACAAAATTTGTGTTCACTTGATATTTAAATAATATTGATTATTCAAATTATTTAATTATTAATTATGAATTAATAATTATTTAATTAATTTATAAGAGGTTTTGAATTTGATTCTCAGCAGTGACGGGGTATAGATTAATTATGAATTAATTAGAGGTCACAAGTTTGATTTCAAAATATAACATTAATTAATTATGTTATATGAAGCAAAAGTTTAATTTTAATTAACATGAGGTTTAATATTAATTATGATTAATTAAAACTCTAAGTGGTTGCCTATAAATAGAAAAGAAATAGATTTCTTTTATTATTAGAAGTTATTTTGATTTTTGTTGTACTTTCTTTGAAATAGAAAGAAAATTTTATTTTCTACAACATAATACAGAGAAGAAGAATCTGTATCTTTCGTCTCTGTATAACCAAAATCATTATTCACCTCTTACAAATATTATTTATTATTTTTAGAAAAGATATCAATAGAAAGTTAGCACAATTTTATATAACTGTGCTCACTTACTTATTTCTTGATGTAATATATTTTATTTTCATATTTGATTAATGAGAATTGCATGGTATGATCGTTAATTATATGATTATTTGGTTTTTTAATTCGATTAAATTGTAAGTCGTTTGTGGTAAATTTTTGTTTTTGTCATAATTCATAGAATTAAAGTTTTAATTTTTTAACGAATATAGCCCAGAAGAATGATACGGAATGGGGTTGTTTTTTTTACTACTGAATTTGGGTGTGCACTGTTATGAACCAGTGTATGCGCATTAGATGTGCAAACAAAACAAATAAAAAGCGCATCAGATGTGCCAAAATAATAATAATAATAATAATAATTGCGATTAAACGGGCTGCGGGTTTTTGTGCTTGTGATGTGTGCGACTGGACAGACGCATGATTTGGTGTGCTTGCTGGATGTGTGTTGTTACGTCTGACTTGGTGCAATTGTTGCACTATCACACAAAAAGTCAAAATTGTGTTTGTTGTGTGTTGGCAGTGCATGACATACCCAAAAACACTACACTGCATCCAGTGCCCAAGTGGCACAAAAAAACCGATATTTGAACATCACATGTTAATGATGCAATGCATTGTAAAGTGCAATAGTTGCACCTGATCAAGTCTCGTGCACAAAAGTGCAATTAATGCAATAACTTGTGCATGAATGTTAAAGCATTGCAATTATGTGTGTACGCTTAGGGAACATGGTTGATGGGTCGTGCTTGGCAATTTGTTGGATTTTTTTTCTGAAAGGCCCCTAAACTTTGTGTTTCAAGGTTTTGGGTTTATGTTTTGATTGTAAAATTATTAAAAAAATATCCAATTGACCGGATAATTTTCCTTGGGTCCAAAAAATCAAGAAATGGGCTTAAAGTTCAATTCATTAGATGGATATTCTTGATTATTAAATTATATTTAATTTTAAACTCAAGAGAGTCCATGGAGATTTTTCAAGATCATGAAGATTACAAGTGAAGGTCAAGGAATGTCTTGATTAATTTATGTAATTTTGAAATTAGATTTAGGTTGTCAAAACCAAAGAATCCGGTCATACACATATTGTTTATTTAAATTATTTATTATGCGATGATTGTAACGCCCTTTGCCCGACTTCCGTTACGGTTGGAAATCCAGAACGGAGAACGTTACTTTCCTAATAAAACCGTTTCTGTTACTTTTGAAAAACTATTATCATTCTAAAGTTCTTTACCAATAAAGGAATTTTTTTTTTTTTTATAAAACATAAATCCGGCAGAGTTTCCTCTGTTTTTCTGAAATCCCAAAATCTGTTTCCTGTAATTAAAACTCTAACATTTCTAGAACATCAATTTCGAAACTCCCATTCTGACCTCCCGTCCGTTTCCAAAACATTTCATTACTCAAATATATCATAAACATTTATGTGCATACACAATCCAAAAGTAAGCTTTTAATAAATATACATAAGCTTTTATACAGAATTTTGTTATAATTAAGTGAAATACGATAATTTATACAAATATACATGTATCCCAAAAATGCATGATCATATGCAATATATCTATATATCTACCAAAAGCGTAAAGAGGATGGTGACTATCTGAGCCTTCGCGTCCAAGCTATTTCCTCTGTCTGAAGATGGAGTCAAAAGATTCAACCTGCGCGCGGTGAATCAATGCGCTAAGCATAATTGCTTAATATGTATACACATAATCTAATTTCTCAATTTCAAATGTAATTTCATTCGTAACTAAAAGCATTCTAACTTTAACATTCATAAATATATATATATATATATACACGTTGCATAAAAATACTTAAACATATAGTTCACAATTTTTCGAGTTCAAAATTTTTCAAAGCATTGAACATTTCATTTCACATAACATTTTCATTTCATTGCTTATAACATTTTTCAGTGCCCTTAGTAAACATATATTCGATACTCATGTATTGGTATATGGGTTTCCGCCATCGGACACGCGGTGGTTATCCGTCGGAATAACGCTCGACCCCGGCATCGACCGCTCGGTGATTATCCATCGGATCGTATATCATATCACATAATCGTTCAGGACCGGACACGAGGTGTCTCTCATAGTCCATAATGAATCAATTTAGTGTATGCAAATAAACGGTGCAGCTACTGATTTCCCTATTGACATGTCAATTACCAATTCTCATTTATCGATATCTAAGTTTACAAGGGCTATTTACAACATAACGTTTAATTCACGTTTACAACTTTGGTTTTTGTACCAAGTTTCTCATAACAAATCAATTTCGCGTTTCATTTCAAGTATAGTCAAATACGTTTGTAAATGCATTATATTAAAATGATATAACAATCTCATTTAAGAAATTAATTACACAATGAAAACACTTTCAAATAAAATTAACGATAATGTGTATACCGATCTCAAACGGATTCGATCTTTGAATCGTATACTCTCTTACGCTTTACCCTTATTCTTTGATTGAGAATTCGGTTCGCCGGGTTCTCCTTGACTTTTTAATAAAAACAAATGTAACGAAAGTTTATTTAATATATTTCTAGTGTTACTTAGTGCACTATAACTATATGTTCTCCTATAATGCATCCTAAGCACTTCCAATGGATATCACTTCGAAACAGCTCATAATATCCTTTTTATGACTGTATTTACCGTATTGAAAATAATCTCAAAACAATCCCATTAAAATAGCTTACGACAGCCCAACAATTAATACGAAAACAGCATTCAAAGAATTCAAAACATCACGTATAACGTTTCTAAAAACAGCATGTAACAGCCCTTTAAAAAAAAAAAAAAAAAAACCAGCTTGCTACTCCTTATTTTGATAGCCCATAACTAACATAATTATAGCTCATATAATAACACCTTAACAGCTCATTTGTATAAGACGAAATAGCCTTTAAACAATTCAAGAACAGTCCTTAAACATGCTAAAAACTTCACATAATTCCCATGAAAACTGCATGTCCAAAACAGCCCATAAATTTAGTCACATCGTCTTTCATTTACGCGAATTACTCTTACAAACCATCATGAAATCTCTCAATCATCTTCGTCATAGATATTCAATTGAATCACATTCAAATATCGCTTAACATCATGACATTTTAATCACAATTCATTTGACACTAAATCACAAACTAACACTTTTCGAAATCATGGAAAACTCGATCGAAACACTTGAAAACAATCTATCGATATTCAAATAACTTTTCAATACTCTAAAGCATATCGTTGCGAATCATTTTTCATGCCGACAATTTCGAAACAAAAAGCAAAACGTAACAACCCATACTTTCCTAACATAACAGCCCCTATACGGGTTTCGCAACGCAAATTCAACATCGAAAATCAATCGCAAACACGTCAAAACTTAATCAGACGAACCTCCGCACTAACGATGTTCTAAATCCTATATCCCAAATATATCATCATCAAAATTCATCCTCAACTCAATCTTAATCATTATTCAACAAAACGAAATCAATAAAATCACAATGTACCTTTCAAAACTCACTTTGAAAGCTTCGAAACTTCGAAAAACACTCGCGAACAATCACGACGGTGACAACGCTCTCACAGCAGCAAGTTGTCTTCCCTTGATGCTGTTTCACTTCAGGTCTGAATGTTGTTTTCAGCTTGACAGCAACTCGGCAGTAGCTCGCACAATGGCAGTAACTGGTTCATGATGACAGCACACGATAGAAATCGGCAGCAACGGCGATAGCAACTGGTTCACGACAGCAAGTTCACGATGACAGTAGCAGCACGACAGCAACAACACCAGCCCTTGATAGCAACAGCACTTTCATCACGCAAGCAGTAGCAGCAACGACGACAGCAGCGACAGCACTTTCACGCCAGCAGCAGCAGATTCAGTTCTCGACAGCACCACTCCATAGTCTGGCAGCAGCAGATTCAGTTCTCGACAGCACCACTCCACAGTCTGGCAGCAGTAGATCTTCAGTCCTTAGTTGCATGCACGGCTGGAGTTCTCAAATCTGAAGTATTGAGCTGCCAACACTCTTTCTCACCCTTCTCACGATTGCACACACGCACAAGCTTACTGATTTTGGTCGCTCATCCCGCATGTAGCAAGGTAGCTCTCGGTCAAGGTCTGATCTGCACTCCTTGCTTGCATGCACTCAGTTTTGGTTGCTGCACTTACTCACCTTCTCTTCATGGTTTTAGCTCACACTTCCTCTGGTCTGCTACATTTTTCCTTGACCGAACAGCAGCTGTTCTCTTGCTCGACTCCTTCTGGCTTTTACATGAGTTGGTTTGCACGCCCAAACAGCTCCTCAAGTCCTCACGAGCTGCACTTCCACAATATTCATTTTACTCTCTCTCTCTCGGTTCTCTCTAATATTTCTCACGGGTCTCTCTCTTCCTTTGGTTTCTATTGACCGAGAATGAACTTTTTTTCTCATCAATAGCTTGCTTTCATTTAATATATGATTAATAACCATCACACACTTGTCACATTCTCATCCACCATTCAATTTTTCAATTTATTTAATTCCCATGCCATCAATTCTCGCTTTAAGATTTCGTTTTCGCTCGGATTCGCTTCGGGTTCGTCTGAAAATTTAATAAAAATCCAAATTCACATATGGGAACTTTATTAGATTCCAAATAAATATTTGAATCCGGACGCTCTAATTTATTTTATGAGATTGGATTAAATAATTATCCCCGGACCTGTTTGGAGAATTTTATAAAAATTCAATTACTCCTCCGGATCTGGACGGATAATTAATTACATCATCCCTTAATTAATAATCAATAATTAATAAATTATTTGGACACCGAAACACCATGTTACAATTTTCCCCTCTAAAAGAAATTTCGTCCTCGAAATTTACCTTAATTGAATAGATGAGGATATTGATTCTGCATTATCTCTTTGCTCTCCCAAGTAGCTTCTTCAACATTATGGTTCCTCCAGAGAACTTTGACTAACGGAATCTTTTTGTTCTTGAGTTCCCGATCCAAGATTTTTACTTGTTCCTCCCCGTAGGTCATGTCGGGTTGTATTTCAATAGCTTCATGAGAGACTATATGAGATGGATCCGATCTGTATCTCCTCAGCATAGATACATGGAACACATTATGTGTCTTGTCCAATTCCGGTGGTAAAGCAAGTCTATAGGCTACCGGTCCTATACGCTCAATGATCTCATATGGGCCAATAAACCTAGGACTTAACTTTCCTTTCTTTCCAAACCGAAGCACTTGCTTCCATGGAGATACCCTAAGAAAGACCTTGTCTCCAACTTGATATTCAAGATCTTTCCTTTTCAAGTCCGCATAGGACTTTTGTCGATCGGATGCGACTTTTAATCTTTCCTTAATAATCTTCACTTTTTCTTTAGTCTGCTCCACCAGATCAAGCCCCACTAACTTGCTTTCACCCAACTCAGTCCAATATAAGGGTGTTCGACATTTTCTCCCATATAAGGCTTCATATGGTGCCATTTTAATACTTGCTTGGTAGCTGTTGTTATAAGCAAATTCTATCAGTGGAAGATGGTTATCCTAACTCCCTTTAAAATTAATCACACAGCTCCTAAGTATGTCTTCAAGCACCTGAATTACTCTTTCTGATTGCTCATCCGTCTGTGGATGGAAGGCCGTACTGAAATGCAACTGAGTACCCAGAGCTTCCTGCAATTTCTTCCAAAACCTGGATGTAAATCTCGGGTCTCGGTCGAAAATGATAGATATGGGTACCCCATGCAATCTGACAATCTCTCTAATGAATAGCTCAACCAACCTATCCAATGAGTAATCAACTCTGATTGGAAGAAAATGCGCTGACTTGGTTAAGCGGTCTACAATCACCCAAACTGAATCATGCTTGCTCCGAGTAAGCGGTAGACCAATAATGAAATCCATAGTAATTCAATCCCATTTCCATTCTGTATAAAAATCGGCTGTAGAAGACCTGATGGAACCTGATGTTCCGCCTTTACTTGCTGACATGTCATGCATTTACTCACAAAGTCTACGATCTCCTTTTTCATTCCTATCCACCAGTAATGATTTTTCAAGTCTTGATACATTTTAGTACTACTTGGGTGCATAGCATAAGGACTATTATATGCTTCCAAAAGAACGATCTTTTTCAATCCTTCATCATTGGGTACACAGATTCTGTCTTTAAAATATAGAAAACCGTCATCCCTCACGGTGAACTTAGTCTCTTTCCCCTGTGAAATTTGTCTACTAATAGCTGCAAACTTTTCATCTAATTTCTGCTTTTCTTGAATTTGCTGCAATAGACTCGGCTTCACTTTTAACTCTGCCACTAAAACATTGTCTTGGTTCATCTGTAAATCGGCATTCATGGCTCTTAAAGAAACTAAAGCTTTACGACTCAACGCGTCGGCTACCACATTGGCTTTCCCTGGGTGCTAGTCAATGATACAATCGTAGTCCTTGATTAGCTCCATCCATCTTATTTGTCTCAAGTTCAACTCTTTTTGAGAAGGCAAATATTTTAGGCTCTTGTGATCTATATAAATGTATCATCTTTCCCTATAGAGGTAATGTCCCTATATCTAGTCCTGAATGCAGTCTTGGGAATGTCCGACTCCTTTACTCGCAACTGATGATAACCAGATCGAAGGTCAATCTTGGAGAAGATACTTGCTCCTCTCAACTGGTCAAATAAATCATCAATCCGAGGCAAGGGATATTTATTCTTGACTGTAAGCTTATTCAACTGTCTGTAATCCACACACAGTCTCAAAGATCCATCTTTCTTCTTAACAAATAGCACAGGTGCTCCCCATGGGGACATGCTCGGTCGAATAAATCCCTTGTCAAGTAACTCTTCTAACTGAATCTTTAATTCCTTTAGTTCAGCAGACGCCATTTTGTACGGAGCCATCGACACTGGCGCAGTGTCTGGTATAGCATCAATGACAAACTCAACTTCCCTTTCCGGAGGCAACCCGGTAATTCATCCGAAAACACATCTGAAAAATCACACACTATAGGTATATCTTGAAGTTGAGATCCAGCCTGATGAGAATCAACCACATGAGCCAGATAAGCTTTGCACCCTCATGCTTTTTACCATATTGCTCACATGGATGCGAAGTTAGTCCTCACGCAAATGCTTTCTGGGTGCAACTCTAGCCACACACTTAAAGAACTCGACCCTCTATTCCATGAAACTTGGTTGACCTTAAGTCGCCGATCTTGCCCTTTGAGGACCTACGGACCCCTCTGACATACCTCCAGCCACACTAGTTGGATTACCTTGCTCTGACTCACCACCACCGTTTGCGGCTCTAACATTGAAGGGTTCTATCCTACCTCCTTACATAAGACAGAAGAAATAAATTCGCAGGTCAGAGTCACATCCTTTCCACTTTGGTAGTATGTAATACATGTGTATGTATAATGCAATTGTTTATCGAAAGCTTAGGTCTAGAATCGCTTAAACCACAGCTCTGATACCAATAACTTGTAACGCCCTTCACCCGACTTCCGTTACGGTTGGAAATCTGGAACTGAGAACGTTACTTTCCCAATAAAATCGTTTCTGTTACTTTTGAAAAACTATTATCATTCTAAAGCTCTTTACCAATAAAGGAATTTTTTTTTTTTTTAAACATAAATCCAGCAGAGTTTCCTCTGTTTTTCTGAAATCCTAAAATCCGTTTCCTGTAATTAAAACTCTAACATTTCTAGAACATCAATTTCGAAACACTCATTCGGACCTCCCGTCCGTTTCCAAAACATTTCATTACTCAAATATATCATAAACATTTATGTGCATACACAATCCAAAAGTAAACTTTTAATAAATATACATAAGCTTTTATACAGAACTTTGTTATAATTAAATAAAATACGATAATTTATACAAATATACATGTATCCCAAAAATATATGATCATATGCAATATATTTATATATCTACCAAAAGCGTAGAGGGGATGGTGACTATCTGAGCCTTTGCGTGCAAGCTATTTCCTCTATCTGAAGATGGAGTCAAAAGATTCAACCTGCGTGCGGTAAATCAATGCGCTAAGCATAATTGCTTAATATGTATACACATAATCTAATTTCTCAATTTCAAATATAATTTCATTCGTAACTAAAAACATTCTAACTTTAACATTCATAAATATATATACATATATATACGTTGCGCAAAAATACTTAAACATATAGTTCACAATTTTTCGAGTTTAACATTTTTTAAAACATTGAACATTTCATTTCACATAACATTTTCATTTCATTGCTTATAACATTTTTCAGTGCCCTTAGTAAACATATATTTGATACTCATGTATTGGTATATAGGTTTCCGCCATCAGACACGCGGTGGTTATCCGTCGGAATAACGGTCGACCCCGGCATCGGCCATTTGGTGATTATCCACCGGATCGTATATCATATCACATAATCGTTCAGGACCGGACACGAGGTGTCTCTCATAGTCCATAATGAATCAATTTAGTGTATGCAAATAAACGGTGCAGCTGCTGATTTCCCTATTGACATGTCAATTACTAATTCCCATTTATCGATATCTAAGTTTACAAGGGCTATTTACAACATAACGTTTAATTCACGTTTACAACTTTGGTTTTTGTACCAAGTTTCTCATAACAAATCAATTTCACGTTTCATTTCAAGTATAGCCAAATACATTTGTAAATGCATTATATTAAAACGATATAACAATCTCATTTAAGAAATTCATTACACAATGAAAACACTTTCAAATAAAATTAACGATAATGTGTATACCGACCTCAAACGGATTCGATCTTTGAATCGTATACTCCCTTACGCTTTACCCTTATTCTTTGGTTGAGAATCCGGTTCGTCGGGTTCTCCTTGACTTTTCAATAAAAACAACGTAACGAAAGTTTATTTAATATATTTCTAGCGTTACTTAGTGCACTATAACTATATGTTCTCCTATAATGCATCCTAAGCACTTCCAATGGATATCACTTCGAAACAGCTCATAATATCATTTTTATGACTATCTTTACCGTATTGAAAATAATCTCAAAACAATCCCATTAAAATAGCTTATGACAGCCCAACAATCAATACAAAAACAGCATTCAAAGAACTTAAAACATCACGTATAACGTTTCTAAAAACAGCATGTAACAACCCTTTTAAAAAAAAAAATAGCTTGCTACTCCTCATTTTGACAGTCCATAACTAGCATAATTATAACTCATATAATAACACCTTAACATCTCATTTGTATAAGACGAAAACAGCCTTTAAACAATTCAAGAACAGTCCTTAAACATGCTAAAAACTGCACATAATTCCCATGAAAACTGCATGTCCAAAACAGCCCATAAATTTAGTCATATCGTCTTTCATTTACGCGAATTACTCTAACAAACCATCATGAAATCTCTCAATCATATTCGTCATAGATATTCAATTGAATCACATTCAAATATCGCTTAACATCATGGCATTTTAATCACAATTCATTTGACACTAAATCGTAAACTAACACCTTTCGAAATTATGGAAAACTCGATCGAAACACTTGAAAACAATCTATCGATATTCAAATAACTTTTCAATACTTTAAAGCATATCGTTGCGAATCATTTTTCATGCCTACAATTTTGAAACGAAAAGCAAAACATAACAGCCCCTATACGGGTTTCGTAACACAAATTCAACATCGAAAATCAATC
This sequence comes from Dimocarpus longan, assembly GCA_022984855.1. NCBI lineage: Eukaryota > Viridiplantae > Streptophyta > Magnoliopsida > Sapindales > Sapindaceae > Dimocarpus > Dimocarpus longan. The sequence goes on along the minus strand of CM041017.1, from coordinate 12,585,451 downwards.
GCAAACACGTCAAAACTTAATCAGACGAACCTCCGTACTAACGAGGTTCTAAATCCTATATCCCAAACATATCATCATCAAAATTCATCCTCAACTCAATCTTAATCATTATTCAACGAAACGAAATCAATAAAATCACAACGTACCTTTCGAAACTCACTTGGAAAGCTTCGAAACTTCAAAAAACACTCGCAAACAATCACGACGGTGACGACGCTCTCACAGCAGCAAGCTGTCTTCCCTTGATGTTGTTTCACTTCAGGTCTGAATGTTGTTTTCAGCTTGACAGCAGCTCAGCAGTAGCTCACAAAATGGCAACAATTGGTTCACGATGACAGCACACGGCAGAAATCGACAGCAACGGAGACAACAACTGGTTCACGACAGCAAGTTCAAAACGACAGTAGCAGCACGACAGCAACGACACCAGCCCTTGACAGCAACAGCACCTTCATCACGCAAGCAATAGCAGCAACAATGACAGCAGCGACAGCACTTTCACGCCAGCAGTAGCAGATTCACGCCAATAGCAGCAGATTCAGATCTCGACAGCACCACTCCACGGTCTGGCAGCAGCAGATCTTCAGTCCTTGGTTGCATGCATGGCTGGAGTTCTCAGATCTGAAGTATTGAGCTGCTAGCACTCTCTCTTACCCTTCTCACGATTGCACACACGCACAAGCTTATCGATTTTGATCGCTCATCCCGCATGTAGCAAGGTAGCTCTTGGTCAAGGTCTGATCTGCACTCATTCCTTGCATGCACTCAGTTTTGGTCGCTGCACTCACTCACCTTCTCTTCACGGTTTCAGCTCACACTTCCTCTGGTCTGCTACATTTTTCCTTGACCGAACAGCAGCTGTTCTCTTGCTCGACTCCTTCTGGCTTTTACATGAGCTGGTTTGCACGCCCAAACAGCTCTTCAAGTCCTCAAGAGCTGCACTTCCACAATCTTCATTTTACTCTCTCTCTCGGTTCTCTCTAATATTTCTCACGGGTCTCTCTCTTCCTTTGGTTTCTATTGACCGAGAATGAACTTTTTTTCTCATCAATAGCTTGCTTTCATTTAATATATGATTAATAACCATCACACACTTGTCACATTCTCATCCACCATTCAATTTTTCAATTTATTTAATTCCCATGCCATCATTCTCGCTTTAAGATTTTGCTTTCGCTCGGATTCGCTTCGGGTCCGCCTGGAAATTTAATAAAAATCAAAATTCACATACGGGAACTTTATTAGATTCCAAATAAATATTTGAATCCGGACGCTCTAATTTATTTTATGAGATTGGATTAAATAATTATCCCCGGACCCGTCTGGAGAATTTTATAAAAATTCAATTACTCCTCCGGATCTGGACGGATAATTAATTACATCATCCCTTAATTAATAATCAATATTTAATAAATTATTTGGACACTGAAACAGCATGTTACAATGATTGAATAATTTATCGATAATGTAACCATTCATAAAATATGTCATATGGAATAGAGAGTGCCTACTCATTGCATTATAATATGTCATGCATCATATGTATTATTTTATTTTACTATTAAATTGTTTATTAGTATAAATAGAAGAATAATACATAAAATGTCTTTTAAATAATTTGAATTGATTTTAGTAGAAAATCATAGATTTCAAATTAAAAATTGGATTTCAATAATTGGCATTCATAATGTGAATTAGATTTTAATTAGTTAAAATCATGTAACTTCATATTAAATCTAGTATTTATAATTTTGATTATTTAGATTAGATTTATAAATTGAATTAGATTTTTAAGTGTTAAAAATCTGGTAATTCATTATGTGTTAATAAGTTTTGGACTTTAGCAACACACAAATTTTTAGTAACTTAGATTATCTTCATAACCATTAATAATTTAAGACGATGACTAGGAGTATTATATAGAAAACTCTTATCCTAAAATAGTGAATGAGAGAGTGATATATGACAATATATCTCGTGGTCTCCATCATTAGTTCAACACCGTAAAACTTAAATGGCACCTCGAGACGGCTTTGTTATCTTTCCCCTACGGGTGGTATCCATTTAAGTTAATCAAGGTTGACTTCCTAATGGATAGGATTCCTAAATGTATCTTGGAATTGACCTACCCTATGGCGAAAATTCTCGAGTTAAGTTCATGGAATCCGAAATGGTGGATTACACTCATTAAAAAAATTATTAATTGTTAATTATTTTCCTGACCGAAGAACGGTAGTTAAATAATATAGGAAATAAGTAATGTCTCGGTCTAACATAAAATATTTGACCTATCCCACAGCGGCATTTATTTGTGGAATGTTAGATTATCGTGGCATAGTAATTATTTTCTATGGTATTTTCTAATTCATTATTCGTGTATCATGCATCATGTTTAATTTTATACCAAAATATCATGATATTAATTTTTGCAAATTGATATTAAATGTTTATTTTATTTTATTTATTTTCAGCAATGGTATCTCCGTTGATTTCTATACTTGCTAATGATAAATTAAACGGGGAAAATTATATCAAATGAAAAAGTAACATGAATGCAGTCCTAGTCTATGAAGACCTTAAGTTTGTCACGACTCAACATTGTCCTCCCCAACCAGCAAAAAATGCTAAACGCCCTGCATGCAAGGCCTATCAGAAATAGGTAACAGTTGATGAGAAGGCTCACTGCTATTTGTTGGCAAGGATGTCCGAGGTGCTTGCTACCAAGCACAAGGCAATGACAACAGCAACTCTCAAATACTGGAGTCATTGCAGGGCATGTTTGGACAACCTTCTGAGCAGCAACAACACGAAGCTATTCGTGTTGTTATGACTGCTAGGTTAAAGGAGGGTACATCTGTTCGAGAACGTGTCTTGAAAATGATGACACACGTCAGCACGACTGAAAGCCATGGTTGGGCTATAGATAAGCGTAGCCAAGTGAGTATGATACTAGAAACTCTTTTGAAGAGTTTCATGTAATTTAAGAGCAACTATGTTATGAACAAATTGACTTACTCACCTATGCAATTGCTCAATAAGCTAACTACTTATGAGTCTATGAATAAGGACAAAAATAAGTCTGGTGAAGCAAATGTTGCTGAGACTTCTTCTTCTAGTAAAAACAAGAGGAAGAGAAACATTGGAAAGGCTAAAGCTAAGGTTAAGCCTAAGAAGCAAGCCACTCAGAAAAAGAGCAAAAATGTCTCTAAGGCCACTAAGCCCAAAGGAAATTGTTTTCATTATGGTGTTGATAGGCATTAGAAGAGGAACCGTCCCAAGTACCTCAAGGAGCTCCAAGAGAAGAAGATGAAATGTAAATATGATTTACTAGTCATTGAATCTTGTTTAGTGAATGATGAATCATCCCCTTTGATAATTGATTCAAGAGCCACTAATCATGTTTGTTCTTCTTTGCAGTTGATTAATTCATATAGGCAACTTGATGAGGGTGAGTTCAATATGCGAGTCGGGACTAGGGAAGTCGTTTCAACAAAGGCAGTGAGAGAAGTTAGACTTCATTTCAATAATAATTGTTTTATTGTATTGAACAATGTTTCTTTTATTCCAAGTTTTAAGAGAAATTTGATTTCTGTATCTAAACTTTTGGAATTTAATTATTCTATTTTCTTTTATAATAAATAAGTTATTATTTCTAGAAATGGTTTGAAAATTTATTCAGGGATGCAAGAAAATGATTTATATGTATTAAGATCGTTAATGCATAACCCACTGCTTAATACTGAAATGTTTAAAGTTGAAAAACCAAAAACAAAACAACAAAAGATTTCTTAAAACGATGACATATATCTTTGACATCTAAGATTTGGTCATATTAACCTTAACAGATTAAATAGAATTGTAAAAGGTAGACATTTAAATGAGTTAAAAATCGGTACTTTACCTGTTTGTGAATCATGTTTAAAAGGTAAAATGACCAAAAGATCTTTTACTGGAAAATGGCTTAAAGCTAAGGAACCGCTAAAGTTTATACATTCGGACGTCTGCGGTCCTATGAATATTAAAGCTAGAGGCGGTTATGAATATTTCGTCACCTTTATTGATGATTATTCAAGATATGAGTATGTTTACCTAATGCAACGAAAGTCAGAAACTTTTAAAAAGTTCAAAGAGTTTTGAGCTGAAGTTGAAAATCAATTGGGTAAAACATTGAAAACTCTACGATCAGATCATGGAGGCAAGTATCTCGATACAGAGTTTGAGGATTACTTGCTTGAGCATGGGATTTTATCCCAACTGACTGCTCCTGAAACACTCCAACAAAACAGTGTTGCAGAAAGGAGAAATCGGACCCCTTTGGATATGATGAGATCTATGTTTAGCTTTCCATCATTACCTAGTTCATTCTGAGGATATGCATTGCAAACTACAATGTATATTTTGAATATTATGTCATCTAAGTTAGTTCCAAATATGCCTTTAAAGTTATGGAAAGGTCGTAAAGCTAGTTTACAACATTTTTGCATATGAGGATGTCCATCACATGTGCTGAAGAACAAGATTGGGAAGTTGGAACCACGTTCAAAAGTTTGCCTATTTGTAGATTATCCTAGAGAGATTAGGGGCGGACTCTTTTATAGTCCTGAAGAAAACAAAGTGTTTGTATCAACAAACGTTACTTTTTTGAAGAGAACTATATGAGAGATTACAAACCTCGAAGTAAGGTTGTACTCGAGCAGTTACTTCCTGGGTCGAACAGTACCCTGTCAGCAACAGTTGTTGAAAATGACATAATACAGACCACGTTTGAGCGTCAGACAGATTCTCATCAGAATTATTTACCACCTCATCATAATGGGAGGGTTATTAGACTTCCGGTTCACTACAGAGAGATCGGAGAGGTACAAATTGCTATCTCTAATGAAAGTGTTGATGATCCACTGACATATCATGATGCAATAGAGGATTCTGATAAGGAGGAATGACTTAAAGCCATGAATCTCAAGATGGAGTCTATATACTCCAACTCTGTCTGGGAACTTATAGATTAACCAAATGGGCTAAAACCTATAGGTTGCAAGTGGATCTACAAGTGGAAGAGAGGAGTGGATAGAAAGGTTGAGACCATTAAAGCTAGACTAGTGGCAAAGGGTTATACCCAGAAAAAGGGATTTGACTATGAGGAAACTTTCTCGCCAGTAGCTATGCTTAAGTTCATTCAGATTCTTCTTTCCATTGTTGCATGTCTCGACTATGAGATTTGGCAAATGGATGTCAAAATTGCGTTTTTGAACGGTAACCTTGATGAAAGTATCTATATGGTACAACCGGAGGGATTCGTGTCTCAAGATTAAGAGCAAAACAAGTTGCAAAGGTCCATTTACGGACTTAAGCAAGCATCTTGATCTTGGAATATAAGGTTTAATACTTCGATCAAGTCTAATGGTTTTGAGTAAAATATTGATGAACCTTATGTATACAAATGAATTATCGATAAGAAAGTGGTTTTCCTTATACTTTACATTGACGATATTTTAGACTTCTTTTTACAAAACATTTATTAGGGGGCAAGGGTAATAATTTTTTGTTTTCCTAATCAAAATCCGGCAGCATGCCGGGTGTTTATTAAGATATGCTACCCTGCAAGTTCAAAGCAATTTAAAAACACTTCTATGGCAAACAATTCTCAACTACCAAGGGCCTCTAGCCCTCATCCACAATCAGCCACAACATGAATATATATATAATTTCAAACTTTTATGGAAACTCAATTTTTTGAATTAAAACATTTTCATAAAACGTGCATCCAACTACTAATATGTAAACTCTATTTAAACTTATTTTAAATGTACATCATTTACACCATACTCATATACAACATATGCATGATTAGAAGTGTGAGCTATACAACAAGAAATAGTCATCCGTCACTCGATTCACGTGTCGGTCTGAGCCTCGTCTGCTGGACGACTCACTCCTGTACCTGAAGGAACATTTTAAGAAATACATAGCAAACAAATGGTGAGTATAACTCAGTGAGATAAATAATAAACAACTTTATAAACTAAAGTATTTTTTTGAAATACTTTTTATTTCTTTCAATTAAAACTATTTCTGAAATTCATTTTGAATTTCTTTCTAAAACTTTCTCATTTCTCGTTTTGATGGTAACCTAGGGAAACTACTCTTATCGTGGCCGCATAAATTTCTAGCTAAGCCATTAGGAATTAGGGAATCTACCCTGTGTAATTTCCGATGTGCGACTTTGGGCATGCGTTACCCCTACACAATCGATTTAAACTACACTACCCTATACGTGCAGAGGGTCGCTCAACTGACTCCCTCTCTCAGTTAGTAACTCTCTCACATCTACCATACACGCATAGAGCATTCTATTAGGTACTCAACTAGGGCTAGGGTAAACCATCGTTGTAAGGAAATACTTTTTCTCGGTATTCTCAAATAATCTAGTTTTTAAGGCAAAAAGCCTAAAAACTTTAAAGTCGCATAATTTCTTTACATGAATATATATTTACTTTAACAATTCATATAATAGGATCCAACTATATTAAAATCTATAAATCAATTACATAATGAAGTAAATGCATATAACATTAAAATAAGCTTTAAACAAACTAAGCTTGAGGAGAAGTGGATTTCTACTCACAAAGCGCTTTCCGATCGCTAACTTCCAATTCGAGGAACTCTCTTCACCTCTTACACGTCTCGATGTCCGTTGGAAAAACTTTCAATTCACCTAACATTTAAATCACCAACTTTTTTACTACTTCATTCCAATATAAACTCTAACGGAATTCTTTAAAACTAATTAAGCAACAATTCACTCCATCACAAGCCCTTATTTTATACCATTCATTTCCATGAAGTTTTCATGTCCAAACACATTTAAATACACACTTAAAACCACCAAATTGAAAGAAAATAAAAAGGAGGACAGCTTGTTCATTATATAGTCATACGATTACCTTTGAGTGTTACACGCATTCCATGTAATGCAATTTATCATCTATGACTTAATCACCCTCAAATACACATTTAAGCACATACTTATGACCTTAAAATCAACTTAAAATCCCATAATTTCAACTTATATGCAGCTGTCCTTTACTTTAGTCGAAAATCACACGAACACCCTATTTTTTATTTTCTTTCGGCTCTAACACGTAATCACATTCCATCATGCATTTATACACTTAATAATCAATTAATCTCCATTTATTTAAACCAAACACAACCCACACACACACAAATACATACTGCCGAACACAAACATAACACATACTCATTCCTTTTCACTCAACTCACGGCACACACACACTTTACATTAACTCTACACAACAATTTCTTCCATTTCAGCTTTTCAAGAATAAAAATCAATTAAACCCAACATAACTTACTTGAGTTTGATATCAGCCACTTATCAGAGACTTTCCCGGCATCCATATCCTTCCATTTCAACTGTCAAACTTGAACTACAACAACATTAACCATAACTCTTGAAATTGACAGCTTTAAACTCAAGAAAACAACTCACAAACTCAAGTTATTTCTCTTACCTACTGTTCATCATTATCCTCACGCCTACCCCTGCCATTTTCCACCATTTCTTAGCTTCATCTAGCTGCTTCCAGCTCAGCTTTTTATGGTCTCAGCTCACCCGAAATCTGGCTTCTTCACTCGCGGTCTGCCGAGCTCGTCAATGCCCATCGCGACTTCAGCTTCTTCTCGTTTTCTAGTCTGACTTCCTCACTTCCAGATCTGATTTTCTGGGCTGAAATCAGATGCTCATTCAGCTCCTTTAAGCCTTCATCTGACCATGATAACACCCCTTAGCTGATTGATCTTCTTGCTTCATGTGATCGTCGAAGAGAGAGCTTGAAATTGCCGAGTGAGAGGTGGTCTGTCTTCGATCTGATTTCGGGTCTGCTGGTGAGTGTCTGGCAGTCCAGATCTGAGCTGGAAGAAGACCCACTTAATTGCTTCACAAATTGCCCAAACGCCCCTCAACGTTTCTCAATTATGCCAGCTTAAATTTCAATAAACTTTTCACATGTTTACCCCTATTTTACTAACATTTTAATTACTCTCACTTATTCTTTTCCAATCATGTCCCTACTCATTTTAACTTATACTTAACATTCTCTAATAACTTCTTTTAATCCTTATAAACTTATATTACTCATACAAATTTATCCCATAAAAAAAAAATAAATACGTTAAATCCGTCAATTTCCATAACATTTGTAATATCGATAATATTAACCATTATTTCTCTTAAGAGTATTTCTAAAATATTTCACACTTACCAATTCATCAAATTAACCTCATAAACATTCAATTAGACTTATAATTATTCACTTGCATCACATAAAAAAAATATCTCACAACGGTGGAATATTTTAAACATACGATTGCATTTAACGTTTTTATCTCTATATAGATATATATTCCTAAGCATGAAGGACTTGGTCTTAACAAATGATATTGGAGTATTGTCAGACGTAAAGAGCTGGCTCGCTAGCCAATTCCAAATGAAAGATTTGGGAAAGGCCAGTTATGTCCTTGGGCTCCAAATAATACGGGATCGTAAGAACAAACTGTTTGCGCTGTCTCAGGCATCATATATCGATAAGATTCTTGTGCGATTTTCGATGTAGAACTCCAAGAAAGGTAATTTACCTTTTCGTTATGGAGTTCATTTGTCTAAGGAACAGTGTCCTAAGACACCTCAAGAAATTAAGGATATGAGATGGATTCCCTATGCCTCTGTAGTAGGCAGTCTCATGTATGCTATGTTATGCACAAGACTAGATATATGTTATTCGATGGGAATAGTTAGTCGTTATCAAACCAATCCAGGATTTGATCACTGGGTGGCAGTAAAACATATTCTCAAGTATCTCCGAAGAACGAGAAATTATATGCTTAGATATTCTGGAGAGGATTTAATCCCATTAGGATATGCAGATTCTGATTTTCAATCGGATAAGGATTTTAGAAAATCCATATTTGGATCAATATTTACTCTTGGTGGTTGAGCCATTGTATGAAGAAGTGTTAAGCAATCATGCATTACTGACTTCACTATGGAAGCCAACTATGTAGTAGCTTATGAAGTGGCTAAAGAAATGGTATGGCTACGTAAATTCTTGACTGATCTGGAGTTGTTCTAGATATAGATAAACCACTTACCCTTTATTATGATAATAGTGGTGCAGTGGCCAAGTACAAGGAATCAAGAAGCCACAAACGAGGGAAGCATATAGAGAGGAAATATCATCTCATTAGGGAGATCGTACAAAGGGAAAAGGCAAACGTGTTAAAGATTGTATCACAAGATAATCTTGCTGATCCGTTTAGGAAAACCTTAACGGATAAAGTGTTTGAAGGTCATCTAAAGGGTCTAGGATTACGAGATATGTCTCATTTACTCTAAGGTAAGTGAGAGATTGTTAGGTTATGTGCCTTAAGAGCTTGTAATAATATAAACGGTTTTATAATAATAAAGTATTCATTTTATTCAATTTATACATTTTGCAAAAATTGTGTATATCATGAGAAACATCCTTGATTATTGATGTAATTTCAAACTAAGTATATAAGTGTTATATGCAAGCGGATTTAGTTTGAGATAAGTAATCTAAAGAGTCCGTAGGAAGCAAATTAAGTTGGGTACTTTATTTGTGATAAATCTACAGTTACGGTCCATTTCGTATTAGATACGATAGTCTTATCTAAGACTATTCATGTAGTGACATGGAAATGGAGGTACCTCATATAATAAAGATTATATAGGATTGAACCACGATAACTATAAGTCTCTTATCAATATCCGTTAAACTTAAAGATTCATATTTATCAACCAGATGATCATATATGAATTGATCTTAATCCTAAGTGTATTATGGACTCATGCTTGTTGAGTTATATATTTTAATTTACATGGGTGAGATCGGTGTGGATCTGGTCAATAACTTCATATTTTAGGGATATGATTTAGTAAGTAGTTGAGAACATTCTACACGATAGTAAAATCCACTCCTTCTTGCGAGAAGTAGAGAAATTGTTTTCTTAAGGGTTGATTCAGGTCTTGAACAATATAAGCGCTCAACTTTTTGTTCATATGAAAATGGAAAGATAAATTCCTAAGTTGTTATGGATATATTGTTCATTAGAGAATCAATGGTACTTAAGGATTAAGAAATAATTAGAGGGATAAAACGGACATTTTGACCTAGCTCTAATTATAAACTATTTATGGTGGGTCAAATCATATATAGTGATTAAATCAATGGACACTGAAAATTTCAGATTGTATAAAAACATTTACAGTTTTGAGAGTGCAATCTTAAGTTTTTAGTGGAGTAACTCTGAGATTAATAATAGTGAATTATTAATTAAAGAGTTTAATTAATAATTTCGATATTATTGGAGCTCAAAACTATAGGTCTATTGGGTTCCCTTGATAGCTCATTTCACTATAAAAAACTTGTATATAGAATATTGTAATTGGATCGTCCAATTACAATTGTTACGTAAGTAACAAAATTTGTGTTCACTTGGTATTTGAATAATATTGATTATTCAAATTATTTAATAATTAATTAGTTAATTATTGATTATAAATTAATAATTATTTAATTAATTTATAAGAGGTTTTGAATTCGATTTTCAGTAGTGACCGGGTATAGATTAATTATGAATTAATTAGAGGTCACAAGTTTAATTTCAAAATATAACATGAATTAATTTTAAATTAATTATATTATATGGAGCAAAAGTTTAATTTTAATTAATATGGGGTTTAATATTAATTATGATTAATTAAAACCCTAAGTGGTTGCCTATAAATAGAAAATAAATAGTCTTCTTTTATTATTAGAAGTTATTTTGGTTTTTGTTGTACGTTCTTTGAAATAGAAAAAAAATTTTATTTTCTACAACATAATACAGAAAAGAAGAATCTGTATCTTTCTTCTTTATATAACCAAAATCATTACTCATCTCTTACAAATATTATTTATTATTTTTTGAAAAGATATCAATAGAAAGTGAGCACAATTCTATATAAATGTGTCTACTCACTTATTTCCTGGTGTAGAGATATATCAAGGAAGGCTAGGTGGTGAGCAATCCATAGAAATCAATACATAAGATAAAAATCTGATTTTTATTTTCTTATATTATTTTATTGCATTGTTTTATGGATCTAGGGTTTTTAAGTTTTCTAAAAAAATTTTAAAACTCAATGTTCCGCAAAAATACTTAGTTTTATAAGGTTTTATAAAAACAATTGTTGTTTTTCCCTTCAATGGTGGCAGGTATAATTTCTGTATTTGATTGTGGTGTACGTGCATTAATGTACCTTAGGACTACTCATTCGTTTGTCTCCACAAATTTTACTATAAGCATGGATGTTGAATTGAAACCCTTAGATTGTAGTATAATAATATCAAACCCTACGAGAGGTTCAATTGTTGTCGAAAAAATGTATAGGGATAGTAAAATGACGATAGAAGGACACGAGTTCTGGGTAAACTTGATGTTGTTAGATATTCATGATTAGACGAAATATTAGGTATGGATTAGTTGTTGAAGAATCATGCTATTATGGATTGTTTCTAAAAAGAGGTAAGATTTGTTAAATCAAGGAAGATAGATGTTATTTTTCGTGGGATAGGGAAAAAAAGAGAAAATGTCACTAAATGACACTTTTAAATATTTGATTGACAATCTTGTCCCATTTCAATAAAGTTAACAATTGAGTTCCAAGTCTTATTTTTTTTTACACAAGTATCCTTGATAAAATTGGTGAGAATGCTACATTTTTTTAAAAATGGCTCAATTGTTAAATTTATTGTAAAAATATTTTGGTATTTTTACATATGATTTAGGACTCAATTATTACGCTTTTTAACAAATGACATAAATGTTAGGTCATTAATTTAATGTGCTATTTTTTTACTTGTTCCTAGGGAAAATGTTTCTACTAGTTGATGACTACAATGACAACTAGTAGAATGTTTCGAAAGATCTAGGTTAGCACTTGTAATCAGTGTTGGTAGATTAGACTGAATTGATTTTGATATAGAAAGTATGATATAATGTATGGTAGTAATATGTGATTCATTAGATTGTTTGGAAATCCAAATATTGAGATGGCCATTATTGGAGTATATATTGGTGATAAATGCCGATTATGTAATTACAGAATATGCCGTGAAATTGTGATTGTTCATGACAATTGAATCGATTATGAATTAAGAATTGTTGACGTCGGAATTTAGTCGACTAGGTTCGTTTATGGCCCAAGCTACAGTTTTGGATTGTAGTAGTATAGTAAGTAAAGCAGAAAGCAAAAGAAAGGAGGTCAAGGAAGAGGAAAGAACACCAAAGATTTTTAAGTGGTTCGGCCCAAAAAGATGCCTATGTCCACTATTCACTTTCTCACTATTTTGACAGAGTAACGGCACTCCAGAAAAAAAAAAAAGTTTTTTTTACAAAGAGAGTCCTCCCTTATTTATAAAGAATGGGAGGAGCTATAGTAACGTATAATAAGACAATGTACAGTAAATCAACTTGTAATGATGGATTTACATTTAATGTAGATGACAATGTTAGGTCTAAATCTGCCAAAACATGGGTTTAGGCGGCTAATCCATATAGGTTAGGTGAAATTTTCGTAATCCAGGCTGTAATCTCTGACGGGATTGGTGTGTACGACACGTTTTGAGCTGTAATTGGCCTAAAGCTCTGACCATAGTTGACTTGCATTATAGGAGATGTGACAGAAGCGAACACCTCAGCAAGAAGGATGCCCTGTCAATCTGATGAGTGAATAGGGTTCTGTCGAGCTGATCGTGCTACTGGTTGCTGATAAAGGTAATAAGCAAGCTGTCCAACGATCTAGTGAACTAGCAGACAACTGGCCTTATAGATGAGCTGATAAGTGAGTACATGCAGCACGGGCCGAGCAGATGGCCAACCCCTCAGACGAGCTCATTCACGAGCTAATAAACGAGCACCTGGACTGGCAGACTACTGAGCAGATAAGCGATCAGTTAATGAGCAGAGAGGGAATGCTGGTTAGCGGGCATATATAGACGGATGACTACAGGGCCAACAGATTAACGAGCAGATAGTCGAGTATAGTGTTGGGCTTCTTAGGCTTCTAGTCATGGGTTTCATCCTTAAGGCTTTCTATGGCTTATTTGGCTTGATCTCTTAAAACACCTATAACATAAGCCCCTTAGCTCTTGGTGCGTCTTACAGACCAAGAGCTACAAGCTTTTACATGAGCTACTTTAGCGGGAACAATTATTTCACTTTTTCAAATTCTACTTTAATTCTGGGACACCATTTCCCCAGCTAGCGGTTATAGGACACACCACACGCCATACGCATTAAATGCACATCTTTTAACTGGCTGTTGCATGATGACAAAATCTCGGGAATAGCGCTTAGTTGTTAGATCCGGGACGGTTACACAACTGTCTTGATCCAACGGCTGGAGTTTCAACGACTATAAAAAAGGGCTGAAACTTTTCATTTTCCTCTCTTTCTGTGTAACGCCCTTCGCCCGACTTCCGTTACGGTCGAAAATCCAGAACGGAGAACGTTACTTTCCTTTATAAATCCGTTTCTGTTACCTATTTAAAAACTTATTATCAAAATTATAAAACTCATTATCAAGATAGCGGAAATTTTTTTTTTTTTTAAATAATTTTGGCAGAGTTTCCTCTGTTTTTTTGAAATCCAAAATTTCATTCCCTGTAAATAAAACTCCAACATTTCTAAAACATCAATTTCAGAATTTTCAATTCGGACCTCCGGTCCATTTTCCAAACATTACATTACTCAATTATATCATAAACATTTATATGCATATATATTCAAAAGCAAGCTTTAAGGAATATACATAAGCTTTTACAAAAGTGAAATACAATAATTTACATAAATATATATATGTTCCAAAATGCATGATCCTACACAATATATATATAACTACCAAAAGTGTAGGATGGATGGTGACTGTCTGAACTTCCGCGTATCAGCTACTTCCCTGTCTGGGAATGGAATCACAAGGTTCAACCTGCGCGCGATAAATTAACGCGCTAAGCATATTCGCTTAGTGGTATACACATAATCTAATTTCTCAAATTTCAAATATAATTTAATTCGTAATTAAAAGCATTATAACTTTACCATTTCATAAACATAGATATATATATGCTGCATAAAAATATTTAAACATATGATTCACACCTTTTTCGAATTCAACATATTTCAAAACATTAAACATTTCATATCATGTAACAATTTCATTTCATCGCTTATCACATTTTTCTCAGTGCCCCTTAGTAAACATATATTCGATACTCATGTATTGGCATATGGGTTTCCGGCATCGGACACGTGGTAGTATCCGCCGAAATAACGGTCGACCCCGGCAACGGCCGCTCGGTGATTATCCACCGGGTCGTATATCATAACACATAATCGTTCAGGATCGGACACGTAGTGCCTCTCATAATCCATAACGAATCAATGTAAATAAACAGTGCAGCTGCTAAGTTCCCTATTGACATGTCAATTACCAATTTCCATTTATCGATATCTATGTTTACAAGGGCTATTTATCTCACAACGTTTGTATCACATATTTTTCACTTTGATTTTTGTATCAAGATTTTCATAACAAATCAATTTCGCGTCTCATTTCAAGTATAGTCAAATACGTTTGTAAATGCTTTGTATTAAAATGATATATTTTTAGTACCAAGGTTTTCATAACAAATCAATTCCAATTTTTCATTCAAGTATAGACAAATAGGTTTGTAAATGCATTGTATTAAAACGATATATCAATCTCATTTAATGAAAATCATTTCACAATGAAAACACTTTCAAGTAAAATTAAAGATAATGTGTATACCGACCTCAAAAACGATTCAATCTTTCGAATTGAAAACTCCTCCTAAGCTTTGCTCTTATTCTCGGGTCGAGAATCCGGTTCGCCGGGTTCTCCTTGACCTTTCATTAAACAAACATAGCAAAATCTATTTAGCAAGTTTCTAGCGTTACATAATGCTATAACTATATGCTCTCCTTTATGCATCCTAAATACTTCCAATGGATATCACTTCAAAACAGCTCATAATATCCTTTTTATGACTATCTTTATCGTGTTGAAAATAATCACAAAACAACCCATTAAGATAGCTTATAACAGCTCAACAATCAATACGAATATAGCATGCAAATAACTCAAAACAGCACGAATAACGTTCTAAAAACAGCACGCTACTCCTCACTTTACATTCCATAACTAGCATGCTTATAGCTCATAAAATAATACTTTATCGGCTCATTCGAATAGCACGAAAACAACCTTTAAACACTTCAAAACAATCCTTAAAACATGCTAAAAACAACGTATAATTTCCATGTAAACTATATGTCCAAAACAGCCCAAAAATCGTCATATCGTTTTTCATTTACGTAAATTAATTCTATCAAACCCTTATGAAACCATTCAATTAATTTCATCATAGATATTCATTCGACTCACATTCAAATATCGTTTGACAACATGGCATCTTAATCACAAGTCATTCGACATTAACTCGCAAACTAACGCCTTTCGAAAGCACGAAAAACTAGGTCGAAACACTTGAAAATATTGTAACGATATTCAAATAACTTTCCAATATTCTAATGCTTATCATTGCGAAACAATTTTCATGCCGACCATTTCAAAACGAAAAGAAAAACATCACAACTCATCCTTCCTAACATAACAGCCCCTATACGGCTTCGCAACGTGAATTTCAACATCACAAATCATTCGCAAACACGTCAAAACTTAAATCAAACGAACCTCCGCACTAACGAGGTTCTAAAATCCTATTTCCCAAACATATTATCATCACAATTCATTCTCAATTCAAGCTTAGTCATTATCCAACAAAACGAAATCAAATAACTCATAACATACCTTTCGAAGCTTACTTTTGAAAGACTCGAAACTAGCGCGAAAACTGTCCCAATTATCTCCTTTTATTAACGAGCTTCCTTCAATCCAAACGGACATCATTAACGTCCAAATACTATTTAAATCATGATTACAATACTAACGGGGCAGCGACTTACCTTCGTTTGAGCTGTTTTTCGCTTCAAAACAGCTCGCGAACAATTTCGATGACAAAGACAGCAACTCGGCAGCAGTTCGCACAATGACAGCAACTTATTTACGATGACAGCACACGAAGACAGCATCGACAGCTCGCAGCAGCGTCGACGACAACAGCCACCAGCAGCTCACGCCAGCAGCAAGGCAGCAACGACAGCAACACAGCACCACAGCGCACAGCAAAAACAGCACAACAGCACGACAGCAATGGCAGCACTTCGCGACGCAAACAGCTTCGCGACAGCAGCAAAAACAGCATGTTATCGACAGCACGACAGCACAACAATTACAGCAACTACAGCACAATCGTAACCATGACAGCAAGCAACAATCACGACAGCTCAACAACAAGCTCGACAGAACTTCGACAACAACGACAACACAACAACAACGAAAATTCCAGCAATAACAACAGCACAACCAACCTTGAAACTGCCAGCAGCTCCTATGGCAACAGCTCCCATGGCAGCAGCTCCAGGTCATGGCAGCAGCTCTCGTCCACAGCGGCAGCACTAAACAGCAGCAGCACCAGGCAGCAGCAGCGACAGCACCAGATCTTCAGTCCTTGCTTGCATGCAAGGTCAGATCTTTCATCTGAAAGTTAGGACAGCACATGCATGTGCTGGATCTCCTTCACCAGCTCACGCTCAGCATCCAAACAGCTCACGGTTCCAGCTGAACTTTTCTTTGCATGCATGGACAGATTTGGTCTTCTTCTTCTCTCGATCACTCTCTCAAGTTCTCTCTATGAAGGCTCTCGGATTCGTTTTGATGAAGCATGGTGACCGAGTCCACTTTTATTTCACATTCTAACATTTGCTTCCTCTCTCGAGTGTCAAGACAATGCAAACCGAATGAATACATTTTGCTTTTTAAAAGTTTATTTCTTTACCCATTATCTTGACATTTTAATATATAGATATTGTCTTCATTTTGGACACTTGTCCTACAAGTGTTAAACTCTCAAGCCATTTGTCCCACCATGCACCAACTCCTACACATCAATATTTAATGCATTTAATTCGCGCTTTACAGATTTCGCTTTCGCTCGGATTCGCTTCGGATCCGCCTGAAAATTTAATAAAAATCCAAATTCACATACGGAAACTTTATTAGGTTTCGAATAAATATTTAATTCCGAATACGCTAATTTATTTTACGAGATTCGATTAAATAATTATCCCCGGATCCGTTTGGAGAGTTTTATAAAAATTCTACTACTCCTCCGGACCCGAACGGGTAATTATTTACATCGTCCTTTAATATATAATTACTATTTAATAAATTATGAGACATAATAACGGAATGTTACATTCTGCCATTTTCAAACTCAGATGTCTCTCCACCTTCCAGTTTTCTTCTGAGCTCTTCACTGCTATTCATTGTTCTACTTTCAGAGCCACTAGCTTCCACCATATTTAAGGTGAGTCTTTTATTTTCATCTTCGCATGCATGGCATTCCTTCTCTGAGTCTGATTTCTTTTCTTCATTTTTACTTGCGCTTCTCTCAAGAATCTGAGCAAGTGATTTCTTAACTTTGCTGGGAATGCATTATTACGCTGTTTCTGGTTTATTTAGACCTAGAGAACCTGCAAAATAGCTTTTTTTTTTTTTTTTTTTACTGAGCTTTGAGGAGTTTGCACACGAGGACTCTCTTACCCTTTGCTACTCTCCTAGGCGCACGACTTGACGCTTAGGGAATGTAGATTTAGGATTATTCTTATCTTCTAGGTATGGTCAACTACTAGCGACCTAATCTGCTACCTCTTTTATAGATGTCAAGTCGTAGACATAGCTATCACCGAATAGGGGCTCATGATGAGGACTCCGGGGGAGAATCTACCCAATAGGTCAGGGATTTTCCTAGTGAAGTCGTTAGGGCAAGAAGATTCTCATGCTCGCGAGCCCTTCTACCAGTATAATTCTTCTACTACCCGTGACGAGCTCATCATACTAGCCCAAAGGTTTGGCTTCCCATCGGGATGTCACATCATGGCACCGGCTAAGCGTGACCACGCGGCTTACCCTCCTCAGGGGTTCATAGCGACCAACCGCCAACATGTAGAGTCAGGGTTTAGGTTTGTAGTCCCTAAATGTCTCATAGACCTTCTGAATGACCTAGCCCTAGCCCCTTTTCAACTCACACCAAATTCATACGCGCACCTGACTGCCTTAGCCTACATCTTTATCAAGAACGGGCTTCCGCCTTCAACTCCAAACATGATCCAACACCTTTTTTTATTTTAAATCCACTACCAGCACCAAGGCAGAGAAGCGAGATGGTATAATTATACTGCCGCTCGCAACTCGACTTATAAAGTGTTTCTACCCATAAGGGTTGGTAAGTTAAACGTGGGCGACTATAAGACCCGTTGGTTCTACACGCGTCTTGACTCAACAATTTTACTTTTACATTTAGCCTGGGTGAGCACATTTTCTGCTCACTGCTCTTACACACATGCATTATTACAACTACACTTGTTGATTTTCCTCTTTCTTTTGCGTGCAGACGTCAGCAAAAGCTTGATTGATCTTTTAAGCGAGGAGCGAGAGGCACTATAGAAGTTTGCAGAGGTCAAAGATCCTTCAGATGATTACTTCCCCACCAAAAGAGTCCACTGGCCTGGTGGTTCAAGCTTCTGGCAGTTCACCACATGGGCCACTAAGGGCAAAGGATAAAGGGAAGGAGGTTACGAGACCCCCTTTCTAAAATGCCAAAAGTCTAAGGGTAAGGAATCCGCTGTGGAATGAGTCGACGAGGAGCAGGCCTTGGAGGCTGATGCTGGGGAGTACTTCAGTGACCTCTTGGATCAGTTGTCAGAGCTATTGGAATTCGAGAAGCCAGATGTTTACCAATGCCACATTCGCAGCAGTCAGCTGATCACCTATGCTGCTCGCCACAATGTGCTGGTAAGCTTCAACTTTGATTTTGTAACTTATGTTATCTTCATATTCGTTGCTGATGCATTTTCATTTCAGACTTCTTTGGTGCTGATGAAAATGTTCAAAGACTTCCCTAATCTAGCGGAAGAGAAAGCCTCGCTCGAGGAGGTGAATAGGAAGCTCAAGGGTGACAATAAAAAGATCAAGGAGGAAGTGGAGTACCTTCATAGGGAATCTGAAAAAGCCAAACAAGCTGCCCACGAGCTGGAGTAGAAACTTAAAGGCGCAAAGGAGCAAAAGGATAGGGCAGATGAGGCCTTAGGTCGCCAAATCAAGCTTCGGGATATCACTGCTTTCTCGCTTAATCAGGCTACCGAAGATAACAAGAAGATAACGCATGAGGCCATCTTTCAAAAGAGGCGAGCTATGGATGCCGAGAAGAAGGCTAAGATGGCGATGTAAGAGTTAAATGAGATAAGGGGTGATCTTATTTGTGCTCAGGAATTGTTTAGCCAAGCGAAGGCTCGTATAGAGCAGGCTGGAATGAAGCTATTGAGAAGACAAGTAGTTCATTTCTGTATACTTTGTGGAAGCGTTACCCCGATCTAGACATCACATTCTTTGGGGAAGAGGCAGTGGAGGAGGTGAAGAAATATGCAGCTCTTGCTGCCAAGATTACCCGAGTTGGAGCCGCGAAGACTACCCAGAAGGGGATTATTCCTCTAGCCCTTAAGAAGAGTTTCACACCTCCCACTGCTCAAACCAGTGCTCCTCCAACTCCGTCGGAGGGTGTAACTTCTGCTCCCGCTTAAGATGTACCTTCACCGAGCACAGCTTCTTCGACTCATGGCACCTCTTCAAGTTCTTCTCAGCCAGCACCTTATGGAGGTCAAGGTTAATCTTCTCAATGAGCCCCCAGTGATCAAGGCTTGAAGAAGGCTCCTGAAAGCTCCCCCAAAGCCCTATAGACTAGCTTTCTGTATTTTTTCACTTCTATTTAGGCTTATCTTTGAACATTGAGACCAATACTGTTATTATTTATGATTTATAGCAATATAGACTCATTTTTTGCTAGATAAGACTTCAGTTGAGCTCCTTTAATTTTGTTAAGTTCTATATACATCATAGGACAATAAATTTCTTTACATAAGTAGAATGAGCTGCGACCGTATATATACAAATAGATAAACAATAAAATTATGAAATAATAACTTTGCCAAATAGAATTAGCTAAATTGGCTCTACTATGATGATAAGTATTAACTGGTCATGTAGGTGTCTCTTAGAGTATAAAAACAAACTTACTACTTGCAAGTACATCGGCTCTGATAGAATATGCAATCCATAAAGAAAAAGAATGTCTTCAGTAGATGAACCAACAACTTAGCCCCTTGCCTGGCAGATAATAACTCATAATATAAAGCAAGTTGCTCGCGTAACGATACGCACTAATTAATAACGAGTAAATCAGCTCATAAAACTGTGTAATAAATATTTTCAAAGTAATATGAGTCCAGAAAGAACTGACTAATATGGATGGTATGTTGCTAGTAGACTACTTCAGCCACTTTTCGATTTGTTAAGAGCCGTGCTCAAAGGGTAGGGACTCGAGCTTCTGCAACATGTTGTGCTCGCAAGGTAGGGACCCGAGCATTTACAACAGACTACGCTTACAACGTCGAAACCTGAGCATCTACAGCGAGCTAGGCTCACAAGGTCAAAACCTGAGCATTTACAACAGACTACGCTCACAAGGTCAATACCCGAGCTATACAGAGTATTGTCCTCTTGAGCTACGCTCACAGGGCCAAAACACGAGCATCTATAGCAAGAATTGAGGAGTAGCGGGACCTCGACTGGGCTCATAGGGTTGTAACCCGAGCATTTATAGCGTATTCTCAAAGTGACACGAACGACGGTCAAGCCCTCGTTGTACCACGCTCCTTTGTACAGTGATTCGGGTTGTGAAGTGTCCGGAACAACTTATAAAAGTGAAGGCTTATTGACGAGCGGCGATTAGGTGTACGAGCTCATGTCCGTTTTAACCCCCTAACCTTGTAGGGCAGGTGTGGGGTCGGTATACACCGATATTCAGCCTCTTATCCTCGTAGGGCAAGTGTAGGGTCGATATACACCGATATTCAGCCCCTCATCCCCACAAGGTAAGTAAGTGTTTGAGTCTCCAATTTGTTTCCTGCCTTTCACAACTACACACTTTACATAAAAACACATAAACGCTCTGTGTTAGTGATAATACATAGGAAATGTGGAGCTCTCATTTATGTAGTTGGTGTTACAAAGGCAATAATTAGAAATAATGATACAACAGTTATTTATAATAGAGCAGCAGGTGGAATACATTCCAGGCCCGTGGAAGTACTGCTCCACTCATGTCTGCTACATGATATGCTTCATTCCTGAGGTCTTCATGGATAATGTAGGGTCCTTCCCAGTTGGGTCCTAACATGCTGTCATTAGGGTTTCGAGCTCCGAGGAGGACCTGTCATAACACAAGGTCGCCCGGTTTGAACTTTCAGATTCGGACTCTTTTGTTGTAATACCTGGCCCTTCTTTACTGATAGACAACTGTTCTCAGGTGGGCTGCTTCTCTAGCTTCTTTGAGGAGATTTAGGTTCGCGGCTAAGAGCTGATCGTTTTGGGGGGCATGGAAGCTTGCTCTCCGCTGGCTTGTCACCTCGTATTCAGCATGGATCATGGCCTCAGATCCATAGACCAAAGAGAAAGGGGTCTCTCTAATGGTGCTGCGAGCTGTCGTTCTGTAAGCCCATAACACCTTCTGTAATTCATCAATCCATGCCCTTTTCCTGTCTTTAAGCTTGGTCTTCAAGGTTTTCTTGATGATCTTATTGACCGCTTCTACTTGGCCATTAACTTGGGGGTAATCCACTGCTGAGAAGCTTTTAGTAATGTCAAGGTTGCTACAAAATTCTAGGAACTGCTCGCTGGTGAATTGGGTTCCATTGTCTGTCACGAGCTGCTGAGGAACACCAAATCTACAAATAATGTTATCCCATATGAACTTTTCTATCTTCGTCGTGGAGATCTCAGCCAGTTCCTTCGCCTCCGCCCATTTTGTAAATTAATCAACTGCAACCACGGTATTTTTACACCTCCCCCGATCTGTTAGAAGAGGTCCTATCAAGTCCATGCCCCAGATTGTGAAGGGTCATAGACTGATCATCTGCTGCAGGTAGGCTGGCGAAGCTCGTGGGATCTTTGCAAACCTCTGGCACTTGTCACATTTTTTCACCAGATTGATAGCATCCTGTTTCATAGTTGGCCAATAAAACCCCTGTTGAAGTGCTTTTTGGGCTAGGGATAGCCCCTATGCATGGTTGCCACAATGTCTTTCATGTATGTCTTTCAAAATTGCATCGTAGTCTGGCCCGTCAATGTATTGTAGTAAAGGAGCCAATAAGCCTTTTTTGTAAAACACGTCGTCGTATATGCAGTATCTCGTTGCTTTTACTTGCAGACTTCGTGCTTCTAGCTTATCATCTGGTAACTTCCCTTCTTGTAAGTAACTAACTAGAGGGCTCATCCATGAATCTGCTACCACTGTTAAAACTATTACCTCATCATCGAGCTCTGTACTTGGTTTTGGCAGGAACTCCACTACAACGTTCCCAGCAAAGTCTATGTCCTGAGCTATAGTTAGGCGAGCTAATAGGTCTGCATGGGATTTCTAGGCTCGCGGGATCTAATTCAATTCATACTTCTCAAAAGTTCCAACAGCTCTCGGACCTTCTGCAGGTAAACTATCTTTCTTGACCCTCTAGCCTGATATTCACCATTAATCTGACAGACCATAAGTTAGGAGTCGCTAAAGATTTTGAGTCGCTCAGCCTGCATTTTCTTGGCTAAACGAAGTCCTGCCAGCAATGCTTCATATTTCGCTTCATTATTCATGGCTTTAAACCCGAATTTGAGTGCGTAAAGGAATTTTTGCTCCTCTAGGTTGATCAACAAAACCCCAACTCCAACACTCCTCTCGTAGGAAGATCCATCCACAAATAGCTCCCAGAACAGGCCTTCCGAAGACTCAGCTTCTTCAACCACAAGCCCTGTAAACTCAGCAATGAAATCGACCAGTGCCTGCCCTTTAATTGCTGACCTTGGTCTGAATTCAATGTCGAATTGGGCAAGTTCAATTACCCATTTAAGAAGGCGGCCTGAAATATCAGGCTTCTGCAGAATTTTTCTGATGGGATACCCAGTCAGCACTTCAATTTTGTGCATCTGAAAGTATGGACGCAACTTCCTGGACATCACCACTAGACAGTAGGTGAGTTTCTCCATTAGGGTGTACCTTGCCTCCACCTCAACCAACTTCTTACTGATATAATACACGGGGAACCTAGCTCCATTTTCTTCTCAGACCAGTGCCGCACTCAGGGCATGTTGATATGTCCCGAAATAGACTGTCAGGACTTCCACTTTATTCGACTTGGACAAAAGTGGGGCTCATCCCATATACTCTTTCAGCTGCTGAAACGCGGCCTCACATTCCCCTGTCCATTCAAAGCTCTTCGCCTTCTTTAATACTTTAAAGAATGGTACACATCTGTCTATGGCTTTTGATATGAATCTACTTAGGCAACGACTTGACCGTTCAAGCTCTACACATCCTTCATTTTCGTCGGTGACCTCATGTCCAACAGAGCCTAGATTTTCTCTAGGTTGGCTTCAATCCCCCTATTATTTACCACAAAGCCCAGAAACCTACCTAAGGCTACTCCGAATGCACACTTGAGAGGGTTGAACTTCATCTGGTACTTCCTCAAAATTTTGAATATCCCATCGAGGCCGCGGGACGTGGTCAGCAGCTTGCTTGGATTTTACCAGCATGTCATCCACGTAATACCTCCATAGTCTTCCTAATCAGGTCCTCGAACATCATGTTTACTAGCCTCTGATAGGTTGCCCCTGCATTCTTAAGTCCGAAGGGCATGACTTTGTAGCAATATAAGCCGCGGTCTGTGATGAACGAGGTGTGCTTCTTATCTTTAAGATGCATTGGAATCTAATTGTAGCCTGAATAAACATCCATAAAGCTAAGGACCTCGTGCCTAACTGTTGCATCTACTAACTAATCAATCCTAGACAGTGAGGAGCTGTCTTTTGGGCAAGCCTTGTTTAGGTCTGTGAAGTGTATACAAGTTCTCCATTTTTCATTCTTCTTCTTGACCAAGACAGGATTAGCTACCCAGACTGGATAGCGAACTTCACGATTGAATCCGTTTGCTAGAAGCTTGTAAGTTCGTGAGGACACATCTTCTTCTGATTCCCTCCGAGGAAATAATCTCCTCGGATGCCCTTCTGACCCAGCCTAACAAGTGCTTGAATCCGTTTGCTAGAAGCTTGTAAGGACACATCTTCTTCTGATTCCCTCCGGCCTGCAAGTTGGACGCAATTAACCTCACACATATACCGCTCCTGCGACCTATTAGATGTTCCGGCCACAAGAAAGCCCACATAGATAGTATAGATTGTCCTTACAGCAATTTCGTGCCCTGGGTCAAGCACTTGTTAGGCTGGCTGCTGCTCTTGCAGTCGTTGGTGAGTACGTTGCTGCTAGGATGATCACCTCGAAGGACACAATATACTCCCTCAGACGACCATTTCTAATCATCTCCTCAATGGCGTCTTTCAATGCCCAACAATCTGATGTGTTGTGCTCTACTTCGTTATGATAGGCACATAATTTGTTCCTGTCTCTACGTCCCTCAAGAGTCTGAATAGGGGCTGGTCTTCCAAAGTTCTTCATATTTCTTTCAGTTGCAAAGATCCTCTCTTGAGTATCGGATAGGGTGTTGTATGTGTTGTAACTACCCTGATGCCGAGGTCCCTCTCGCCTCTGGTTACTCCTAGGTCTATGCCCATGTCTGGCCTTCTTTGCAATCTAATTATTGCTTCTTTGACCCCTAAGGCTATTTCCTCCACTACTCCTCTTCTTTCCCTAATTATAGCTGTCAACCTCATCTCTCTGAATATTCGCCTTCTTGAGGCCAAAAGCTTCTTCCCACCTGATTTCTTTCGCTACTCGCTCGTAAACTTCCTCGAAGTCCTTCACCGGGGATTTGTAAATGCTCTCGTATAGCTTTTCGTCTTTCCTTAATCCTGCCAAGATAGTTATCAAAATCCTCTCGTCTGTAGAGCTTTCTACATTATTCACCTTGAGCCTAAACCTGTTGATGTAGTCCCTCAATAGTTTTTCGGGACGTTGAAAGATAGTCGCGAGATGGCAAGGTGGCACAAGCTGTCTCTTTAGTGTCTTATACTGGTTCAGAAATCTTCACTAACATTCCTCCCAATAATTAATCCTACAGGGTGGGAGGTTTCTAAACTATGTTCACGGAATATCCCCAAATGTTGCAGGAAAATACGACACTTCACGAGCGAGTTGGTGGCCTGGAGATCCATCTGGATGTTGAAGGTATCGACGTAAACGTAAAGGTCAACGTTCCCCTTGAATTGTGGGATGTTGGGAACTTTGAATCTTACAGGGAGTAGCTCCAATTCAATTTCTTAGGTGAATGGGTCCTCTCTCCTCTCTGACTTCTTTGTTCATAGGCTCTTGGTTGCACTTCAAGCTGCTAAACCCTCTGAAGGAGCTCCTCGATAAGTAGACCCTACACTTCAGTTCTTCTGACAACAGACTGTTTGTCCCATCTATCCTATCGGCTCGGGGAATGCTGGTCATGAGCCCCCTATCCCTTTCTGTTTTCACATCCTTCCAATCCAATGGCATAACGGCCAGGTTCATGTCTTCGTTCAAGTCTATCTGATACAACTTCCCTTCACGAACCTCGATTACCAGGCCGTTGCTTGGCTCCAACTCTACGGGTTGAGACCTGATCATGTCCACAGTCCATCTGCGCCAATCGGTGTTCATTTTGGCTCACCCTTGCTCTGAACCTTAAAGGATGAGTTGTACCTTCCCCATTACGGGCTCGTTGAAACCGAGCACTAGACTGTACGCTGGAGGAATGAGCTGACCCCTTTTAAACCGACTCCCTGATGACTCTCTCATTCGCGATAAAGGCATCAGTATACTATCGTTATGGAATATCCCTCATTGTAGTGGCCTGGGGTGGTCCTTGAGCAGTCTAAACCTGGGCCCGAATCAATGTCTTGACTTCATTAGCCAGCTACATCATTGTAGGCTCTAGCATCTCCTGTCGCTGCTGTAACACCTGTATAACATCTCTTCTAGCAACATTAGACACAGGTTAACAGGTAGGAAGAGGAGGCATACCTTAAGCGTTCCTAGTCATGAGCACATTAGACATTCCTACACCTATATTAGGTAGTCCTCCAGTAAGCATGGTGTCCCATTGCTATTCTAGGGCCTTTGAGTGATCAGTAACTGCGTCAGAACTCCTGGTGACTCTTTCTCTGACCATAGCGAATAATAAACGAGCTCTATAAGTCGAAAGCAAAGGTAGTGAAATTACAGATGGGCCATTCCTTCTAGCGCTAAAAATATTGATGTCTGGATCTAGCCGACTAGGTTCGTTTATGGCCCAAGCTATAGTTTTGGGTTGTAGTAATATAGTAAGCAAAACATAAAACAAAAGAAAGGAGGTCAGGGAAGAGGAAAGAAAACCAAACATTTTTAAGTGGTTCGACCTAAAAAGATGCATACGTCCACTGTTCACTCTCTCACTATTTTGACAGAGTAACGACACTCCAGAAAAAAATGGGTCCTTTTTATAAAGAGAGTCCTCACCTATTTATAGAAAATGGGAGGAGCTATAGTAACATATAATAAGACAATGTACAGTAAATCAACTTGTAATGATGGGTTTACATTTAATACGACTGACAATGTCAAGTCTAAATCTGTCAACACATAGGTTTAAACGGCTAACTCATGCGGGTTAGTTGAGATTTTTGTAATCCAAGCTGTAATCTCTGACGAGGTTGGCATGTACGGCACGTCTTGAGCTATAATTGGCCTGACAGCTTTGACCGTAGTTGACTTGCATTATGAGAGATGTGACAGAAATGAACACCTCAGCAAGAAGGATGCCCTATCAATCTGATGAATGAATAGGGTTCTGTCGAGTTGATCGTGCTAATGGTTGCTGATAAAGGTAATAAGCAAGTTGTCCAGCAATCTGGTGAACTAACAAGCAGCTGGCCTTATAGATGAGCTGATAAGTGAGTACATGCAGTACAGGCCGAGCAGATGGCCAACCCCTTAGGCGAGTTCATTCACGAGCCAATAAACGAGCACCTAGACTGGCAGACTGTCGAGCAGATAAGCGATCAGTTAAACGAGCAGAGGGGGAATGCTGGTTAGCGAGCACATATAAACGGATGACTAGGGGGTGAACAGATTAACGAGCAGATAGTCGAACATAGTGTCAGGCTTCCTGGCTTATGGTCATTGGTTTCATCATTTAGGCTTTCTATGGCTCATTTGGCTTGATTGCTTAAAACACCCATAACAAGAATTGATATGAATATTTGATGATTGAATTTCGATGGGTTTAGGTGATATGATCAGATGTTTAATCAATTAGAATAAATATGGGGTTGGTATCGTCTAAGTTGTAATGCTTATAAGTGTTGATGTTACGAATCATACAAGTTTATGGAACAAATTGGAAGGATAATAAATAAGGTAGAAAATATCTTATACAAATTAAGCCCTTGATGTTTAGATCCCTTTCTAAGTGATAGATTTAATAAGATTGAGTTGTTATGTTTGGACATAAATTTCCATAGTTGAATGTAGATGGAGTTTAACGGTTTAAGCCTTTTTTATAGAAACCTTGAGGGTTAAATTTAATTGTTGAATAATATTGTGTTTTTAAGGTTTGACTTCGAATCTAATTGAGATTATAAGAAATTTATGGATTTCTACAAGAGTGAGATCTAGCTACAACTTTGATGTATTATAATCAATATTAGTAGTTGAAAGTATTTTGGTGAAATATTATTATTATTAATGATGAAAATGATAAAGAATGTTATCTATGCTGGTGTTAATACATTAATGGTAATTAGTAAATATTTGTTGTTCGAGGTTCTTTATGGATTAACTTGATTAGTGTATTGTATTTTAATGGGTGAAAGAAATAGTAGAATTTTAAGAAAATGTTGATGAGGGATTTCTATATCCATTTGGAGAGGTATGATATTAAGAGAAGTGATATTGTGAATTATTACTAGTCTGCTATAGAAAATTGGAACTAAAGTATTTTTCAATAAAGATTGTTTTTGGTATACTTGAATTTGTAAAGGATCTTGGAGATAATTATGATTAAAATATTAGATGATAATATGGATTACAGATGATGCCTTTGAATAATTATGACTTGGAGTTATAGATAATTGAAATTCTGGAATGTAGAATATGATTCATAGTGATTCTTGAGATATGAGGAAAATTATATAATTGTTTGAGGCATTATTAAGGATATAAAGTATAATTGTTGAATATTAGAGCTGTGTAGTGGAAGTATGATGTTTGATATTCCATATGAGAAACTTTATATTTACTAGACTTGCAATTGAGTATAGAGTAGTAAACTTGATTTTGAGGTAACTGAATGAAGTTCAAGTGGAAAAGATATACAACATTGGTGTCATAAACTATGATTTTGAATGATTTATGAAAATGATTAGCATTGGTATCATATGCTATGATTTTGAACGATTTAGGAGAATGAAATGAAAAATACCCAATAATTGACTATTGGAATGAGAAGCATATCAAGTAAAAACAAAATGCAAATTTTGAGGATGAAATTTTTGTAAGTAATGGTGAATTATAAAACCCAAAATTTCGTTTTATGAAAAATAATTTATTATTTCTCTTATGAATAGTATTTTCGTGTGAATAATATATTCGGATAAATAGTATTTTTGAGTGAATAATGATTTTTAGAAACGGATCCCGAAAATTATTAGAAGTGATTTTTTTGATAACTAATAATTTCATGTGGATAGTGTTTTCGGACGAAAAGTGTTCGTATAAATAGTAATTTTTGGAAAGTGGACCTCGTAAATCAAAACTTTCGAAATTAGTATTAGTGTTAAATGAAATTGAAGATAGATTATAAGAGATCTGAAACTTATCAGATGAAAATACTCTTTCGATTATTTAGAAATAATAAAATGATTTAAAGTACCTAGATGTGAAAACTGAATTTTTTGAATGATCCCCGAACTGTAAAACCCAAAACCTCGTTCGTCGGAGAGCGAATTATTTTTCCAATGAATCACGTTCGATCAGAAAAATATAATTCTCGAGTCCGGAAATATTTGGAATATTTGTTTTAGAATAATAAAAAAAATAATTTCGAGTATGTGGAGACGGATTCGAAATTTAAAAATAATTTCGAAGACGAAATCAAGTCGTAAGCGGATTACTCGGACGGACGGAAGGATGGAAACGGATTCGAGCTTGGAATTAAAGCGAGAGAATGTATGGAAGAATTTAATAAAATAAATTGGTGGCATGCAAGGAATAAGCAAGACATGTGGCAAGAAGTCCATTTGCATGGGTGCCACATGTCAAACAATGCATTAATATATATATATATATTATAAAGTTGAAAGTGCAAATTGAAGATTTAAGAAAAAGCAAAACCATTCGGTCTTCTCACAAGCACAGACCGAGAGCTTCCATCTTCCTCTTCGAACTGAGCTTCCATCTTCTTCTTCTATCCCCTCCAAACCGAGAGCTGCATGTGTTCCATTCGGTCCCCATATTTGTTTTAAAAAAAAAGCTAAAAGAATAAGATAATGCCGAGAGCCAAAGTGAGAGAGAATTTGAGAGACCGAGAGGGAGAGATTGAGAGAGAGAGACCCGAGAGTTGCATGTGAAGTTTGAGTGCAGATTTAAGTGAGGACAACTTCCATTCGGTCTGGAGAAGAAGACAAGCTGCTCGTGCTTGCAAGGAAAAGTCTGAAGCCATGAGTGAAGGAACGAGCAGCACCACAGCTGCATGCGTCGTCCAAGCAAACCAGGAGAAGGATCTGATCATGCATGCAAGCAAGGAGGGACGATCAGCTGCTGTCAGGCCGTGAGCTGCTGCCGTGAGCTATTGTCAAGCCGTGGGTGAGCTGCTGTTGCTACCGTGAGCTACTGTCAAGCCGTGGGTGAGCTGCTGTTGCTACCGTGAGCTACTGTCAAGCCGTGGGTGAGTTGCTGCTGCCGTGAGCTGCTGCCGAGAGTGAGGTCCAAGCTGTCCGTGACCTGCAGCAAGAAGGAAGTGAGGTCACGAGGGAGAGAAAGCTGCTGCCGTGAGTGATTTTGGCATCGTTTTGCCGTCACGAACGCGTGGGGGCTATTTCGAAGCGAAGAACAGCTCACACCAAGGTAAGTGCTGTTTCGTTTGGTTTCGTGTTAACGTTTCGATTAGTTTTTATTGGCTACATGTTAATTTGGATTGAAGGAAGCTCGTGGTTTAGAACAAGTTGTAGGCAACACCTTCGCGCAATCGTTTCGAAGTGAATTCCGAAAGGTAAATTGAGTTTTATTGATTTCGTTTTGATGGAAAATAGTTAGGATGAGTTTTGGATGATATTTGATAATGTTATGATTTGGTTTTAGGATTTAGAACCTCGTTAGTGTGGAGGTTCGTTCGGTTGAAATGTTAATGTGATTTTGGATGATTTTCGATATTGGATTTGTGTGAAAAATATGTTGTAGGGGCTGTTATGTAGAGATTTAGGGGCTGTTATGTTATGTTTTTACTTTCGAGTTCGTCATCTTGAAAAAATGATGCTTAATGGTGTATTTTAAAGGCTCGAATAGTCGTTCGATAATCGAGAAATCGTTTCCGGGTGATTCGGATAACGTTTGTTTTCGTACGAACGCGTTTAGTTGCGATTTTCCTTGTAGAATTTAAAAATGGATAAGATGTTAGTAGGTTGCCATGATATGTGTTTGAGGTGGTTAAAATGATAAATATTGACGTTAGGACGAATTGAATTATGTTAGAGTCACTCAGATAGTTTTCTTTGTAAGCGAATGTGATTAATTGTTGATTTTTTAAGTCGAAGCGGAAAGCGAATAAACGTTTAGTAAACTGCCATGACTTTCGTTTATGTGTATCGAAGTGTTCGAATATTAGTTTTACATGTATTGAATGAAATAATAAGTTGTTTGACGTTGAGTTTGAATTGAAACGGAAAGAATCGCACGAATGGTTAAAAAGAATAACTCGCGATAAAACTTGTCGTAATCGCGAAATATTTAACGTTTATGGTTTTTATTAGAATTATCACCATATGGATTATGTTAAATGTGATTGTGATGAAAGTAATCGAAAGTAATAGATGGTATAAAGTCAAATTTAAGTTCTATTAACATGGAGAAGTTAATTCGAAAATATTTATATTATTCGATGTTGTATAATTGATTTTCGATGATGGGAGTGACTTCACGAATAGTATAGTTACGACATGCTTATTTTAGAATGTTAAATTATATAGGTATCGATAAGGCAGAGGCAATCGAAGTTGAGGAAGTATCGCGAGGTAGAAAATCGAGAAGTTTCCGTGAGTTAGAAGTCGGTGAGTGTAATTTGTTTTATGAAATGATAAATGCACTATGATTAGTATGTTTTCATGAAAGAATGAAGCATTTTTAATATTAAATGAATTTATATGAATGATGTTCGCTTATAAATGTTTTTATATATACATCTA
This sequence comes from Dimocarpus longan, assembly GCA_022984855.1. NCBI lineage: Eukaryota > Viridiplantae > Streptophyta > Magnoliopsida > Sapindales > Sapindaceae > Dimocarpus > Dimocarpus longan. The sequence goes on along the minus strand of CM041017.1, from coordinate 12,553,704 downwards.
AAGCAATATTGATCACATAAATTATTATTGAAATGTGTTTTTATGTTTTGATTTTTAATCGAAGAAATATGTTTTACAACAATTATTTTAGCATGCAAATGTCATTCTTAAGAAAAATTAAAGATAATTTTCAAAACCGATGGCTATCCTAATCCCTATTATATGACTGAAATATGACTGTTATGCGGTCGAAGTGCCTTATTGCGCATATGGCATGTCCATGGGGGGAAAGTCCACTAACTATGGGGAGATCGAGTCTATCATGTCGCCCTCTACACGTATATAAGGTACTATTATGACTGATGCCCTATGTGCAGTGAGATAACGTTCCGCGGCATAGTGGTTTATGACTAAGATTGACCGTCCCCACCACCGGTGTCCTAGGATCGGGCGGTGATCATGATTTCCCTGGGTCCTATTGGATGCATGTTTTATGACTGAGGATACGATTTATGAACTTATGAATGAATTTCAAATGAGGTATGTTACAGAATGAATTTTTACGATGCATATAATCTTGTTTTCAAGCAAATATGTATATAAATGATTATGTAATAGCATGAAATTCATGTTTTGAATAACGTATTACGGAACTTAGAATTTTTCAAAGATTTTAGAGAGCATAGTTTTGAAAGGAAAGCTTATTTAGAAATGCGTAACCTCACTGAGCCTTTTTAGCTTATTATTTTCTTGTTTATTTTTATGAAAAACCTCCCAGGTGCAGGCACGAGTCTTTCAGGCCACAAATCTCCAGTTCAAGGATAGGCAAGCTTATCAGACTACCATCACTATGAAATTAAAGTAACTGTTTTGATGTATAACGAATTTAGTGTAATGTACATGTTTAAGTTTTATAATAACAATTATGATGTCATGCATATGGAATGTTTTAAATTTGAAATAGTTTTGGTTTTGAATACTTGATTTGTGATTGAATATGGATTTTGAGATGGACCTGAGGTCCCATTTGGACGTGAAAAAGAATGTATGCCTTTAGAAATGTTTATCAATTATTTTACAGGTGTTTGGAAAAGTTGAAAATAATCGGAGAAACAGCCATTGTGCTGCCAAAATTTTTTCACCCTAATTTTTAAATGATTTAAAAACGAAATTGTTTTACGGCTTTGCTTCACAGAGTCCTTTTGAGTCACCTGCATAAAGACTACAAGGATTCTGTGGGGTGCCGGGAAGGCTCGGCTCGGATCTCTATAAGGAGTAATCCAGGTTGGGTCCTTTCACGAATAGTCCAGAAGTAAATAAAATCCCAAAAAGTACAGAAATGGTAAATTGAGTTATAATATAATGTCCAAATTGTTAGGAGGCGAATAATAAAATTTCGAGTAGACTGGAGATGGTTTCGAATATAAAATCTAATTTCAGTGTAAATTCCGAGTGGAACGGAAAAGATTAATAAAATTTTCAGATAGTCCGAATATATGAATTAAGTTTCGTTGGAATTCTCGAATAGTTCGGATATGTAAATCGAATTTTAGTAAAATTTTCAGATGTGTAAATTGAATTATAATATAAATTTTCGGATGAACCGAAAATGAATTCGAATATGGAAATACGAAAATCGCAAAGTGTAAATGAATGCATGAGACACGTGGCGTGAAATAGGAGGATGAAGTAATGTATGAAATACACGTGACATGAGAAGAACAAAAGAGAGATTGCATGAAGGACATGTGTCCATAAGAGAAGAGAATTATTTGACAAATGGCAAGGAAGTATGGTTGATATATAAAATGAAAAGCAAACAAACAAATGAAGCAAAAAGTGATTCACTCAGTCAAAAATGAAAATGAAAGAAAGAAAGAGCATTGATCAAGAGTGGAATCAAAATTGAGAGAAGAAAATGTAATGCAAGAGAGGCATTGTGTACTCGGTCAAACAACAAAAAAACAAAGCAAAGAGAGATACCAAACAAGAACCCAAGAGAGGAGTAACAACATGCATTCTAACAGGCCCCTTTCTAACTATACTAGCTAGGCGACCTGCCTGGCACCCTACGGTAGCTTTCCAGTCGAGATCTGCTCCGGTTGGAAAGTTCTCATGGAGCTAAGCCTTTTTTTTTTATCTGAAAATACTTGAAATCCTTTCCGTTCGGAAAACGGGTAGGAATTTTGTTGGTTGAAAATAACTTTATGAAAATAGAGTTTTACAAAAATCCGGCAGCACAACGACTATTTTTCGAAAATTTCCACCCTGTAAAAACTTCACAAAAACCTGTATAAGTTCATTCAATATCTTTATCAAACTAATAGGCCTCAAGCCATTTTCAGATACACAATCATTCGCAACATGCTTAAAATATTCAATGATATGGAAATCACTTTAATTAAAATCTTAAACATCATGCATGATATTCGCATGAAATCCTTTATCCAAAACAATATTTACAAAACTTGAGAAATCTGAAAATGATAGTAAATGCAGTACATGATAACTTGTCTAAAACTAGTGCAATGTGGTCATGTCTGTAGCTCGCATGTACGTCCGATGAAGATACTTCCACCGCGCTGCTCGCTCCTACACCTGGGGAGGATTTTAAATAAAACAGAAAATGATGGTGAGAATAACTCAGTGAGTGTACTAATAATAAATTCTGCTTTCATTATTAATTTGAAAACGATACAGCTTATTCAAGCAAATGATTCTTTTAATAAACTTTTTGTAATTGAATTTTTCTTATTATTCTAAACTAACGTCTATTGACGTATTTCATTTCTTTACTAACTTAGAAGGGTAACTCTAGAAAAACTTATTCTCTTAAGCTCCTAAATTAAATATCTATATGACATGAAATACTAGAAATTTTCTGTTTACGTATGCTCAGATGCGGGAACTTGGGATTACGATTCCCCCCAACATCAGGAAATGCGGGAACTTGGGATTACGATTCCCCCCGAATATTAAGCCGTACGGGAACTTGGGATTACAATTCCCCCCGTCTGTTAGGCATACGGGAACTTGGGATTACGATTCCCTCTGTATATTAGGCATACGGGAACTTGGAATTACGATTTCCCTCGTCTATTACCATACACGCATAGGGTACCTCGGTCGGGTTATGCTAGAGGTCAAGATAAACTAAAGACATCTAAAAATATTTTATTACATTTAAAACTTACACTTAACTTATATTTACTTAGCATTCAAGCATATTAATTACTTTTAAAATTATCTCATAAGTGTTTTGTTTTCTAGTTACTGTTTAAAACCGAAAAACTTGCTTTCTAGAGCAAAAACTTAATTATTTGAAATAACGTTCTCATGTATCTTTAAGACTAAATACATATATACAACTATACATGCATTATAAGGAAAGTGATAATATTCTAAAATGTTACTTGAATAACATAATAATCATAAACTAAAATAGTATCGCATTAATAATTTCATATAACAGAATTTGCGAAAGCTTTATAAAATGCACACTCACAACTTGCTTCCAATAACTTATCAACCACTCCTGTTATAGCTCTCGTCCGCTCGTCGGTTCACCTACGATTGGTTTTGATCAAGTTTTCGTTAAAACACGGCTCGTGCACAAACTAAACTTAAACTACACGAGGATTTCTAATCACGACAATTCAAGCGATTAACCTCACACGATAACAATATGGAAAACTAATATTCACACTCGAAGACTATCTCAACCCAATTCATTATCGCAACATAAATTACTCGAAACTCTACGGTTACAAAACCGACAACTATGCCATTCGAAACTATAGTAACATCATCGACATCACATTCTAATGGATTCAATAAACAAAAGATTCGAAGCTAAACGAATAACATAAAACTTATGCAATTTTAACTATTTATCGCGAATTATCGCTTTTAGCGTTTCACGCGATTCCTTCGTTTCCAATCAAACTTATCGTCAATATTACTCGTGACTTTACTTAAATCATGGAAAACGAATATTCAAACACTTTAAAGCACAAAAATGAAAAACATAGCAACAAGCTAAACGAATATTCATTTCCGATTTCAACTTCGAAATTCGATAATTTAACGATTTCGCGTGAAATAAAAACTATCCGATTAACTTAAATGCATTTCAAACTATCCTAACATCAAACTTTAACACTTTAACAGGCTTAAATACGTCTCAAGGTAGTGAGAGAACATCATAAACACTTTTATATTCGACAACGAAAATCACAAACTAAAAACATTTTCATTCGCGGAAAACTCAATCGAATCGCTCGGAAACGATTTCTCAATATCCGAACGACTATCCGATACTTTAAAACACACTAAAATACATCATTTTCCACGACGACGAACTTGAATTTAAAAACATAACATAACAGCCCTTATATCTTCCAATAATAGCCCATAATCATTTCGAAACGAGAACAACCATTGACAAATTCATTTCAAAAACACAACCAAACAATATCGAGCGAACCTGCGCACTAACGAAGTTCTCAATCCTAAAACTCAATCATAACAATATCAATTTAATCCATATCTCAATTCTAAAGATATTCCATTCAACTAAAACCATAAATCAAAACTTACCTCTCTAAAATCGCTCAAAAGCTTCGAAAATCACTAGCGAAGAAGCTGCCTATATATTTCTACAATCCGAGAGCTTTCTTCAATCCAAATTCACATGCACGCTTTAAAAACTACTCAAAACCTCTTAACAAAGTTAATGGGATAGCACTTACCTCTAAGAATGAGTTGTTTTTCACTTCCAATAGCTCTTGAACTCGCTCAAAATGCTGTCGTCCTCTTCTCAAGATTGAACTGCCTCTTTCTTGCTTATATGTGCTATCTTCCCTCTCCAGATCAACCAACAGTTGTCTTCTCTTGATTTTTGCTTTGCCTCAGGTCTGAAATGTTGATCTCGGCCTGACAGCAGCTGCTCGACAGCAGCTCACACAATGGCAACAGCACACGACGGTAACAATCTCCTTCCTTCCTTCAAGAACGAGCTGAATCTACTCAAAATCAGCATAAAAAACATGCTCCAGCTCTGGGTAATAAAGGCTTACCTTTCCAACTTGAAGAAAAGCCAAAGGGGGACAGATAGATGGTCCAAAACTGCTCAGTCTCGGCAGCAGCACCAGCTCACAGTCCTTCTCTTGCTTGCATGCACGGCTTCTTGGCTCTGAATCTGCCCTTGTATGTACTCAGCCTTACTTCAGATCTGGACTTCTCCCTTGTCTTTGTTTCATCTCGGTCTGATAACAGCAACTCGTTCCTCTCTCGGTCTGCACAGCTCCCTCAATTTCTCTCCTTCTCGCGATCACTCTCTCGCTCTCTATCTCTCACTCTCGGTTATCTTTTTCACGAGCAACATCTCTGAGCCCTTCACACTTTTGATCTCTTTCCTTAACTCTCACTCTCTCTCAGATTTGATTTGGTGAATAATGGTGACCGAATGAGGTTTAGGTGAGCTTACTTTACTTTATTGTTAGATCAACTTTAATATATAAATATGGTCTCTCTCTTAATCCAACACTTGTCATTGCTCATTCGTTGCATGTGTGACACGTGTCACTTGCATGCACTAATTTTATTTTATTTAAATTCTTCCATGCATTCTCGCTTTAATTCCGAAATTGAATCCATTTCCATCCGTTCGTCCGGGAATCCGCTTTTAATTGCTTTCGCCTTCGGAATTATTTTAAAAAATTTTGAATCCGTCTCTACGTACTTGAAATTCTTTTTATTATTCAAAAATCAATATTCCGAATTTTTCGGACTCGAGAATTATATTTTTCCGATCGAACGTGATCCATCGAAAAAATATTTCGCTTTCCGACGAACGAGGTTTTGGGTTTTACACATTCGGTCAAAACAAATCAAAAGGAACCATGGAAGGGAAAAGCAAGGTTTTCATTCGGTCAAGCTTGAAGTGAAAAGTGAACTTGTGCATTCGGGGTCAAGTAAACAAAATAAAGCACAAACCAAGTGAGTGTGAGCTGTTTTTGGCCGAGAGAATACCAAAGAAAATAGAGCTGTTTTACAGTGAAGAAGAGCAAAAGAGGACAGCTTGGTGCATGGTCGATTGAAGGCTGTTTTTGAGTGAATTTAAAATACATGCAAGAATCAATTCGGCAAGGCTAGGAAGCATGCGCGTCCGACAGAGATGCTTCTGTTGCTCTGCTCATACCTACACCTGCGGAGAATTTTTATATAACAATGAAAGAAATGGTGAGTATAAATTTCGTGAGTGGGTAATTTATATTAAACTAAAACTTTTACTTATAAATATTATTCCTCTCAAAACAGGTTGGAAAAACTATTAATTCTTTATTTTACTGGAAAATTATAAAACTTGCATAATGCGAATAATACTTTTATTTAAACTTTCATAAATTTACTTTTCTTATTTTTCTAAAACTCACGTCTATCGACGTACTTTATTTCTTTAACTGGCTTTACGTTGCAACCCAGAAAAATTTATCCTTCGTGACAGTACGAAGACATGCCACTAGGATTCGAGAACTATTACCATGTGTAGTTGCAGATGTGGAACAACTTTGGGATCGCGATTCCCTCCAACATCGGGTAGATCTACACTACCCCATACGTGTAGAGGGCGACACACAGACTCAATCCCCCCAAGTTAGGACTCCCACCAACTAGCCATATATGTATGGGATACTTCGACTGGATGTAACTACAGACGAGAGTAAACCAAAAGCAATATATAAAATCTCATAATATTATTTTCTAGCGTACGGTTCAATACTAAAATATTATTTTTTAAGGCAAAAAGCCTAAAATCATTCAAAATAACTTTTGCATGTAGTTTTTATGTATGTATTTCCTCCAAAATTCTATTTTTTGCTTTGCTTCAAAAGTATAAGCACTTATAATATAAATTTTACAACTATACGTGCATCCTAATAAAAATAATTACATGCTAATAACTTGCCTAATTAATAATTAAAAAATTATAAAATAATATTACAATTATAAACACTCAATTGATAAAATACATAAAGAAAACTTTAATAAACACCACACTCATAACTTACTTCTAATATAATAACAATCTCTCTTGTTTCCTTTCCACTCGCGATTACGAAAGTTTCGTCACAAATTATCTTTTTTAACAATTTCGAGCATTTTATTTGGCTTTCTAAACAATTCTAACGTCCATACTACTTATAATCTCATGCAAACCATATAAAAATAAAAGTCTCACACTTCGATATTCACATTATCAATACATGGCAGCTTAGCATTCACTTATTCGATACCCATTTTGATTTCGAAATTCGACGATTAAACACATTTGTAAGTAACGAAAATTATCCTACTCACTTTAAACATAACTTAAACCATCTAAAATCATGATTTAACATTTTAACACTCAAACTAAAATCATGGTAGCCTATATACACATTTAATTTAACTTCTTATTTCACCATCCAATTAATTTATAAATCATCTGAATCACCCGAAAACAATTTTCAATTATCAAAACAACACTTCGACACTTTCAAACACATAAAAAAATCATCATTTTCAACGGCAACGAAATCGAAAATAACATTGGAATCATGTCAACCCTTAAATAGCTAAAACACACAAATTTTCCAACACGAAATTTCATCCATTTTCACACCAAAAATCACGTGTAATGGAATCTCCCCACTAATGAGGTTCCAAGTCCTAAAACTCAATCATTTCATCATAAAAATTCATCCAAAATTACAATTTAACATTTCCAACAAAATCATAATCATAAAAACACAAACTAACCTCTCAAATTCAATTCAAAAACACCTCAAAGATGACATGCAAAGCTACTGCCAATGATTTCCCACCTTGGCCGAGCTTCTTTCAATCCAAAGGAGACATGCATGCTTAAAATCTCTTAATATCAGCTTAGGAGAATAAAAAAGGCAGTGACTTACCTTTGCATGTGCTTAATCTATACAAAAACAACTTCAAACTTCACAAAAAATACTGCTATCCTCTTCTCCAAATCAAACAGCTTTCATTCTTCTTCCTTGACTCCCTCTCAGCTCAACTGATGGTAGGAAAGATGGTGCTTGCTAGTCGAGCTTCTCTCCTCTTCTCGGTTGCTTGAGCTCTCACTCTCACTTTTCACTCTTGCTTTCGGGTTTGAACTTGATAAAGACAGCTCCTCTCTCAAAATGAGCTCTCGGTCTTGGATGATGATGATCGAAAGGAAACTTGAAGCTCTCGATTTTTGGTTGATGAAAGTTGCTCTCACTTCTCTCTCTCGGGTTTGGAAGATTGAAGAGGAGATGGAAGCTCTCTGGTGATAGTGTTTGATAACCGAATGAGTGATGAATGGATTCTCTTTTCTCTAATTCTTTCTCTCGGTTTTCTGCCTCTCTCTTAAGATTTCCTCCTCTCTTTTGGTTTTGAATGTCAGACCGAATGAAGCTTAGAAAAAAAAAAATTTGCTTCAATCTTCTTCTGTCAATTGCTATTTATATATGCTCTCCACTTGTTTGACATTTGTCATGCATGCATCCATCTTCATGCCACTTGTCCAATCCATGTTTCCATTACATCACGTGTTATTCTATACATTCCCACATTCCGATTTTAAATTCAAATTTGTTTATGTCCATCCGAAAATCCTATTATAACTCGATTCCACCTCCGAAAATTGTTCTTGAATTCGATTCCATCAGGAAATCCTATTATAACGCGTTTTCTAAATTATTTAATTTCTTCAAAAATATTTTATATGAACTGAATCGGAAAGAATATTTTCATCCAATAAATTTTCAAATCACTCGAAATCTATCCGAATAGATTTGTTTTCAATCCAATCCACTTTTCCTTAATTCCAATATTAATTTCGAAACTTTTTATTCACTAAGTCCACTTCTCAAAAAAATTATTATTCTTACGGATACTTTCTGTTCGGAACATGATCCATCAAAAAATAATTTATTTTTCATCGGATGAAGTTTTAGGTTTTACATTTCATCCCTCCTTACAAAAATTTCGTCCTCGAAATTTACATAACGCCTTTACTTGATACGATTACTTCAAAATCAAAGCTTAAGACACCATTGCTGACCTTTTCCTAAACTTCACTTACTTAACTTAACATTCACGTCTAATATTCCTCAATAAAAAAGAAATCTAATAAATATTAAATTTCTCAACCAGAATATTTAAATATACTTACTTGTCTCAAAAATGTGTAGATACTAGCTACGTATCTGCTCCATATGTTCCCATGTGGTTTCCTCCACTGCATGATTCCTCCATAACACTTTCACCAATGGAATAACCTTGTTACGAAGAACTTACTCTATCTTATCAAGGATTTGAACTGGTATCTCCTCATATGATAGATTCTCCTTGAGTTCCATTGATTGTTCGGTCAGAATATGCAAAGGATTTACTATATATTTTCGAAGCATCGAGACATGGAATATATTATGAATTTTGGAAAGTTTTGCTGGCAACTTAAGTCGATATGCCACCTCATCTACTCTACTAATCACCTCATAGGGACCGATGTATTAAGGACTTAACTTATCATGTCTCCCAAATCGAATAATCCCTTTCCATGGCGATACCTGCAGAAATACCTTATCCCTGACTTGGAACTTCAAATCCTTTCTACATTTATCTGCATAGCTTTTCTATCGATCTTGGGCTATTTTCAAATTGTTTCGAATAATCTTGATCTTATCCGTAGTCATCTACACAAGCTCATATGATCTTGCTCTATCTTGGGCTATTTTCAAATTGTTTTGAATAATCTTGCTCTATCTTATCAAGGATTTGAACTGGTATCTCCTCATATGATAGATTCTCCTTGAGTTCCATTGATTGTTCGGTCAGAATATGCAAAGGATTTGCTATATATTTTCGAAGCATCGAGACATGGAATATATTATGAATTTTGGAAAGTTCTGCTGGCAACTTAAGTCGATATGCCACCTCATCTACTCTAGTAATCACCTCATAGGGACCAATGTATTAAGGACTTAACTTACCATGTCTCCCAAATCGAATAATCCCTTTCCATGGCGATACCTGCAGAAATACTTTATCCCTGACTTGGAACTTCAAATCCTTTCTACATTTATCTGCATAGCTTTTCTATCGATCTTGGGCTATTTTCAAATTGTTTCGAATAATCTTGATCTTATCCGTAGTCATCTACACAAGCTCATATGATCTTCCTCTATCTTGGGCTATTTTCAAATTGTTTCGAATAATCTTGCTCTATCTTATCAAGGATTTGAACTAGTATCTCCTCATATGATAGATTCTCCTTGAGTTCCATTGATTGTTCGGTCAGAATATGCAAAGGATTTGCTATATATTTTCGAAGCATCGAGACATGGAATATATTATGAATTTTGGAAAGTTCTGCTGGCAACTTAAGTCGATATGCCATCTCATCTACTCTACTAATCACCTCATAGGGACCGATGTATTAAGGACTTAACTTACCATGTCTCCCAAATCGAATAATCCCTTTCCATGACGATACCTGCAGAAATACTTTATCCCTGACTTGGAACTTCAAATCCTTTCTACATTTATCTGCATAGCTTTTCTATCGATCTTGGGCTATTTTCAAATTGTTTCGAATAATCTTGATCTTATCCGTAGTCATCTACACAAGCTCGGGCCCAATTAAGTTTCTCTCACCCATCTCATCCTAACATACTAGCGTCCTCCACCGCCTTTCATAAAATGTTTTATACGGTGTCATGCCGATACTAGCCTAATAACTGTTATTGTAGATAAACTTGATTAATGGCAGGTGAGTATTCTAACTTCCTTCGAACTCCATCACGCAGGATCTAAGCATATCCTTCACAGTTTAAATAGTATGCTCAGACTGTTCGTTTGTCTGAGGATGAAATGTTATACTGAAATGTAATCGAGTGCTTAAAACTTTCTGTAAACTTGGCTAAAATCGGGATGTAAACCTCGAATCTCCATCTAATATAATCGACACTGGAACCCTATGTAACCTCACAATTTCATCAATATACAACTTGGCTAATTTGTCCAGGGAATATGTACTTCGAATGGGTAGGAAATTGGCTAATTTTGTAAGTCGATCTACTATACCCATATGCTATCGTAACCATTCCGACTCCGAGGAAATCCTACCACAAAATCCATTATAATACGCTCTCATTTCCACTTCGAGATAGAAAGTGGCTGAAGAAGTCCTGCCGGTGTCTGGTACTCGACTTTAACCTGCTGACATATCAAGCACATCGACATATATTCTGCTATTTCCCTCTTCATACCTTTCCATCAATAATGCTCTTTCAAGATATGATATATCTTCGTACTTCCCGGATGCATAGCATATGCTAATGAATGAGCTTCATTTAAAATTTCTTTCTTGAGTTCTGCCACATCTAGTACACAACCTCTGACCCATTATCCTTTACTAAAAAGTCCCCTACTGGCTTGACTCCATTTCCTGTCTAATCTTAATCAATTAAGGATCTCAAACCTGTAACTCTCGAGCCCTATCCACGAGTACCGATCGAACCTGAAATGTAGCTAGTAATGCACCTGTATCAAATGCTTCCAAATTGACTCCCAAAGATCTCATATTTATTAACAACGGAATATATTCTGCTCTCAAAAGCACTACTGAGCTAGTAGGTCTCTTACTCGACGCATCGGCTACTATATTTGCTTTCTCTGGATGGTACTCTATGATGCAGTCATAGTCCTTTCTGGGTAAACAAATATTGAAAGTTATCATGATCAGTAAATATCTGACACCAAACTCTATACAAGTAATGCCTCCAGATCCTCAGTGCAAACACCACTGGGGCCAACTCTAGATCCTGGGTTAGATAGTTCTACTCGTACTTTTTTAATTGCCTTGAAGCATAAGCTATCACCTTTCCGCCTTACATTAGCATACAACCCAAACCCTACCTTTTTTGGAAGGAAGGGTAAGTATAGGAGCTGTAGTCAATTTCGCCTTCCATTTATCAAAACTCCTCTGACAGGCCTCTAATCGTTTAAACTTAACTTCCTTTCTAGTAAGCTTCGTCAACGAGATGGCAATCCTGAAAAATCACTCGACAAACTTTCTATAATATTCTGTCAACCCTAGGGAACTCCTTACTTCAGTTACGGTAGTTTGTGGTTTCCAATTCACAATTGCTTCTATCTTGTGAGGACCCATACTAATCTCATCTGTTGAAACCACATGACTTAAAAACATTACTTCATTCAACTAGAATTGACACTTGCTGAACTTGGCATACAGTTGCTGCTCCATCAACGTCTGTAAAACTAATCTCAGATGCTCAGCATGCTCTTTCCCTACTGCTAAAGTACAACAAAATGTCGTCAATGAACACTATAACAAACTTGTCTAAGAATTCATGAAACACCCAATTCATTAATGTCATGAATGCTGCTAGAGCATTGGTGTAATGTTCATTTCCATATTTTTATTATATATGAGGTTATAAATATTGTAAAGGTATTATACTAACACGCTCTCATTGATGGAGTAATAAAATCCTTAAATTTTTCGAATATATAATTGAAATCGAGTGAAATTTCCGATTTGATCGGAAATAAATTTGAATCCGAAAATTTATGTGATGATTTATTTAAGTTGGAGATGCAATTGGAGTCAAATAAATTTCTATGATATGACATCATTAAATGAATTAATTAGAGATTGCATGAAGACATTTTTAGAATTGAAATTTTGAGTGCAAAATGAAGCAAAATTGAGGGCTAAAATAGACATTAAAATGTATGGCATGAATGGTAATTTATTTACCAACTTAAAGGACAATTTTGTACGTAAATTAAAGCTATAAAAATTGAAGAAGAAATCAAGAAGAAGTGCAGCAAGTGGAACATGACAGAAGAGGAAGTAATGCAACAGAAAACTAGTGTGATTACATGAAAATTTAAGGGCTATGTTGTTAAACAAATGAGTGGCATGAAATGTAATTAATTGACAAAGTTTAGGGGCAATTTTTAAGGCCTTTGGACAGCTATATAAGAGGATAAGCTGCTGGAAAGTTCAAGAATAAAGCAAAGGAAGTCAGTCACGGGAGAAGAAGAAGATTCTGCCGGGCAGTCCAATAACTCCTCATCCCAGCCCATTTTCACCCCAATTTCAAGTGATTTTAAGTCCCAAAAAGGTCAAGAAAAAGTTTAAGAAGATCACCAAGCAAAATCAAACCAAAAGGAAGAGGTAAGATTGAGTTTTGAATGAAAAAGTTAGATGAATTTTTGGTTCCAATCCTGTTCACGACCAGACTTGATACTGATGAGGTTTTGATGGTTTAATTCAAGGTTTTGAAGCTCAAATCAAGTGGAAAAGCAAGCCAACACACCTAGGAACAATTGGTAAGTGGTTTGAATGAGAAATAATGTGATTTGAATGAGTTTGAGGGTGTTTAGGTGTGATAGAAATATGATGACGAGATTGAATGTGTGTGTGGACTGTTTTGTGCAAAGATAAATGATGAAAGGGTGATGCATATTATGAGATGTAATCTGGTTATTTTAGGGTGAGATGATGTAAAAGAAATGTGATTGGTTTGGCTTGAATGGGGGCTGGTTTGTTAGGCAAGGAAGTGGATAGTTGGAGATAATGTGTTTGATTAAATGCCTAGGAGAATTGCCAAATCTAAAATCATGAAAGTTAAAAGAAACAACATGTTAAGGGTGCATGAGGAGGTTTGGTTATATGGTAGATGGGGTGTATTCATTGGGTTTTGATGCTTATCAACTTGAACAACATGCATAATTACTACTAGAATGGTATATAGGAGTGTTAGAAATTAAAAAGGAAAACTAGATGACATTGTTTGTGCATTTTGATTTGATGAAGGGCAGTAGCTTATGCATGAGTTTTGTTGATGTTTATGGCATATTTGGCGTCCTAAAAGCATGCATAAATGATTAGGAATCAACAAAATTGACATGGATATATATAGGTACAAGAATCGCCTACAATCTAGTAGAGAGTAAAATAGTGCATAGAAACAAGTTAACAATCCCGAGCTCAAAGAGAGGTCTGGCAGGACCTGACTTGTTCTAACTCATATGGGGATGTTTAACACCTCAAATGATGCCTAGGAGTCATAGAAAACCATAGGTTTTGGAACGGATCAATTCCGATAAAAATTGTGCAAGTTATGCGTAAAATAGTACCGTTAGAGAGTCGATAGGTGAAATAGCTATGCAAATGCAATTTTAATTGCATTGAATGAGTTGAGTTGACCATAAATAGGTAAAAGGAGCTTAGATACGAAAGAAAAACCATCGTCGCTCGTTCGGTGCGAAAAGTGCATCGAAAAGTGTCCAAAATAAGGTGTTTTTCCTAGATTTGACATAGCAAACGATGGAGTTTCTCGACGAAACTTTATGGGTGACTTAGTTATCTGATAAGGAGACGCTAAAAAAAGGAACGGAGGTGAAACCATGGCTGGTTTCAATTCTGTTTTTCGGGTCAACCGTATAGTTAAAAAGTTGACTTTTTGTTTTAAGCTTCCAGAAACCAAACAAAACATATGGGGATGATCCTAGGGGTCTAGAAGTAAGACTTTTACAAAGAAACCAAATTTTGAGAGCCTCGGTCGAGTCAAAAATCGAGTTGGGAAAGTGTGGTGTAGTGAGTTTTCAATGTATTGGAAACTCTATTTTTATTAGTTTTAGCTATGAAAGTGAGTAAGTTATAACGAGACTATGATGTGTAGGTGACGAGCACGCGGACGAGACACGAGAGGCTCGTTGAGGCATTGAGAGCATTGGGATCAAGGTAAGTGTCCTTCACTTCACTTACATCTAGTTGATTTCCATTTATATGGCAATGATAAAATATATTGTTTCAAAGAGTTTTGCAAAATGGTTTTCCAAAATCATAAGTTTTATGTTGAGTAATGAGTTATGCCTAGAATCTAGAAATGAGATTCGAAGGTGAAAGTAAGTTGCAAAAAGGTTTAAAAGTAAAGCCAAGTAAAGTTGAATTAACACCCATGTGCATGTTGTGATATTAGCATCTTGGCACTACGCGGTGATGTAGAAAATTCCGCTCGTAGTTGTCAAGGTTGATAGCAATGTGATACGATGTAGAAAATTTCGTATCTAATTGCAAGTGATGAGTAAATTGCACTACAATATGCGATGTAGAAAATTCCGTATGTAGTTGCGTAAAGTATAAGTTATTGGCACTACAACGGCGATGTAGAAAATTCCGCGTTGTGGTTACCTAGAGTTGAGAAATTTCGCCCTACGTCGCGATGTAGCAAATTCCGTGCGTAGTGGCTTTGCACATGGTTGTCTTATGAGAAATGGTTTTAAAAAATAAATAAATAAATAAATAAAATCAATTACTTTCTAAGTAATGTCTATGCGGAGTTATACCTTTATATATATATTGCCTAACCTCTCTTTGTTTTGTGTAGCTTGTATACTTTAGTGGACGTTGGCATTGACGCTCTTGCATCAAAGACATTATTTTGATTAACTTTAGGTGGGGGAAATAATGAGACGAAATATATGGATGTTAATGTATTTTGACACTGTGTACATGTGTATATATTGAATCAAATAATTATGTGTTGACATGAGATACTTGACGGATTATAAACCATATTTTGATATGTATATATAAATGAACCATTACACTTGATATGCACATATTGCACAAGGCACATACTTTATATAAGTATGAGTTGTTATATGTTAATTACATATGTGAATTATGTTTGTAAAAGAATTGCATGTTTGTTAAATGAATGAAAAATGCATGTTTGAGATTTAAAGAAGTTGGACGGTGATCAAAATAGTTCGAAGTGTATTTCTTATGCAGGTTGATTTTGGAAATGTTCAAATTACAGCCGTTGTGCTGTCAAAATTTTTATAAAAATTGTTTTGAGAAAACGCGAAAAATTTCCACCAATCCCAACTATTTTAAAAAAGCAAAGAAGTTTTAAAGTTAAAACGAGTAAATTGGCAAAGTATTCTAAGGGTTCGCTTCTCGGATTTCCTAAATCAGACAAGTCAGGTGTGGGAAGTCCGTTGAAGTGCCCGGCAGGATCCTCCAGATAAGAGCTTAGAGAAGGTCTGGTTTTGGTCCTGTCAATTGGTTAGCCCAAAAAGTATAACCAAGAACTCATAGTGTCCATAGTGAGTCCGGAAGGCAGTCTTAGGAACATTATCACCTCTTATCTTTAACTGGTGATATCTCGACATTAGATTATTTTAGAAAACACCCTTGCTCCATATAGCTGATCAAACAAGTCATCAATCCTTGGAAGTGGATATTGATTCCGAATAGTCACCTTATTTCAATTCTCGATAATCAATACACAATCTCATACTTCCATCTTTCTTCTTAACAAAGAGCACTGGTGCTCCCCAATGAGGTACGCTGGATCTAATAAAACCTTTATCTACCAATTCTTCCAACTGAACTTTCAGCTCCTTTAACTCTGTGGATGCCATTTTGTACTACTCTTCGAAAATCGATGCTGTTTTCGGAATCAACTTAATCTTGAATTCAATTTTCCTGTCTGGAGGTAAACCTAGAAGATCCTCTGGGAACACGTTTGAAAACTCTACAACTACCGGAATGTCCTTTATCCGAGCTTCCCTCTTGATTGAATCTATCACATAAGCCAAATAACCAGCACACTGTTTCTTTAGCATTTCTTTGGTGATTATTGTTGACAAGACCCGAACCAGACCTTTTCTAAGCTCTTGTCTGGAGGATCCCGCTGGGCACTTCAATGGACTTCTCAAACCTGACTTGTCGGATTAGGAAAATTCGAGAAGAGAACCCTCTGAATACTTAGCCGGTTTACTTGTTTTAACTTAAAACTTTCTTTTACTTTTTAAAAATAATTGGGATTGATGGAAATTTTTCGCGTTTCTTTAAAACAGATTTTAATAAAATTTTGACAGCATAACGGCTGTAATTTGAACATTTTCAAAATTTGACCTGCATAAAATACACTTCGAACTATCTTTAATCCTCTCCCAACTACTTTTATTCCACAAACATGTAGTTTCACAATTATCCATATTCACAAACATACAATTCACATTATGTTTCACAATCATGCATTTATATTGCCATTATAATCTCCATATGCATTTTCTATGCATCACAATAATAATTTCATTAAGTGCAAAAGGTGATATGTATCTCTAGTCAACAACAATATATATAAACGTATCAAAACATGAGTTTACAATCCATTGAATATTCATAGGTTAAACACACGTTCATTTAAATTATAATCTATACAATCACATCAAAAAGTAGTGGATAATCGCAGGGTTCGTTTATTCATCCCCCACCTATATGTACGGCGTCAACCTTTCCACAACAAAATCACCAATAATTACACCTAATGAAATAAGCAAACTACACAATAAAGGGAAAAAGTTTAGTTTGTCATATATTAATAATACAAGATAACATTCCATAGCGATGCTTTACTTAATAAATATTGGAGGTTTTTATAAATTTTCAAAACCATTTCTCATAAAAAGACCATGTATATATCTAAAGCACTCAAACCATCACATGACGCTTTTTCGATTGACGTCAACGTGAAGCTACTATAGTATTTTGACCACTACGTGCGGAATTTACTTCCTCGCCCGAGTGGTGTGAAATCGTCTCAGTTGTAAACATCTACAATGCGGAATTTCTTCATCGTAATTGTAGTACTCAATTTTATAATTTTAGCAACTACATGCGGAATTTCTTCATCGCAACCATAGTGCCCATAAATCAAACTTTGACAACTAGGTGTGGAATTTCTTCATCGCCCCATAGTGCCCAAAATTTTAAATCTAACCAACTACGCACGGAATTTCTACCTCGTCGCGTAGTGCTAAATCTTATGGAAACTAAAAGTATACACATGGTTTCAAAACTCTTAACTCATTTCTTTTCGAAAACTTTTCTTCTTCTTCTTCTTTTTTTTTTTTTAAATTCTCCTTTCTAAACCCAATGTAAAGATTATTTACAAAGTTTTAACTCATAATCTAGGAAATTATTTTACAAAGCTTTAACTACAACATTACAAGTATGTTTAAAGGAAGAATGGAAATAGCGTAAGTGATAGAACACTTACCTCGAAATCGTGCAAGTCCGAATCAAGTGTCTAGACGAGTCTCTCGGACTTCGCTCGCCCGCTCGTCACCTACATGAAAATGTCTTATTATCACTAGTGACAACTCATAACTCAACTTTAACTTTACAATAATATTTCTAATACAACTTTCTCATAAACTATCATTTTTGCGCTATAACTACCCAACTTGATTTTTACTCAATCTAGGCTCTCTAACTTTGATTTCTTCACAAAATTTTAAGTTTTAGACCCTTAGGGATACCCCCATGTGGTCCGTAAAATTTTTAGAGGCCCGAAACGGAAAATAAAATTTTTAGGCCTCTTTGATATGCCAAAACAGAACATAACGCAGCCCCCTGATCGGAGCTTCATTTTCCTTCGTTCTTTTTCCTACGGTTCACCTATCTCACATTCTGGTCACATGTCAAATTTCGTTGAAAAAATCTATCGTTTGCTATGTCAAATCTACGAAAAATGCCCTTTTTCGAGCACTTTTCGTGCACTTTTTGTGCACTTTTTAACGTCGAACAAGCGAGGTTGGTTTTTCTTTCATATCTAAACTTCTTTTACCTATTTATGATCAACTAAATTCATTCCATGCAATAAAAATTGCATTTACATAACTATTTCATCTATCGACTCTCTAACGGCACTATTTTGTGTATAACTTGCGCAATTTTTATCGGATTCGATCCGTTCCAAAACTTATGATTTTCTATGACTCCTAGGCATCATTTGAGGTGTAGAACACCCCCATATATGTCAATTTTTCCCAGGTTATCTCCAGCCCATGGTTTGAGCTCGGGATTGAAAAAATTGTCTAAACTAGCTCCTTTGAACTTCTACCACTTCTATATGCTTTTCTATGCTTTTCCAACCTCAAATATGTCTAACTTTGAGTTCAGAAGCCTATAATTTTAGAGCTTTTCTATTGGTCTTCACAGCCATGACACACACACATCCACTATTTTGACATTTTTACTAGTTAATTTCTCTTAACCATTTCATCAAACAACATATATGCAAATTCTTTAACATTTCATTCCTTTGATTTCATAATTTAGAGTTTCCCTTTCATAACCCTAACTTGTCACTTGTACACTCTATCATGAAACCTAAGATTCCATGTCATATACTTATAGTTCTACACTTAGTTTAAGTGTTAAACATCCATTACAACACACCACAAACAATCCAAATCTCTACATCAATTTATCAACCCCATTAATTATCAAATTTGCTAGAAATGATAAAAACTCACCTTAGTCTTTGTTTGGGTTTGTTATTTTAACTTGAATTAGCTTGAAACTTGAGTTTGAAAGCTTCAAAAATGGTTTGACAAGCCTTTGATCTTCCTTCCTTGCCTTTCTCACCTTAACCGTCCAACACACCCTTTCCTCGTCTCAATTCTCACGGCAATCTCTCTTCGAGTTCACAAAGTGTCACTTATATATAAGTGACTTTTCTTAAAATGCCCATCATGTCCCTATTGACTTGTTTTGACTATTACTCATATTACCCTTAATGACTTTATTTATTAATACTAACGCATGGGCTTTTATGTCTTTAAGCAATATGTTCCTGTATTCATTTATTTACTTTACATCATTAAATTTTACAACTTTATCACTTAATCATTTATCTCTCATTTATGGAATAACCATATTGCCCTTCATGGTATTTATTTCTTTATTAATATTTAACACTTTATATTAATTTTATTGTTATTAGTTACAATTCCTATATTTCCCTTGCCAATTTCTAATTTCTAGTGCTAGTGAGTGACTTATCAAGAATAGGGGTTTACAATTATTGATGTGATACAAGATGAAAGCATTCTGTGCTCCCCTCGGAATACCACTTCCGGCTCCCCCGATAAACTGAACCTAATTTCCTTTTAAAAACAGTCCACCATGGCATGATGTAAAGCTAACCAATCCATGCCTAATATAATGTCGAAGTCACATATATCCAATAATATTAAACTGACCGGAAATGATCTATACCCAATTATAATGTCACTATCTTTGCAAACACTCTCTGTAACGCCCTCAGCCCGACTTCCGTTACAGTCGAAAATCCGGAACGGAGAACGTTACTTTCCTGATAAAACCGTTTATGTTACTTTTGAAAAACTATTATCATTCTAAAAATCTTTACCAATAGAGAAATTTTTTTTTTTTTTTTTTTTATTTTTTTTAAAAAAACATAAATCCGTCAGAGTTTCCTCTGTTTTTTCTGAAATCCCAAAATCTGTTTCCTGTAATTGAAACTCTAACATTTCTAAAACATCAATTTCTAAACTCCCATTCGGAACTCCCGTCCGTTTCCAAAACATTTCATTATTCAAATATATCATAAACATTTATATGCATACATAACCAAAAGTAAGATTTTAAGAAATATAGATATGCTTTTATACAGAACTTTGTTATAATTAAGTGGAAAACAATAAATTACTCAAATATACATGTATCCCAAAAATGCATGATCATATGCAATATATCTATATATCTACCAAAGGCGTAGAGTGGATGGTGACTATCTGAGCCTTCGCGTACAAGCTATTTCCTCTGTCTGAAGATGGAGTCAAAAGATTCAACCTGCGCGTGGTAAATCAATGCGCCAAGCATAATTGCTTAATAGGTATACACATAATCTAATTTCTCAATTTCAAATGTAATTTCAATTGTAACTAAAAGCATTCTAACTTTAACATTCATAAATATATATACGTTGTATAAAAATACTTAAACATATAGTTCACAATTTTTCGAATTCAACATTTTTCAAAGCAGTGAAAATTTCATTTCACATGACATTTTCATTTAATTTCTTATAACATTTTTCAGTGCCCTTCGTAAACATATATTCAATACTCATGTATTGGTATATGGGTTTCCAACATCGGACACGTGGTGATTATCCGTCGGAATAACGGTCGACCCCGGCATCGACCGCTCGGTGATTATCCACCGGATCGTATATCATAACACATAATCGTTCAGGACCGGACACGAAGTGCCTTTCATAGTCCATAATGAATCAATTTAGTATATGCAAATAAACGGTGTAGCTGCTGATTTCCCTATTGACATGTCAATTACCAATTCCCATTTATCGATATATAAGTTTACAAGGCTATTTACAACATAATGTTTAATTCACATTTACAACTTTGGTTTTTGTACCAAGTTTCTCATAACAAATCAATTTCGCGTTTCATTTCAGGTATATCAAATACGTTTGTAAATGCATTATATTAAAACGATATAACAATCTCATTTAAGAAATTCATTACACAATGAAAACACTTTCAAATTAAATTAACGATAATGTGTATACCGACCTCAAACGGATTCGATCTTTGAATCGTATACTCCCTTACGCTTTCCCCTTATTTTTTGGTTGAAAATCCGATTTGTCGGGTTCTCCTTGACTTTTCAATAAAAATAAACGTAACGAAAGTTTATTTAATAAATTTCTAGCGTTACTTAGTGCACTATAACTATATGTTCTCTTATAATGCATCCTAAACACTTCCAATAGATATCACTTCGAAACAGCTCATAATATCCTTTTTATGACTGTCTTTACTGAATTGAAAATAATCTCAAAACAATCCCATTAAAATAGCTTATGATAGACCCCGATCTTAATGTTCTCAAAAAATTCATTTTCGACGATCAGATAAAGAATAAAGAGTCTAGAAATAATGCAAGAGGTCCGGTTAGAATTCGATTATATTTATAAGGTCATGAGTATCGTGTTAGGAAGAAATGAGAATTTTCAATGAATAGTATTCGGATCAAGATAAATAGTAATTTTTTTTAAAAGATCCGAAAGTTTGTGTTTAAGATCGAATTTGGACCCGATTATATTGTTCAGGGTCATGAATATAGATTCGATGGGAAACAAAAGTTTTCGGTGAATAGTATTTTTCGGACGGAAATTTTTGAATGAATAGTAAAATTTTTGAAAATTGACCTTAAGGGTCGAAAAGGTTTGAAAATAGTATGAGAGTATAGAGAAACAGAAACGGAAAAAAAAAAAAAAAAAAAGACCATTTGAATCAGTTTTAAGCGATCCGAAGAAAATTACGATATTACCCTTTTGAGAGATTAATAGGTTTTAATGAGTTTAAATCCAATTGAATTTTTTTCGAAGCATGAGACTGATAGATAAGACACTCAATTAGAGTATTTCATGGTCAATTTGAAGATTAAATGACCATGGAATATTTTCATAATATTTTTCAATCAAAGTGAAATTATATCATAAAAAGGGCAAAATGGACATTTTAAGTTAAATATTCATGGATCAAGCATGAGAATGATATGCGGAAGTTTCAAGGAGTGTAACCCAAGTGAATGAGAATGAGTTAATGAGAATGAGTGTAAAAATCGAGTTTTTAAGCTATAGATACGTATAAAAAGATATCGGTTGATTCGATCAGATTTCGGTTAGGAACATTTCCTTTATCAAGTATATATGAGAGGTATCAGACCTAAATTGAAGTTTATAAAGTCGAATTGGCCATAAGATATGTGTAGAATATTTGTGAAACATTTTTCAGAAGGATTAGGTATTGAAAGTTCTATTGAAATGAAAATTCACCAAGTGTAAGCACTCAGGATACTAAAAATATTCGAATTGAGTTACGGTCGAATCATATGCCTCCAGTAGTGTTATTTGAGGCTTATTAGATTTTCATATCGCAAGTCGAATATCGTTTGACTGACCCTGGTACAATTACAAAGTGATTAGGCGAGATTTACGTGTTAATCAAGCGAGGTGAGCTCACGGAATTCAACCAATGAGAAATGAGATAAGTGATTTAAAAAGTAATGGCTATGGATGTGCCACGTGTCATCTATGGATTGGTTGGAAAAATAAGTGGATGAAAATAGGCCAAGTGGACCAATAGAATATAAAATGATTTGTTTTTGGGCACTAGTATAATTAGTGAAAGTTTGAGGTTATTAAATGAGATTTTCTTGAGGGACTTTATAGTAAATGAGAAATAAAATATATATTTATACGATTTGTCTCATTTGAGACAAAAGTGTGGCCGTGAATTTAAAAGAGAACAGAGAGAGAGAAGAGAGAAAACAGAGAGTGAGAATTCGGGTGAGAGGGGGAGAGAGGCCGAGAGATGCCGTGAGCGCGCGCGAGAGAGAGAGAGAGAGGAAGAGAAGGAGATCCGATCCGATTTTCGTCGCGGTTTCTTCACGAAAGTTGTTCCTCGTCATCTCCTCTAGCTAACCCAACAAATTTGAAGCAAAACGGTTGTCTATTTGGTGAGTTATTTCAGTTTAAAGTTTGATGTTTATATGAAACCCATTTTTTTTCTTTTGTTTATTTTCGAATCAGAGATTAGGGATAATAAGAGGGATATGTGAGGATGATTTTGGTATGATTTTGAAGTGATTTGGTGGAAGAAAAACAGATAAAACGAGAGAGGGAAGTCGTAGAGAAAAATGGGTTTTTTATGGAATTTGATCCCGTTTTCTATTTTAAAGCGTTAGATTGATGTTTTAGAGGTTAAGGAATAATCTTTTGAAGTTAGATTTCGAAAACGAAAAGTTTAGGATCGATTTCGGAGCTAAACGGACGAGTTGAAGGGTGGTTTCTAAAAACCTTCGAAATGCATTCGTTTAACGTTCGAAACAGTTTATTTAATTATAGTTGGGTGTTAGAACACTAGAGGATTGATTTTTGAAGTTGTCGGAAGTCCGGAGCGAAAAGTAGTTTTCGTTAGTAAGCAAATCCGGTTGAATTTGGTTCCGAGTTTCCGACGATGAGATTGAGTATTCTGAGGTATTCCTAGGAAAGAATAAGTAAGATTCATGTAGAGAAAACGGATTTTGAAAACCCTGGTTGAATAGAAATTGAGATCCGAAAGTTTAGGCGTTAAAGGATATAAATAGAGTTAATTGGATTTTTATTGATTTTAAATATTATTTGAATAAGTTAAGTGACCCTAAATGGATATTTGATGTTTTAGGGTAAAAGCGGAGACTTCCGGAGGCATACGAAGGAGGCTCGGATTTTATCCGAAGATGTGTTGTGAGTAGAACTACAAGTTTTATTTATATCATCTTAAAGTTTATTTTAAAGTTAAAAGAATTTATTATAAATAGTTATTTATTTATTAATTGAATTAATATTTTAATTCTAGTATAAAGATTTTAGTTTATTATTTATGTATATGAGAATGTGCTAGAATTAAATATTTTAGGCTTATTGCCTTAAGATTTAGAATATTTTAGTGTATTAAGAAAAAAGAAATTTTAATAGCCTATGGTTTACCCTAGCCCCAGTTTAGTATCCGGCCGAATGCCCTATGCATGATACGGTAGATGAGAGGAAGTCAGTCAGTGAGATTTGAGTCTAGTCTACTCATGTGTGAGCGAGGTATGAGTGATCTGTATGCACATATAGGGTAGTGTAGTCGGTCCGCAGCGTGGGCCCGCTTTCGGCGACTACACATGGTAGATCCCCACTCCTAGTGGTTAGCTAGATTTTATATGCTACCACGCCATGAGTAGATATTCCCTGGGTTACCATTCAGGCGAGCAACAGAAAAGATTTTAAGAAAAGATTTTTAAGAAAAGAGTTTAAGAAAAGATTTTAGAAAGTTTTAGAAAGAAATTTAAAACGAGATTTAAAAGCAGTTTTTCCCACTCCTAGTGGTTAGTTAGAGTTTATATGCTACCACGTCAGAAGTAGATATTCCCTAGGTTACCATTCAGGTGAGCACCAGAAAAGATTTTAAGAAAATACCTTTAAGAAAAGAGTTTAAGAAAAGATTTCATAAAGTTTTAGAAAGAAATTTAGAACGAGATTCAAAAGCAGTTTTAAATGAGTTTTAGAAAGTATTTTAGAAAAATACTTTAGTTTTATTAAACTGTTTTTGGGAGAAATTTAAGTGTAGAAATGAGTTTTAGTTTAAAAGCTACTACCACTCACTGAGTTATACTCACGTTTTTCTTTAAATGTTTTTCTCAAAAATTCTCCCACAGATGCAAGAGCTAGTCATCCAGCCGACGAGGTTCAGTCAGACGTGCAGGCGAACGTATAGGACGATACCTATTACATGTATATATGGGGTTATTTTGATCATGTATATGTTTATATATATAGTTGTAAGTATTTTAAAGAATTGTGGATGTATTAGTTAAAAATGTTTTATTAAAGTTTTATATGAATCAGTTTTCTGATTTTAATTATTTGATTGTGGTTGTGTTGTGAAAAATGAGCCGAAGGCTCTGGAAGTTGAGAAATGAATTTCATAGAAGTGTTTTTATAAACTGTATTTGAAACTTGCAGGGTGGCATAGTTTAGAAAACAGACGGCATGCTGCCGGATTTTCAATAGAAAAACGAAAAATTTGTACCCTTGCCACCTAGTAAACGAGTTTAAAAAGAAGTTTAAAGAAAGTTTCGGTGCCTTGACGGGATTTCTTCGGACCAAAGTTAGGGTTCGTTGGAGTTATGACGGGGTGCTACGGGGTCTTTCTTGGGTCCAGAGGAGGGATTCGGGAAGGGTTCCGTCAGCTTATAACAGCTTAACAATCAATACGAAAATAACAATCAAAGAACTTAAAACAGCACGTATAATTTTTCTAAAAACAGCATGTAACAGCCCTTTAAAATAGCTTGTTATACCATACTTTGACAGCTTATGTCTAGCACGTTTACAGCTCATATAATAACACCTTAACAGCTCATTTATATAGCATGAAAATAGCCTTTAAACAATTCAAGAACGGTTCTTACACATGCTAAAAACTGCACATAATTTCTATAAAACTGCATGTCCAAAACAGTCCACAAAATTTAGTCACATCGTCTTTAATTTACGCGAATTAACTCTAACAAACCATCATGAAATCTCTCAATCATTTTCGTCATAGATATTCATTTGAATCACATTCAAATATCACTTGACATCATGGCATTTTAATCACAATTCATTTGACACTAAATTGCAAACTAACACCTTTCGAAATCATGGAAAAACTCGATCGAAACACTTGAAAACAATCTAGCGATATTCAAATAACTTTTCAATACTCTTAAGCATATCGATGCAAATCATTTTCCATGCCGACAATCTCGAAACGAAAAGCAACACATAACAGCCCCTATACGGATTTCACAACGCACTTTAAATATCAAAATCCATTCGCAAACATATCGAATCAATATCGAATGAACCTCCGCACTAACGAGGTTCTAAATCCTATATCCCAATCATGTCATCATCCATTTAATCCACAACTAAATCATAAATATTTCCATTGCAAACAAAGTCCATAAATTCAGACTTACCTCTCCGAAATCAATCCGAAAGCTTTGAAACTTTATGGGACTCACGCGAATGGGCTGCCTATATCGATTCTCCCATCCGCGAGCTTCCTTCAACCCAAATGGACACCATTAACATTTAAACATCACTCAAATCATGATAACAATATCAACGAGACAACAATTTACCTTCGCTTGAGCTGTTTTTCGCTTCGAAACAGCTCTCGAACGATTGCGACGGCGACGACGCTCTCATGGCAGCAAGCTATCTTCCCTTGATGCTATTCACTTCAGGTCTGAAATGGAGTTCCGTCCATCTTGACAGCAGCTCGACAGTAGCTTGCACCACGGCAGCAACTGGTTCACTGATGACAGCACACGGCGATAGTAGCAGCACTACTTCAGCTCAACAGCTCGCCGCAGCAACGATGGCAGTAGCAATGACAGCAACGACAGCAACAGCAACCATAGCAACGATAGCAACAACAACAACGACAGCAACGACAACAACAACAGCAACGACAGCAACGATAGCAACAACAACAACGACAGCAATGATAGCAAGGCAGTAGCTTCCTCAGCTCATGGCTTGACTTCTTCCAGCTTGCATGCACTATTTCTTGGTTCAGATCTGCTCCTGGATGGCTTAGATGATACATGCAACAGTCGGTCTGCACTGGCGAGTTCTTGGTAACAGCATCAACTCACTTCTCTTCACGGTTCAGCTCACGCTTCTTCTGGTCTGCTGTACTTTCCTTGACCAAACAGCTGCTGCTCTCTCTCACTTCTCTCTCAACTTACACAAGAATGAGCTCTCGATCTCTCTCAATTCTCTCTATCTCACTTTCGGGTCTTAAGATAAATGAAGACCGAATGGAGATATTTTGTTTTCAATTAAGTTTTTGTCTCTTGAAGAAAGCTGGCCAAATGCAATTGGATCCTTTCATTTTCAATTTTTTTTATTTCATTTTATTTAATTCCCTTCATGACACATGTCCTTGGATTCTCACGCATGTTTGCCATGTGTCTCTCATGGCCCACTTATTCTATTTATTTCTCTCATGCCATCAACTCTCGCTTTATGATTTCGCTTTTCGCTCGGATTCACTTCGGGTCCGCCTAGAATTTTAAATAAAAATCCAAATTCACAAACGAAAACTTTATTAGATTCCGAATAAATATCTGAATCCGGACGCTCTAATTTATTTTATGAGATTGAATTAAATAATTATCCCCGAACCCGTCTGGAGAATTTAATAAAAAAAAATTCAATTACTCCTCCGGATCTGGACGGATAATTAATTACATCATCCCTTAATTAATAATCAACATTTAATAATTTAATTGAACACCGAAACAGCATGTTACACTCTCTGCAACTAATAAGTCTCCTATGGGAGTAGCTATTATCATACTGCACTCTAAGGGTTCTAACTTCACGTCAGCTTGCCTAGCGAAATCTCTAGAAACAAAAGAGTGCGTGGCACCAGGGTCTATCAAAACATGAGCATCAGTATTAAAAGTTGTTACTGTAAGCCCCTATTCCTAACTTTTGGACTTTCCCGTGTTAGAAGCTAGATTATGGTATGAAAATGTTAAATTTCATAAATATCATCATTATAAATGATATTAAAATGTTAGTAGAAGTTGTAGAAATTGGTTGAAAGCAATAGTAAGATAAAATTCAAAAGAAGGGCAAAATGGTCTTTTTACAAATAAGAGCTATATATACATAAATGGCAAAATGGTCATTTTACAAATAAGAGCTATATATACATAAATGGAAAAATGGTCTTTGTTCAAATAAGAGTTATACATTAATATATTTATATAAGTGTTAGTCATTTAACACTTAGTTAAAAATTAAAGCTATTAGTGAAATAAGTCAAGAGGGGCATTATGGTCATTACTCCTATTTAAAACCCTATATATATGTGAGTGGTGTTAGTAAACTAATGCTTAGAAAATTTGAGAGAGTGAGAGACCAAGAGGGGCGGACAGCAAGGGAGAGGAAGAAGAGTAAAAGAAAACCTAAGTTGTTTCCAAGCAAATTAAAGCTCCAAAACCAAATTTTGAGTTGATTCAAGCTAGGAGAGCAATACTAAAAGAAGATTAAGGTAAGTTATCACCCTTTTCTAAAATATGAAGTTAGTTTGGGTGGTATGTTATGTTGATGATTTGGATTAGTTTTGATGTGTCTTTTGATGGGGGTTTGGATTCAAATCAAGTCTAGAACTCTAGCAAATAAAAAAGGGAGCTTGAATTGATATAACCCATGCAAAGAATTAGAGTTTAGGTTTATGGAGAAAACCCTAGAGATTGATTGAAACTTGTTAGAATTGAATTAAGTTGTAGTTAATGTGTTTGATCAAAAGCATAAGAGAATTTTCAAACAAAAATCATGAAAAATGAAAACAATAGATGAATGTGTGTATGGGTCACGGCCTCATGAAGGGGTATGTGATCTCATTGAGTTTTGATGCATATGAACTTGAAATTATGCATGTTAGATGTTAGAAAGCCATAAGAAAATGTTAGAATTGAAAATTGAATAGAGCTAGTGTAAAGTGTTAGTTAAACTAGAATAAGAGCATTGATGATTACCCTCAATGTCACTTCCTCTTTGAATTTTTATGTCATGTATGACTTTAATCAAGCATGTGAGAGTCTAAGAACCTCAACGAAAAGAGAATTAAAAGGTGAATATAGTGAAATTTGACATGAAAAAGTGGTGAAAAATAAGGGTTTTTGGCTAAGAACCTCCACCCGATAGCCGTTTCTTTTCGAGTTCGCTTTGGGGTTGACCTAAATGAGAGATAGAAATATGAATAGAGTGAAAACGGAACAAAGAAAAGCTAGGGCTAACCCCTAGCATGCATTCAGCCAATGAGGGTCTAAAAATATGATTTTTCATTTCAAGTTTTAGAAAATTTTTTCAAGTGTGTGGGGGTGTTCCTAGGTGATAATAAATGGCGTTCATAGAAAGAAATCGAAATTTTAAAGTTTCAATTATGTTAGAACTACGTTGAGGAAGTTATAGTCAAAAGGGTGTGTTAAAGTGTTAAGTATTTTGAAAGCTTTCATTATAGCTTGAGTAGTTTATTTTGGCATATTTTGAATCAGAATATGATGTGTAGGTGAGGAGCAAGCTAGTGGAGCAAAGGAAGCACGTTGAAGCTCTTCATCTCATTTTGGTTCGAGGTAAGTGCTAAACACTTACTTTACAATGTTATTTTTAGAAATTGTAACTTTATTTCTTATTTAAAAACTCATAAATGAATATTTTGATATAATTTCTTTCGTTGTGAAAAAGGGATCGTTGGATTCGTTTCAAAGAAAATCGAAAACAACATTGTTTTACGAGAAATGAGTTAAAAGTTTTGAAAGATAAGTGATTTATGCTTATTGCACTTAGTGAAAAAGAGTTTTAAAGGCCATATGTACACCTTTTAGTTTTATCAGTTATCTAGCACTATATAGCGATGTAGAAAATCTCGCTTATAGTTGCTAAGATTTATAGATCATATAGCACTACGTTTACGATGTAGAAAATTTCGTACATAGTCGCCTAAATTTACAGATTATATAGCACTACGCTTGTGATACAGAAAATTCCACACGTAGTTGCCCAGATTCATAAATTATCTCGCATTATGATTTACGATGCAGAGAATTCCGTGTATAGTAGCTGAGATGTCTCAATAGCGTCACGATCGGTGTCAGTTGAAAATCGCCACGTGACTTACCACATTGAGCAATAATAATTAGTCGTTGTGTGGTTAGAGTATTGAAAGGGTACATATGGTGCTTTTAGCAAGAAAAGTTTTATGTTAAAATCCAAAAATATTGAAATAAGTTTATGAGCATTCATGCATCAAACTTTATATTGCTTAAATTGTTTGAGATCACATTCTTTCTTGTTATGTTGTGTAGATTCATTCTAGGTATAATAGTCGGAAATCGAGTAAAAGAAATTCTTCGACAAAATAGGTGGGCGAAATCGACGGATGTATTTTCATAAAATCACATTTGCATTTTGTGGATTAAACATCAAACAGCTACATGTGTCACCTTTGCTTATTTCGTAACCTATTCGAAAACTTGTATTATAATACTTTGAGGTGTAAATAATTTTGCAAAGTTTCCATACATTATATAAGAATATGATGGTCAATTGTTGTTGATGTGTGAAAGTTAGTTGAGATGCATGTTTATGGAAAATAAAAGTTGGGTTGCAATGAAAATTATTAGGAGTGTATTTTTCTTTGCAGGAAAAAATCTAGAAGCCTTAAAAACGCAGCTGTTATGCTGTCGAATTTTTGTTAAAATTGTCTAAATTGAATTCGTAAATTAAGAAAAGTTTGAGTTTAAAACGAATACCAACCCAACTAATTTTAAGGAAACGAAGTCAGTTTAATTCAAAGTAAAGTTAAACGGGGCAAGTATTTAGGGGTTCGCTCCGAGGATTTCTTTTAACCGTTGGTAGGTTTTACGAGAGGTCTGGTGGAGTGCTCGGCGAGGCCTACCAGATACTAGCCTAGAGAAAATCTGGATTGGGTCGCATCAGTTACAGTACCTATCACCACCTCCGGTGTAGCCTCAGCCTTCTGCTGTGTCACCGTAAACAC
The DNA here is from genome assembly GCA_022984855.1 of Dimocarpus longan. Taxonomy (NCBI): domain Eukaryota; kingdom Viridiplantae; phylum Streptophyta; class Magnoliopsida; order Sapindales; family Sapindaceae; genus Dimocarpus; species Dimocarpus longan. The sequence continues at coordinate 12,522,669 of CM041017.1, read as the reverse complement.
CTTGGCTTGAACAGGTGGTCTACCTGGTTGTCCTCTGGGGGGAACACCTCTACTAGAATCTCTACCCGACTGAATCGAAGTCCCTGATCCTCTCGACTATGGACCTCTCCTACCCTGAGACTGACCTCCATTGGGCTATCCCTGAGTCATCGGTCTGGACACACTACCTTCAGTTGCTCTCTATAGGCAATCTTTCATGAAATGTCCCTATTGACCACAGTGATAACATCTGGTGATACCCATATAGCACTCTCCTCGATGCAACCTACTGCATTTTTTGCATGTCCCTGATCTACTCTAAGTATCATACTTGCTTTGAAGCTCTGACAGGGGTCTGACTAAGCTTTGATTGGATGTTGCTCTCTAACTTCGCTGCTTGCTACCTAACCATCTGGATTTGCTTCCAGTCTTGGGAGTCTTACTAGAGCCCTCTGAATACTAACTTGATCTCTAACTGCGTTTCGGTTTCTGTACCTAGTCTTTGCCCCCCAGCATAGTCCTCTCAACTCTCAGGGCTTTCTTTACCAACCGCCCATAATCCCCGTGCTCAACGACTACCACATAAGTCCTGAACAAACTAGTGGCACTTGTTCACCTCATCATTCAATGTGAATGGTGCCAGTCGAGACAGCTCTGGTGCCAGTCGAGACAGCTCTGTGAATTTCTTCTCATATTCCTTTATTGTCATGCTACCCTGTACTAAACTATAAATGATAGGACCCAAATTAGATCTTCTCTAGGCTTTTGTCTAGAGGGCTCCGCCAGGCACTTCAACGGACTCCCCGAACCCGACTTGTCGGATTGGAGAAATCCGGGAAGCAAACCCCTTTACTTTACTTAACCGGTTTACTCGTTTTAGGCTTAAAAATTTTATTTTCTTTTAATATAGTTGAAACGGTGTGAATTTTTCGCGTTCGATTGAAAACTAATTTTACAAAAATCGGACAGCATAACGACTGTAAATTTAACATTTCCAAAATCAACCTGCATAAGAAATACACTTCGAACTATTTTGATCACCGTCCAACTTCTTTCAATCTCAAACATGCATTTTTCATTCATTTCACAAACATGCAATTCTTTTACAAACATAATTCATGTATGTAGTTAACATATAACAACTCATACTTATATGAAATATGTGCCTTGTGCAATATGTGCATATTAAGTGTAATGGTTTATTTATATATACATATCAAAATATGATTTATAATCTATCAAGTATCTCATGTCAACACATAATTATTTGATTCAATATATACACATGTACACAATGTCAAAATACATTAACATCCATATATTTCGTCTCATTATTTCCCCCACCTAAAGTTAATCAAAATAATGTCTTTGATGCAAGAGCGTCCGTGCCAACGTCCACTAAAGTATACAAGCTACACAAAACAAAGAGAGGTTAGGCAATATATATATAAAGGTATAACTCCGCATAGACATTACTTAGAAAATAATCGATTTTATTTTTTTCTTCTTTTGAAAACCATTTCTCATAAGACAACCATGTGCAAAGCCACTACGCACGGAATTTGCTACATCGTGACGTAGGGCGAACTTTCTCAACTCTAGGTAACCACAACGCAGAATTTTCTACATCGCCGTTGTAGTGCCAACAGCTTATACTTTACGCAACTACATGCGGAACTTTCTACATCGCATATTGTAGTGCAATTTACTCATCACTTGCAATTAGATACGGAATTTTCTACATCGTATCACATTGCTATCAACCTTGACAACTACGAGCGGAATTTTCTACCTCGCCGCGTAGTGCCAAGATGCTAATATCACAACATGCACATGGGTCTTAATTCAACTTTACTTTGCTTTACTTTTAAACCTTTTTGCAACTTACTTTCGCCTTCGAATCTCATTTCTAGATTCTAGGCATAACTCATTACTCAACATAAAACTTATGATTTTGGAAAACCATTTTGCAAAACACTTTGAAACAATATATTTTATCATTACCATATAAACGGAAATCAACTAGATGTAAGTGAAGTGAAGGACACTTACCTCGATCCCAATGCTCTCAATGCCTCAACGAGCCTCTCGCGTCTCGTCCGCGTGCTCGTCACCTACACATCATAGTCTCGTTATAACTTACTCACTTTCATAGCTAAAACTAATAAAAATAGAGTTTCCAATACATTGAAAACTCACTACACCACACTTTCCCAACTCGATTTTTGACTCGACCGAGGCTCTCAAAATTTGGTTTCTTTGTAAAAGTCTTACTTCTAGACCCCTAGGATCATCCCAATATGTTTCGTTTGGTCTCCGGAAGCTTAAAACAAAAAGTCAACTTTTTTAACTATATGGTTGACCACGAAAAACAGAATTGAAACCAGCCATGGTTTCACCTCCGTTCCTTTTTCTAGCGTCTCCTTATCACATAACTAAGTCGTCCGTAAAGTTTCGTTGAGAAACTCCATCGTTTGCTATGTCAATCTAGGCAAAACGCCCCATTTCGGGCACTTTTCAAAGCGAGTTTTTACATCGGACAAGCGACGATGGTTTTTCTTTCGTATCTAAGCTTCATTTACCTCATTATGATCATCTAAACTTATTTCATGTAATAAAAATTTCATTCGCATAGTTATTTCACCTATCGACTCTCTAACGGCACTATTTTACGCATAACTTGCGCAATTTTTATCGGATTCGATCTGTTCTAAAACCTATGATTTTCTATGACTCCTAGGCATCATTTGAGGTGTAGAACACCCCCATACATGTCAGACTTAGTCAGGTTTTCTCTAGCTCATGGTTTGAGCTCGGGATTCCACTTTTACTCTATGACACTTTCTACGCGCATTATTTTGGCCATAACTTCGCTAATTTTTATCGGAATGATTCCATTCCAATTCCTATGGTTTTCTATGTTCCCGAGGCATGTTTTGAGGTGTAGAACAACCCCAAATAAGCTAGAACAAGTCAGGTCTCTATTGACCCTTCATCAAACTCGGGATTGCTAGTTTGCTCAAAACTACTTCCATTGAACTTCTATCCTTTCTACTTATCTTCCTAATCTTATTTATGGTAAAATTTGGGTTCAAAACCATCTAATTTCAGAGCTTGTCTACTGATCTTCACAGCCATGACACACACATAAACACCATTTTGTCATTTAACCTCTCACAACTCACTCACCAATTTTATCGACTACTTGATGTGCATGTAAAGACAGATTTTTGTTTCTACTTTAATCAAGTAGATGGCAGCCCATATTTACAACCCTAAGCTACCATTTACACATCTCAACTTATCATTTAACTCTCTACAACAATCAGTTAGAGTTCTACCATAATTTTGAGGGTAAAATACCCAACACAACACACAACAAAATTCTGCACATGACCGCAACTAATTTTTCTGGACAGTTTTAATACTTCAAAATCCTCATGAAAACTAATTTTAATTCACTCAAAACTCACTTATCCTTGTTGGATGACCTTCCTAGCTTGTTATTGACCTTTTTCTTGCTTGAAAACTCTTCAAAAATGGGCTGAAATGGTGAAAAACAGACTGTTCTGTCATCCCCTGCAATGCTGGCAGCTACACTTCTCTTCTCTATTTCTCTTGGTGATTTTTGCTGGATGTTGGCCGACCAACATCTCCCCCTCTCAATAATATATAAAACTTCAAAGATTAAATGGTTTAAATTACTTTACTACCCTTAGTCATCTCTTTTACTAACAACTAACATATAGGCTTTATGGGTTTTTATGTCTTTCATTAATATCTTTAATCCTTTATCATTTAATCAATGTCTTTAAGTTTTTTTTAAAAATTTTACAACTTTATCACTTAATCATTTATCTCTCATTATGGAATAACCATATTGCCCTTCGTGGCATTTATCTCTTTATTAATATTTAACACTTTATATTAATTTTATTGTTATTTGTTACAATTCCTACATCTCCCTTGAAAATATCAAATTGCTAGTATTAGTGAGTGATTTATCAAGAATCGAATAGGGGTTTACAATAAAATTCTTCGATCTTGGCATCCCTATATGTCCTTGGATAAAACTTTTCATTGAACTCTTCCTTGAACTTTTCCCATGAGACCTGACCGGTCGCTCTTGTCCTCACCAAATCTCATCAATCTCTGGTTGAAACTCTCAGCAAGAAGGAAGCAATAGACACCTTCTAGGGATCGGTGCACTCCATCTACTCCAATAACCTATCGATGTTGTCCAACCATTCTGTTGCAACCTCTAGGCCACCCATTCCATCAAATGCATTGGCACCTAATTTTTGTGCCCTCTCTACGGTGGCGCTTGATGCGCGCAACCTCAGCCCCTGAATAACTTGAGCCAACATCTCAATCAGATCCGGCTCAGGCTCTACTACTAGTGGCTTAACTAAAACTTCTAACCATAGACTGTTTACAGATTTATTTACTTGCTTCTTTACTTCCGAAGCAGCAAGTGGAGCATCATCTGCGGCTCTCCGTTTGTAAGGATGGCCGGCACGATGCATAGCTAACTGCACTCGAATTAGACTAACCGTTATAACATGCATGATATGTTGAAAAATGCTAAGAAATGCTCTGAAAACATGTAATGCATTTTAAAATCTTGGCTCTGATACCAATGTTGACAGACCCCTCTACTTTAACTAGCTAGGCAACTCGCCCTGCAACCTCACGATGGCTTTTCAATCAGGATCTGTTCTGGCTGAAAAGTTTCCGCGAAGCTAAGTCTTCCTTTTTGTTGAAAACTTTTTCAAAATTTATTAAGTTTCCACGAAGCTAAGTCTTATTCTTTTTCTTTTTAATCATCTTTTGCAAAAATAGATTTTTCGGAATTTCGACAACACAACGATTGTTTTTCGAAGATTTCACCTGCAAAGTCTCATAAAACCTATGCAATCCAAAATCATTCACTTCTCGACTACTGGGCCTCAGACCCTCTTTCATTTTTCCACAAACAACTACAAACATGCTTCAAATCAATTATACGAAAATCTTGTTTACTTTAAAATTTTAAAACATATTTACTAAAGGTTACGGATAAAACGCATCATCCAAAATAATATTTACAAATGTGTAATAAGTCTAAAAATAACGATAAGCAAAACATGATATTTCCAAATAAAAAATTAGTACAGCAGCGTCACGTCTCTAATTCGCCTATGCGTCCGACGAAGATGCTTACGCTGCTTTGCTCATACCTGCACCTGGGGAGAATTTTTATACAACAATGAAAGGAGTGGTGAGTATAAACTCCGTAAGTGGGTAATTTATGTTAAACTAAAACTTTTTCTTCTAAATTTATTCCTTCTAAAACATGTTGGAAAAACTACTAATTCTTTATTTTACTGGAAAATCATAAAACTTGCATAGTGTGGAAAATACTTTTATTTAAACTTTCATAAATTTACTTTTCTTATTTTTCTAAAACTCACGTCTATCGACTTACTTTATCTTTAACTAGCTTTACGTGGCAACCCAGGGAAATTTATTCTTCGTGACGATACGAAAACATACCACTAGAATTCAAGAACTATTACCATATGTAGTCGCAGATGTGGAATAACTCTGGGATTGCGATTCCCTCTAACATCAGACAAATCTACACTACCCTATACGTGTAAAGGGCGACACACAAACTCAATCCCCTCAAGTTAGGACTTTCCCTAACTAGCCATACATGCATGGAATACTTCGGCTTGGTGTAACTAAGGACTAGGGTAAACCAAATGCAATATATAAAATCTCGTAAATATTATTTTCTAGCTTACGATTCAATACCGAAATATTCTTTTTTAAGGCAAAAAGCCTAAAATCATTCAAAATAACTTTTGCATGTAGTTTTTATGCATGTATTTCCTCTAAAATTCTATTTTTGCTTTGCTTCAAAAGTATAAGCACTTATAATATAAATGTGAGCAAAATACACAAAACCCCCCTGAGGTAAGGCTTTAAAGATCCATATTCAAAGTTTGATTTTTATAACACAAAACCTCTCAACTTAATGGTCAAACACAATAAAATTTAACAGTTGACTTTGTTTTAATATAGAAAGATGAAAATACCCTTAACTTTTAAATTAATTTTCTTTTAAAAATTAAAATAATAAATATTAATTTAATTAAAAATAAGATAAAAAATCAAAGATGAAGAACCAAAAACCAAATTTCAATATCTCAGAAACCAAAACCAAAATCAAAGTTCAAGAAGCCAGAAACACAAAATTAAACATACTATAACATGCCAAAATTAAACACTATAACATAAAAAATCTAACCATCATCAACAAACTAAAATTCAACATAAAATATCAAGAATCCAGAAAATCAAAAATAGAAAAATCAAATAACCATCTTCAAATCAGATTTCATAAATATATTCCTCTTCAAGAATCAGAATCCACACGTCTATGGGTTCGACGTTTGGGTTCGTCGAACCCAGAGGGATTCACCAATCGAACCCAGATCTGGGTTCGTCGAACCCAGAGGGGTTCACCAATCGAATCCAAATCTGGGTTCCGTTCGATGAGCCCAAATCTGGGTTCGTCGAACCCAGAGGGGTTCACTAATCGAACCCAGATTTGGGTTCCTTTCGACGAGCCCAGATCTGGGTTCAATTGACGAACCCATAAGAGCTAGAAAAAAAGAAAAAGAGAAGAAGAAGAAGAAGAAGAATGTGGTGAAATAGAGAGACATGACTTTGGTGGTGAAACAGAAGGTATCTGTCTTTGGTGGAGGGAAGAGAGAAACAAAGGGATGAAAAATGGATTTAATAATTTTTATTATTAGTAAATGATGAAACTACCCTTGATCAACCAAATATTGACTAACCGACATTAATGACTTGGGGGTATTGTGTTATAAAAGTCAAACTTTAACTATGGATGTTTAAAGTTTTACCTCATGATGGTTTTGAGTATTTTGCTCTATAAATTTTACAACTATACATGCATTCTAATAAAAACACTTATATGCTAATAACTTGCTCAATTAATCATTAAACAATTATAAAATAATATTGCAATAATAAATACTCAATTGATAAAACACATAAAAGAAAAGTTTAATAAACACCACACTCACAACTTGCTTCCAATAGAATAACAATCCCTGTTGTTATGATTCCCTTCCGCTCGCCGGTGCACCTACATTTATTTATGATTGAGCTTTCATTAAAACTAACGTTCGCAATAACACTTAAACTTTTAACTACACAAAGGTATTGAATCATTAATTTTCAAGTCATAATAATTTCGATTAATCGCATACAATATCAATTAAAAAATCTCAACATTCGCGTACGATAATCACTACAAAATAACATACTTTCATACATAACTTATCCAACGGAACTTAGGATTATTCTAGCTTCTTCGACCACATTTAAACCAATATGAATGTCATCCATTCTCAATCAATTATTTCATCGTAATTACACCTAAACGGATTCAATATGGTGAAATTTGTAATCAAAACCATAAAATGTACTACTCTCGCGATTACGAAAGTTTCGTCGCGAATTATCCTTTTTAACAATTTCGAGCATTTCTTTTAGTTTTCCAAACAATTCTAACATCCATACTACTTATAATCTCATACAAATCATATAAAAATAAAAGTCTCACACTTCAACATCACATTATCAATACATGGCAACTTAGCATTCACTTATTTGATACTTATTTCAACTTCGAAATTTGACGATTAAACACATTCGCATGCAACGAAAATTATCCTAATCACTTTAAACATAACTTAAACCATCTAAAATCATGATTTAACATTTTAACACTCCCAAACTAAAATCTCGGTAGCCTATATACACATTTAATTTAACTTCCCATTTTGCTATCCAATTAATCCATAAATCATCCGAACCACTTGAAAATAATTTTCAAATATCAAAACAACACTTCGACACTTTTAAACACATAAAAAAAAAAATCATCATTTTCCATAGCAACGAAATCGAAAATAACATTGGAATCATGTCAGCCACTAAATAGCCGAAATACACAAACTTTCCAACGTCAAATTTCATCAATTTTCACACCAAAAATCACATGCAATGGAACCTCCACATTAATGAGGTTCCAAGTCCTAAAACCTAATCATTTCATCATGAAAATTCATCCAAAATCACAATCTAACATTTTTAACAAAATGATAATCATAAAAACATAAACTAACCTCTCAAATTCAACTCAAAAACACCTCAAAGATGACATGCAAAACTACTGCCCATGATTTCCCACCTTAGTGCTTCCTTCAATCCAAATGAGACATGCATGCTTAAAATCTCTTAATATCAGCTTAGGAGAATAAATAAGGCAGTGACTTACCTTTTCATGTGCTTAATCTCTTCAAAAATAGCTTCAAACTTCACAAAAAATGTTGTCCTCTTTTCCAAATCGAACAGCTTTCGTTCTTCTTCCTTGACTCTCTCTCGACACAATTGGTGGCTAGAAAGATGATGCTTGCTGCTCGAGCTTCTCTCCTCTTCTCGGTTGTTTGAGCTCTCACTCTTACTTTCACTCTTGCTTTCAGGTTTGAGCTTGATGAAGACAGCTCCTCTCTCAAAATAAGCTCTCGGTCTTAGATAATGGTGACAGAAAGGAAACTTGAAGCTCTCTGTTTTTGGTTGATGAAAGTCCCTCTCTCTTACTCTCACTTCTCTCTGTCGGGTTTGGAAGATTGAAGAGTAAATGGAAGCTCTTGCGTAATGGTGTTTGATGACCGAATGAGGATGAATGGCTCATCTCTTCTCTAATTTTTTTCCCTCGATTTTCTCCCTCTCTCTCTAGATTTCCTCCCCCTCTTCTGGTTTTGAATGTAAGACTGAATAAAGCTTGGAAAAAAAATTTGCTTCAATCTTCTTCTTTCAATTGCTATTTATATATGCTCTCCACTTTTTTGACATTTGTCATGCATGCATCCATCTTCATGCCACTTGTTTTGCTTCCTTGATGCATGAATGACACTTGTCCAATCCATGCTTCCATTTAACATCACGTGTTATTCTATCCATTATCCCATTCCGATTTCGAATTCGAATTTGTTTCTATCCATCCGGAAATTTTATTATAACTTGATTCCACCTCTGAAAATTATTCTTGAATTCATTGCTATCTTCGGGTATTCTAAATTATTTTATTTTTTCAAAAATATTTTATACGATCATAAATCGGAAAGAATATTTTTGTCCGATAAATTTTCAAATCACTCGAAATCTATCCGAATGGATTTGTTTTCGATCTAATCCACTTTTCCTTAATTTTAGTATTAATTTCGTAACCTTTTATTCACTAAGTCCACTTCTCAAAAAATTATTATTCTTGCGGATACTTTCCGTTTGTAACACGATCCATCGAAAAATAATTTATTTTTCGCCGGACGAAATTTTAGGTTTTACAAAATGTATCTTTATTAGATACTCTGAGCACTCAAACGAGTATGTACTCATAGAAGAAAACTTAGATAGAAGTATTATTGAATTAGAGTCACGGTACATGAACTTTTTAGAAGATGAATTTCTTAGCAAAGTTGAGATGGAAGCATTAATGATGGTTGTTTTTCACTCATTATTTCCACTGATGTTACTGTTTTGGATATTTATATTTGGCATGCTAAACTAGAACACATCGGCTAAGGAGGAATTTTTGGGTTGCTTTAATAAGATAGATTTGTTTGTATATGAAAGTTTTCTTGATTTGTTTGTATATGAAAGTTTTCTAGCAGGAAAAACAACTGAAAAACCATTTAGAAAAAGAATTAGGACTGATAATCCATTGCAATTAATTTATTCTTATATTTATGAACCAATGAATGTGAGAGCTAGAAATAGTGCCTCATATTTTATAACAATCATAGATTATTACACTTATTTTGGTCATGTTTACTTGATCTTTTATAAATCTAAGGCATTAGATTACTTTTAATTGTATCTATACTTGGTGGGGAATAAATTGATAGAATTGTTAAGGTATTATAGACTAACCAAAGATGAGAATACCTCTTTAAAGAATTTGAGACATTGCGTTATGAGAAAGGTATTGATAGATAGTTGATCATTTCAAAGACTTTGTAATAAAATGGTGCAGCAGAAAGGAAGAATAAAACGTTACTAGAGATGGTAAGATATGTGTAATGACACAAAAATACCTCCAGTATTTTACCCAGGGAGATGTGTTATTCACTACTTACATTCTAAATAGGGTCTTTAACAAGTTAATATTTTTTACATCTTATGAGTTATAGATAAATAGGAAACCTGACTTTACTTATACGTGACTTTGGGGGTGCACAGAATATGTACATGATTTTTTCAATAATTATGGAAAGTTGGATGTTAGGATAAAAAATTGTATCTTTTTTAGATACTCTAAGCACTCAAACAGGTATGTACTTATAAAAGAAAACTTTGATGGAAGTATTATTGAATTTGAATCACGATATATGAACTTCTTATAGAATGAATTCCTAGAAAATGTGAGATTGAAAAAAAAAAAAAATTCAATTTCACAAGTTGGATGACAGACCCCATTTCTGCACATTCCTTTCTGTACAAACGGCAACCCACCGGTGCAACCCCACAGTGCCTTCCAACCAATATCTAATCTAATTGGAAGGTTCCCGAAAAGTTAAATCATTTTCCTTTATTTAAAAACTTTACTTTTTTTTTTTTGTCATATGATTATAAAATAGATTTAATAAAAATTTGGACAGTATAACAACTATTTTTCTGAAAATGTCATCCTGTAAAATTTGCACAAAAATTTATACGCTTCAAAAATCAACCAATTTCCCCAAACTTCTTGGCCTCAGGCTCTCATTTTATCAAAATACAAGCAACCACAAATATGCCATCACATTTAAAAATAGATTGAAACACATTCACAAGTTATGCATATGTTTATTTACACAATTTTCGAAATCATAGAAAAGTTATACAATTACTTATATACAAATTTTTGAGAATGTCCATAATACATTTATGTAGTCACAGTAGCACACACGACTCGACTTGCCTAATCTTGAGCTGGAGTCCCTGCTATCAAAGTACCTGTCTTTGCATTTGCCAATTGGTACACACCTTCCTTCCCAATTGTACTTAAGCCCTCAGGTCTTGGGTTTGAGGGGTGTGGGAGGCATAAAATAACCTCTAAAGGGAGGGGACAGTACCTGCCAGGTGGTCGGGTCCTAACTGATGGAACCCGAGAAAGTAAGCAAGATTTGAGCTTAAACTACAATGGGCCACTTTGGTATTATTCAAAATATCTAGCAAACCTTGAAGATTTAGAAGATCTTGAGAATTTAATACATATCCAGCAAATCTTGGAGATTCAGAAGATATTAAAAATTTAATGTACATCTTACAAATCTTGGATATTCAGAAAATATTATAAATTTAATGTCACACAATCTCTTATTTAGTAGGTTATTTTATTAGGATTATTTACTTTTCATATTGGTTTTATTTTCCTAGATTTTAAGTCTTACAATTTAGACCATTCTGTTTAGGAATTAATTATGTTCAAAAACTAGTTTATCTCTTTACTTATAAAAGGCTTGTAACCTTAAGCAAAAGGGGGAAGAGGAATGAAGATGCAACCAATTATGTTTAATTGAGAGAGTGAATTTTCTCTTTTGTTCTTCATGAACATGTGATCTTATCAACCTTTATTTGTGGTGATCAAACATGACTTATCTCCCACCTTTTCATCTATGTCTTGGGAGTGGCGTCAATATCATTCTTTTATAATTTTGATTGCACTAACATTATACTCACCTGGCAAGTCTATCTGGTAGACTTGATATTGTGCGAAAAATTTATGATGATAAGCAAATCAGAATGATTTAATGAAGCAAGATGAAACAATAAAAATAAAATAAAATAAAAGGTCCATTGATTGATATTGGGTGGCGTAGATAGAACAAGGAAAAAAATAAAACAAAACAAGAAGAACTAATTGATAAACTAAGATGATATATATGCGGAAAAAGAAAAAATAAATAAATTAGATAACCAAACCTGAAGACAAACAAGGGTTGGACGGCATGGAGAGAACACTAAGGCTCCAAAATATGATTCAAGCTCAAGAACAAGTCCAAGATCATAAATATTGAAGACTTGAGCTTGGGTGGCTATTTGAAGACATATTAGGCTGATTTAATTTGTTTATATTAATTTGGGCCTAATTTGTGTTTGGGGTTGGTTTAATTAAATTAGTTTATTTAATTAGTTAGTTAAGTATCAAACTTTGACATTATTGGGCTTTAACTTATTTTATTACATGTTGGGTCATTAGTTTATATATTGAGATGTCATATTTAATTATTTTAAATCCAAACTTAGTTATTTGAAGCCCAAGTGGGGTGTATTAATGAGCTAGGGCGTCCATGCAATGTTTAGAAGCTAGGGTTTCATTTATTTTAGTTATAAAAAGCCATGTGATGCTCAAAAACGAGATTAGACAATTTTTTATATAAAATTTCAGTTTTCTCTCTTTGTTCTTGAAGAACTTTGAGAATTTATCAAGGTTTGATTCTTGATTTATCACTTGACTTATCTCTCTCATTCTTCGCTTGTTCTAGGGAGTGGCTCTTTGTTATCTTGGTTCGTGATTCGCTAATCATTGGGTCAAGATACTTTCTTTTTATTTTCTTTGTTCCTAAATTAAACTTTTTTGGGGTTGTTGATTCAATTGTTTGTAGGTGTCGTATTGCTATATATGGGGTTCGCATCACTAACCGCCCGGGGGACAAGCCCCAACTGGCAGGTTGGCGACCAGGGTCGGCTGTTACAATCTATCCGGTTTTATGTAGCGAAATTTTTCCGTCACTACGAAGCGGTATTTTTCCTCACTCAGGTGGAAGCTAGCTAATAATATATCATGTACGTGCATTAGGCAATACACTAAACTAAACTTACATGACACAATCTCTCTCCCCTCCCTCGAGGGTTTCCTCCCCCTGTTAGTGACAGACACCCTTGACACTACTAATGTATGCTTAGGGTACTCAACCTCAACCAGAGATAACTATAATATCTACCAGACATGTCATAGGTTCATAATTACATTTCCAAGTCAAAGTAATCCATAGCTCATATAACAAATTTTACAATCCATGCAAAAACATTTTATTTCAACTCCTTTAATTTAAAATCGATTTTCAACATATCAAACACATATTTTTAAAATATCAATCAATCTTTTAAAAGACACTCACCAAATGTTAATTTACAGTAATACACACTTTAGGGTTTCCTCGATTCCGAATCACCTACATATTGTCGCATTTCATGATTAGGCGACGTTATGACTAGATTCAATCATACATATATATTTGCATTGATGCATTAACACACAAACAAGCATTTAACCATATAAGGATTTCGAACACCCTAAATTTAAGTCGTAATGACCTCATTCATTCATACATGCTTTTCTTTTGAATTTCTCAACATTCATACATGCTAAACATCACAAATAGAAGTCTAATTTCTTCATTAATGCATTAAACAACTTTTCACCCCTTTTAGACCCCTCTTGGCCGAATGTATTCCCCCTTTTAGACCATAAATCGAATTAAATTTTTCTTACCAAAATCACATTCCTAGGCATGCAATATATCATAGAATTTAACCAAACTTACAAACCATCAAATTTAGATAACATGGCCTAGTTTGGCCAAATCTACCATCAATTGTCACCTAATGGATTTCTTTCCATTTTCATATTAAATCCATCATCCATTCAACCCATAAAATTATCCAAAGCAATCAAAACAATCATCCATCATGATAACCATCCCATGTCGAATGCATAGCACTTATTCTACGATGGTTTCAATTTTTGTTTCAACAATTTAACTTTATATTTTAATATAGGTTCATGCATGAAATCACTTCAAACCATCCAAACACATTTTAAATTACATAATCTCTACTTGGCCGTGTAACATACCCATATGTGCACCAACACTTCATCAAGTTTTCCACTTATATAAAACCATATCAAGTTTCATGGCATGAAATTCAACATCTCAAACATCATTATTTCAAATTTAAATCAAAATCATCTAGGCTAATGTACTTACCAAATTTGTCCTTGAGCCCTTGCTTTGTTTTCTCTTAAGTTTAAGGCTTCAAAACTCTAAATCAACATATAAAAATTTCATCAACTTCACATGCAGTCCCTGGACAGTTTTAAATCAAATTTTTCACTTAATAACTTCATGGAAATTCAACTATTTTCACTTGAAATTCACTTAGCCTTATTAGATAACCTCTTTGGACTTGTCTCCACCTTTTGATGGGTTGAAATCAACTTAAAAATGGCTTGGAATGATTGAAGAACAACTGTTGTCCCTGAGGTTTTTCTGCTTCTGCCGAACTGCCCTCTTCTTTCTTTCTCTTAATTTTTCTTCCATCTTCTAGTCACTTCTCCACTTATATATATATATATATATATATATATGACCTTAACTAATTGCCATTCAAGTTTGTCATTTATGTACATGCATGCCATTAGTTTAAATTTACAAAATTATCCTCTTATCTATACATTTTTTCATGAAAAAAAATTCTTTCCAAAAATAGCCTTGTATATTTTTCTAACTAACTTAGTTACTCATGCCCTTTTTCTTAAAATTTTACTCTAATATAAATTTCATGCTAGACCCTGATCGATTATCATATAACTTTTCATGTTCGAAAACGTTTCTAGTTTACATTGAAAATTTTATCGAAATTTCATTTCACATCCGAAGATTATACCAAAATTCAATTGTACCTCTAGACACTTTAAATTATTTCTTATTCTATAAATGGGGGCACAAGTGGATAATACCTTTACAATACTAAAATGAGGAGGGTATATTACATTGAATGATTCGGATGATGTTTCACTTTCAAACACTCAACTAGAGAAAGATAAAGAGTTGTTTGAATACTCTATCCCCAGTAGGAGTGATAGAGCTATTGGAATAGCTTATTCATATTGCTCTCAATGAGAGTGAAGGGACTAACAAGAAAGTGCCTTTAAAATAATCAACTCGTAAAAGCAATCATAAGGCTATTCCTCATTATTGATTTAAGATTGAAGGGAAATTTTTTATACTTATTTCACATAACGGTGATGAGCCAAATAATATGAATAAGGCTCTCAACTCATATATTATAAACTTTTTGGATTAAAGCCATACAATAAAAGATGGAATCGATGAAAAGTAACTATGTCTAGTACATAGTTAACTTATCACTTGGTTGATAAACCATTGAAAATACATGGGTCCTTTGTATCAAGCGTAAGGCTGATAGCTCAATAGAAAGATATAAGGCGAGACTAGTAGCAAAATAATATACTCAATAAAAGGGTACAGACTATGAAGAAACCTTTTCCCTTGCGATAAGGTTTGCTTCCATCCGTCTTATATTAGCTATCGTCGCACACATGAACTTGAAATTGCATCAGATTGATGTAAAGACAATATTTTTTAATGGAGAACTAGAGGAAAAAATTCACATGAAGAAACTAGTGAATTTTGTTTCAAATGGCTAAGAGTAGAAAGTTTGTGAGCTCACAAGATCGTTTTATAGCTTGAAATAATCCTTCAGATAATGGTATCTCTATTTCATGAGGCGGCCATGTCTTATGGATTTTGGATAATCAAAGAAGGCCATTGTATATATGTTAAGCAAGTATTAGATAAGTTCATAATACTATCTTTATATATGGATGATATCTATTGGCGGGAAATGATAAAAAGTTTATGATAATCATAAAAGAATGGTTATCCTTATCTTTCAAGATGAAAGACATGGGAGAGGCTGCTTATATGTTAGTAGTTACAATTAGTATAGATCATTCAAATGGAATTATGGCTTTATAATAAAAGCCATAAAGGATTCTCGAACGATTCCATATAGGTCTGTCTATGGATACTCCCATCTCAAAAGTCAAACTCTTAGACATGAAATGTGTCCTAAGACTCTATAAAAGCATGAAAGAATACAAAGAATTCCTTACTCCAGTGCTATCAAAAGTCTCATATACGTTATAATGTATATGAGACCTGATATCTGCTATGTAGTTAGATTAATAAGTAGATATCAATCCAATTCTGCATAAAAACATTAGATTATTATGAAAAAAAATATATATTAGCATATTTGAAAGGGACTGTTGATTACTCTCTATATTACCAAAATGACAACATGTATTTGGTTGGGTATACTGACACTGATTAGGGAAATGATTTGGATGAGTGAAAATTAACATCATGTTATGCATTTTTGCTCACCTAAGGTGTTATTTCTTAAAGTAGTAAGAAGTAGTCACGCATTGCGTTGTTCATCATAAAAATTGAATTTATAAAATATTTGTTACAATACAAGAAACAATTTAGCTCAATAGATTCTTAAAGGATCTAAATTCAAAACTGATGTAAAGAAATCAGTTACTGTATACTGCAACAATCAGGTAGCAATTACTTATTCTAAAGGTGTAAAATATCATAAATCAAAGCACATAAATACTAAATACAATTTCATTAGAGATATAATGACGAAGAAGGATGTAACAATTAAGTATGTATCTGTGCATGAGATGGTAATGGATCCACTCACAAAAGCTGTGACAAGGAATATAGTTATGCCATATGCTAGATATTTAGATTTCATAAATTGTAACGTTGTAATTGTTATGTTAAGTTATATTTGTTTTATGAATAAATATTTCATTTTGGTTATATAAAATTAGCACATATTTATTTCACATAGATTGTATATGAAAGTATGTCATTAGGTTTGAGACCGATATTCTTACACATATAGTTACCTTGATTGCTAAGACAGCAAGTCAAGATAAGACATATATTTTTGGAAATAAAGATAAGGTTATTCTCTTAAGGGTTTGAAATTTATGAAATGTCGCCTTAACTGCGGTCAATATGAGGTTTCATCTAAAATTAATTATTGAATTGCTTGTGATATATCTCAACCATCATGAGAACATGATTAAGCCAGATATAAGTTTCTCAACCTACAAGGCGAGCTTTTAGAAACTCAGGTTAGACATTAACACAGTGTCTGAACTAAGATTTGTATAGTGAATAATCTCAATATAAAGACATATGTGTCCTCATTAAAGGATCAGATTAACTGTAATATGCGTTTCATACCATGTATGTTTGCTATGATCGACATGGAAAATGAATGAATTTATCCCTAATTCCTTATTATGTAAGTTCCATTTAAGTTTTTATAAAACTTCTTCCTATATTCTCAATGACTATTCACTTTATCTCAAAGTAATAGAATGATGTTTATATCATAAGTATGTCTTTTATGGCTATGATAATGCAGCCTATAAAATATTACTATGATGTTAGTCATTTTTGTTGATAGAGGGACGAAAGTGTGATAGAAATATTTAATTAATTTTATCTTGTTACTATAGTTATTAGTCACAACTAATTGCAATTTAGAATTACAATTGTGATTATATAAAATGTTAGAAGATTGAGCATATTATGTTAAGGGATTAAATATGCTTGAGCAAGTAAAATTTTATTAAATCCAGGATATCATAATGAACAAATTTATAACATCTTGTATAGAATTACAATTAAGATTTGAAAGACAAGTCATGTTACATACATGTTGTTCATAGATCTCACGGTTTATTAGCCTATATAAATGCCTGTACTCTTTATCATAAAAAAGTCACCAATGTTTTCTCTGTGAGTTCTAATGGCTCTTCTTATTTGAGTGGCATATGTTGGGTTATTAGGTTGTTGGGTCGAGTTTATCTAAGATGACTCAAACCCATAACTTGATTCAAATCTATATGGATTAGATTGGATCGAATAACCACTGGTTGTTATTAGCGGTTAGTAGAAAATAATTGCCACCCCTATAAATATATGAAATATTTCATTTGTAAAGATTAATGAATAATTTCCTTTCTATATACAACATAAAAGCAAACATAGAATACATAAAAAAGTGGGAAAGCAAAGAGAACATATGACTAGGTTCTTACATCATAACTTAAAGGTTTGGTCTTGTAATTAATAGTCGAACTTCAATCAATTGAACAATCTGGATCTAGTAGAACTTTCATTGCATAAAATGAGGTACGTTTTCAGTTCCATTTTACCATTTTTATTTGATTTATATATTGCTTTTATTGTTTTCAGTTATATGAGTTAATGGTTAGATAGGTGGGTGATAAAGAGTCTCTTAAGTATGTATACAAAGGTAGATCAAAAAAATTACATGAGATCAAGAAGGCAAAAGAATTTAGTATTTAAGGAAGCATGATGTTTGTTAAATTATTATTATAAACAAACATTAAAAAAATCATTCATTGTTTTTTTTTTTATCCTGTGCAATTAGACAATGAAAAGCAGATCACAAACATATTTTGGGCTGATGCTAAAATGATTATTGATTATGGTTATTTTTGGGATGTTGTAAGTTTATATACAACTTACAAAATAAATAAAGAAAACCAACCATTCATAGTGTTTGTAGGATTTAATCATCATCGAGAGACAATTCTATTTGTGCATCTTTGATGAACATTTTATTCTTTTGCATGGTTGTTTGAAACATTTTTGCAAGCCATGTCAAGAAAGGCTCTGAAAACAGCTTTTACAAATCAAGATGTTGCAATGGCCAAAGTCTTTTACATGTGATGCCTAACACATATCGTAGAATTTGTAGGTGGCATATTATGCAAAACACATTAAAACATGTGCATGGTATATTTAATGGTGTTGGTGGAGTGAAAAGCATCTTATCAACCTTTATGTTTGATATTAAGAAAGAACATGAGTTCTTAAATGCTTGGAATGATATGCTTTATAAGTATGATTTGCAACATAATAATTGGTTGAAAAGTATGTTTATGATGGAAACATAAGAAGCAAGCAAGTTATTTATCGAGATTTTGCATAAGAGGCATTCTTGGGATGCCATACTTTTGATATAAAAGAAGTTATGAGGCGTGTTATATGTAGTTGAAAAAATCAAAGTCCTAACTTCTTTTTGACATTTTGAAGTGTGTCATTTGAAGACTCCAAGAGAAAGTTTTGTTGTTAACTTGTTTCTTGTTGGTACTTGCTTGCGTTTATTTACTTTTGCTTCCCATGCTTGAAAGATTGTTCCAAGAGTATTTTATTGGCTTATAATCAATTGAGTAAGGGAGGGAGAGAGGAAAGGGGGAGGTAGGTGTGCATTTATTTTCAATAAAGGTAGTTATGTGGATGACTTCCAACATTAATATTCCTTGAAAATATGTATTTTGGAGCCTACAAATATGGCATATCATGGTTTTACCAAAAGAGGATGAAATATGGGTTTAAGATGATGGAATGTGAGTTTTCTCTCTTATGTTCTTCATGAACATTTGATATTATTAAGCTAAGCTTGTGGCTATGTGATCTTATCAGTTTAAGTTAAAAGAAAAATCAGCTTATGCATATGTTAGGCATGCATGGTCTACTACAATGAGTATACACAATAGTGAAAGCTTTAATACTGTTTAAAAAGATTATATGAAGTCCGACCTTAATGTGGCATAAATTTTCATGCACTTTAATATAATACTTCATGATAAATGATATAAAGAGCTAGAAACAGAATGTGATTTGTGCTATAGCAATGTCAGTTAAAAGTTTTATGTAAAATGTTGGCTCAAGCAAGAGAAGTTTACACAAAAGCAATGTTTTAAAAGTTTCAAGATAATTTTGAAAAAGCTCTTGATTTGACCTTATCAAATTCTGGAGTTTTGATTGATCGAAATTTCTATTATGTGTAGTAAAGAATGACCATTCGAATGAGTGAAAAGTGAAAAGAGAAAATGATGTTTCAATATGTTGCAGTTGTAGGATGTTTAAAATGAAAGGAGTGTTATATATCATGCCATTAAGGTTCTTAGAAAAGGTATGAACATCAAAGAAATTCCTAATCAATATATCTTGAAAAGGCGGACAAAACAAGCAAGAGTAGAATGTTGCAAAACATGCATGGACATGATATCTAAGAAGACCCTAAGTTACATCAAACAACCCTACATAGGTCCTTGTGTTCTAAATTCATAAGAGTATCAAGTAGGGCTTCTGAGAGTTAAAAAAAACATATAACCTAGCAAATGTTTAAGTAAGTAAATTGACAAAAATAGTGGAAGATAAGCTTAGAATTGGATGGGAACAATCAAGAGAAAGTTTATGAATCTCAAGATGATAGTGTTGGAGTGAATTTTGCTCAAGATTCCAATCTTACAAGAGTAAAAAGGCTAAAGAAAAAAGAGACATCTCATGAAAACAATGTAAACTCAAGAGTGGTTTGGAGAAAGCTATGGCAAAGAAAAAAAAGTCAACTAATCTTCCCTCGAATACTCAAACATCAAAGTCACAATGCGCCTACTAATTTGACATAAACTCCTCAATAGAAATCTTAACAAACAAGTTTTTAAGAATTGCTGCAACAAAATAATGCAAGTTTCTTCTTCGAATTTCAAGACTCTTAAGCTTCCAATAACTCTTCTTTTAACTTAAGAATTATGAATTAATTTAAATTTCATCTCTCGAAATTAAATTGATACATTTTCTCTTTTTTGGGATTAAATTGAAATTTATGAATTAAACACTCATTACTATTGGGAAAATGTCATTGAGATATATTGTTTTAAGAGTTGAATGTGTAAAATATTATGTTTCATATTTGACTTTTGTTTGTTATTATCTTTTAATGAGTAAATCATATGTCCATTTACCCCTTACACATGAATATAGTTGTCCTAACATCTGAAGGGCACAACATCTAATACTTGGGGGATAAGTTTAGTATTAAAAAGACCTACAATAAACATTGTTGAAAAAGTTCAATAAAAGGTGGTCCTACATAAGTAAATCACATTGTTGTATTATGCAAAACCTTGAAAGGCATCCTGCTAGTGAAAGCAAAGTTCTTAAGCAGAACCCCAAAGCAACAGATGACAACTCCAAAGTGACAGATGATGATGACAAAGAAGCATTGCACTGATAGCTACAATCTTAGAAGTGGGCTTTATAAAAGTAGATACTGTTATGAATAACCAAACCTTAAGTCATGCTTCTCCACATGCTGGTGAGCTTTAGGTATGGTAGCCTTCTGTAGATGATGAGGTAAACTACGATACACCAACTACTTCTATCTCGGCACATGATAACAGAATCACATAGTGTCAATTCTGAAAAACAAACCACACTTGTATGTGCTACTCCAATTAGTGTTTATTGTGAGAACCCAAGACAAGAATGGCAGCTTATAGAAGTCAAAGAAGAAGTAAACTACGATATGTCAATTTCTCCAATCTTGGCACATGATGACTATACATAATCATTTAATTTAAATTGTTTTTCCTTCTAACTTTATACTTCAACATGATTCAATTTGTTTTCATATATTGGATGTCTACCAAGGATGTAAAACTTAACAATATATTTCAACTTGAAAATGTGAGAAGCAAGCTCGGAACAAAGCAAGTCTGAGTTTCATAAGCAAGAATTTGTGCTTAAATGAATTGAAATTGTAAGTGAGCAATGTCAGACATTTGAGTAAGATTGCTTTTTATTAGCTGTGGACTTGGATCGAATAGGTGGTGGACACATATTTCATCACTCAATGGTTGGTTCAATTTAAAGGTGATATAAGCAAGCTAGTAACAGGGTAATGAAAACCGTTTCAAGTTTGGCTATGAGCCAACCTTGAAGTAAAAACAAAAAGTGTTCACTTTTTAAAAAAAATATATCTTTTTTTCTTATTAGTTGTGGACTTGGATCGAACAGTTGCCTTTTGCTTTTCCGTGTAAGTATCTGTGACTTTTGTTAATGGAGTTGTGCTTGAATACTTGAATGTTAGGGCTTTAAGTTTGGCCTTTTGTTAATGGAATTGTGCTTGAATTCTTGAATGACAGGGCTTCAAGTTGGGTGATATGGGATAAAATGATAGGGCACTTGTTAATGGGAGAAAATGACAGAGCTTCAATATTGTCATTTTGTTATTAAAAAAAATAAAGTGGGAGAGAGAAATTGATTTGATCTTGACCATTCATTTTTATGTGTGCCACATGTCATAATCTAATTTAAAGATTAGCAAATATAGGAATGACAAAAAATTCAAATCTATATAGAAAACCTGAACACAGTTACACTTAATTGTTTGCAAATATTAGTGAATTTGAATTTTAAAATAAAACAAATTTTTTTGTTCATATTTTTAAAATTAATTTGTTTTATTTTTCTTACGATGGAGGTTGGATGGAGAAGAAGTAATGTCCTTCATTAATTCCTGTCTATAATTTAAGAAAATTAAATAAATAAATAAATTTTTATTTTAAAAAATATAGATGGACTATTTTACCCATCTACTCATAAGTACTAACCACTAACGATGGAGAATATTGGTTCAATAAACACCAAATGTTGCATCCAGTTGCAATTATGAAAATCCTTAAAGGAGGTTTGTGCAATTCCCCCCCATAAATATATATAATTTAATATATATATATGTACGTATGTATGGATATAGAGAGATATTTATAATTTCCTCTTAATGTTTGATCCTAATCTGAAATGTCTCCCTCTAGTTTCGTAAATAATTATTTTGCCCTCCACCGTTAGTCTGACCATTAAAAAATGTGAATCTGATAATGTTAGAGGGTCAAATGACCCATGTGCCCAACTTTATGAAAAAAGAGATTTTAAAGGACGATTTTGCCCTCCAAAAGTGATCGTTGCCTTTGCAGCGAGCTTTTCTTCATATACCTGTATAAATACACTTGATAGTTTACACACAGAGCACCACCTTGCTTTCCTTACCAAGAAAAAAAAGCACACACACACACACATACACTTTGCTTCATTTTTTACACATTAAGTACACAAAACATATTGAAAACACTATCAGCATGCTCTATGATATGGAGGCATCAAGAAGCTTAATGCACAACATCAATAGTGAAGCTATTTAATTCAAGAACAAGAGGTGTTTATGCAAAAAAAAAAAAAAAAAAAATCAAAATTTCAGAATCTGAAAGGAACTTGAACAAGTTGTATTTCCATTGTGAAACAACACAATGCAAATATTACTCATTTTACGAGCCAACATTTGAAGAAATGAATACAACAGTTACTGCTATAAGGTATGATGAAAATGAAGAAGAAATGCAATTGCTACATGCTAAAATGACCAACCTAGAAAGATTACAAGTAAGAGTTCAAATCATTGAATCATGCTTTAATGGGATAATGCAGAAAGTGGATGCCATCTAGGAAGGGTTAAAGGTGCTAATGATGGTAAATGTTGTTTTCTTTGGTATTACTTTGTCATTATTTGCAACTAATGTAATAAAAATAAGTAAGTAGGATGATGTAATTATAGAAAAAAAAACCTTATATTTCCTGTAATGACATGTTGTTGGTGTTTTTATATTCCTTAAGTAGACAAAAAGCCCAAAAATCACAATTCACATGATTCGAAACCTATGGTCAGTTTGCTAGCAAATGCAAAAAAACCATCCAACTGTTTCAACAGTTGAACCACCCTAAAGAAATAACCAAACCTATACGACATATTAGCAAAAATGAACACAACATATTTGACAAACACCAAATAAACATTCTACTAATTAAACAATTGTAAGAAATAAAAAACAAAAGCTAAAGTGATACTCATCATTGCATCACTCTAAGCAAACTTATGATTAAGGTTGAGATTAAGTTGATAACTTGGATAATGAGAGAGTAGCTAGTGAGGGAACTGGTGTAATGGAGGCAACAATTGATGATGAAGGCTATAATGTGGCAATAGCTGATGATGAGTGCTGTGATATGCAATAGCTGATTTGGATGCGCCATTTTTTCTTCCTTTCTGTACCAATAAACAACAAACAATATTAGAAACACAATATACAAGTGATGGACAATGACATGATAGTTTAATACCTTTGTGGTTGTAGCAACAGATGGTTGGGTGCAACTTCTTTTGTTGTGCCTAACTAAGAAGTTGCACCCAACCATCTTGCATTGTGTGTAAATAATAATGCTAGACCTTCCTCCTACTTCCTTCTCTCTAGCTTCCCTGTTCCTTTGTTTTTTGGTATACCAACTTCTTTTTTCACAATTGGTGGAAGCAGTGGTTCTGTATTAATAGTCCAACTATTAAGGTGTGGAATAGGATGAATCAAGGATTTGTAAGTTTGGAAAAAAGTAGACTTTATCAAGCTTGGATGAATGTAATTGGATATGGAATCACTCAATGAACTCCCAAGACTTATATGGCTAATTGCACACATGGCATGACAGAATGGAATACCACTAATTTACCACTCTCCACATCCATAACTCAACGAGTTCATTTTAACGATATGAGACTTAGTTGGTAATATTACCTCAAACTCCTAATTTCCTACATCAAATAAACTAAGCACTCTACTCACTTTACTTACTTTCATAACCCTTACAAACACATTTGGTGGTATGTTCTTTGTCCATGTAATAGCCTCTTTCTTTATTTCCTGAAACTTTTGCATCACCATTCTCCTTATGAACTCCTACAAACTCAAATATGTTTTTGCCTTATGGTCACCTAACATGCTATTGAAGGATTCTGTCATGTTATTGGTGACATGGTCACATTTTATCCTTGGGCCAAAACCAAACCTAGACCATTGTTAGGGGAAGATGTTTGACAATCATTTCTTAGCTTTTAAATTTACTTCAACTATCTCATTCATAACTCTATTAAATTGAACTCATGCACTCTATAACTCCTACAAGCCTCGCAAAATAGGTTTTTCAACCTTTGACTTGGGTATTTAGTCCTAAAATTAGTATATATATACCTTGCATAAAACTTATCACATGGAACTATTAAATAAGTGGAGATATTGAAATATAATTTATTGAATTTATGAAACAAAGTGCAAGAACTTTAAGATGTAAAGTAATACCTGTTGCTTGGATTTTGGCCAATGGATTTCCAATGCATTTATAAGTCTTTCTTGCTTGTCACTCATGAAACACACTAGTTTGTCATCTGGGTAATGCAAAAACTGCTTCAAATGGGTCGAAAAGTATGACCAACTATATTGTGTTTCTCCTTCACAAATTCAAACTACAAGTGGAAAGAGACCACTGTTAGCATCTAATCGCACTATAGAAATTAATGTTCCTTTATATGACCATTTCAAGTGATAGTTATCAAGCCCAATGAAATCGTGATATCCATCCAAAAGCCCTCTCTTTTATGCTTCAAATTAAAGAAAAAGTTTGTGGAAGGTTGGCTCAGGTTGTTGCATATGAACATATGCTACTGACTGTAGATATGAATTCCTAACCATATAGGTATTTGCCTATAACCTCTTCAAATTGTCAGCATGCTCTGGCTGCAACCCTACCAATGTTATTCTCTTTGCACTATGCAACCTAAACTTGTCAATGCTGACATTGAACTTCTCCCTTCATAGATCGACAATGACACCAAGATTAGACTTAGTAAGATCTTCAAATTTCGAGGCTATTCAGTTCATCTTTGCCTTCTCATTTCTACGCATTGGATGACATTCATACTTGTCATTATAAAACCTAATCTTCATTGACACTTGATCAACTATCATTCTTGCATATATTCTCTAAGGACAGCCCGTTACTCGACATGTGTAAATAAGCTTTTCTTCATCATTCTTCACTCTATCAAACACCACCCCTTTTTAAATAGCATAATCCTTCAAGGCTAATGTTGGGTCGTTAATTGTCATTATTTATGTTATATTTTTTTAGTAGAATTGATATTTTTAATTTGGTTCGTGTTTTTATGTTTTAAAATAGGTTTTGAGAAGAAAAATGATATGATCAGTGAATTCTTGAAGATTAATTGTAGCCAAGGAATTGGAGAAATTCGAGATGATGATTTTGCAAATTCTCATTCAAATTTAGATCAAAAAAGGAAACAAATATGATTTAATTTGAGTTTTTTTATGTGTAAGAAAAGAATTGATTCAAATTAAGAAACAAATCCAGAAGAAAATTGGGAAAAAAAATCATTGAGAATTAATGATAAATTAATGAAGAATTAAATGATGATCATGAGCATTAAACATTAGGAAATTAAATCAACTCGAATTTGCAAAGGTTCTAGAAGGAAATTTCAGAATTTTTTATAAAACGTGACATTATTTGCAGGAGCTCATAAAAAGGTTATAGTTAGAATTATATGAGCTATAATATATCAAATTAAAGCCTCGGATATCTAATTTCCATAGTTACTGACGATTTGTTAATCGAAATTTTTTAGATAAAATTATGATCGATTAAGTGCTTAAATGTTAGACTATTATGAAACCTGATAGTTACAGGAAAAAATAAGAAATTTGAGTTTCCCCTTATAACATTCGTAATTAATTTCCTAAACCTTGAAACATCCTAAGTAAATGAATTAAGCAAATTAGGAAGAGTTTTAGACCAAAAATAAAAGAAATTCACTATAACTTGATTCCAAATCAAAGTTAGAAGTGGAATCCTTTTCAATTGAGAAAATCTTGGCTCTCAAGTATTGAATGTCTATAAATATGTATCTTCACCACTCAGGTGAGACATATGTCAGAGGAAGAGAGACCAGAGGCTTAGGCTACAGTTACTCTTGAGTTTATTTTTCTCTAGTTATTTTTATTTTTATTTTATGTTTTGTTTTAAAGCCATGAATGGTTAATTATTTGTTAGTTAGGGCTAAATTGAAGCCCTAAACATAAATTCAGTCTATTATTATTTTTAATGAAGTATTTTATTTTTGAATTGTATTCAGTTAAATTGTATTGTATTCAATTTTTTTTTTTTTTTTACTGGCTATCTTAGAAGCATATTTTTAGGATTATATTGTAAAGATTTATACTGCATATCATACGAGAATATTCTTTGTCTACAGTAATCAATTACTTATGAATCAATTGAGGGATATTAATTCATAGATATCTATGATAGACATCATGTTCTAGGATTTGTGTGGCATTTATATTTTTCTAATGTTTAATCGATTCTTGTTATTAAACCTAAGTAAATATCATGTTATATTATAATTTGGAATCCACGCAACTACATAGATACCATGTGATTTGCATACTATCTAAGGAATAATCTATACGATCTAAGTTAATCATACCTTATCATGAATGTCTTCATCATGCATTAATATCATTATGGTTCACTTATTTGTTCCTCGATTGAAGGATTGTTTAGTAGTGGATAGGATGTCATAGTTAAGTTTCTCTATATTAATTTCTCTATTTGAATTCAATTTTCTTATTGCAATTTAATTTTAAAATCCAATTCTAAAAACCTCTACTTTCTAATTTATTTGTTTTAAATAAATTTACAATTAAAAATAAAATAACAACTCATAGTAAGATTGACCATTACTTGTCATTGTACTCAATCAAACAATTTGTGTACTTACAAGATTTAACATTTGGTTTATTGAAAAATTAACCAATAGTTGCCCTAAAAAAATATAGACTATCATGAATTTGGTTTTCCTCAAATCGAATTTCACCACCCACCTATCATTTTGAAAGCTTCACCCCTCATCACTCTTTCTAAATTAATGGATCTAGCTTTCATATCCGAATCACTATTGGAAAACTCATCTTCTGTATGAGATTCATATCCCTCTAATGCATTATAACTATCATCACTATCATCCTCATCCTCTGCACCATCATCCTCATTCTTATCTTCCCCACTGATACGAACAAGGGAGCTATACCAAGTGATCCATTACATGTTCCGGTTGGGCCAATAACAAGGGTAAGGGCTAAGAGATTCAAGGAAGCATTAAATGGCCTGATTCAAGACACTTGGGTTGATTCCGACTTAATAAAGTCCAAGATGAGCCCACATGAAGACCAAGGCCTAATTAACATCATCATCAAGGCAATTGATTGGGCTGAATAGGAGAGAGCTTGGGCGTGTGGCACAAGCCAGGGTGTGTGGAGAATATTCAATTTCAGTTGTTTCATTTTTAGATTTTCAATGAAGAATGAATTGATTTGTTTCCCAAATTAAGAGGTTGATTTGTTTTAATTTCAGCCTTCCAAATAGAGATAAAGACAATTAGTTGCTGTTTTAGTTTTAATTAGTTTCCTGCTTTGTAAGACATTTAATGACCGAATATTTTGTTTCCTTTGTGGAAAAGGCGTAAAGCCTCTCTTTTCTTTTAGGGTTTTAGTTTATAAAGAACAAAAAGGATGTAATATAGGACAGATTGAAAATTGAATGAAAATTGAGAACTTAATTTCTCTTTTGTTCTTTGAGAACTAATTAGAATTTATCATATTTCTCTGTGGCGTTCCTCCTTGACTTATCAATCGAGTATTCCATCCTTGATTGTGGCGTCATCCTTATACCAAGGTTCATATCTCGTTATAGGTGTTGGGTCACAGTTTCCATTCAAACCAGAGATTAGAACGGTCTTAGGCATCAATTGTGATACAAATGATGAGGTTCGCATCACCCACCACCCTCACAATCTTCATTATCACCATCTACATTATTATCAAACCCTAAGGATACATCTACCCCTTCAAAACCCTTATCACCTTCACCATTAACATCTACATTCCCATCAAATGTTAAAGAGACACTTACCCTTTCAAAATCCTCACCATCATCACCTAACATATCTAATATGTCTATGTCACTCCACACTCTACCAACATTATCATCTCCAAACAGATTAACATCTGTTTTAGGGTAAAAGAGTAACTTATGGGTCCTATTGGGGACTTAGGCATTTCTGCAACTTTAAATGTAATTTTACTACACTTGTGTCTTCCAAACATATCAAATACATCCAAAATTTGACTATCATAATTAGTTCTAACTTCTCTTCACACCAAGATAAGAGAAGCCACATACCATAATCCTTCGATAGGTGTTTACAACTTTTTCTTATGATAGCCTACTATTCACACAGCCGCACTATCATGCTGATATGATCAACATCAACACTTCCTACCTTAACCACAGTACCTCCATGCTGGATAAATACATCAAACACATCCATTTCAAACTAAAGACAAAATAAAAAAAAGAAAGGTAGCACATTAGCATGCAAAACATCACATAACAATTGAAAACTCATGTCTTTACTATGCATTATACATTTCATCATAATATAACATAATATTCATAACATGCATGCATGCATTATAGTAAACCACATTATAACATTCAGCTTTGTAGTTAAAACATGCAAACATGCAAAAACAAAAAAAATCATATCAAATAATCAAATACTCAAAGTTAACTTTTTTCCACAACAATTACATATAGAACATATCAATTATTAGTGTTTTCATTTCAAAATGTGTAATAACAACTTTACATATAAATTTATGATGCGTTTACTTCATTTGAAGGAATCGGAATAGAAATCGAAATGATCTAAAATTGGAATGACTTGGAATCGGAATGAGGTATCAGAATCAAAATAAGTTGTTTACTTCAACTATAGAAATCAGAATCGGAATTAACAGTGTTACCATTGAACTGTTTACTTTACTTTGGAATCAGAATGAATTAATTGTAAGTTATAAAAATATCCTTAATTAAAATTATGAATTAATTATAATAATGTGTATCTTTTTATTATAATATACTGCTTTTTTTTTAACATCAAATAAAAAACTATACATTATAATAAAAAAAATTGTATATTATTTTAATAGTCTACCAATTTGGTGTGCAGTTTTTTATTATAATATATATTTTAATATCAAATAAAAAACTGTATATTATAATAAAAAAATTACATATTATTTTATTAGTCCATTATGATAGTTTAGAAATTGATAATAAAAAATCAATGGTATGCAGTTTTTTATTACAATATGTAATTTTTTTTAACATCAAATAAAATAGATTTTTCTTTATTTTTTAAAGAAAGGTATAACGGACTTTTTATTTTAACAAAAGGAATGAAAATGAGATTCTCAAGTGGGTTAGTGGAATAAGATTCTCATTCCACAATCCCAAATTAATGTGGGATCCATAATTTCATTTCCATTACGGAATGAATTTTAAGCAAGTAAACACTATCAATCAATTTCATTCTCCATTCCCATTCCTGAATCCATGAAGTAAACACACCATTATAGTTAAACACAACCCAATATTATGGATTTAAAGTGTTAATTTCATATATTGTTTCAAATGACATAAAACTCCCAATTTTCAACCAAAATCGAAACCTTAACTTATTAACGGAACAAAAAAAGATTGTTGCTTTTATGAATCATTGATATGAAAATACATTTGGTATACAGTCAACAATATCAACTAAAAAAAAAGTGAAAATCAACAAGTTCTTATTCCATTTAAAAACCCTTACTTCTGGTCAAATATGAAACGTCTAAAATGGGCAAAATACTCCAAAATAAAATAATAATAATAATAATTCTACACACATTCCATGCATGTTTATAGTACATGGAAACTTAAACTTGGACATGGTGCAAGAAAAGCTTACCTTACAAGGCAACCACCATTGTTTCTTCATCTTCAAGCTTTCCTCTACAAACTGGTTCCACAACACCTTCGTCCACCCTTCTCAACTACATAATCTACCAACAATAGTGACCCTTTTGAACATAGGGATATACAAGTTTGTTAGAGTTTTTGTGTTGGCGCGAAAGGTGTCAATTGGTTGGTGAAGATAAAGGAAAAAAAATGGATGGTCGCTCTCTTGAACAAAGACCACCATCAGACACCACTTGTTCCCTTTTATATACATATATAATTTTTTATTCATTTTCCTTATTATATGTTGTTTAATATAGACTCCAATTACCATTTTATCCTTTCATCTCTAATGGTAATGAATGAAATTGGTAACGACAAAAAGTTGTTATTTATTTAATTAAACGTTGAAGAGGCAAAAAATGCTAATTACGAAACTAAAGGCAAGTGTTTGATATTAGGATCAAATGTTGGGAGCCAATATAAATATCCCTATATATGCATAAATGAAAATCTAGGTTCACGTCGAATTCAAAACCCAGATCTCCTAAACGTAGAAATAAATTAAAAAAAAAAAAAAAAAGAAGCTAAGCAACTTGTCGCTCTCTCTCTCTCTCCTCTTCACTCACTCTTCTTCTCTTTGTTGATCCGGATGTTGGTGCAGTGGTAAGACTCGAGTGGTGGCCAAATTTCTATCTCCACTGAATTGAGTGTTTAGGGTTTTGCAGGTGAATTGGTTGAATTGATTGGTTTTGGTTAATATGGAAATCTAAGGAAGGTTTGGATGGGGAAAAGTAGTAGAAGCGTGGTTGAAGCAGTGTGTGAGTTGGATCTCTCTCCTCACTCAATAACATGTGTTTGCTTAGTCAATACTCTCGTCTATGTCGGCACTCAATCTGGCGTTGTGCTTTTACTTTCTCTCGAGGCCCAAAATCTTCAACTTATAAAACGCCTTGTTGTGGGCACCACTAATAAATCCTCAGTGGAGTCGATCAATTTGGTTGGTGATGGTGATGGTGATAATAGCTATGTAATCTTGGTGGTATGTGATGAGTGTTTGTTTCTGGTGGATCCTCTCTTGACGCAACCCCCTAAGAAACTTCAGTTCTTCAGAGGCCTGACTGTTATCACCAAGAGACTCACAACCTCTGCTAAGACCACCACTTGTATTATTAAATCCAATGGAGGAGGAGGAGCCACCAGCAGCGGCTTGTTGCAGAAACTAGCCAGTGGAATTAAATCCAATGGAGATCATCATCATCAATATCATCTTCCAGGTGACTATAATGTTTTTGCTCTTGTTGTTGGTAAACGATTGATATTGATCCAGCTTGACATAAACGCCTCCTCTCTTGTAATTTTAAGAGAGTTTCCATGCATTGATGGTGTCAAGACTATGCTCTGGCTTGATGATTCTATTATTATTGCTACTCCCAACGGGTACACTTTGTTCTCATCTCTCACCGCTCAAACTGGTCTCATTTTTTCCCTGCCTGATGTATCTACCCTCCCATTGCTTAAATTGTTGCGTAAAGACCACAAGGTGTTGTTGTTGGTGGACAACGTGGGGATTGTTGTTGATGCGCACGGCCACCCTGTTGGTGGTAGCTTTGTCTTTAGACGCACTCCTTGTTCGATCGGGGATTTGCCCATGTATGTCATTGTTGTTAGTGATGGCAAGATGGACTTGTATCACAAATCTTCTGGGGTTTGTATTCAAACGCTTACTTTTGCTGGGGAAGGACTGCTTGGCCGTTGTATTGTTGCCAATGACGAATCTGCCACTGGCAGACTTCTTGTGATTGCCACTCCCACCAAGGTATTATTGTCTATGTCTTAACATAATTCATTACTCTCAATTCATCGGTTTGATTTTCCTCGCTGGGTATCGTTTTCAGGTTATTTGCTATCAGAAAGTACCTTCTGAAGACCAAATCAAACATCTCTTGAGAAACAAGGACTTTAAAGAAGCCATCTCCTTGGTTGAAGAACTTGAGCGTGAAGGTGAAATCTCCAAGGAAATGCGTTCCTTCGTACATGCTCAAGTGGGGTTTCTCTTGCTTTTTGATTTGCATTTTCAGGAAGCAGTAGATCACTTTTTGCAATCAGAAACAATGCAGCCTTCTGAAGTATTTCCCTTTATTATGCGTGATCCAAATCGCTGGTCGCTGCTGGTATTTATTATGTGCTTGTGCCTGTCTTAATTTCATTGTATTTTGACTGCTGGCCCTGAAGAATCTGGTGAATGTTTTATTTTTAAGAAGTATGATTGTGGCTAGTATTTTCTAGGAGATTTGGTAGCTAATGGGAAACCCATGTTTCCCCAACTATGATTTGTCTTTGGAATTTCATATTTGGTAGCTTTTAATTTGATCATTACTCTTGCTGGGTCAGTTCTACCACCCCAATTTTAGGAGGACGGAAGTTTCTATTGAGTGTGACGGATTCCTTCTTTTGTGCTCTTCTTTTTGGTTTTAGAATCTGAGGTCTTGTTCTTATATATACTCCACCTTTTGTTGAGACACGTTCTCTTTTCTCCCTTAGTCTTGGCAATTTGTTGCCATGTGTTACTTGTTTGATATATCTCATGGATCGCAAGTCAATATTTTTATTAAAATAGTAATAATAAAAAAAGGTGTGGTGGCAGTTTATGTATGCAATAATGATGATCCATCCTGTTTAAATTATTGCGAATTCTGAAGCGGAGGGGTTGAAATCATAAGCTCTCTTTGATAGAGTTATAATAAAAAACGTCAATATTTTTTGAAGGAGAAGAATGCATATTTTTAGCGTGATAAGCATCTAATGCTTTATTTTATATAACAAAACTCAAATATAGATTTCATATATGATCAATACATTTGGGATATGCCTAAGATGCCCTTGGGACATCCTCATGCACGTGTGTACTTTTGAAGTGTTGGAAATTATGGGCTTCTGACAAATGCATAATTATGTGCACGAGTTTTGAGTCTTTTGACTAAATGAATTGTGTGATGTGTTTTAATTACTTGAAGCTTAACCTGTTGTCACTGTGTAAGGAAGTAGAGAGATCTTTTCTTTTACTTTTATGTGGTTGAAAACCGTTGTATATTTTAGCTGATATTTCAAGTCATCTTATGCATTTTTTTTATCATCTTTTTAAATTTTTTTTATGTATTTGTATTGTATTGTAATTTCTGTTCTTGTCTCTTTCCTATGTTTGATGCTGCTAGTGATTAATGTGCTTATGTATAAGCTAATATCTTTAGCTTGGGTGGGCATCTAGCTGAATAATTTTTTTGTCTTGAATTCTTTCAATGAGACAATTGAAATAGTTTTGAGGCAATGTGCCTATTGTAAAACACATGGACAAGTGAACTCAGAATTGAATAAATTTAATGGTGTCTCACACCTTGATACTAATGCCAGGGTGAAATTTCTGTATGTGCAATGGTATCTTCCTACTTGTGAACTCAGAATTGAATAAATTTAATGGTGCCCGAGTGAAATTCCTGTATGTGCAATAGTATGTTACTATCTTACATTGCGTGTTATGTAATATATTGACCAATTGTAGTTGGAGCCTAAACTATAAAACCGGGGTATAGGAAATGGGGCCTATGATAAGTGTGGCACGCATCATGGGGATCTTAGCAATTATTTCTACTTGGGGGATGAATCCCAAATCTAATTGGTTTGGCTTCTCATGGTGCAGAACCATTAAATGTTGGATTATTCTTTCCAAATCTTCCTTCCAGAATGGCATAACCCTATTTCTAGCCTCTCATGGGAGGTTACTCAGCGGTGGAGTGATATAACAATCAAGTGAAGCTAGTAACGGACTAATAGCTTACAGGCTTATAAGAGCCTTCTGAAGTGTAGTTCTGTTCTGGAAGTAGCAATGCTATTTAAGAGGCTGTTGACCAAATATCTGTGCTATAATTTTAAATATCACTACACTTCGAAGTCTAGAAGGATTTTACTTTTATCATTTTTCTCAAAACTGAATAAAGATTTAATTACTTATTTTCAAAGCAGAATGTGTATCTAGATGTCAAAAAAAAAAACAGAATGTGTATCCTATTCTAGAATGAAGCCTATTTCTTGTCCATTCTTCATAGTAGTCTTATTATGTAATTGCTTGCACTTTTTGTGGTAAACTGCTTTTGTAATTGTTCTCAACATTTGTAGTCACAGCATTCCAACTCATTTTGCAGGTTCCTAGAAACCGTTACTGGGGCTTACATCCACCTCCTGCACCTCTTGAGGATGTTGTCGATAATGGGCTGATGGCTATCCAAAGAGCTATTTTCCTCAGAAAAGCAGGTGTAGAAAC
Source organism: Dimocarpus longan (assembly GCA_022984855.1). Lineage (NCBI taxonomy): Eukaryota > Viridiplantae > Streptophyta > Magnoliopsida > Sapindales > Sapindaceae > Dimocarpus > Dimocarpus longan. The sequence continues at coordinate 12,487,791 of CM041017.1, read as the reverse complement.
TGCAATAGATGATGATTTTCTATCAAATCCTCCAACTAGAGCTGATCTACTGGAGTTAGCGATCAAAAACATCATCAGGTATAAACAACTTTCATGTATTTTGACATTTTGTTTTAGTTGACTGATTGTCCCTAGCTTCCAAATACTCTCTCTTTGTTTGGCAGATATTTAGAAGTTTCACGTAGGAAAGAGTTGACTTTTTCGGTGAAGGAGGGAGTGGACACACTTTTGATGTATCTCTATAGGGCTTTAAATCGTGTTCATGATATGGAGAAGTTAGCTGCTTCTGAAAATAGTTGCATTGTGGTATGTGCCCCCTTTTATCTTTGCTTATTACGCTAATAATCACAAGTTTGTTGCAAGAGATATATGTTTTGATTGTTTTTGAAGCATGTACCATTTGACTTTGTTGGAGTGATTAGTTAAGATAATTTTTGAAGCATCAGCCATTGGATTTTATGGCAGTGATTAGTTAATGTCTAATAATTTGTAGATGCACAGAAAACCAAACTAAGATGAAGGATAAATTTCAGGATTATGTTTTTGTTATAATATAAACAGGTTCTGATGGTTTCAAAATTATTTAGAAAACCTCCATTAATCTTTTAAATATATCAGAGACCTTTTATGTTTTTAATTCATTAACGTTTCCTTTTCTCTAATGAAAAAATAAATCAGGTGGTTCTTCTTGTATTTCAACCAAATGTAAGGAGGTATCTAAAAATAATACAAATGTAGCCATCCCATATAATATTAAAAGAATTGGTTCATATATTTGAAAGGATTTTGGTGTTGCTTTAGAAGGGATGAAGAAGAAAAAGAAATATAAATCATGTAGTTCATGCTTGCTATGTATCTGTCTAAGCTAGGAAGTGGCAATTTGAAGCAACTAATTTGCATGTTGTTTTTTAACTATAGTTTCTTTTGACTCCTTTATTTAAATTTTGGCAATTATTTGTGTAGCTTGCTTCTTTTGTTAATAGGAAAAGGTTAAAGAACAATAATATAGGGGTTTAGTCAAAGGTTATTGAATTCTGTTCTCAAATCTAAGTCTCAGCACTCAGATTGGTAGGATAACTGCTTGATTGCAATATGTAGAAAAGTGTTTAATACATTGATGGTTCTTGATATCAAGGACAGTTGGATTTATTCAACTTTGTTGGGAATTTAAGGATGACAAAATACGGGTCTGGACCTGCACTAGGCCTAGACCTGCATTGGACACTCTTTTAGGGTCTAAGACCCTATTACTCATACCCTCAAATAAATTTGAGGATCTGGTCTAAACCTTATCTGTGCATTTTATGGGTCTACTTAGACCCTTACCAGACCCAGATTTGACTGGTCAGATCCAGGTTAATCGGATCTGACTCGAGTTTGACCGGGTCAACTCGGTCAAATCTAGGTTGACCCGAATATTTCTTTTTAAAAAAAAAATTCAAAATTTTCTCAAAAATTATTGATGGACTAAGAAATTCAATGGAAACAAGACTTCATCCTGGATTTTTTTTTTTTTTTTTTAAAACAATTTCTCCTAGAATAGATTAAGCTAATTTCACATCACATAATTCATTCTATAATTATTCTTGTCAATTTTTACAAAAAAATGTCACAATCAAAATTAAACAAAAAGTATTTTATCTTTAATTTACATCTCAAAATAACAAAAAAATTTATAGATATAAATATAAAAAATAAAATCAAGATGATGATGGATCTTTTTCATCTTGTTTATGATATATTTCTTCCTCCGGAACATCACCTAATAGAACGAATCAAGTGAAAAATTAAAAATTAAATTAAAGATTACGAATAATATGCATAATGTAATTAAATTTATAACCATTTTCATATCTCAAAGTGAAGCCCATATCCAATTTTGTGTATATATCAATGCTTTAAACGTGTCTGGATGCAATCTCCTACGATGTGAACTAAAAAAATTACCTCCAGTACTAAAAGCAGATTTAGAAGCCATTGTAAACACAGAAATGACTATGATGTCTTTGACAATTCTAGCCAAAATCGAATATTTCTCTTTGTTTCCTTTCCACTATCCCAAAATATCAAAGTCAGGAGAATTATCTTCAACTTTTCATCCAAATATTTCTTTAACTTCGATTTGTTCAAGCCTATAGCTTCTTCATAATCACGCTTATATTGTTTAAATTTAGTCTCATCCTCATCCCCAAGGACATTAGTAGAATGAACAATAGAAGAATCGCCAACTTGTTCAACTAAAGTTATATCCACATATTTCTTCTCATACGCTTTTATCAACGCTTTTAGAAGTTTAAGTACATTTTCTCGTTGGCGATTTGCATTAGGGGCATACAACTTTTGAAATGAAAAAAAATATGCAACATATTTGACCTGGGATCTAAGAATGCTGCAATAGCCATTATACCAACTATATCATTCAAATACTTTTCAAATTTGGTAATCATTTTCCCTGCCATTGTTTGTATTGGAATATGAGGAGAAGTAAGCCAACCATTCATTGTTCCCCTTATTTTGCATATGATTGGAAACACCAAATTAATTGTGGGGTATTTGGTACTTAAAAAGTTAGAAAATAATTATCAAGAGCTGTAAGCATTAAAATATTAATTATTCATTCAAAATAAAAAAATACCTGAAAAATGTTCTGTTAATTTGTAGAAGAGTTGCAAATGCTCCACCATCATCGTTGCTAATTCTTACTCTGAGTCATCCGGCAAACACTTAAATTGTGACTCATGTTGTTGGACACGAACAAAAACATTCTTATACATCAGAGCCACTGAAAGCATCAAATAGGTGAAATTCCATCTAGTAGGACAATCAAACACTATTTTTTGTCATACTTAATTTTCAATTGATTTGCTGCAAATTCAAATGCTTCAATTCTTTTAGGTGATGCTGTCCAAAAGCAAACATTATCTCTAATTTTCTCAATGTCGTTCGCAATCATTTGCAACCCATTGTTCACCACTAAATTCAAAATATGTGGACAACATTGCATATGAAACAACTTTTCACCCAACAACAATTCATTAAAACCTTTTGCTTGATTTTATCAATCATAGAATCATTAGTAGAACAATTATCTATAGTAATTACAGATAATTTTTTATCTACATTCCAATCAAGTAAACACTTCATCAATTCATCACCAAGTGACTTAGCATTATATGGACTCAATATATGGATAAATCTCATAATTCGACTATGTAACACCCATAATTTGTCTATAAAATGCATAGTAACAACCATATATCCCGTTTTTGTGTTTGATGTCCACATATCCGTAGTAATTGCAACTCTAGCATTCGAACTATCTAACAACTTCAATGTCTTCTCTCTCTCACTATTGTATATTTTTAAAATCTCATTTTTCAACGTGTTTCTTCTTATTGTTTCGAACCCAGGATGGTAATAACTCATCATTTACCGAAATCCTGTATATTCTACAAATCTTAAAGGAAACTCATGCATAATAACCATTTTGGCTATTTTCTCCTTAGCAACACTTGGATCAAACAAAGTAGCTATTTCATCGATGGCGGCTAGATGCTCATTAAAACATTTTTGGACATGTTTTCTTAAACTAAATGTTCTTGACCCTTGACTAGCATTTAATAATTTCCCACTAAAATTACATTTAGCTATCCTAACACCATCAACTTCAACTTTAGACATGTGACTCCAAACGAATGATGTTTTTCGCTTCCGTATGGCTACTCTCGAAACACTAGACTCAACGTTCTCAATATTATTATCTTCAGTTGAAGTATTCATCTGACTTTCTCCACAACTAATCATATTGTTTGGGTACCTAATATATTTAAACAATTCAATTAATAATAAAAAATATATATAACAAAACAAAAATATTTGGTTTTGGTGAAAGTACGTGCATTGTTACATCAGAGGTTTCAAATATTGCCATTAGATGTAGGTAAGTCGAAGTTACTAGTTTTCAGCTATATGCTGTTCACCTATTTAGCATTATATAAAGGTACTATACTTGGATTATAGCTAAAACATTCGCCTTTCCACGCATTTACAACAAACATCATTTAAATCAATAAAAATAGGTTCAACATCCCAAAAATCAGTAGAAAACACAGATTCTAGAGAGAGAAAAAGACTTACGTGAAATCGATGAGAGAGAAAAAGAGACTACGTTTCCTTTTCTTCTCCTTCTTCTTTGTATGTCTACTACGTCTCCGTACAAAGCAAATCAAAAGCTTTGAACTTTATCTTCAATGCAATCCTAAATATCCAAACGTCAATAACATCAATAACACAAAAATAGCCAGATAACATATCATAGAAGATGGAAAGACACAAAACCCATATGCGAAACAATAGGCTATGAAGGACTTGGGAGACATAGATGAATCAAAGCAAGACCTAGATGCGAAAGATCCAGAAAAATTTAAAAGACCTTGGGTTTTTTGAAAACAGACTTTGGTTTTGTTGGTCGGCGATGGAGAGAGAGAGACGAAGATGTTCTGATGGTCGGCGATAATACGATAGCGACGGAGAGAGAGAGGCACGGTCCAACAACAACAGAGGCACGACAACAATGGAGATTGGAGAGAGAAAGTCGAGAGAGTTGTGAGAGTTGAGAAGTTAGGATTTTTTTGAAAAGGAATCAGGTAGAGGGTATAAACAATGGGGATTTTGTGAGTCTGATAGAGACCCGCAACGAGAACCATATCATACCCGTAATTATGCGGGTTTTTTTAGACCCGGTTTCTTTAAGGGTCTTTAAAGGCCCAAATCGTATTATTATGGGGAAGGATCAGGTTTGAAGACCCCGTCCATTTTGCCAAATTGAGTTGGGATTCAAAATAAATTGTATACTTAATTGGTTGTATAGATAGTCAATGGTGTCATGGGTTAGGATTTTTGTCTAGCTTTGCCTTTTTGTTCTTTTGCAGACCTTCCCAAAGTATCATTTAAAGTGCTTTTTTATTGGAAGATTTTGGAGCCGTAGGAAGAGGTAAGAAGGTTAGGATACTTTGGAACTGTGGAGTTTTCGCTATTTTATGGGTTATTTGGGAGGAAAGAAACAGAAGAATTTTCGAAGAAGTCGAAGAGGAGGAAACTTTTTTAAGGGATAAAACGTTTTACTTGGCGTCGCTCTGGGCGTCTTCTAGTGAAGAATTTAAAAATTTGTCTCTCTCTCTGATTTTACTAGATTGGAAGGCTGCTATTTGTTAATTGTTTCTTCCAATTTTGCTTTTAGGTGTAGACTTTGATTGTTGGTTTATTGTGGACTTCTGGTTCACATGTGTAACTTCTTTCTTTTATTAATAAAGTTTTTGTTTCCTATCAAAAAAAAGATATTTTAATCCTAAATAGTTATCAATTTCTGGATAGCTTGTTCAATCATTCTTGACATCTTTTAAAACTAAATCTTTTATTTCTTATTTATAAAAAAGGGGAGATGGTAGTAGAGTCAATATTAAAATCGTTTATAGGTCTCAAGGTCAATGCACTTTTTGTAAATGTTGGTAAAATGTGGAATCTTAGTATTCCAATGTGTTGAAATCAAAGAGTCCGTTCTCAGGGGCTTGCTTGAAGGATGACCGTACACCTTGCATGGACGGTGCAGGAGGAGTTAGAAACTTTGTTAGATGACTCTGGGCATCAACGAACACTTGCCTTCCTATATGCAAGTAAAGGGAGGAGCTCAAATGCCCTAGCCATTTGGCGTGTATTGGCTAGAAATTATTCTTCTGGCCTGTGGAAAGACCCTGCTGTAGAGAATGACTTGCATGATGACAGTATGGATGCCATCTCTGGTAGGGAGGTTGCTGCAATGGAGGCCTCAAAAATTCTTGAGGAGTCATCGGATGAGAATTTAATTCTGCAGCATCTTGGATGGGTATGTTTTTCTTTTTCTTCTACCCACCCCTGCCCTTTCTCTTCCTCTTGTTGTGAAAATTGAGCTTTAAATCTAATTTTTAAGGCATTACTTTTACTTCTGGGGCAACGCCTTTCAAGGGATATCTAACCTAGATTGATTTTACTTGCCCTCTGATTTCATTGAGTTCTAATTATCTATATTGTTGCTATATTACTAGGTTGCGGATATTAACCCCTTACTGGCAGTTAAAGTTTTGACATCAGATAACAGACCAAATCAGCTTTCTCCAGGTAAACCTCATCTTTCATATGCTTCTTGTTTCTATGAATTCTTTTTTTTTTTTTTTTTTTTTTTTTTTTTTTTCACTTTGAATTTTTTGACATCTTTGGTAGTTCTTGGGTTCCGTTCTTATGTGTGGTGTGACATTATATTTACGAGAAAGCTTTTATGTCTGTCATAATGTCATGTTTAAAATGTACAAAATTTGATAATTTAATAAGATTTCAAGAACAAATTCACAATGAGAATTACTGCAAATTTGGTTTTAATTATGTTTCAATCAAGGTAATAGTGAAACAAAAAATTTCAATTACACACTGCAGTGCATAAATTCTTCCCATTTGTAACATAGACTAATAATGTGCCTGTTTTGAAAGCTGGGCATATACCTATCCACAATTTGTCTGCCAAAATGCTATTGGAAAAACATTTTACGTTTGCCTATATTGTTGACAGTCCAAGAGACCCTGGGGCTAGTAATTGGAAGCTATATTATGTCTGCTTTTTTTTTTTTTTTTTTCGTTTTCCTGTTATGCAGTATCCCTATGTTCTGTGTTGTTTTCCATTTAATTTAATCTATTTTCTTCACTTTTACTGCAGATGAAGTGATTCCAGCGATTGATTCGAAAAAGGTGGAAATTCTGCAAAGGTGTGTTCATTATACTTTTCTGTTTTACTACTGCCTCTCTATAGTATTCTTAGTGAAGTTACAGACTTTGTTTACCCATTTTTCTTATATAATGATAAATTATAGAAAGATATCTACCTGGGCTTCATGGAATTACTTAGATCACTATATTCTATTTCTCACCTCTCTGAATTGAATAACACATACGGGATGATGTAAACCTGAAACTTTTAGGATTAGTTATGTTGAAACTTTTCAAATCATGATAAGTGGCTGAAGCACAGAGCAGATGTGGAAGCTTTGCTTAATTTCGTTTTTTCTCTGCTCACTATCCTGGTGGATGGCTACATTGTCTTTCTTCCTTCTCAAATTATAAAAAGAAAATAATAATATGGTCAATTTAACTATCCCTCTGGATATCTATATAATACACATCAATGTTTCATGATTCATTGTGCTGTAGGTTTTAACAAGATTAACATGCAATTATATTTGTTCATTCTGTTGAATGTTTTTATGCTATCATTAGAGATCTACGTTTAACAGAGAAAAAATAGCAATATAATGAACTGAAAACAATTACGATAAGTATGGTTTGATAGTGTGGAAATTTAAATCCTTGCACTCCAAAGTGTCAAAGAAGTTTCAGTAATATAGACATAAGGAATTGTTATTTCATTAAAATTGTAATTGGATTTTGATATATATTATTTTCTTTTGTGGTTATATGCATTAGAAATTGAGTTATGCTCTGGCCACCTGATGTCTGTTTCCTTAAAACTTTGTCTAGATCTCTTGTCATAGTGATCAGCAATACTGTTTGTTTTGTTACGCTGCTTTTCTCTGTTTGTTTTTAGTTCTTATTCATTTGTGGTTATATGCATTATATTCTTTTTTTTTTTTTTTCTCTTTTTGTCCTCTGTTATTTGACGTGGTTTTCACACTATGGATTCTGTATTAAACTTTTTCTATGTACAGTTACCTGCAGTGGTTGATTGAAGATCAAGACTCTAACGACATTCAGTTCCATACCTTATATGCTCTCTCCCTTGCCAAGTCAGCACTTGAAACATTTGAAGCAGCGAGTACTTCTCACAATAGTGGTGGTATTGGAGGACTGGAAGAAACAAAAGATTCTGATTTTGGAAAGAAGTCCTGTTTTCTTAGTCCTGTACGTGAAAGGTTGCAGATATTTTTACAATCGTCAGACTTGTATGATCCTGAAGATGTCCTTGACTTAATTGAAGGATCGGAGTTATGGTTGGAAAAGGTCTGTTTATAACTGTTTTCTTGCTTTGACTAAGAATTTTGCTTATCTCAGTGTCACAAGCAAATTTTTTCTTTCATCATATTCATGGCTTATTGTCAGGTTGCAACCGTGCAAGATGCACTAATGGCACTGAAGTTTTCTTATTTTCAACACAATCTTTCTTGCAAAACTTACTGCTGTATTATGGTTTTACTTCACAGGCTATTCTATACAGAAAATTAGGACAAGAGACGTTGGTCCTCCAGATTTTAGCATTGTAAGTTTGTGATTTTTTTTAGTAAATTAATGGTGGAAACTAGTTACATATTTGTAAAGCATTATACACTGCTAAGGAAGAAAGTTCGAGGATTTTCTTAGGTGTCATGTGCATGGAGCTGGGAGCATATCGTTTAATGTAGAATGATTTGGCCTCACTCTGAAATATTACAAAAGAAATTCTCTATGCAAAGAATGCATCTTGATATTTTCCTGAAGCCAAATTTCTTCCTCTCCTTTCTGTGTTACGCTGATCAATAGTGACCCTTTTTATTCTGTCTTTGATTAAGTTACACTGTTTTAGGAGCATATTGTTTTATGTAGTATGATTGGGTTTACTCTGAAATATGACAAAAGAATTATCCATGCAAAGACATGTCTTTGCATCTTGCATTTTGCCAGATGCCATTTTTCTTCCTCTCCTTGACGAATATCCTTTTTATTTATTACAAATTCATTTACTTATTTATAAATGGTGTAAAAATTCCTTTAGGAAGCTGGAGGACAGTGAAGCTGCAGAACAGTACTGTGCAGAGATTGGAAGACCAGATGCATATATGCAGTTAGTATTCTTCTTTTTTTTTTTTTTTTTTTGTCCCTCCCCTCTTCATTTTTAATTTTGTTGCTCTCTTCTTTTTCCTTTTGCTCCTTCTTTCTGAACTATTAATGCATATGCTTCTATCCTCTAGCTTCTGACTTTGTTATGATGATGTCACCGTAGGTTGCTTGATATGTATTTAGATCCGCAAGATGGTAAGGAGCCTATGTTCAAAGCTGCTGTTCGTCTTTTACATAATCATGGAGAATCACTGGATCCCTTGCAAGTTTTAGAGGTCTGTTAGAACATTATCTTCTTCTAATGCCATCATTAAGCATGAAAAATTTGCTGTGTTTTTGAATTTTGTGAAAGTTGGGTTTGATAGACGTTGGCTAGACCAGTAAATGAAAAAATAATTTAAGTTTAGTTGATAATATTAAAATAATTTTTCTACTGTTAAAAATGGCCATACATTAACACCTAGTGTTTAATCTTAAAAGCTACTTGTTTACCTATTACTCAAGCAAAGTGAATTAAATTTGATGATGATTTTTATTTTTCTTTAATGGCCATTTGATTAACAGCTTTTCCTCGTATATGCATGTTTTATCTGGAAAAAAAGTTGGAAGGGACTAAATCTGGCAACTCATAGTAGTGACATCGAAGAGATAATTTATTCATGTGCTCAGATTATTGTAATGTTATTCATACAATAGAGTAAGAAATAAATAAACCTGAGGACAGAAATACATTATTCCATCAGCAGATGGATATTTCCAACATTTGACTGTTTGGACTTCATCATTTTGACGGGATGGTGGAGTTCATTGTATCTTTATTTTGCTGCTTTAGTTTTTCTCTGCTATTATTGGTTATTTAAGATTTTTTTTTGCAGACGTTGTCCCCGGATATGCCTCTTCAACTTGCTTCAGATACTATATTGAGAATGTTGAGGGCTCGACTTCATCATCATTTTCAAGGACAAGTGAGGGTTTTATTTTATTTTATTTATTCTAAAATTTAAACTACATTCTTGATCAACTTCTTCTCATGTGAATCTTCTATCTTCTACTCATTAAAATACAAATAAAATCTTCCATTCACCATATTCTCGTAGTTGATGGTTGGCTTGAGTTCCTCTATTTCATCATGAAACTTTTTATGCCTTTTGTAGTCATGAATCCTTTTCTACAATTCAACCTTTTCATATTGTATCTTATCATATATATTGTCTCATTTGTTTTATAAATTCGCTCCTTGTGTATTTGCCATATTTAGTTGGATATTATAAGATTTAAACATAGCAAATCTTTATCAGGTTGTATTGTATACATGGTTGATTTAGGATTGTATCTTGATCAATATGGATTGTTGTCAAATAACATCTACTTTATTTGCATGCCCCATTTTAGTTTCTACAAATTGAAGTACACTGATTATTTTTACCAGATTGTGCATAATCTATCCCAAGCTGTAGATATTGATGCAAGGCTAGCGAGATTGGAGGAAAGATCACGGCATGTGCAAATCAATGATGAGAGCTCATGTGATTCTTGTCAGGCCCGCCTTGGAACTAAACTATTTGCAATGTACCCAGATGATACTATTGTATGTTATAAGGTGTGCATTACTTTTATTCTTCTCTTTTGTATTCTCGCTCCTTTCAAATGCACATCAGAAATAGGGTTCTGGTTGTCTCTTATCATTTGTAACGTAGACGTGGGGTTCAATTTTTCTTGCCTTGCCTTTAAACTGACCGAGTGGAGGATTGTCACATAAGTGGAAAGATCCTTACACAAGTTTGCACCTTTCCAGCATCTCATTACCTGATGCAAATTTTTATTCTACTGATTTTTATTCACAGGAAAAGGAAAATGTCATTAAAAAAACATGATAATTTGAATGTTATTTTTCTTGTCTGTGCAGTGTTTTCGTCGACAAGGTGAATCCACTTCCGTCACTGGTCGTGATTTTAAGCAGGATGTCTTGTTCAAACCAGGTTGGCTTGTGATGCGATAAGGTTTTGAAAGGGAGGTGTAATTTTCTTGCTTTGTTGTCTTGAGGTATGTAATTTAGTTATGGTCAATGCTTAATAGCCTGGTCTTATGTACATTAACTACTTCCAGAGTAGCATGACTTTGGGCATTTTGATCGGTGCCATGGCTTTTCAAGTTGCTAAGGCTTGCTATGTGTTATACATATTCATATAGAAATTTTTTTTGGGGTCATACTCGTGTGGAACTTTGAATTTAGTAAAGAATTAATAATATCTCGAGGGATTTAATTTGTGGCTTGAATATATATAAATATATATATTATTATCATTAGTGTCTTCTAACTTCAAAAAAATAAGAACTAAATAATCTCAATTATAAATTAGATCTAATAGACGGAAACAAAGGAGACAGAAATGGAAATAAATAATTAACAAAGTATAAAACAAAACAATTCTTTTCTGCTTCTGTTTATTAGTAATATATATATATATATATATATATATATATATGTATAGGATTTTTATAAGAGAGAGAATGCAATGGATGAATTTGATTGGTTGATCTTTACTTTTTAAAATCAGATATACCTAATTATAAAAGTAATATATATATATATATGCTTTTATAATCAAGATTTTTTAATTTTAAAAAATAGAGATCGATTAATCAAATTCACTCATTACATTTTCTCTCCTAAAACAAATTTATAAATTCTCTCTCTCCTATTTAATTCAAATGGAATGAGTGAATATGATTGATTGATTTTTACTTTTTAAAGTTACGATATCTTGATTATAAAAGTTTCATATATATATATGTCATTCTTAACAAAGACAATTATACTGTATCACTAGCGTCAACAAAAACTAATGAAGAAATAGTCAACAAAAACTAGTATAAAAATAGAAGAGGGCACCTCTTCAATCCAAACTAATTCATGATTACAAAGATAAAATGTGCTACTTTGTTTGCTAACCGTTGAATGTATATATGTGTTTATATTTAAGGTTTTTTTTTTTTTTTTTATTTAATCAATAATACGTGTTTTTATTATAATAATACTATACTTAATAAAATGTTTTTTATAATAATAATTTAGTGATATTAACAACTAGATCATAGACTAATATCTTGTTTATATAAAATTAGGGTTTTCTTTTTTCTTTTTCCACAATTTACTTTTATTTCTTGGTTTGGCTTTTTTTTTTTTTTTGTCTTTATCTAAGCGTGAAAAGTATTATTATTATTATTATTATTTTCTTTTGAAAATGTAAGAGTCAATCAAATTTGGAATCCTAATGGGTGAAGGGAATGTCATTTTCATTTATCGGCCTTGAATTAGTGTGGATTCATAATCTTATTCTCATTATAGTTTACTAGTTAATTTAAAGCAGAAAAAAAGTTTCTCATTATCATATACTATTATTTTATTTAAAGACCTAAACAAACTTGCTTGTAAAGTGCCAATTAGGGTTTCGGAATTCACTATAATAGACGCAAGTAAATGTAAATAATTATACTCATTTTTCATCATCATACACCATTATTTCATTTAAAGACCTGAACTTGTGCGAATTAGGGTTTTTGAATTCACTATATGACAAGTTGGTCTTTTAGTTAAGAGAAATCACTCATAAATAATTAAATTAATATTTGTTTAAATATCAAGTTCAGTAAGGGATCTTAACATAATATTTGTTACTGACTTTCGTAAATATGAGTTACATATAATAAATCAGTTTCCCTAGATTTATTGAAATTTATATTTTCTTATTTATTAACATTATAATATTATAATTGAACCCCTTATAAAATTATAATCACATTAAATTTGAACAAGTTATTTTTTTCGAAAAAATTATGACTCCAAGAATTTAATTTGAATTAAACTTTATTGAGAGGAAATGTAAAGGAATCCAATTCCTTTTGGAAACTTTTGATACACATAAACCAAGTGGGTTGTGGTCGACTACCAACTGCTGCCTTGTCGCTCGGCCACCTAGAACACCAAGATGGCTGTGCGGCCACCCATGTTCTTGGGTGGGTTTGGGGGTTGCCGAACCCATTCTTTTGGTACCTTACTTGCCTCTCCCATCCAACGGGTCCAAATTAGGAAGAGTATATTCAATATAAAATTTATTAGAGTTTGATGGATTTCTTTTTGTTTTATTTTGGTTTTTTTTTTTTTTTTCCAATTATGGATTTACTAGAATTCATGGATCTATAGATTTTATATAGGAGTGGTGATATTTCCATCCCTAAAAAATTATATGTACACGCCAAATTAGCATTTTTTTTTTAAATTACAATCACTCTCAAGTAAAATTACTAAAAATATAAATATTTTATAAGAATGCTCACTAATTATTAATTAAAATATCATTTATATTTAAAAAATTTTTTACTCCTTCAATCCCTAATTTTTCTCTTTACTACTAATTCAAACCCTAATTTTTTTCGGTCAAAAATTGAAAGATCTCCAAACATTCATGTAATAATAATTTAATCATAAAAAATATTATCAAACATTTAGTCTCACATCAACATTTTCCATTCTCTTGTTAGATTGTCTGACCATTCCAATTATTAGCAAACAAATAAAAGGAGATATCTTTCAAATCATCTAAAAATTACATATGTAAATCAATATTCGCAATTGATTATAAAAATGGTGTTAGGGTTCTATAAAACTAGTTGGTAATCATTCATGTAATTATGACATAAATGAAAAATTAGTGTTTGAAAGAGTAAAAAAGGTTTATGACTTTAATTATAAAAATTAAAAATGCTTCTTTATCAAACCCTAACTTTAATTATTCATACAAGTCTTCAATCGTTCATGCAATCCTAATTTAATTAAAAATTAACTGGTAATCATTCATATAAATCTTGTGATGTAAATAAAAACTTAGGGTTTGTGAAAGTAAAATAATAAAATAAAAACTATTTTATACACAAATCTCTAATTTTAAAAAAAAAAAGTTAATGAATTGAACAAATTTGTATTAAATTATTTGCATAATATAGGTTTCATTTCATATACAATGAAGGTGTTAAAAAATAAATAAATGAATGGTAAGACAAAAATTTTCTAACAAATGAAACAAAATAATTTAATTGTTTGTGGTTGACTTAAGGGATGTATTTACAAAAATATATACACTAAAAATAAGGGAAAAGGGTAGTTTTGGTATTAAAAGGAGTTTAAAAACAAATTAGTAAAATTTTAAATTTTTTATTGGGTGTGCAAACAAAAGGGAAGGGGTGTACATACCATTTTTAAGAGGTGAAAACATTGTCACTCTTTATATAGATTTAGTTAAAATTTTTGTGAAATCTTTGGAAATAGCCAAGATTTATGATAGATTTTTTTATTCACATATTTTACTTTTAAATCCATCAAAATTCATTGAATTCCATTACTTATATAAAATTAACAAACTCAAAGACTTTTTTAATACACCTAAATTTGTTAAGACTATATAAAATCTTTAAATTAAATACGCCTAAATTTGTTTAAATTTCAATAAAATTCAAATAAATCTAAATTGAATACATCTACATTTTGAGGAAAACATGTGGACAAATTCAATTTAATTTTAATATGAAAATATGAGTTTTAAAAACTGTTCTAAAATAAAAGCGCCTGATCGATGCTAATAATAATAATTCAATAATTCAAACGAAATAAGATCAGATCCTAATTTGCAGGTAGAATGAATTGATTCATTTTTATTAGTAGATTTTTCACTATCCGATCTTCATTACTATGACTCCTAACCAAGAAAACGTGTGTGGGCATGATCCAAAAGAATCTGTTCACTTTATTTATTTTTTTTCCTCAATAAAAATTTTATAGCAAATGAAAAAGATCAAAAGCTACACAAGCAACGATGGTTCAATCAACCCTCCTTGTTCTTTTGGTGATGTGTAGCCAACCTTAGAAAATTAGGGTTCTATTGTTTTCTTTGTGTAGGCCACTAGGAAGGAAACAATTAGGGCAAAAGTTTGAACTATTAAATTCCTAGAATAAAAACTCTTTTTATAATGGCACTATAGGGTTTCTAATTCAATAAGGAATCTTAATTATTTTTCAAATTGGAAAATCCACTTCCAAATTAATAAGGGTTTCATGAACCTTTATTAATTAGTTATTTCCTGTTTCAAATTCATGACTTTTTATTCAATTAAATGATCAAAATCACTATTTATTTAATGTAGTCACAATGATTTGAACCCACAACCTCTACAATTAAATAATTCATAATTCACAATTATTAATTTAAATAATTAATATTGTTTAAATAACATGTGTAACACTTAATTGAACACTTCAATTAATTCTTCTAATTTCTCGTTTCTTATAGTGAGTGTGAGCTAGTAAAATGACTAAATGGACCTGCAACTTTGAGCTCTAATAATGTTGGAATCATTAATTAAAACTTTTTAATTAAATAATTTGCTATCATTAATATTAGAGTTACTTCACTAAAAACCTAAGGTTATACTCTCAAATTTGTTGATGTTCCACAATCTGAGTTCATTAGTGCCCATCGATTTAATCATTTTATATGATTTAATCCTTCACAACTAGTTCATATTTAGAGCTAGATCATAAAGTTTGTCATATGCCTTTAATTATATCTTGTTTCTTTTAGTACTATTGATTCTCTAATGAATAATAATATTTATAACAATTTACGAATTTTATCTTTCTGTTAACTCATAAGTATAAGTCAAGATTTCATATTATTCAAGATCCGAACCAATACTTAAGAGAACTACTCATCTACTTCTCGCAAAGAGTGAATTATAGTATTGTATAGAATATTCCCATGCAATAGTTTCACCCATGCAAAGCTATTGACTATAAATATACAATAGTTTCACTCATGCAAATCAACTATATTATTCAACAAATAAGAGTCCATAATATACTCAGAAAGAATTAAGGTGAATTAATATATGATCATCTAGTTGATAAATGTGATTTTTTTTTTTTTAACAAATATTAATAAGAAATTCATCTTTATCATAGTTCAGTCCTATATAGTCCCTATATAAGATGCCTATATTTCTATGTTATCACATAAACAATCCTAAATAAGATTATTGTATCAAATATAAAATGGACTGTAGCTGTAGAATTGTCATAAACAAAGTATCTAACTTTGTTTGCTTTCTACAAACCCTTTATATTACTAATTTCAAACTAAATCCTCTTATATATAATCTATTTATATACTTAATTTGAGATTCCATTAGCAATCATGGATGTTATATGATATTTATATGAAGCAAACATTATATATATGCATATAGATTGAGTAAAATAAATATATTTTATTTATTATTTATTTAAATGTTTGCAAATTAAAAGTTCTTAAGGCACAAACCCTTATAGATTTATATGGATTACGATGGACACATTTATGAACATATTTTTAGGCCCCTAATTCCAATATTTTAATTACGTTTCTTGAGTATTTTATTGTATTTAATAAGTTTTATGTAGTATTTTGAAGTATCTCATGTTTCAAGGTGATTAATAGTGAAACTACATGATTTTACTGTAATTTGGTTACATTTGGACCAATTTCAAAACATCTCAGTGCTATAGTGTTGTGGTTACGATTAAGCTCACACCTGAAGGCAAGATGATAGCCTATCTTGTGACAGTTCGTATGGCGTGCATAGTTCAAGTTCAATGAGCCTAATATATTAACTTAAAGTTATGGATGTCTGGTTTCTATAGCCACTAATGATTTGTCAATAAAAAGTCTCTATGGAAAGTTATGAATAAATTAGTGTGTGATGTTTAGACAATCGCGTTGGATGGTTTCACGAAAGGATTAACCACACTAATGCTACATAGACACAACTTCACTGTATGTAGTGCCAATATGAAGCGCTGAACTGAATGAACTCTGAATTGCTTGATTTTTAAAGAGTAAAGTTTTCTTGACAAGTTTTAGGGTTTTTTGATAGACCTCGATCCTAATTTCCTTAGAGAATTCATTTTCGACAATCGGATAAAGAATAAAGAGTCCAGAAATAATGCAAGAGGTCTGGTTAGAATTCGATTATATTTATAAGGCCCTGAGTATCGTGTTAGAAAGAAATAAGAATTTTAAGTGAATAGTATTCGGATATAGATAAATTGTGATTTTTTTAAAAAAGATCCGAAAGTTTGTGTTTAAAATCGAATTTGGGCCCGATTATATTGTCTAGGGTCATGAATTTAGATTCGATAGGAAACGAAAGTTTTTGGTAAATAGTATTTTTCGGACGAAAATTTCTAAATAAATAGTAAAATTTTCAGAAATTCACCTTGAGGGTCGAAAAGGTTCAAAAATAGCAGGAGAGTATAGAGAAACAGAAACGGATCAAAAAGAAGACCATTTGAATCAGTTTTAAGCGATCCGAAGAAAATTACGATATTGCCCTTTTGAGAGATTAATAGGTTTTAATGAGTTTAAATCCAATTGAATTTTTTTCGAAGCATGAGACTGATAGATAAGACACCCAATTAGAGTATTTCATGGTCAATTTGAAGATTAGATGACCATGGAATATTTTCAGAATATTTTTCGGTCAAAGTGAAATTATATCATAAAAAGGGCTAAATGGACATTTTAAGTTAAGTATACATGGATCACGAATGAGAATAATATGCGAAAGTTTCAAGGAGTGTAACCCAAGTGAATGAGAATGAGTTAACGAGAATGAGTATAAAAATCGAGTATTTAAGCTATAGATACGTATAAAAAGATATCGGTTGATTCGATCAGATTTCGGTTGGGAACATTTCTTTTATCAAGTATATATGATAGGTATTAGACCTAAATTGAAGTTTATGAAGTCGAATTGGCCATAAGATGTGTGTAGAATATTTGTGGAATATTTTTCAAAAGGATTAGATATTGAAAGTTCTATTGAAATGAGAATTCACCAAGTGTAAGCCCTCACCCAGATTTATTATTTTTATGGTATTAGAAATCTTCGAATTGAGTTACGGTCAAATTATATGCCTCCAGTAGTGTTATTTGAGGCTTATTATATTTTTGTATCGCAAGTCGGATGTCGTTTGATTGACCCCGGTACGATTACAAAATGATTAGGCGAGATTTACGTGTTAATCAAACGAGGTGAACTCACGGAATAAAGTAAAAGATATTTTAATTCAACCAATGAGAAAAGAGATAAGTGACTTTTCACATGAGTGGTTATGGCTGTGCCACGTGTCATCCATGGATTGGTTGAAAAAAATAAGTGAATTAGAATAGGCCAAGTG
Organism: Dimocarpus longan; assembly: GCA_022984855.1. Lineage (NCBI taxonomy): Eukaryota > Viridiplantae > Streptophyta > Magnoliopsida > Sapindales > Sapindaceae > Dimocarpus > Dimocarpus longan. The sequence continues at coordinate 12,469,667 of CM041017.1, read as the reverse complement.
GACCAATAGAATATAAAATGATTTATTTTTAGGCACTAGTGAGATTATTGATAGTTTGAGGTTATTAAATGAAATTTTCTTAAGGGATCTTTTAGTAATTAAGTAATAAAAAATATATATATGTTAGTTTTGTCTCATTTGAGACATTTTTGATTGTGAAATAAGAGAGAAATAGAGAGAGAAGTCGAGAGTGGCCGTGAGTGCGCGCCAGAGAGAGAGGGAGAAAGATAGGGTGATCCAGTCCGTATCTCATCGCGATTTCTTCACGAAAGTTGTTCCTTGTCATCTCCTCTAGCTAACCCAATAAATTTGAAGCAAAACGGTTGCCTATTTGGTGAGTTATCTCAGTTTTAAGCTTGATGTTTATATGAAACCCATTTTTTTTCTTTTGTTTATTTTCGAATCCGAGATTAGGGATAATAAGAGGGAGATGTTGGTATGATTTTGGTATGGTTTATGAGTGATTTTATGGATGAAAATTAGATAAAACGAGAGAGGAAAGTCGTGGCCAAAAATGGGTTTTTTTATGGAATTTGATTTCATTTTCGATTATAAGAGATTAGATTGATGTTTTAGAGGTTAGGGAATAATCTTTTGAAGTTAGATTTCGAAAACGAAAAGTTGATGATATATTTCGGAGCTAAAAGGACGAGTTGAAGGGCGGTTTCTAAAAACCTTCGAAACGCGTTCGTTTAACATTCGAAACAGTTTATTTAATCATAGTTGGGTGTTAGAACACTAGAGTATTGATTTTTGAAGTTGTCGGAATTTCGGAGCGAAAAGTGATTTTCGTTAGTAAGCGAATCTGGTCGAATTGCGACAAGTTTATGATCGAGTTAGGGAATAATCTTTTGAAGTTAGATTTCGAAAACGAAAAGTTTATGATCGATTTCGGAGCTAAACGGACGAGTTGAAGGGCGTTTTCTAAAAACCTTCAAAACGCGTTCGTTTAACGTTCGAAACAGTTTATTTAATCATAATTGGGTGTTAGAACACTAGAGGATTGATTTTTGAAGTTGTCGGAATTTCGGAGCGAAAAGTGATTTTCGTTAGTAAGCGAATCTGGTCTAATTGCGTTCCGAGTTTTCGACTATAAGATTGAGTATTCTGAGGTATTCCTAGGAAAGAATAAGTAGGATTCATGTCGAGAAAACGGATTTTGAAAACCTCGGTTGAATAGAAATTGATATCCGAAAGTTTAGGCTTTAAAGGATATAAATAGAGATAATTGGATTTTTATTGATTTTGAATGTTATTTGAATGAGTTAAGTAACCCTAAATGGATATTTGATGTTTTAGGGTAAAAGCGGAGACTTCCGGAGGTATACGGAGGAGGCTCGGATTTTATCCGAGGACGTGTTGTGAGTGGAACTACAAGTTTTTAAAATTTATCTCGTTTTAAAGTTTATTTTAAAGTTAAAAGAATTTATTATAAATAGTTATTCCTTTATTAATTGAATTTATATTTTAATTCTAGCATAAAGATTTTAGTTTATTATTTATGTATATGAGAATGTGCTAGAATTAAATATTTTAGGCTTATTGCCTTAAGATTTAGAATATTTTAGTGTATTAAGAAAAAAAAATTTTAATAGCCTATGATTTACCCTAACCTCAGTTTAGTACTCGGCCGAATGCCCTATGCGTGATACGGTAGATGAGAGGAAGTCAGTCAGTGAGATTTGAGTCTAGTCGACTCTTGTGTGAGTGAGGTATGAGTGATCCGTATGCACGTATAGAATAGTGTAGTCGGTCCGCAGCGTGGGCCCGCTTTCGGGGACTATACATGGTAGATCCCCACTCTTAGTGGTTAGCTAGATTTTATATGCTACCATGCCAGGAGTAGATATTCTCTAGGTTACCATTTAGGCGAGCATCAAAAAAGATTTGAAGAAAAGATTTTAGAAAGTTTTAGAAAGAAATTTAGAACGGGATTCAAAAGCAGTTTTAAATGAGTTTTAGAAAGCATTTTAGAAAAATACTTTAGTTAAGAAATTTAGAATGAGATTCAAAAACAGTTTTAAATGAGTTTTAGAAAGTATTTTAGAAAAAATATTTTAGTTTTATTAAACTGTTTTTGGGAGAAATTTAAGTGTAGAAATGAGTTTTAGTTTAAAAGTTACTACCACTCACTGAGTTATACTCACATTTTTCTTTAAATATTTTTCTTAAAAATTCTCCCACAGATACAGGAGCTAATCATCCAGCCGACGAGGTTCAGTCAGACGTGCAGGTGGACGTATAGGACGATACCTAATACATGTATATATGGTGTTATTTTGATCATGTATATGTTTATATATATAGTTGTAAGTATTTTAAAGAAATCGTGGATGTATATGAATCGGTTTTCTGATTTTAATTATTTAGTTGTGGTTGTGTTGTGAAAAATGAGCCGGAGGCTCTGGAAGTTGAGAAATGAATTTCATAGAAGTGTTTTTGTAAACTGTATTTGAAACTTGCAGGGTGGCATAGTTTAGAAAACAGACGGCATGCTGCCGGATTTTCAATAGAAAAACGAAAAATTTGTATCCCTACCACCTAGTAAACGAGTTTAAAAAAAAGTTTAAAGTAAGTTTCGGTGCTCTGACAGGATTTCTTCGGGCCAAAGTTAGGGTTCGTTGGAGTTTTGACGGGGTGCTACAGGGTCTTTCTCGGGTCCAGAAGGGGGATTCGGGAAGGGTCCCGTCATTTTTGATCCACTGATTTAGTAGTGCACTAAACTACACAAAAACTCGTGCAAGTATACACGGTCTCTATACAATACAGTGGTGAATCAAGGTCAATCTCATGGAGACGGTTATGGAATTATGACTAATTACCGAAATTGATTGTTGCAACTGTATCCAAGCACTTAAATGACAAATTTGAATTTATAAAAATAAAGTTGTAAACTTAACTAATGACCGAAATAATTAAAATTCAGTAACCAATTAAACAGACTCTAGGGACACAATTTCACCCAACAATCCATTGTTCTCATGTTATTTTCCACAAAATATCATTTTCTAATTTTATATAGTATTTGATCGGATATATTATAGTATTTACGAGCCTCTTTCAACCGGTCACACAAGTATTAAACACCTAGCTATATTTTTATGTGAAATAGTTAATACAGTTCATTACACATACGTATCCACACACAATCACATGTAAACATATAGATATATTTCTGTTCTACAAGCCAAATGTTATTTTATCAAGCTCTAAATCATAACTTTTTCAAGTGCATTGCAATCAATGAGATCCAATTAATTGACAAGCCATATTTAATTAACAGAATTAAGATATAATAAAACAGAATACAAAAGTGATGAGAATAAAGAAGTATCACCAAAGGATCCATTGTATATTCCAGTTGGGCCAATTACAAGGGCAATAGCTAAGAGATTCAAAGAAGCACTTAATGGATTGGTTCAAGAGATTTGGGTTAATGTTAAAATGACAAATTCCAAGATGAGCTCAAAAGAAGATCAATGCTTAATTAATTTAATTAAAACAATTGATGGGTCTGATTCTAACTAATTTCTTGCTCATGAAGACATTCCAATGTGGAGTTGATTTCTTAGTCATAAAGACTTCCAATTTGAGGCTGATTTTTTGCCTATTATGTTCAAGACACTTAGTTGTCAATTTTATTCTTCTTTCCTTGTTATTTATTTTCCTAATTGTAAAAGGTTGACTTTTCATTTTGTTTTATAGGCTTAAATGGGCTTAATTGCCTAATTAATTATTTCGTTTGCTGCTTAGTGTTTTTAACTATATAAATCAGTGTAACCCTAAAAGGAATTCAATTGATGATTAATAATATTGGTGAGAGTATTCTCTTTGGTTCTTCGTAGAACTTTTCGAACTTATCAGGATTTTTCTGTAGCGTTCTTCCTGGATTTATCAATAAATTCTTCCATCATTGATTGTGGTGTCTTTACCATTTAAGGTTCTTGTTTTCCATAAAAGCAATGGGTCGAGGTTTTCATACAAATCTGATTCTAGGCGAGCTTGGAACATTACTTGATCCACGGGTTTCGTTAGTTCTTGGCATGATTCATATCAGTTGGTATCAGAGCACCTTTTAGTCTTAGGTTTGCCTATCTTCTTTATTTTATTCCCAAAAAAAAAAAAAAAACCCGGTAACAATAAAAAAAAATCCAGAAACAAAAAAAAAAAAAAAATCCAAAAAAAAAGAAGAAAAATGTGATATTGAGCTCTAATTCTTACACTCTTGTTTCAATTTTACAATATTGTTTTCCCTTTTGAATCTCAATCCAAATTTCTTGTTGCCATCACACACACAACATTATATATATATTTTCTCTTTCCTTAGCCATTGAATCCAAATTTTTCTTGATGAGTTTGGGGTGAATTGTTGCTAAAAATTTTGATATTTGTTTAATTAGTTTGATAAGAACCTATAGAGGATACTATAAGTGGAAAAAGGCAAGAGTGGTGAGCACATAAGAGGGTAAAAGCCAATTTGATTTTGTGTGAAAACACGACTGAAAGTTGAGTGAATATTTCTTTGAGTGAAACACGTGAGGGAGCGTGTAAGGTTTTTTATTTTTCTTTTTTTCTTTTTCTAACTTTGTTTTGCAGCAAGCATGTCAAACAACAAGGACAAAAATATTTGCGGAAGTATGTCAGGAGAGGTTGATCCAAAGTTATTCATGGAAGCCTTAATGAGTGAGATTGAGGAGAATATTGAAAGTGGAGATGGAGCAGGTTTGATGTGAACCCCGTATATAACGATACGACACCCACGATCAAATTGAAATACAATACCCAAGAAAGTTAATTCAAATTATAGAGAATCTTTGACCCATTAATTAGAAAACCAAGAACCAAAGATATAACGACACCACTCCCAAGAAAGAGATGAGAATGTGGGCGATAAGTCAAGGTTAATAAATCAAAAATAATTCCTGATGCAATCTCAAAGTTCTCAAAAGAACAATGGAGAAAAGTTAAAACTTTTTACAATAAACTTTTGATGAAACTTTAGGTTTAATAAGCCTTTTATAGGCATAGTCCTAAATCTAATAGGAAATTAAAATAAACTCTCAACCCTAAACCTAATAGGAAAGGAAAATAAAATTCTAATTTAATTAACTTTACACAATTAGTCTTCTAACCACACCCATATTGAGCTTTTAATTTAATTACATGTCTCAGCCCATTAATTAAAAGCCTAATATAAAATTAAATATACTAAACTAATTTAAAACCACCCAACCCATAATACAAATTAAGCCCAAACTAATACAAATAAATAAATAACAGCCCAATTTGCATTAAAATTGCTATCCAAGCCTTAAGATTGATATTCTTGGATTGGGTCTTGAACTTGAATGATATTTTGAAGCCTCGATGTCCACTCGAAGCCATCCAAGCCATGTTGCGTAAGATTCTTGGCCCAAATCTCTTGAGTGAGCCAATTTAAAGCTTCTTTCATCCTTTTAGCTCGAGCTCTTCTCATAGGTCCTTCATTGATGCTCAAAGGATCCATGGACTTGCTTTCTTGGTTTATATCATTCTCCCTCTCCTCAAAAGGATTTGTCCTCAAATCGGCATTTGCATTAAAATCAAAAGGACAAAGATCAGAAACATTGAAAGTAGCACTAACATTATACTCACTTGGTAAGTCTATCTTGTACGCATTGTCATTTATGCGTTCACGCACCTGTAATGGGTTATCTCCTCGCGGCTACAACTTAGATTTGCGTTGATCAGGAAACCTCACTTTACGTATATGCACCCAAACCTAATCTCTTGGTTCGAACACAATTTTCTTTCGCCCCTTGTTAGCTTGAGTAGCATATTGCTTAGTTCGTCGCTCAATATGTTGCCTAACTTTCTCGTGCAATTGCTTAACAAATTCAGCTTTCTTCTTACCATCCAAGTTAGCTCTTTCTGCCATAGGTAAAGGTATTACATCCTGTAACATGCTGTTCGATGTCCAAATAATTTATTAAATGCTGATTATTAATTAAGGGATGATGTAATTAATTATCCGTCCAGATCCGGAAGAGTAATTGAATTTTTATAAAATTCTCCAGACGGGTCCGGGGATAATTATTTAATCCAATCTGATAAAATAAATTAGAGCGTCTGGATTCAAATATTTATTTGGAATCTAATAAAGTTCCCGTATGTGAATTTGGATTTTTATTAAATTTTCAAGCGAACCCGAAGCGAATCAGAGCGAAAAGCGAAATCATAAAGCGAGAATTGATGGCATGGGAGAAATAAATGGAATAAGTGGGCCATGAGGGACATATGGAAAGCATCAAGAGAAATCAAGGACATGTGTCATGCAAGGGGATTAAATAAAATGAAATGGAAATTGAAAGTGAAGAAAACAAATAAAGCATTCAGCCTTCATGTCAAAACAAATCCAAGAGTGAAAGATAGAGAGACCGAGAGAGTGTTTTGAGAGAGAAAGGCAAGCCCGTGAGTAAGAAAGAGAGAAGGAGAGAACTCACCAATTCAGCCTCCATTCTTCAAGCAAAACCAAGAGCTGCACTCGATCAAGAAGCAAGCTAAGAGAGAAAGGACAGTGAGTTGATGTTGCTGCCAAGAACTCACCAGTGCAAACCGACTGCTGCATGTATCATCTAAGCCATCCAGGAGCAGATCTGAACCAAGAAACAGTGCATGCAAGCTGGAAGAAGTCAGGCCGTGAGCTGAGAAAGCTGCTGCCTTGCTGTCGTGAGCTGCTGTTAGCGTGAAGCTGCTGCTGCTGTGGTGCAAGTGCTGTTGCTACCAAGAGCTGGCATGAGAAGTTGCTGGTGTGAGGTTCTGGCAGGCCGTGGGTGAGCTACTGTCAGGCCGTGAGTCCCTCAAGTGCAGTCCAAGCAGCTTTGAACTTTCATTCCTTTCCCCATTCGGTTGTCATCAATTTTTAAGGTGAGATTTCATGTTCCTGCAGTGCATGTAAGGTTTAGAGAGCTACTTTTGAAGTAATTTCAGCTTACATGCAAAATAAGGGAAGTGTGGTTGTTGCCGTGAGCTTTGATGGACACCGCGTTGCCTTCGCGGATGCGTAGAACTGTTGGAGACAAAGAACAGCACTTCGAAGGTAAATATTGTCCTAAATTGAGCCTTAGTATGGTTGAAGGTCTAAATGCTTGATTGGATAAAAAAAAAAAATTGATGATTAAGGAGCTGGTATAGGTTTGGTCAAGCTAAGGATAGCGGGCAGCCCTTCGAGAGTAATTTTTGTTGTGTCATCTTGATTTTCGAAAAGTACGTTGAGTGTTATTGATATGATTTTGATAAATAATGTTTAGGATGGTTTATGGATGAGTTTTGATGATGACATGATTGAGAAATAGGATTTAGAACCTTATTAGTGAAAGGTTCGTTTAATATTGGTGCAATATGTTTGCGAATGATTTTCGATGTTGAATTTACATTGCGAAAGCCGTATAGGGGCTGTTATGTTAGGAAAGTATAGGCCGTTACGTTTTTCTTTTCGTTTCGAAATTTGTTGGCATGAAAAATGATTCGCATCGATATGCTTTAGAGTATTGAAAAGTTATCTGAATATCGCTAGATTGTTTTCAAGTGTTTCGATCGAGTTTTTCGTGTTTTCGAGAGGCGTTAGTTTGCGATTTAGTTCCGAATGAATTGTGATTAAAATGCCATGATGTTAAGCGATATTTGAATGTGATTCAAATGAATATCTATGACGAAAATGAATGAGAGATTTCATAATGGTTTGTTAGAGTTAATTCGCGCAAATGAAAGCCGTTACGAATAAATTTTAAGGGCTGTTTTTACATGCAGTTTTTATGGAAATTAAGTGCAGTTTTTGTACAGTTTTTAGAATGATTAAGAGCGGTTTTTGAAGTGTTTAAAGGCTGTTTTCATGCTATACAAATGAGCTATTAAGGTGTTATTATATGAGCTATAAATATGTTAGTTATGAGCTGTCAAAGTGCGGTGTAACAAGCTGTTTTTAAGGGGCTGTTACATGCTGTTTTTAGAACGTTATTCGTGCTGTTTTGAGTTCTTTGAATGCTGTTTTTGTATTAATTATTGGCCTGTCATAAGCTATTTTAATGGGTTGTTTTGAGATTATTTTCAATACGTAAAGATAGTCATAAAAAGGATATTATGAGCTGTTTCGAAGTGATATCTATTGGAAGTATTTAAGATGTATTATAGGAGAACATATAGTTATAGCGCATTAAGTAAAGCTAGAAATTTGTTAAATAAACTTTTGCTATGTTTGTTTTAATGAAAGGTCAAGGAGAACCCAGCGAACCGGATTCTCAATCAAAGAATAAGTGTAAAGCATAAAGGAGCATTCGATTCAAAGATTGAATCCTTTTTGACGTCGGTATACATATTATCTTTAATTTTACTTGAAAATGTTTTCATTGTAAAGCGATTTTATTAAATGAGATTGCTATATCTTTTTAATACAATGCATTTATAAACTTATTTGGCTATACTTGAAAGGAGAACCGGAATTGATTTGTTATGAAAATCTTGATACTAAAACCAAAGTGTAAAATGTGATACAAACGTTATGTTGTAAATAGCCCTTGTAAACTTAGATATCGATAAATGAAAATTGGTAATTGACATGTCAATAGAGAACTTAGCAGCTGCACCGTTTATTTGCATACACTAAATTGATTCGTTATGGACTATGCGAGGCACCACGTGTCCAGTCCCGAACGATTATGTGATATGATGTACGACCCGGTAGATAATCACCGAGCGGCCGATGCCGGGGTCGACCATTATTCTGGCGGATAATCACCGTGTGTCCGATGCCGGAAACCCATATACCAATACATGAGTATCGAATATATGTTTACTAAGGGCACTGAAAAATGTTATAAGCAATGAAATGAAAATGTTATGTGAAATGAAATGTTCAATACTTTGAAATATGTTGAACTCGAAAAATTGTGAACTATATGTTTAAATATGTTTATGCAACGTATATATATATATATATTATTTATGAATGTTAAAGTTAGAATGCTTTTAGTTACGAATGAAATTATATTTGAAATTGAGAAATTTGATTATGTGTATACTTATTAAGCAATTATGGTTAGCGCGTTGATTTACTGCGCGTAGGTTGAATATTTTGACTCCATCTTCAGACAGGGGAAATAGCTTGTACGCGAAGGCTCAGATAGTCACCATCCCCTCTACGCTTTTGGTAGATATATAGATATATTGCATATGATCATGCATTTTTGGGACACATGTATATGTGTGTAAATTATTGTATTTCACTTAATTATAATAAAGTTCTATATAAAAGCTTATGTATATTTCTTAAAAGCTTACTTTTGGTTATGTACGCATATAAATATTTATGATATATTTGAGTAATGAAATGTTTTGGAAACGGATGGGAGGTCCGAATGGGAGTTTAGAAATTGATGTTTTAGAAATGTTAGAGTTTCAATTACAGGAAACGGATGTTGGGATTTCAAAAAACAGAGGAAACTCTGCCGGATTTATGTTTTTTTTTTTTTAAAAAAAAAATTTCCTCTATTGGTAATGAGCTTTAGAATGATAATAGTTTTTCAAAAGTAACAGAAATGGATTTATTAGGAAAGTAACGTTCTCTGTTTCAGATTTTCGACCGTAACGGAAGTCGGGCGAAGGGCGTTACCCATCCAAAGGAGTGAGTGGATTAAACTCATACACAACTTTAAATGGTGAACAACCCATAGTCGAATGCACACTCCTATTGTAAGCAAACTCGACATATGGTAAGCAATCTTCCCAATTCTTTAAGTTCTTTTGGATGATGAAATGTAGCAAAGTGCCTAAAGTTCTATTAACAACCTCTGTTTGTCCGTCAGTTTGCGGATGACAAGCAATAGAAAACAATAGCTTTGTTCCTAGCTTTCCCCACAAAGTCCTCCAAAAATGGCTTAAGAACTTCACATCTCGATCTGAAACAATGCTCTTTGGCACTCCATAAAGTTGAACAACCTCCTTGAAGAATAAATCAGCAACAGATATGGTGTCATCGGTCTTGTGACATGGTATGAAGTGAGCCATATTCGAAAACCTATCAACCACAACAAACACCGAATCTCGACCCTCTTTAGACCTAGGTAAACCTAATATAAAATCTATAGAAATATCAATCAAAGGTTCACTAGGTATAGGCAAAGGTGTATACAAACCATGGGATAAAACTTTAGACTTAGACTTTTTACATGTTATACACCTCTCACAAATTCTCTCAACATCTCTCTTCATATGTGGCCAAAAGAAATGCTCATCTAATACATCTAAAGTTTTTTTAACACCAAAATGTCCTATTAAACCACCCTTATGTGTCTCTCTAACAAGTAACTCTCTTATAGACCCCTGAGGAATGCACAATCTACTTTCCCTAAACAAATACCCCTCATTTCTATAAAACTTTCCAAAAACAGCTTTCTCACAAGCAACATTCACACTAGCAAAATCAGGATCATTAACATACAATTCTTTTATATGCTCAAAACCCAACAATCTTGCATTCAAAGTAGAAATCAACGTATACCTACGAGATAATGTATCAGCTACTAAATTTTCCTTTTCTTGCTTATACTTAATCATATAAGGAAACATTGCAATGAACTCTACCCATTTAGCATGCCTCCTACTCAACCTACTTTATCCCTTCAAATATTTTAAGGACTCATGATCAGTATGGATCACAAATTCCTTAGGCCACAAATAATATTGCCAAGTTTCTAAGGCCCTAACTAAAGCATACTACTATTTGTCATAAGTAAGATAATTCAATGATGCTCCACTCAATTTCTCACTAAAATAAGCTATATGACGCCTATCTTGCATAAGAACAGCCTCTACACCTATTCCTGATGCATCACACTCAATCTCAAATATCTTAGAGAAATCACGTTAAGCAAGCAATGGTACAGTACACAATTTATCCTTAATCAATTCAAATGCATGTTGTTGCTCACTACGCCATTTGAAACCCACACTCTTTTTCACAACCTCAGTTAGTGGTGCCGCTACGGTGCTAAAATCCTTAACAAATCTCCTATAAAAACTAGCCAACCCATGAAAGCTGCAGACTTCACTAACATTCCTAGGTCTAGGCCACTCTCTAATAGCCTTAACTTTCTCCTTATCTACTTTTATCCCTTTTGACGTAACAACATAACCCAAAAACACTATCTTATCCGTGCAAAAGGAACACTTTATCAAATTAGCATACAACTTTTCTTTCCTTAACACATCAAGCACACAATGTAAATGCCTAACATGTTCATTTATGCTCTTGCTATACACTAATATGTCATCAAAGTAGACCACAACAAATTTTCCAATGAAAGAACGCAAAACATAATTCATTAAGGGACAAGGACAAAAATAACATTATAAAATATTGAGTTAATATTTGGGTCACTTTTCAATAAATGGAATAATTGGGTCTCAAATTACATATGAAAATACTAAAATACCCTTCTCATAAAAAATGGTTGAAGAGATATTTTGCAACCATCAAACCCTCCACTTGCAAACATCAAACACATCAAACTCTCTACTACTCACACTGCAGTCTTGATACCGGTGACCATTGGTGTGAATCATACTGAGCATCATTGGTGTGAGTAGTAGTGTTATGTCTTGATATGTCGAAACTAGAATGCAAAACACTACTCACACTAGGTATGACGAGTGTGAATCATACTGGTCACCATTGGTGTGAGTAGTGGTGCCACGTCTTGATATATCGAAACCAGAATATAAAATATTACTCACACCAGGTGTGACGAGTGTGAATCATACTGGTCACCATTAGTGTGAGTAGTGGTGCCATGTCTTGATGGAACCAAACCAGAAGGCAAAACACTACTCACACCAAGTGTGATAAGTGTGAATAATACTTGTCACCATTGATGTGAGTAGTGTTTTGCCTTCTAGTCACCATTGGTGTGAGTAGGCAAAACACTACTCACAGCAGGTGTGACGAGTGTGAATCATACTGGTCACCATTGGTATGAGTAGTGTTTTGTCATATCAAGATATGACACCACTATTCAAACCAATGGTGACCAGTATGATTCACACTCGTCACACCTGCTGTGAATAGTATTTTACCTTCTGGTTTTGTTCCATCAAGACTGAAAAACAATTGAAAAAACAATAACTATCAGCAGAATAACAATTGTTCAAAAGTTAAGATACATTACCTATAGTGTAGAAGATGAAGATGGATGATGTGAAGAAGAAAATGAAGATGGATGGTGGATGGTGTTACGAAAATGAGAAGAGAGACCAAAAGAGAAAGGACAAAAAAGTAGATCTACAAAATAAATAAATGAAGGAGGAGGAGAAAGTGAAGAAGAAGTAAGGGTTGTTGGCAAAAAAATAAAGAGAAAGGGGAAAGATAATGAAAATGTTATTAAGGGTATTTGTGTAAAAAAAAAAAGGGCTGGGACACAATTGTTAATTTTATTTAAATAAAATAAGAATGTTGGTTCAATATTCTAAAAGGACACCAGCTGACATTTCCTCATTCATTAATCTCATGAAAATACTAGGCGTATTAGTTAAAACAAAAGACATAACTAACCACTCATACAAACCATATTTCGTTTTAAATGCAGTTTTCCATTCATCTCCTTCTTTCATTCTAATTTGATGATATCCACTTTTAAAGTCAATTTTAGAAAACACACAAGATCCATGTAACTCATCTAACATGTCATCTAATCTAGATATGGGATGTCGATACTTAACTGTAATTTTGTTGACAACTCTGCAATCGATGCACATACGCCAAGTCTCATCCTTCTTAGATACAAGTAGAACCGGTACGACACATGGACTCATACTCTCTCTCACATACCCTTTCTTCATCAACTCCTCCACTTGCCTTTGAAGCTCTTTTGCCTCCTCAGGATTACTCATATATACGGGTCAGTTTGGAATTGTAGCTCTGGGTATGAAATCAATTTGATGATCTATTCCCCTCTTCGGTGGTAATCCATCAGGCATCTCATCGGGGAATACATCCTTAAAATCCTGCAAAAGAGTTGTGACAGCAGTAGGTAAAGAAACATTAAGTTCAGAGTTAGAAAAATAAGCATTTTTGTACAAAAGTACAAACATTTGCTACTTGGCTAAAAAAGCAGCTCTCACATCGCTCCCATTTGCATAAATACTCATTTTCTTTTTCTCACTTTTCTTCCTCTCATTCTCTCCTTTACACTCAACCTTCCTAATTTTCTTATGCACACATTCTAGTGTTTTGTCACTCTTTTTCTCACACTCAGCTCCCTTTCTCTTAGTCTCACTAGAGTTTGAATTCTTAGACACTCTTTTTCTCTCACTCTCTTTTATCCTCACTTGATCATCATACACCTGTCTAGGTGTTAAAGGCACCAGAGTGATCGTTCGCCCATTCATGATAAAAGAATATCTATTCTTAAACCCATCATGTATTACTCTCCTATCATATTGCCATGGACACCCTAAAAGTAAATGACCAGCATGCATAGGTACAAGATCACACAACACCTCATCTTTGTACCTACCAATAGCGAAAGAAACTAGCACTTGTTTCGTTACCTTAACCTCTCCACAATCGTTTAACCATTGCAGTTTGTATGGTCTAGGATGTTTTAAAGTAGGTAAACTAAGTTTCTCTACTAACTCGGTGCTAGTAACATTGGTGCAACTATCCCCATCAATAATCACACCACACACCTTCTCCTTGATATGGCATCTGGTATGAAAAATATTATCACGTTGCACCTCATCATCTTCTTCCTTCACTTGCACGCTTAAAGCACGTCTTACCACTAACAACTTTCCATCTGCGGGATACTAATTTTCAACATCACTAGCATCTTCCAAAGGTGGCATCTCATCGTCATCACTTTCCCCTTTGGTCTCTATATCTCCATCCTCCCTCAAGATCATAGTCCGTTTGTTAGGACATTGAGAAGCTATGTGACCTCTTCCGAAACACTTAAAACATTTGATATCTCTAGTTTTCCCTTGGGTTGCCTCAGCCTGCCCTTATCATGACTTCTATCTCTACCCTTCTTAGGCTTAGTAGTTTCAGCCTTAGGCTTTTAAGATGCCTTATCTTCCTTTCTACTCTAATTCGACTTCCAAGTGGATGTGGAACCCGAATTAGTACCATATTGTGACATCGAACCCCTTCTTTTGAGTTGCCTCTCCACCTTCATCGCCATATGGACCAAGTTCTCAAGCTCCACATAATGCTGCAACTCAACAATATTGGCAATATTTTCATTCAATCCTTGTAGAAATCGTGCCATAGTAGCCTCTCTATCCTCCTCTACATTAGCTCTAACCATGGCTATCTCCAACTCCTTATAATAGTCCTCCACAGTCTTAGAACCTTGTGTTAGGCTCTGTAATCATCAGTATAGCTCCCTATGGTATGATCTAGGAACAAACCGCTTCCTTATAATAGTTTTCATCCCACCCCAAGTGTTTATAGGACGTTCCTCATTTCTCCTTCTATCTAGCACTACTTGCCCCCACCAAACCACATCATAATCCACAAACTCAGCTGCGGCTAACTTCACCTTCTTCTCCTTAGTAAAATTATGACACTCAAAGACTAACTCCACTCGTTTCTCCCACTCTAAATACACATCAGGATCGGCCTTCCCTTGGAAAGAGGGTATCTTCATCTTAATGCTACCAAGATCCCTATTCGATTTATTGGGTCTATCATCCCATCTTACTCTCTCATTCCCATTCCCATAGTACCTACGATCTCTATCGCCATTACCTCTTCCTCTAAGACCACCTCTACCATCTCTAATTCGACTCCTATTAACATTAATGGTATTGTCATCTCCTTCCAAATCTTCTCCATAGAACACCCCATAATCAGCTTCAAATTCATCATTACCACTATGCTCTTCCGGAGCTCTCATTTGCTGCCCCCTTTGCAAAGTAGCTATGGCCTCATCTTGTCTATCCATTCGATCCCTAATCTCTCCAAACACCATGTTCATCCTCTCAAATTGTTGTTGCATCGCTTTGAGAACGAATGACTCATTACCCTTTTCTCCTCCTTCAACTTCTTTATCGTTATCCGTAGACATGATTGACACCTGCAAGAATGTTAGTAAAAGTAACCTCACAACACTCTCTCACGTGTTTCACTCTAATCACTCACGTGTTTGACACTCAATGATTTTTATTTAACTCAATACTCTCTGTCCACACTCAAACTTTTCTCACTAAGTTCTTTATAGAACTAATCAATCACAACAATGTCACCCTTGAAATAATCACCCTAGATAAATCTCAACAAAGAAAAATGCACACACAAAGAACATAAAAAAAATAAATAAATAATAAGGACCAACAATGACACTAGAATGACAAAATAACGGAAAACAATCTGCTTTCAAGAAAAGATTTCGAGCACCGCAAAGATCTTGAATTGTAAATAAGGTAAATTAATATCATCTCACTTCAATCCAAGCAATTTATGGCATTCAAATTCTTTTTTTTTTTCTGATTTTTTTTCTCTTTTTTTTTTTATATTTTTTTTTTCCTTTTTTTTTGGGATTTTTTTTCATATTTTTTTTATTAATCAAACTAGAATGCACAACTATATAGATTGTAAATTGTGGAGTTGAACCAAAATTGATATGAATCTTGCAAATCAAAAGATAAATATGATAATAAATCAAGAATTCAAGAAACCCTAGAATGTGTTTTCAAGAATCCTGATTGTTGATGCGATTCAATAACAGAATATGAAGATTCAAACCAAGATTATTGTATTTGGTCAAGATAATTGATGAAGTGCAGACCGTAAGAAACTAAAGAATAAATAAATATAAATATATGACAGATAAAAGAAGTTGGCATGCAGTACCACAAGACACAAAAATTAAAAAGAATGTTGATTGAATGATGGGTGATGATGTGCAGCACCAGAAGATAAAAATAAGGAAGATATATATATTTAATATTGACTGATTTTGGTACTGCAATTCAATGAATGGTGATGCAGTTCTCAAAAGGCAAGAAAATTGGTGATCAGATATGCGACAACAGAGTCAAAAAGAAAATAAAATATTGAGATAATGGGTGGTTGTTGATCGTTATGCGGCAAACAAAGCAAAGCAAACCCTGAATTTGCGGCTAAAGAAAATAAATTAGATATTGATAAAAAATCAGAACAAGAAACTTAAATTGAAAACCTAAACCTGAATTAATTAACTGAAACTCTGATACCAACTGATACAAATCTCGTATATAACGATACGACACCCACGATCAAATTGAAACACAACCCCCAAGAAAGTTAATTGAGATTATAGAGAATCTTTGACCTGTTGATTAGAAAACCAAGAACCAAAGATATAACGACGCCACTCTCAAGAAAGAGATGAGAATGTGGGAGATAAGTCAAGGTTAATAAATCAAGAACAATTCTTGATGCAATCTCAAAGTTCTCAAAAGAATAATGGAGAAAAGTTAAAACTTTTTTCAATAAACTTCTGATGAAACTTTAGGTTTAATAAGCCTTTTATAGGCGTAGTCCTAAATCTAATAGGAAATCAAAATAAACTCTCAACCCTAAACCTAATAGGAAACTAAAATAAAATCCTAATTTAATTAACTTTACATAATTAGTCTTCTAACCACACCTATATTGGGCTTTTAATTTAATTAAATGTCTCAGCCCATTAATTAAAAGCCTAATATAAAATTAAATATACTAAATTAATTTAAAACCCAACCCATAATACCAATTAAGCCCAAACTAATACAAATAAATAAATAACAACCCAATTTGCATTAAAATTGCTATCCAAGCCTTAAGATTGATGTTCTTGGATTGGGTCTTGAACTTGAATGATATTTTAAAGCCTCGATGTCCACTCGAAGCCATCCAAGCCATGTTGCGTAAGACTCTTGGCCCAAATCTCTTGAGTGAGCCCATTTAAAGTTTCCTTCATCCTTTTAGCTCGAGCCCTTATCATAGGTCCTTCATTGATGCTCAAAGGATCCATAGGCTTGCTTTCTTGGTTTCTATTAAGGTTCATGAACGATTAGATCGGGTAGAGAATGCATGTATGGAACAACCACTAAATGTTCCTAATGTGCGTAGGAGAGAGAGAGTTCAACCTTGAAAAGTGAGATTGAAGATGAAGAGTATTATAGGGACAGTTTTGATGAAGAAGATGATTAGAATTCAATTGTTAACACTAGGAGATATGGTGGGCGGTTTAGAGAAGCTAGGAATCGGGAAGATAATAACTTGGGTAGTATTAAGATGAAAATTCCATCGTTTTTAGGCAAAAATGATCTCGAAGCTTACCTTGAGTGGGAGAAAAAGATGGAATTAGTATTTGATTGTCACAATTATTCCGAACCTAAAAAAGTAAAACTTGCAGCCATTAAATTTTTTGATTATGCGATTGTTTGATGGGATCAATTAGTATTAAATAGAAGGAGAAATGAAGAGCGACCAATAGAGATATGGGAGGAAATCAAGACTATGATGAGGAGACGGTTTGTTCCAAGCCATTACTATCAGGAGTTATACCAAAAATTGCAAAGACTTACATAAGGTAATCGGAGTGTAGAGGATTATTATAAGGAGATGGAACTCGTTATAATCCACGCAAAGGTAGAGGAGGACCGAGAGGCTACTATGGCCAGGTTCTTGGCTGGTTTGAACTTAGAAATTGCTAACTCGGTATAATTGCAGCATTATGTGGAGTTGAAAGATATGGTACATATGGCTATCAAGATTGAGAACCAACTCAAGAAGAGAGGCAACCAGACATGGCAAAACCATAGCTCGGGTTCATCATGGAGGTCGAGCTTTGTGAGGAAAGAGGAGAAGTAAGCCACGGCCAAGCCCAAAACCGAGCAAAAGCAAGAAACGACCAGCCATGAAAATCAAGGTAAAATAGATTCTACCACCACTCGAAATCGTGACATTAAATGTTTTAAATGCCAAGGCAGGGGTCATATAACGATCTAATGTCCAAACAAAAGAGTTATGGTATTACGAGAGGATGGAAAGATTGAATCTAATGATGAAGATGCCATCGAATCTATGCCACCATTGGAGGACGTGAATGATGAGGAATACGCTGTCCAAGGTGAATTGTTGGTTGCAAGGAGAGTTCTAAGTGTGCAGGTTAAAGAAGATGATAAGGTGCAGCGGAAAAACATCTTCCATACTAGGTGCCATGTTCAGAACAAGGTCTATAGCATGATTATTGATGGTAGTAGTTGTACTAATATTGCAAGCACTACTTTGGTGGAGAAACTAAGGCTGTCAACACTTAAGCATCCACGACCATACAAGTTACAATGGTTGAATGATAGTGGCAAAGTGAAGGTAAACAAATAAGTGTTAGTTTCTTTTCGGATTGGTAATATGAAGATGAGGTATTGTGTGATGTTGTACTGATGCAAGCTGGGCACATGTTGTTAGGACGGCCATGACAATTTGATAGGCGTGGAAGCATGATGGATTCTCCAACAAATATTCTTTTGTATTCAATCAAAGACCAATCACTATTGTTCCAATAACACTAAAATAAGTTTATGAAGATCAAGTGAGATTACAAAAAGAGAGTGAAAATCAGAGGAAGGCCGAGGAAAATGAGAGAGAAAAAGAAAAGAAAAATTCGGCCATTGAGAGAAAATTAGAGAGAAAACAAAAGAATTTCTATGCAAGAGCGAGTGACATAAAAAGAGCATTGTTTTTAAATCAGCCAATGATTGTACTTTTGTACAAAAAGGCATTTTTAAACACTAACGAACTTGACCCCGCTTTACCTAGTTCTATTGTTTCTCTTTTACAGGCTTATGAGGATGTCTTTCCCGAGGAAACATGACATGATTTACCACCAATTTGAGGGATAGAGCATCAAATTGACTTTGTACCCGGTGCAACCATTCCAAATCGGCCAGCCTATAGGAGTAATCCCAAGGAGACAAAGGAGTTACAAAGGTAGGTTACTGAATAGATGGAAAAAGGGTACGTGAGAGAAAGCATAAGTCCTTGTGCAGTTCTAGTTTTGCTAGTTCCTAAGGAAGGATGGGACATGGAGGATGTGTGTTGATTGTCGAGCCATCAACAACATAAAGGTCAAGTATCGACATCCCATTCCTAGATTAGATGATATACTTGATGAATTGCATGGATCTTGTGTTTTCACGAAGATTGATCTTAAAAGTGAAGATCATCATATTAGAATGAGAGAGAGAGACGAATGAAAAACTGCTTTTAAAACAAAATATGGTTTATATGAATAGTTAGTTATGCCTTTTGGATTAACTAATGCACCAAGTACTTTCATGAGATTAATGAACCATGTTTTGCGTGCTTTCATAGGCAGATTTGTTGTGGTTCATTTTGATGATATTCTAATTTATAGCAAAAACTTGGATGATCATGTCGAACATTTAAAACTTGTTTTAGATGTTTTAAGGAGAGAAAAGTTGTTTGCTAACCTTAAGAAGTGCACCTTTTGCACGGATAAACTTGTGTTTCTTAGATTTGTTGTGAGTGCACAAGGTATAAAGGTGCAATCCAAGAATGGTCGAGTCCCACAAATGTAGGTAGTGTTTGTAGTTTTCATGGACTCACTAGTTTTTACAAAAGGTTTATGAAAAACTTTAGTAGGATCACCGCACGGCTTACCGAAGTTATCAAGAAGAATGTTGGATTCAAATGGGGTAATGAGCAAGAGAAACCATTCCAATTAATCAAAGAAAAATTAACTCATGCTCCTTAACTTGCATTGCCTGATTTTACTCAAATGTTTGAAATTGAATGTGATGCTTCAGGTATTGGTATAGGCGCAGTCCTTATGCAAGGAGGAAGACTAATTGCATACTTTAGCGAGAAACTAGGTGGGGCAGCCCTAAACTACCCTACTTATGACAAGGAATTGTATGCATTGGTTCGAGTTTTAGAGACATGACAGCACTATCTATGACCCAAGGAATTCATGATTCACATTGATCATGAGTCCTTAAAGCATTTGAAAGGCCAACACAAGCTGAACAAGAGACATGCACGTTGGGTGGAATTCATCGAGACGTTTGCATACGTAATTCGGTACAAACAAGATAAGGAAAACGTCGTGGCCGATGCACTCTCCCGCAGGTATGTATTACTTTAGCCACTCTTGATGTTAAGTTTCTTGGTTTTGAACACATCAAAGAACCATATCGGTTAGACCATGATTTTAGTGATGTGTATATCTTGTGAGAAATCTGTGTTTGGAAAGTTCTTTAAGCATGAAGATTATTTGTTTCGGGAAAATAAGTTGTGTGTGCTTAATTGTTCATTACGAGATTTGTTAGTGAGGGAATCTTATGGAAATCAAGGAAGCCTAATGATCCTTTAAGCATTAATAGAGGGCCTATTACAAGAGCTAGAGCTAAAAGGATGAAGGAAGCTTTAAACGGGATGATTCAAGAGATTTGGACCAAGATTCTTGTGCAACAAGGGTTGGATGGCATGGAAAGGACACCAAGGTTCCAAAACATGATCCATGCTCAAGATCAAGTCCAAGATCATATATATTGAAGGCTTGGGTGACTATTTGAAGATATATTGGGCTGGTTTCATTTGTTTGTATTAATTTGGGCCTAATTTGTGTTTGGGTTGGTTTAATTAAATTAGTTTATTTAATTAGTTAGTTAAATATCAAACTATGATTTTATTGGGCTTATTTATTTTATTACATGTTGGGTTATTAGTTTATGTATTAGGCTGTTATATTTAATTATTTTAAGCCCAAACTTAGTTATTTTAAGCCCAAGTGGGTTATATTAAGGGGCTAGGGTGTCCATGCAATATTTAGAAGCTAAGGTTTCATTTATTTTGCCTATAAAAGGCAATGTAAGGTTTAAAAACGAGATAGACAATTTTGATAATAAATTTCAGCTTTCTCTCTTTGTTTTTGAAGAACTTTGAGAATTTATCAAGGTTTGATTCTTGATTTATCACTTGACTTATCTCCCTCATTCTTCACTTGTTCTTGGGAGTGGCATCTTTATTATCTTGGTTCGTGATTCGTTAATCATTGGGTCAAGGTACTTTCTTTTTAGTTTTTTTGTTCCTGAATTAAACTTTCTTGGGGTTGTTAATTCAATTGTTTATGGGTGTCGTATCGCTATATATGAGGTTCACATCAGAATCTCATGGTGGAGGTTCAATAGGACACTTTGGAGTTGCTAAGACCTTAACCGTTTTACAAGAACACTTCTATTGGCCACACATAAAAAGGGATATTGAGAGAATTTGTGATAGATGTGTTATATGTAGGCAGGCAAAATCCCGAGTACAACCCCATGGTTTTATACACACCACTGCCCATTCCTAGTGAACCTTGGATTGATATTTTGATGGACTTTATGTTAGGTTTGCCTAGGTCTAAATATGGTAGAGATTCAATTTTTGTGGTTGTGGATAGATTTTCTAAGATGACACATTTTATTCCATGTCACAGAACTGATGATGCTTCACATATTGCTGAATTATTCTTTCGAGAGATTGTGAGATTGCATGATATGCCTAGGATAATTGTTTCAGATAGAGATGCTAAGTTTTTGAGTTACTTTTGGAAGACCTTGTGGCGTAAGTTAGGAACTAAGTTATTGTTCTTTACTTCTTGTCACCCTCAAACTGATGGTCAAATTGTAGTAAATAGGACTTTATCTACTTTGTTGAGGGCTATCATAAAAAAGAACATCAAAACATGGGAAGAGTGTTTACCACATGTTGAGTTTGCTTATAATCATACTATTCATTCCACAACTAGGTTTTCACCATTTGAAATTGTTTATGGTTTTAATCCTTTATGTAACCCCCTATAGTCGATTTTTACGTTTCCGAGCTTTAGAATCCAAGTTACCAAATGAAGAGAGCAAAATGGTCATTTAGAAAATAATAAATGAACTAGATGGTAAAATAGTAAATCTCATTTTATGAATCAAATACTTAATTATATTGGTAACAATTATCAAAAGATTAAGTTAAATAAGGAATTACAATAATATCATTAATGGCAATATAGTAATAAAATGATAGTCAACAAGTCAAGGGGACATGAGTGTCATTTTTGTAAAAGTTAAGTGTATATATTTGACACTTAGAAAAATTTTGAACAAAAAGAGAGAGTATTGTGAATTGAAAGAGAGGAAATTGAGAGGGAGAGAATAAGAGAGCAAGGTCATGGCAACAAGGGGTGTAGGTCGGCTATCCACCTCCATGCAAGAACCAAGCCATTTTTTTTTTTTTTTCGTTTCAAGCTTCCCTACTCCAAATCAAGTCACCCAAGGCTAGGAAAACAAGTCTAGAGAGAGAAACAAGCAAGAACAAGTAAGTTTTTAACAATTTGAAGTTGAATTTTTGGTTAGTTTTTTATGAGAATTTAGGTTGATATGTAAGATAGATTTGGTGGAGTTTTGCTTGGTTATGTGTGTTGATTTGTTAGGTGATTAAAAGCCAACAACATATAGTAGAAGATGAAGTTAGGGTTGTATAAGGGGCTGCCATAAACTTGATAAAAGTGGAAACAAAGTTGATTTTTTGGGTAATTTAAGTGTTTGACAAACGGTATGAGTGAGTGTTGATTTTTAAACTAGTAAAGTTGTGTGTAATGTTTGTATGTGTGTGTTATGGATATGAAAAACAGTGGACATCCTCTGAAATTAGAGGGTTTTGAACTCAAATTTAGACATATTTGAGGTTGGAAAAGCATAGAAAAGCATGTAGAAGTGGTAGAAGTTCAAAAGAGCTAGTTTAGACAATTTTTGCAATCCCGAGCTCAAACCATGGGCTGGAGATAACCTGGGCAAAACTGACCTATATGGGGATGTTCTACACCTCAAATGATGCCTAGAAGTCATAGAAAACCATAGGTTTTGAAACCGATCGATTCCGATAAAAATTACGCAAGTTATGTGCAAAATAGTTCCGTTAGAGAGTCGATAGGTGAAATAGCTATGCAAGTGCAATTTTTATTGCATGAAATGAATTTAGTTGATCATAACTAGGTAAAAGGAGCTTAGATACGAAAGAAAAACCATCATCTCTGGTTCGGTGCAAAAAGTGCATCGAAAAGTGCCCAAAACAGGGCGTTTTTCCTAGATTTGACAAAGTAAACGATAGAATTTTTCGACAAAACTTTACGGATGACTTAGTTATGTGATAAAGAGATGCTAGAAAAAGAAATGGACGCGAAATGAGTTCCAGTTCTAAATCTGTTTTTCTTGGTCAAACGAGTCATTAAAAAAGTTGACTTTTTGTTTTAAACTTCCGGAGACCAAATGAACCATATGGGGATGATCCTAGGGGTCTAAAAGTAAGACTTTTACAAAGAAATAGGAAGTAGAGAGCCTCAGTTGAATTAAAATCGAGTTAGGAAAGTTATAGAGTAAAGACTTGTTAATAGAAAAAAGTATAGTAGAAATGTTATTTTAAGTTTTGAGTTATGTGATTAAGCAAGTAATAATGAGAAACCGATATGTAGGTGACAGGCAAGCGAGCGATCTGCCCATTGAGATAGTTGAGCTTGCGTGGAGCGAGGTAAGTGTTCTATCACTTGCGCTATTTCCATTCTTTCTTTAAACATATTTGTTATTGTTGTAGTTAAAGTTTTGTAAAATGATTTACAAGATTTTGAGTTAAAGCTTTGTAAAATGACCTTTACATTAGGTCTAGAAAGGAGAATTTAAAAATGAAAAGTTTTCGAAAAAAAATGAGTTAAGAGTTTTGAAACCATGTGTATACCTATAGTTTACATAAGATTTAGCGCTACGTGACGAGGTAGAAATTCCGCACGTAGTCGATTATACTTATAATTTTGGGCACTATGGGGCGATGAAAAAATTCCGCACGTAATCGCCAAGGTTTGATTTATGAGCACTATGGTTGCGATGAAGAAATTTCGCACGTGGTTGCTAGAATTATAGAATTAAGTACTACAATTGCAATGAAGAAATTCCACATTGTAATTGTTTAAAACTGAGATGATTTCACACCACTCGGGCGATGAAGTAAATTCCGCACGTAGTAGTCGAGATACTATAGTAGCTTCACATTGACGTCAGTTCAAAAAGCGTCACGTGATGGTTTGAGTGCATTAGGTATACACATGGTTTTTTTTATAAGAAATGGTTTTGAAAATTTAAAACCTCCAATATTTATATAAGTAAAGCATTACTATGGTTTTGTATTATTAATATGTGATGAACTAACCTTTTTCCTTTATTGTGTAGCCTATTTACATTCCATTGAGTGCTACCACGGACGAGACGACGACCCTTTGTTTTGTGTATATATAGGTGGGCGACTTATGGAATGTGATGATGTAAAATTTTGTGTATGAAATAATTATGTAATTATGAAGAAGTATTCGTATTTTGAATTGCATGATTGTAAATATTTATGCATTTGACATATGATGCATATACATGTACATTTTAACATGAAGTTCATGTTTATTTTTGATGGAAAAAGTTATGATATTGCATGGTTGTGGATACAGAAGTTGGGAGGAAATGAAACTATAGTCGAAGTGTTTGTTTACTCGCAGGTAAATTTTGAATTTGTTAAAAATGCAGTCGTCATGCTGTCGAAATTTTATAAAATTATTTTGAAATGAAATCGCGAAAAATTGTATCACTCCTAACTGTTTTTAAGAAAACAAAGTTCTTAAGTTTAAACGAGTAAACCGACTAAGAAAGTTAAGGGTTCGCTTCTCGGGTTTTCTTCAATCCTACGAGTCGAGTTCAAGAAGTCCGTTGAAGTGTCCGGCAGGATCCTCCAGACGATAGCCTAGATAAGGTCTGGTTTGGGTCTTGTCACTTTAATTCCATTGGATTTAACGCCATTACCTGTGTCTGAACATGTTAACTTAGATGGACAGAAAAAGGCTGAATTTGTTAAGTAGATACATGAGAAAGCAAGGCTCAACATTGAGAGGAGAAAGGAGCAATATGCAAAACAAGCTTACAAAGGGCGGCAAAAGTTGATTTTTGAACCTGGAGATGGGTTTGGTTGCACATGAGAAAAGGAATATTTCCGGCACAAAGGAGGTCTAAGTTGCTTCTGAGAGGATATAGACCTTTTCAAGTCCTTGAACGCTTTAATGATAATGCATACAAGTTGGATTTACTGGGTGAGTACAATGTTAGTGCCACTTTCAATGTTATTGATTTAACTCCTTTTGACGTAGATGAAGATTTGAGGACAAATCTTTTTCAAGAAAGAGAGAATAATGAGAATAAAGAAGCATCACCAAATGATACATTACATATTCCAGTTGGGCCAATTACAAGGGCAAGAGCTAAGAGATTCAAAGAAGCACTTATTGGATTGGTTCAAGAGATTTGGGCTGATGTTAAAATGAAAAATTTCAAGATGGGCCCAAAAGAAGATCAATGCTTAATTAATTTAATTAAAGCAATTGATGGGCCTGATTCTAGCCAATTTCTTGCCTATAAAGACTTTCCGATGTGGAGTTGATTTCTTGATCATAAA
The DNA here is from genome assembly GCA_022984855.1 of Dimocarpus longan. Classification (NCBI taxonomy): domain Eukaryota; kingdom Viridiplantae; phylum Streptophyta; class Magnoliopsida; order Sapindales; family Sapindaceae; genus Dimocarpus; species Dimocarpus longan. The sequence goes on along the minus strand of CM041017.1, from coordinate 12,444,127 downwards.
GACTTCCAATTGAGGCTAATTTCTTGCCTATTATGTTCAAGGCATTTAGTTGTCAATTTTATTCTTCTTTCCTTATTATTTATTTTTCTAATTGTAAGGGGTTGACTTTCCTTTTTCTTTTATAGGCTTAAATGAGCTTAATTGCCTAATTAATTATTTCCTTTTGCTGCTTAGTGTTTTCAACTATATAAATCAGTGTAATCCTAAAGGAAATTCAATTGATGATTAATAATATTGCTAAGAGTATTTTCTTTGGTTCTTCATATACTTTTCGAACTTATCAGGATTTTCTTGTAACGTTCTTCCTAGACTTATCAATCAATTCTTCCATTGTTGATTGTGGCATCTTCACCATACCAAGGTTTTTGCTTCCATATAAGCAACAAGTCGAGGTTTTCATACAAATCTGATTCTAGGCGATCTTGGAATCTTACTTGATTCACGGGTTTCGTTAGTTCTTGGTGTGGTTCGTATCTAAAAGATAAAATCATGCATTTCATACTCAACAAATCATCCAACGAACAATATCATATTAGGTTACATTGTAGCCCTAGATCTACAATTTAGTTCAATATATTTTCAATAGAAAACAATCCAAATAAATGAAAATAATCAAACAACATATAGATAGCAACAAAAAGGAACTGAATCATCACTAGGAATGCACTGGAATCGGTTATAAAATAGTAGTAATGCACCTTTGTTGCACTTGCAATCATCCTCCAATGATGCTTGATTGATTTCCCTTTAAAAGAGCTATGGATTGTATGGTTAATTCTAGAGAGAAAATGGAAGAAAAATGGTGTGGAACTCAAGTCTTTGGCTATTGGTTCATCAGCCAAGTGTAGAAAATGAGCCTTCTTTTATATGCATCATGAATTAGGGTTCGAGAGTAACTTCCATGCATGTCTCACGCTTATGATCGTGAATGGCAATCACGACTAGCATCTTGCGATCCATGGTTGCGATATGCACTGGAATGGAATGGCAACACTTGATGGCGACCAACAAACTTGACCTATCTTATGACCTTGAGCCACGATGCTCTATTGGAATGCTATGGCAACCTGCATATATGCGACTGACACCTATCCTTGTTCTCGATCCTTGATGCGAACCCGTAGAATTGAAACCTTAGAACCCACAAACAAATAGATAAACACCCCAAGAAAACCAAGAATCAGATTTTAATTATTCCAGACCTGTTGAAAACTTGTTTCAAGAACCCGAATTGATAGTAAGAAAGCCCCAAAGGTTTGATAATTTGATAAGCTCTAAGTTCATTCAAGAACAAGAAGAGGAAACAAATTCTCTCAATTTTTTTAATTGATGGCTGTTGAAAAACTAATACAAAATTAGGGTTTTGTCTTATTTATATTAAGGCCAAATAAAATAAACTACTTTTAAATTGGTCCAAACCCTAATTGACTTCAAAGGCCCATTAATTAAAATAAATCTAATATTATATCTAATTAAATGAGGCCTAAAACTAATTAGATTAACCCTCATAACATGAATAGTAACCCCATTAATAAAAGTCACCAATAAGGCCTCTTGATTACAAAAACTCTAGCCCAAATTACACATAAACTTATTTAAAACATAATTGCTTTGGAAGCCCACATAACAGACTCTAGCAGCCATGATGCCAATCCATACGTCCAATGCTTCAAATGCTAGGTCGTCTTATCCTCGACTTGAATTTACATGAATGAAGGATGGTTCCATCTCGTTTGAGCGCATCTTTAATGTTGTTGGTGTCTTGCTAGTTGTACTTTTAGCCCAAGTAGATTGCACGAGTCCTTGCATTGCTTCTTTGATCTTTTTCGCTCTTGATCTTGTTATTGGCCCATCCGGAATGTGCAAAGGATTCTTATTATTCTTGTCAACCAACCTACCTTGGTACTCATCATTCCCACTCTCCTCAAAAGGATTCGACCTTGAATCGTCACCTGCTTCGAAAGAAGAAAGATCAGCAACATTGAAGGTAGCAGACACATTATACTGACCTGGAAGATCCACTTTGTAGGCATTATCATTTATTTTCTCCAGAATTTGGAATGGTCCAGCTCCTCTTAGATGCAACCTTGTTCTTCTATGGTCTGGGAACCTCTCTTTACGCATGTGAACCCAAACCCAATCACCTTGATGGGACCCTTCTCGAATCCCTACTCTGGATCCGTGAAGTATCCCGTAACACTCCGACAGAGCTCCAACGAACTCTAGCTTGGCCTACAGAAATTCTGCCGGAGTACTGGGACTCACTTTAGACTTCTTTTTTTTTTTTTAAAACATTTATTAGGGGGCAAGGGTAAAAATTTTTCGTTTTCCTGATGAAAATCCGGCAACATGCCGGCTGTTTATTAAGATATGCTACTCTGTAAGTTCAAAGCAATTTAAAAACACTTCTATGGCAAACAATTCTCAACTACCAAGGGCCTCTGGCTCTCATCCACAATCAGCCACAACATGAATATATATAAAATTTCAAACTTTTATGGAAACTCAATTTTCTGAATTAAAACATTTTCATAAAACGTGCATCCAACTATTAATATGTAAACTCTATTTAAACTTATTTTAAATGTACATCATTTACACCATACATACAACACATGCATGATTAGAAGTGTGAGCTATATAATAAGAAATAGTCATCCGTCACTCGATTCGCGCGTCGGTCTGAGCCTCGTCTGCTAGATGACTCACTCCTGCACCTAAAGAAACATTTTAAGAAATACATAGCAAACAAACGGTAAGTATAACTCAGTGAGATAAATAATAAACAGTTTTATAAACTAAAGTATTTTTCTGAAATACTTTTTATTTTTTTTCAATTAAAACTATTTCTGAAATTCATTTTGAATTTCTTTCTAAAACTTTATCATTTCTCACTTTGATGGTAACCCAGGGAAACTACTCCTGTCGTGGCCGTATAAATCTCTAGCTAAGCCACTAGGAATTAGGGAATCTATCCTGTGTAGTTACCGATGTGCGACTCTGGGCACGCGTTACCCCTACACAATCGGTTTAAACTACACTACCCTATACGTGCAGAGGATGCTCAACTGACTCCCTCTCTCAGTTAGTAACTCTCTCACATCTACCATACACGCATAGAGCATTCTATTGGATACTCAATTGGGGCTAGGGTAAACCATCGGCGAAAGGAAATACTTTTTCTTGATATTCTCAAATAATCTAGTTTTTTTAAGGCAAAAAGCCTAAAAACTTTAAGTTCTTGTAAATTCTATACATGAATATATATTTACTTTAACAATTCATATAATATGATCCAACTATATTAAAATCTATAAATCAATTACATAATAAAGTAAATGCATATAACATTAAAATAAGCTTTAAACAAACTAAGCTTGAGGAGAAGTGGATTTCTACTCACAAAGCGCTTCCCGATCGCTCACTTCCAATTCGAGGAACTCTCTTCACCTCTTACACGTCTCGGTGTCATTTAGAAAAACTTCCAATTCACCTAACATTTAAATCACCAACTTATTTACTACTTCATTCCAATATAAACTCTAATGGAATTCTTTAAAACTAATTAAGCAACAATTCACTCCATCACAAACCCTTATTTTATACCATTCATTTCCATGAAGTTTTCATGTCCAAACACATTTAAATACACACTTAAAACCATCAAATTGAAAGAAAATAAAAAGGAGGACAACCTGTGCATTATATAGTCATACGATTACCTTTGAGTGTTACACGCATTCCATGTAATGCAATTTATCATCTATGACTTAATCACCCTCAAATACACATTTAAGCACATACTTAGGACCTTAAAATCAACTTAAAATCCCATAATTTCAACTTATATGCAGCTGTCCTTTACTTTAATCGAAAATCACACGAACACCCTATTTTTGATTTTCTTTCGGCTTCAACACGTAATCACATTCCATCATGCATTTATACACTTAATAATCAATTAATCTCCATTTAGTTAAACCAAACACAACCCCCCCACACACACACATACATACTGCCGAACAGAACACCACACAAATACCCATTCTTTTCCACTTGATTCACGGAACACACATCACACAACCATCTACACAATCATCTATTCCATTTTAGGTTTTCATGAGATTAAATCAATTAAACCCAACATAACTTACTTGAGTTTAATATCAGCCACTCCTCTGAGATTCTCACGACATCCATATCTTTCCATTTCAGCTTGTCCAACGTGAACTACAACCAAAATCAACCATAACTCTTGAAATTGACAGCAATGAACTCAAGAAAACAACTCACAAACTCAATTGATTCCTCTTACCTACTGTTGATCATCATCTTCACGCCTACCCCTGCCATTTTCCATCATTTCTTGGCCTTATCCAGTTGTTTCCAGCTCATCTTTTTCTAGTCTCAACTCACCCGAAATCGCCTTTCTTCACTCGCGGTCTGCCGAGCTGGTTAACGCTCGTCGCGACTTCAGCTATCTTCCCGCTTTCTGGTCTGACTTCCTTGCTTCTAGATCTGGTTTTCTGGCCTAAAATCAGTTGCTCATCCAGCTCCTTTAAGCCTCCATCTCAGCATGACAAAAGCCCTTAGATGGTCGGTCTTCTTGCTTCTTCACTTGGCTGTCGAGAGCTATTGAAATTACCGAGTGAGGGAGATTGATTTCGGGTCTGATTTTTCGGGTCTGCTGGAGTGTGTTTTCTGTGCCAAATCTGAGCTGGAAGAAGACACATTTAATTGCTTAACAAATTGCCTAAACGCCCCTCAACTTTTCTCAATTATGCTAGCTTAACTTTCAACCAAAGTTTTACATGTTTACCCCTCTTTTACTAACATTTTTATTACCCTCACTTATACTTTTCCAATCATGTCCCTACTCATTTTTAACTTATATTTAACACTCCCAAATAACCTTTTTTTAATCCTCATAAAATTATATTACTCATAAAAATTTTATCCCATAAAAATAAATACGTTAAATTCGTCAATTTCCATAACATTTGTAATATCGATAATATTAACCATTATTTCTCTCAATAGTATTTCTAAAATATGCCACACTTATCAATTCATCAAATTAACCTTATAAATATTCAATTAGACTTATAATTATTCAATTGCATCACATAAAAAAATATCTCACAACGGTGGAATATTTTAAACATACGATTGCATTTATAGATATATATTCCTAAGCATGAAGGACTTGGTCTTAACACACCTGGTTCAAAGGTCACACGCCTTCTTCCTTTGTTGGCTTGAGACGTATATTATTCATTCTTCTTTTCAATCTAAAGTTGTACCCTCTCATGTAGTGACTTCACTAATTCTGCTCTCTTTTTCCCATCCAAACTACCCCTTTCATTAACAGATAATGGCATCAAATCCAAAGGAGTAAGTGGATTAAAACCATAAACGATTTCGAAAGGAGAATAAGAAGTAGTAGAATGCATGGTCCTATTGTATGCAAACTCTATGAATGGCAAACAATCCTCCCAAGTTTTTAGGTTTTTATGAATGACAGTGCGCAAGAGCTGTGTTAAAGTCCTGTTAACTACCTCAGTTTGTCTATCGGTTTATGGATGACAAGTGGTTAAGAATAAAAGCTTAGTGTCTAACTTACCACACAAAACTTTCCAAAAGTAGCTAAGGAACTTAACATCTCTATCTGACACAATACTCCTGGGTACACCATGGAGTCGCACTATCTCCCTAAAAAATAAGTCAGCTATATTCACAGCATCATCAGTTTTATGACACGGAATGAAGTGTGCCATCTTACTAAACCTATCAATGACCACGAAAATATAATCCCTTCCCTTTCTAGTTCGAGGCAGCCCCCAAAACAAAATCCATGGAAAGATCTGCCCAAGGTTCACTAAGAATGGGTAAAAGTGTATACAACCCATGTGGCAAAACCTTAGACTTGGCCTTTTTGCAAGTAACGCATCTATCGCAAATGTGAATGACATCTCTCCTCATCTTAGGCCAAAAGAAATGCTCATGCAAGATTTCTACTGTTTTCCTAACACCAAAATGACCCATTAGACCCCCCACCATATACCTCACGCACCAATAACTCACACATAGAACAGTTAAGCACACACAATTTGCTTTTCCTAAACAAATAACCATCATGTTTGTAGAATTTGTCAACAACTCCTTTATCACATGTCATGTACACAACATCAATATCATTTGCATACATTTCTTTCACATATTCAAATCCAAGCATTTTGGCACTTATAGAAGTAAGAAGCACATACCTCTTCGATAAAGCAATCAGCAACTATATTCTTCTTACCTCATTTATACTTAATGACGTAGGGAAAAGTCTCGATATACTCCATCCATCTAGCATGCCTTTTATTCAATTTACCTTGCCCCTTGAGATGTTTCAAAGACTCATGGTCGGTGTGGATCATAAACTCCTTAGGCCATAGATAGTGTTGCCACGTCTCCAAAGCTCTAACAAGAGCATAAAGCTCTTTGTCATAAGTGGGATAATTCAAGGCTACCCCACTTAATTTCTCACTGAAAAATGTTATGGATCACCCTTCCTGCATCAAAACGACTCCAATCCCTACTCCTAAGGCATCACATTCAATCTCAAACGTTTTGTTAAAATCCAGTAATACTAACACAGGTGCATAACTTAACCTATCTTTGATATGATCAAATGCATTTTCTTGATCAACGCCCCAATGAAATCCAACATCCTTTTTAACAATTTCAGTGAGTAGTGCTGCGATAGTGCTAAAATCTTTAACAAATCGTCTATAAAAACTAGCTAGACCATGAAAACTTCTTACCTCAATGACGCTTTTAGGAGTTGGCCACTCCTTAATGGCTTGAACTTTCTCTTCATCTACCTCAATACCTTTTGAGCTAACAACATAACCAAGAAACACAACATTTTCCATGCAAAATGTACATTTCTTAAAATTGGCATACAACTTTTCTTGTCTTGAAACCTCAAAAACACTTCTCAAATGCATAACATGCTCATCAAGACTCTTGTTGTACACTAGGATATCATCGAAATACACAAACACAAATTTACCTATGAATGCATGCAAAACATAGTTCATCAACCTCATGAAAGTGCTAGGTGCATTAGTGAGATCAAATGGCATTGCCAACCACTCATACAAACCATATTTAGTTTTAAAAGCAGTTTTCCACTCATCTCCCTCTTTCATCCTAATTTGATGGTATCCACTTTTAAGATCAATTTTACTGAAAATGCATAACCTATGCAACTTATCAAGCATGTCATCTAACCTAGGTATTGGATGACGATACTTTACCTTTATGTTGTTAATTGCCCTGCAATCAATGCACATTTTCCATGTGCCATCTTTTTTTGGCACCAATAGGACGGGTACAACACATGGACTCATACTTTCTCTCACGTACCCTTTATTCATCAATTCCTCAACTTGCCTTTGAAGTTCCTTTGTTTCCTCTGGATTACTTTTATAGGCTGATCGGTTTGGAACAGCCGCTCCCAGTACGAAATCAATTTTGATGCTCAATGCCTCTAATGGGTGGCAATCCACTTAGCATCTCCTCAAGAAACAAGTCTTCAAATTCCTGCAACAAAGAAATAGCTATACTAGGAAGGGATTGGTTAGCTTCATCAAGACTTAGATATGATTCTTTGTAGATAAGCAAAATCATAGAATGACCTGCTATGAAAGCTCTATTAACCTCCCTTTCTTTCATAAAAAAAACTCAATTTTGTTTTTCCACTCCTCTCTATATGCTCTCTTTCTTTTCCTTCTTGTGGTCTCTCTCTTTTCTCACCCTTATCAGTCACCACTCCATTTTCTTCTTGATGTTTCAGCCTCACTCTTAATTTTCCTCTCTATTTTTTCCTCTCGTATCCCAACCTCATTCTTTCTCTTTTGCTCAACCTCTCTTTTCAATTTCATTTGGTCCTCAAAAACTTGTTTTGGGGTTAATGGAACAAGTGTAATGGATTTTCCATCTTTAACAAAGCTGTACCTATTCTTAAACCCATCATGCATCACTTTCCTATCATACTGCCATGGCCTCCCCAACAGAATATGGCCAGCATGCATAGGAACCACATCATAAAGCACCTCATCTCTATACCTCCCTATGGTAAAAGCTACCAAAACTTGATTATTAACCTTGACCTCTCAACACTCATTCAACCACTGTAATTTGTAAGGTCTAGGGTGTTTTAGTGTAGGCAAGTTTAATCTTTCAACAAGGGTGGTACTTGCTACATTGGTGCAACTTTCTCCATCTATGATCATGCTACACACCTTGTTATTAACATGACATCTAGTATGAAATATGTTCTCTCTTTGCTGCTCCATTTTATCTACCTTAACTTATGCATTAAGAGCACGCCTAGCAACAAGAGTTTCACCTTCTACAGGGTACTCCACACCCTCCTCATCACTAGCGTCAACCAACTCAGGCATATCATCACTATCATCTTCAGTTTCCACCTCCCCATGGTCACACAAGATCATTATTCTCTTGTTTGGACATTGAGATTGAATGTGTCCCATACCCAAACATTTGAAACATTTGATATTCCTATTCTTAGATGGTTGGCCTTCAGCCTTTATTTTGTTTTTGTTAGTAGCACCTTCTTCCCCTTTAGGTGGCTCAATCTTTCCCTTTGAAACAACATTGTCATTTTTTTCATTATCACCCCACTTCGATTTCCAAAGAGGTGTGGAATGCGAAGAGTATCTCGCTACCCCTTTTTTCTTTAATTGTCTCTCCACCTTCATAGTCATGTGTACCATGTCCTCTAACTCCACATAGTGCTACAACTCTACTACATTAGCAATATCCCTATTTAAACCATTCAAAAATCTTGTCATAGTAGCTTCCCTATCCTTCTCAACATTAGCTCTAATCATGGCAACCTCCATCTCCTTGTGATAATCCTCCACACTCCGTGAACCTTGTGTAAGACTTTGAAGTTTTTGATAAAGGTCTCTATAGTAGTGGGTGGGTATGAATCTCTTCCGCATGAAAGCCTTTAATTCTCCCCAAGTTTCGACACATCTCTCAAGATTTCTCCTTCTATTTGTCGTTAGTTAATCCCACAAGATGATTGAATGATCTGTAAATTCAATTACTACAAGCTTCACTTTCTTCTCTTCAGAATAGTTATGACAATCAAAGCTCAACTCAACCTTTTTCTCTCATTCTAGGTACGCTTCAGGATAGTTTCTACCTTGGAAAGATGGTATTTTCATTTTAATTTCCCAAAGTTTCTATCTACCTCATCTCGACCCTGAATGTTTCTCATAGGACCTCTTCCATGCCTACCCCTCCTAGGCTTAAACCTATCCATCTCAATTTCAGATTCCGGGTCATTCTCCCCTCCACATTTAATTTCTATTTCTTCCACACCTAAAGGATCATGCCCATGCCTATTTTGACCATTTGGTTCCCGATTAGGCTGCCTTCTTTGGATTATAGCTATAGCTTCATCTTGTCGATCCATTATATCACTTATCTCTCCAAAAACCATAGTCATTCGCTCAAATTGTTGCTATATGGCTTGAAACGTAAAGAATGTGTTGTCTGACATTTTGATGTAAGTTGCAAAGAAAATAATAACGCCTACAATCCTCACGTGTTTGCACTCCACTCGTGTTTCACTCTAATACTTCCCTTTTTATTTCACTCTTTGTTTTCTTTTTCAAATTCTTTAAGAACTATTGAACTCAATCAAGAGTTCGATCCGTGTGTTATTCCCACCAAAAAAAGTTCAAGAAACAAGCCAAAAAGTCCAAATCAGTTAAAACCAGCGACTAAAATAAGATAAAAGCAAGATATGAAGGAATCAAAGAAAACACACAAGAAAAAGATGACTAAACTCAATCAAGAAGACAAAATAAGAACAAAAGAAATTTATGAATTATAGAATAGGTGTGAAATTAATTTGTTAACAGATCAATATGAGACAGCCCACACACGATTCATTGACATGAAATCCAAATAAGAACTTATGTATATGCTATCTCACAAGTAATACTTGCAATAAGAGATTTTCATTCCAAGAATCATTAAAGAATTCATCCAAGAAGTACTGACTTTTTTTTTTTCGTGCCTTTTTTTTTTCTTAACAGGCTACTGTAATTTTTTTTTTTTAATAGATCACTGCATTTTTTTAAAAAAAAAAATTTAGTGCCTTTTTTTTTTTTTTTGGAATAGGATTAAAGATGTAATAAGTAGAATATCAAGAAAGAAAACAACAAAGACGAATGCAAGAATACGTAAACCTAATCGTAGAAGCTAAGAATAATTAAAGATAACGAAACAAACAAACCTGATTTTGGAATCGAAGCTCTAATACCAATTGATGTGAACCCGTAGGATTGAAACCTTAGAACCCACAAACAAATCGATAAACACCCTAAGAAAATCAAAAATCAGGTTTTAATTATTCCAGACTCGTTGAAAACTCATTTCAAGAACCCGGATTGATAGTAAGAACGCCACAAAGGTTTGATCATTTGATAAGTTCTAAGTTCATTCAAGAACAAGAAGAGGAAACAAATTCTCTCAATTCTTTTTAATTGATGGCTGCTGAAAAACTAATACAAAATTAGGGTTTTGCTTTATTTATATTAAAGCCAAATAAAATAAACTACTCCTAAATGGGTCCAAACCCTAATTGGCTTCAAATTCCCATTAATTAAAATAAACCTAATATTATATCTAATTAAATGAGGCCCAAAACTAATTAAATTAACCCCCATAACGTGAATAGTAACTCCATTAATAAAAGTCACAAATAAGGCCTCTTGATTACAAAAACTCTAGCCCAAATTACACATAAACTTATTTAAAACATAATTGCTTTGGAAGCCCACACAACAGACTCCAGCAGCCATGATGCCAACCTACACGTCTAATTCTTCAAATGCTAGGCTGTCTTCTCCCCGGCTTGAATTACATGAACGAAGGATAGTTCCACCTTGTTTGAGCCCATCTTAAATGTTGTTGGTGTATTGCTAGTTGTACTTTTAGCCCAAGTAGATTGCACGAGTCCTTGCATTGCTTCTTTGATATTCTTCGCTCTTGATCTTGTTATTGGCCCATCTGGAATGTGCAAATGATTCTTATTATTCTTATCAACCAACCCACCTTGGTACTCATCAATCCTCCTTCACGATATCATCTACTTGATAATGACAACTTACGATCACCACTTTCACCTAAGTGCAGGTCTCGATTGCATGTCTTGATCAGCATTATCTTTTACCTCAAAAATCGCTTTTGAACCATTCTTTTTATGCATCGTCCATAAACTCTAATCGAAAAATAAAATTACTAAAACTACATTAGAAACACTGAAATTCACCTGATTTTTTTATCACAAAAAAAGGGATTAGACATATAAAATCATGTTTAATTTTGACATCATCAACTTCCACCCTATAAATACATGTTTTGAGGGACATGATCAGTAGACTTTGAAGGCTTTTGCAACCATAAGACAACCCTAGTTTTCATACTTTTTGAAAAAAATCTCTATCAATCTCCATTGAGTTTTGAGGGTTCATAAATAATCTCGAATCTATTTTAAAGCAAGAGGACTTACTTTGGCTAAAACTTTCATCATTCAACAAAGAGGAAGTATAGAAGAGAGCATTTAACAATCTCAGAAGGATAAAGTCGGCTTTTGGAAAGAAGAAGACTTTACGTAATCATCGATGAGTAATCTTTGATTAATGAACTTGACTTAGTTAATATAGTGCATTAATTAAAATTAGCTATTTCCACTAGACTATCACAAGAGGCACATGGAGGTTAGGAATTACCCGATTCATGACTTGATGAGAATAGACTGAAAATAATAGAAAAATAGGTTGAATGAAGTGATTGGGTGAAATTATAATCCTAGAGCCTTTATAACATAGGTTGGGATCTTGACGAAAATATAATTGTTAGTTTACTTTTTAATTTTGTAGATTCACATTTTTGATAGTTTAAATAGGGTTGATTTTTGAGGTTATTTTAGTACTTAGCAATTTTGGGTTTACAATCTTCATGGGAATGATCTTGATTTATCACTATATTACTTGTAGACCTTATATACTTGCATAGATTCTTTTATGTGTGATTTGTGTATACAACATGCGCTTAGGAAAGTAGCCATCGGATTTCAATAGATTCTATACAAATTTAGATTGAATATACTTTGATTAACTCTTTAACAATCTTAATTGAATACACTCAGACTTTTAAAATACTTTAAATTCTAATTAAATCTTCAATTGAATACACCCTCATAATTCAAAATAGAAGATTGTTAGGTTAGTAATTATCAATATTTTATACTAATCTTATCTATTATTTATGTTATGTTCGCGAGTGAAATCGGTACCTTTATGTTGTTTTGTGATGTGTTTGATTTAGGTTATGAGAACAAAGGGATGAAAACAATGGATTTTTTATGCTAAAAGCAACTCAAAGGAAATTGAAAGAATTTACGGGTCGTTAATGCAAATTCAAGATAATTATAGGAGGCCAACTGAACTCGCATTTAAAAAAAAAATAAATCGGGAAATTCAAGGAATTAGAGGTGTTTTAATTAAATCAAAGTCATGACTAAGGGTGTCGAGAAGAAACTCGGTACACTAAACTATAACAAAACATGAAGAAATGTCACAAGAATCAATCAGTCACGAGTTGAGATAGTGACCTATGATCGCCACACAACCGACAAAGTGGTCACAAGATGATGTCACAAGTTAGAAGTCGCGACTCAAAGTCACAACACACCTGGATATATAATGAGAGGCGAAGGCTGTCGCAACACATAAGTAGTGAGTCAAAGTCATGATGCCTTATCTCAGTGTGTTTACTTAGCATGTTAAAGAAGCATTAATTGAACATGAAAACCAACCTTGTAAAGAGCGAACCTCTGCACTCTATTAATAGAAGTGCTTTGTCATGCATTTAAACACATCTAGGAGGAAGCAAATCAAAGGAAGCTGCGACATCAAACTTCTTGGTGTTATTTTTCCTTTCTTTTCTTTTATTTTCTTTTTATGTTTTTGTTTTAAAGTCATGGGTGTCTAATTTTCTTGTTAGTTAGAGCTAACATGAAGCCCTAAATATGAGTTCAATCTATTATTATTTTCAATGAAGTTTTATATTATTGCATGATGAAATCAATTATCTCTATGTTAATTGTATCATATTTATTTTGTTTCTTTGATTGATCACTTTAGGAGCATATTTATAGGAATATTTTGTAAGAATATAAACTGCACATCTGTGAGGTCCCATCTCGAGCCTCAGCTCATCTCGGGCTGCCTCACTCACTAGGTACTGTCCCCCCCTCAAAGAGATTTCTTTTACTGCGGAGAACTTGCTCTTTCCTGTCTAAGATCTGAACCGATCTCTCCTCATAAGTCAAATTCTCTTTCAATTCTATCGGTTGATCCCTTAAAATATGCAAAGAATCTGGAATGTATTTACGAAGCATAGAAACGTGAAAAACATCATGAATTTTGACCAATTCCATAGGTAGCTTCAATCTGTACGCCACTTCCCCAATTCTTTCTATAATTTCATAAGGTCCAATGTACTTGGGACTCAATTTTCCTCTTTTTCCAAACCTCAACACCCCTTTCCAAGGTGATATCCTCAGGAATACTTTGTCCCTTACCTGAAATTCTAAATCTCATCTTCTATTATCTATATAACTTTTCTGACGATATTGGGCGATCTTTAACTTGTCCCGAATAATCTTGATCTTATCTGTAGTCATCTGTACCAGTTCAGGACCTAAAAGTTTTCTTTCACCCACTTCATCCCAGCACACCGACGTCCTACACCACCTCCCATAAAAGCCTCATAAGGTGCCATGTCGATACTGGCCTGATAACTATTATTATAGGCAAACTCGATCAAAGGTAAATAAGAATCCCAACTACCTCCAAACTCCATCACACAAGATCTCAACATATCCTCAAGAGTCTGAATAGTATGCTCGGACTATTCGTCCGTCTGAGGATGAAATGCTGTGCTGAAGTGTAACCGAGTGCCTAAAGCTTTCTGTAAACTAGGCCAGAATCTGGATGTAAATTTGGGATCTCTATCAGAAACAATCGAAACTGGAGCTCCATACAGCTTGACAATCTCGTCAACATATAGACTGGCCAACTTATGTAGGGAATAAGTATTAGTAGAAAATGAGCTGACTTCGTGAGCCGATCAACAATCATCCAAATACTATTATATCCAATCCGACTACGGGGAAAACCGATCACGAAATCCATGGTGATATGCTCCTATTTCCACTCTGGAATAGGGAGAGGCTGAGATAATCCTGCTGGCCTCTGATGTTCTGCTTTAACCTGCTGGCATATCAAACATCTGGATACATACTCAGCTATCTCCCTCTTCATACCTTTCCACCAATAATGCTCTCTCAAGGTATGATACATCTTTGTACTCCCCGGATGCATTGCATATGCAAAAGAATGAGCTTCATCTAAAATTTCTTTCTTTAGATTTGGCAGGTCTGGCACACATAATCCTTGACCCATCATTAAAGTACCATCCTCCCTCACAGAGAAGCCCTGTCCTCCACCTAACTGAATTTCCTGACGAATCCTGATCAACTGAGGATCCTGACCCTGTAACTCTCGGATCTGATCTGTAAGTACAAGTCGGACCTGAATAAGGCTAACAGTGCATCTGACTCTGTAGTCTCCAAATGAACACTTAGGGATTTCATATCCCTCAACAACAGAAAGTACCCTGCCCTCAAATGAGCTATGGAACTACTGGGCTGTCTACTCAAAGCATCAGCCACCACATTAGCTTTCCCTGGATGATACTGAATAGTGCAGTCATAGTCTTTAATGAGCTCTAACCATCTCCTTTGCCTCATATTCAATTCTTTCTGAGAGAATAAATATTGGAGGCTTTTGTGATCTGTGAATATTTGGCAGGAAACCCCATATAGGTAATGTCTCCAGATCCTCAGTGCAAACACAACTGCAGCTAGCTCCAAATCATGAGTAGGGTAATTCTGCTCGTGCTTCTTCAATTGTCTGGGTGCGTAAGCTATGACTTTTCCATGCTGCATTAAAACACACCCTAGACCCTGCCTGGATGCATCACTGTACACCACAAAGCCCTCTGTCCCTGAAGGAAGGGTAAGAACGGGAGCTATGGTCAATCTAGCCTTCAACTCATCAAAACTTTTCTGACAGGCTTCCGACCACTCGAACTTGACATCTTTTCTAGTCAGTTTCGTCAAAGAAATGGCTATCTTGGAGAATTCCTCTATGAATTTTCGGTAATACCCTGCCAATCCTAAGAAACTCCTGACCTTTGTAACCGTGACTGGTTGCTTCCACTGTAAAATAGCTTCAACTTTCTGTGGGTCAACACTGATCCCATTTGTAGATACTACATGCCCAAGAAAAGAGACTATGTCTAACCAAAACTGACATTTACTGAACTTAGCATACAGCTGGCGATCCCTCAAGGTTTGCAGTACCAATCTCAGATGCTCGACATGGGCCTCACTACTACCAGAATACACTAGAATGTCGTCAATGAACACTATCACAAACTTATCCAGGAAATCATGAAACATCCTATTCATTAGGTCCATAAATACTGCGGTTGCATTGGTTAGCCCGAAAGGCATAACCAAAAACTCATAGTGTCCATATCTCGTTCTGAAGGCAGTCTTGGGAACATCTTCCACTTTAATCTTCAACTGATGGTATCCGGATCTCAGATCAATCTTCGAAAACATACTAGCCCCCTGGAGTTGATCAAACAGATCATCAATGCGAGGAAATGGATACTGGTTCCATACAGTCACTTTATTCAACTCCCTATAATCAATACACAACCGCATACTGCCATATTTTTTTTTTTTTTTACAAATAACACAGGTGCTCCCCAGGGAGAAACACTTGGCCGAACAAAACCCTTATCCACTAACTCCTCTAACTGCACCTTCAGCTCTCTCAACTCAGTAGGTGCCATCCTGTAGGGTGCTCTGGCTATAGGTGCTATCCCCGGAATCAGATTAATCTCAAACTCTATCTCCCTGTCTAGAGGTAACTCAGGAAGATCATCCGGGAACTCCCTAACCACAGGAATATCCTCTAATCTAGCTTCCCTCTCAGAAGTATCCATAACATAAGCCAAATAACCTTCACACTACTTTCGCAACATCTTCCGGGCTATCATAGCTGATATAATACAAGAAGAAAGCATCCGACGCTCACCCTTGAAAACCATATCTAGCTCCCCTGTACAACTGAATCTGACTTCCTTTCAAAAACAGTCAACTGTGGCACGGTGAGTAGCTAACCAATCCATCCCCAGAATCACATCAAAATCATGAATATCCATCACTACTAGACTGATCGGGAATACTCTACCTCCCACCGTAACCTCACCACCTCTGCATACCCTCTCTGCCACTAATACACCCTCTGTAGGAGTAGACACTACCATCTCACACCTTAATGGCTCTACCGACAATCCAGCTCGAGTAGCTCCCGGATCAATTAATGCATGAATATTAACCTCGGGCGTCGCCTCTGCCTCCTGCTGCGTGACAGCAAATACCCTGGCTTGAACTGGAGGTCTCCCTGGCTGACCTCTAAATGGGGCACCTCGACCTGAACCTCTGACCAGCTGACTAGGGGTCCCTGGTCCTATCCCTTGTGGACCTCCCCTGCCTCTCGACTGCCCTCCACTAGGCTGAACCGGAGTCACTAGTCTCGACTCACTACTCTCTACAGTAGTCCTCTGCGGGCAATCCTTCTTCATATGTCCCTCCTGACCACAATAATAACACCCAGTACGACCAAAATGACACTCTCCTCGATGAAATCTCCCACATGTCTCACAGCAGGGTACCTTACTCTGATTACTACCTCGGCCCTGAGAACCCGATGGTTGCCTCACCGAACCTTGACTGGAGGTGGCTCCCTAACTTTGTGGTCTCATCGAAGGTCCTCCAGAGTTGCTTCCAGTCTTGGGGGTTTTACTGGGCCCCTCTGTCTGCCATCTTGGCTCGGTCCCCTTTTCTGCTACGGTGGCCCTCTCTCTGCCTGAACAATCCTCTCGACCCTCAACGCTACCTCTACCAATCTCTCATACTCTCTATACTCTGTAGCAGCTACATATGCTTTGATTTTGAAATTCAGGCCTTGTAGGAATTTATGGCATTTGTTGGCTTCGTCGTCGATGATGAATGGTGCTACTTTGGATAACTCTGTGAATTTCTTTTCATACTCTTCCACCGTCATATTACCCTGGACCAGACGGTAGAACTCCTCAATCTTTGCATCTCTATAGGCTCTGGGGTAAAACCTCTCATTGAAATATTCTTTAAATTGTTCCCATGATAGCGGAGTGGTCACTCTCCTCCTTATCGAATCCCACCAGTCTCTAGCAGAAGCTCGCAGGAGGAATGATGCAATAGATACTCTCTGCTGGTCCTCGCACTCCATTTGCTCTAGAACCCTCTCTGAACTCTCTAACCACTCTAAAGCTGCATCAGGACCCCCTGATGCATCAAAACCCTAGGTGCCTAACTTTCGTGCTCTCTCTACGGTAGCACCTGGTGCGCGAGGTCTCATGCCCTACATAATCTGGGCCAGTCTCTCAATAGGATCAACTGCTGGCCCTGCCACTACTGGCTCTGGCTGTACCCCAAGCTGAGGCTCATTTACGGACTCATGAATAGGCTCCTCAGCTTTAGGTGGACCAGAAGGAACAGGTGGAGTCACAGCGGCGGCTCTGCACGTACGAGGACGACCAACTCGACGCATAGCTTATGACAAGCAAAACAATGAATGTCATGCAAAGTTTTATAAATCAATGCAGTAAAATGCATAAATAACCTTTGGATGCAAGAATTTTCAAAAACTTTATAAACATTTTCGAACCAAAAGCTCTGATACCAAATTGACGAGACCCTTTCCGAATCCCTACTCTGGATCCGTGAAGTATCCCGTAGCACTCCGACATAACTCCAACGAATCCTAATTTTGACTCGAAGAAACCCCGTCGGAGCACCATGACTTACTTACTTAAAACTAATTTATTAAATTTTTTATGAAAATCCGGCAGCATGTCGGCTATATATTCGACTATGCCACCCTGCAGATTTAAAAGCAATTTAATAATACTTCTATAGCACATAAATCTCAACTACCAAGGGCCTCCGGCCCTTACTCAAAATCAACTCCAACACACAATAATTATATTTGCAAAATTTAATGTAGAACTAGGATTTTCTTTTCAAAAACACTTTTGTAAAACGTGCATCCAACATTTGGTATATATATTTACAAATATTTATACTAAAATTTCCATACAACACATGCATGTGACAAAAGATGAGCTATACTATGGAATGTAGTCATCCGTCAGTCAACTCACGCGTCAGTCTGAGCCTCGTCAACTGGACGACTCGCTCCTGCACCTGAGAGAAAATTTTAAGAAATACATAGCAAACAAACGGTGAGTATAACTCAGTGAGATAAATAATAAACCGCTTTATAAACTAAAGTATTTTTCTGAAATACTTTTTATTCCTTTCAGTCAAAACTATTTCTGAAATTCATTTTGAATTTCGTTTTAAAACTTTCTCATTTCTCGTTTTGATGGTAACCCAGGGAAACTACTCCTATCATGACCGCATAAATCTCTAGCTAAGCCACTAGGAATTAGGGAATCTACCCTGTGTAGTTACCGATGTGCGACTCTGGACACGCGTTATCCCTACACAATCGGTTTAAATTACACTACCCTATACGTGCAGAGGGTCGCTCAACTGACTCTTTTTCTCTCAGTTAGTAACTCTCTCACATCTACCATACACACATAGGGCATTCTATTGGGTACTCAACTGGGGCTAGGGTAAACCATCGTTGTAAGAAAATACTTTTTCTCGGTATTCTCAAATAATCTAGTTTTTAAGGCAAAAAGCCTAAAAACTTTAAAGTCTCATAATTTCTTTACATAAATATATATTTACTATAACAATTCATATAATAAGATCCAACTATATTAAAATCTATAAATCAATTATATAATAAAGTAAATGCATATAACATTAAAATAAGCTTTAAATAACTAAGCTTGGAGAAAAGTAGATTTCTACTCACAAAGCGTTTCCCGATCGCTAACTTCCAATTCGAGGAACTCTCTTCACCTCTTACACGTCTCAATGTCCGTTAGAGAAACTTCCAATTTACTTGTCTTTGAGATCCACAGCTGCTCTGAGATTCTCACGACATCAATTTTTTTCCGTTTCAGCTTGTCAACTTGAACTACAACAACATTAACCATAACTCTTGCACTTTGACAGCAAACAATTTAAGAAAACAACTCACAAACTCAAGTTATTTCTCTTACCTACTGTGCATCATCTTCTTCACGCCTACCCCTGCATTTTTCCTCCATCTGCTGGCTTCAAGTGGCTGCTTTTAGCTCATCTTTTTCTAGTCTCAGCTCACCCGAAATCTCCTTCCTTCACTCGCGGTCTGCAGCTCGCCGACAGCCCGCGCGACTTCAGCTTCTCTTCCCGATTTCTGGTTCGTCCTCCTCACTTCCAGATCTGATTTTCTGGGTTGAAATCAGATACTGATCTTGCTTCTTCAAGCCTCCATCTGACCGTGAAAAAAACCCCTTAGTTGATCGGTCTTGTTGCTGCACTTGGTGGCCGAGAGAGATCGCCGAATGGAGAGAGGTCTTCAGTTCTGCTGGGCTGTTTTCGGGTCTGTCTTCGGGTCTGTTCTGTCTCCCGATCTGAGTTGGAAGAAGCACAATAATAATGCTTCACATATTGGCCAAACACCCCTCAATTTTCTTCAATTATGACAGCTA
Organism: Dimocarpus longan; assembly: GCA_022984855.1. Lineage (NCBI taxonomy): Eukaryota > Viridiplantae > Streptophyta > Magnoliopsida > Sapindales > Sapindaceae > Dimocarpus > Dimocarpus longan. The sequence goes on along the minus strand of CM041017.1, from coordinate 12,424,234 downwards.
AAACTTCAATCTAAATGTTGCACTTAAACCCCTCTTTTATTACTATTTTTATGAACTTCACTTATCCATTTTCAATCATGTCCATACTCATTTTAATCTAAAATTAATACTTCCTAATGACCTCTTTTAATCCTTATACACTTATATTTGCATAAAAAAAAATTATTCCATAAAAATAAATACGTTAAATCCGTCAATTTACATAACGATTGTAATATACAGAATATTAACCGTTATTTCTCTCAATAATATTTCTAAAATATTCCACACTCATCAATTCATCAAATTAACCTCATAAACATTCAATTTGACTCATAATTGTTCACTTATATCACATAAAATTTTTTCTCACAACGGTGGAATATTTTAAAAATACATTCACATTTAACGTATTTATCGATATTTATATATATTCTTAAGCATGAAGGACTTGGTCCTAACAACATCAAACGGACATATTCTTAATTTGAAACAATCAATTGCTTATGAACCAATTGAGGGACATTGATTCACAAATATGTGTTGGGTTTTATGCCCTATGAGCTTGTAATAATGTAAACGGTTTTATGAATAATAAAGTATTCATTTTATTCAATTTATATATTTTGCAAAAATTGTATATATCATGAGAAACATTTTTGATTACTGATGTAATTTCAAACTAAGAATATAAGTGTTATATACAGGCGGATTTAATTTGAAAAAACTAATTTAAAGAGTCCGTAGAATGCAAATAAAGCTGGGTACTTTATTTGTGATAAATCTACAGTTGCGGTCCATTTTGTATTCGGTACGATAGCCTTATCCGAGACTACTCATGTAGTGACCTAAAAATGGAGGCATCTTATATAATATAGATTATATAAGATTGGACCACAATAAATATAAGTCTCTTATCAATATCCGTTAAACTCAGAGATTTATATTTATCAATCAGATGATCATATATGAATTGATCTTAATCCTAAGTGTATTATGAACTCCTGCTTGTTGAGTTATATCCTTTAATTTACATGGGTGAGATCGGTATAGATGTTCGGTCAATAACTTCATACTTTGGGGATATGATTTAGTAAGTAGCTGGGAACATTCTACACGATAGTAGAATCCACTCCTTCTTGCGAGAAGTAGAGAAATAGTTCCCTTAAGGGTTGATTCAAGTCTTGAACAATATGAGCGCTCAACTTTCCATTCATATGAAAATGGAAAGATAAATTCATAAGTTGTTATGGATATATTGTTCATTAGAGAATCAATGGTACTTAAGGATTAAGAAATAATTAGAGGGGTAAAACAGATATTTTGACCTAGCTCTAATTATGAACTATTTGTGGAGAGTCAAATCATATGTAGTGATTAAATCAATGGACACTGAAAATTTCAGATTGTATAAAAACATCTACAGTTTTGAGAGTGCAATATTAGGTTTTTAGTGGAGTAACTCTAAGATTAATAATAGTAAATTATTAATTAAAGAGTTTAATTAATAATTTCGATATTATTGGAGCTCAAAACTGTAGGTCCATCAGGTCCCCTTGATAGCTCATTTCACTATAAGAAACTTGTATATAGAATATTGTAATTGGACCGTCTAATTATAATTGTTACGTAAGTAACAAAATTTGTGTTCACTTAATATTTGAATAATATTGATTATTCAAATTATTTAATAATTAATTAGTTAATTATTAATTATGAATTAATAATTATTTAATTAATTTTATAAGAGGTTTTGAATTTGATTCTCAGCTGTGATAGAGTATAAATTAATTATGAATTAATTACAGGTCACAGGTTTAATTTTAAAGTATAACATGAATTAATTTTGAATTAATTATGTTATATGGGTCAAAAGTTTAATTTTAATAAATTTGGAGTTTAATGTTAATTTGATTAATTAAAACCCTAAGTAGTTGTCTATAAATAGAAAAGAAATAGTTTTCTTTTTCTAATAGAAGTTATTTTTGGTTTTGCTTTACGTTCTTTGAAACAGAAAGAAAAATAGTTTTCTACAGCATAATACAAAGAAGAAGAATCTGTATCTTTTTTCTCTGTATAACCAAAAACATAAACTCACCTCTTAAATATATTGTTGATTCTTTTTAGAAAAGAAACCAATAAAAAGTGAGCACAATTCTATACAATTGTGCCCACTCACTTATTTCTTGGTGTAGAGACATATCAAGGAAGGTTAGGTGGTGAGCAATCCACAGAGATCAATACATAAGGTAAAAATCTGATTTTTATTTTTTTTTCTTATATTATTTTATTTCATTATTTTATGAATCTAGGATTTCTTGAGTTTTCTAAAAATTTTTAAAACTCGATGTTCCGCAAAATTAATATTTTTCATAAAAACAATTGTTGTTTTTCCCTTCAATTGGTATCAGAGCCTGGTTCCAATAAAATAATGATTTTAAAATAATATATTTTGTATTGATTTATATGTCATTGAGTAGGTACTATTATTTTTATTTGATTATGATATATTTTATTTATGTTTGATGGATGAGGATTGCATGGTATGATCGTTAATTATATAGTTCTTTGGTTATTTAATTTGATTAAATTTATAAGCAGTCTGTGATAAATTTTCTGTTGTGAATTTATAGATTTAGTTTTTTTTTTTTTTTATATTTTCTGTAAATTGATGTGGAATGAGTTGAAGTTTCGCTGGTGTTACGGTTGTAATTATGGGCAGTTGGGCTGGTTTTGAACCAGTTACGTATGCGATAAAGTGACTGGCTTGAGAACCAGTTTGATGGGAATTTGGACTGCACTAGTTATGAATCAATGGGTGCGCATAAGATGCGCAAACAAACAAATAAAAAAAAAAAAAAAAATTATTGCGCAGGACATTGCAAGCACATGAGATGTGCGTGTGCAGTGCACGTGTTAATGTATGATTGCTGTTTGCACAGAACATGCACGCGTTTTTGTTTCATTGCACACAGTGCACAGAACATGGATATATATATTTTTTTTTTGTTTCAAGTGCAATTGTTGCACACAGTGCATGTTTATGCATTGCTTGCATAAACGTGCAACCCGCAGCGTTTAATTTTGGGGTCTCTAATTTTAAATTGTAAAATTATTGAAAATTGTCCACATATATTGGATAATTTTTTCTTGGATCCAAAAATCAAGAAATGGGCTTAAAGTCCAATCCATTAGATGGACATTCTTGATTATTAAATTTGATTTAATTTTGAGTCCAAGAGAGCCTATGAAGACTTTTCAAGACCTGAAGACTATAAGTGAAGGCCAAGGAATGCCTTGATTAATTTATGTAATATTGAAATTAGATTTAGGGTACCAAAACCAAAGAACCCGGTCATACACATGTTGTATTTAATTATTTTCATGAGATGAATGATTAATTTGATAACATGTACATGTATCAAAAATATGTCATATAGAAATCATAGAAGGTGTCTACTCATTGCATTATAACATAACATGCATCATATGTATTATTTTATTTTACTATTAAATTGTTTATTAGTATAAATAGAAGAATAATACATAGAATGCTTTTTAAATAATTTGAATTGATTTTAATAGAAAATCATAGGTTTCAAATTAGAAATTAGATTTCAATAATTGGCATTCATAATGTGGATTAGATTTTAATGAGTTAAAATCAGGTAACTTCATATTAAATCTAGTTTTTGTAATTTTGATTATTTAGATTAGATTTATAAATTGAATTAGATTTTCAAGTGTTAAAAATCAGGTAATTCATTAAGTGTTAATAAGTTTCAGACTTTAGCAAAACACAAATTCTTAATAACTTTGATTATCTTCTTAGCTGTTAATAATCTAAGACTATGACTAGGAATATTAAATTAAAAACCCTAACACTAAAATAGTGAGTGGGAGAGGGATATATGATAATATATCTCGCGGTCTCCATCATTAGTTCAACATCGTGAAACTTAAATGGCGCCTCGAGACGGCTTTGTTATCGTCCCCCTACGGATGGTGTCCATTTAAGTTGATCAAGGTTGACTTCCTAATGGATAGGGTTTCTAGATGTATCTTGGGATTGACCTACCCTACGGCGGTAATTCTTGAGTTAAGTCCATGGAATCCAAAATGATGGGTTACACTCATAAAGAAAATAATTATTTGTTAATTATTTTTCTGACCGAAAAAAGGTAGTTAAATAATATAGGAATAAGAGTTATTTTGTTATATTATTTAATTGAGAATGTCTCAGTCTAACATACAAATATTTGACCTACCTTACGACGACACTTATTTATGGAATGTTAGATTATCGTGGCATATTAATTATTTTCTAGGGTATTTTCTAATTCATTATTCGTGTATCATGCATCACGTTTAATTTTATGCCAAAATTACATGATATTAATTTTTGCAAATTGATATTAAATGTTTGTTATTTTATTTATTTTCAGCAATGGTATCTCCATTGATTTCTATACTTGCTAATGATAAATTAAACGGGGAAAATTATGTCAAATAGAAAAGTAACATGAACGCAGTCCTGGTCTGTAAAGACCTTAAATTTGTCACGACTCAACCTTGTCCTCCCCAGCCAGCAGAAAATGCTGGATGTACTGTGCGTGAGGCCTATCAAAAATGGGTCATAGCTAATGAGAAGGCCCGCTGCTATTTGTTAGTAGGGATGTCTGAGGTGCTTGCTACCAAGCACGAGGCAATGACAACAGCAACTCAAATACTGGAGTCATTGCAGGACATGTTTGGGCAACCTTCTGAGCAGCAACGACACGAAGCTGTTCGTGCTGTTATGACTGCTAAGATGAAGGAGGGTACATCTGTTCGAGAACATGTCTTGAAACCCACTTCAACACAGCTGAAAGCCATGGTGGGGCTATAGATGAGCGTAGCCAAGTGAGTATGATACTAGAAACTCTTCCAAAGAGTTTCATGCAATTCAAGAACAACTACATTATGAACAAGTTGACTTACTCACTTACACAGTTGCTAAATGAGCTCACTGCTTATGAGTCTATGAATAAGGACAAAAATAAGTCTGGTGAAGCAAACGTTGCTGAGACTTCTTCTTCTGGTAAAAACAAGAGGAAGAGAAACACTGGAAAGGCTAAGGCTAATGTTAAGCCCAAGAAGCAAGCCACTCAGAAGAAGAGCAAAAAGGGCTCCAAGGCCACTAAGCCCAAAGGAAAATGTTTTCATTGTGGTGTTGATGGACATTGGAAGAGGAACTGTCCCAAGTACCTCAAGGAGCTCCAAGAGAAGAAGATGAAAGGTAAATGTGATTTACTAGTCATTGAATCTTGTTTAGTGGATGATGATTCATCTCCTTGGATAATTGATTTAGGAGCCACTAATCATGTTTGTTCTTCTTTGCAGTTGATTGATTCATATAGGCAGCTTGATGAGGGTAAGTTCAACATGAGAGTCGGGACTGGGGAAGTCGTTTCAACAAAGGCAGTAGGAGAAGTTAGACTTCGTTTCAATAATAATTGTTTTATTGTAATGAACAATGTTTATTTTATTCCAAGTTTTAAGAGAATTTTGATTTCTGTATCTAAACTTTGGAAATTTAATTATTCTATTTCCTTTTATAATAAATCAGTTATTATTTCTAGAAATGGTTTGAAAATTTGTTCAGGGATGCAAGAAAACGATTTATATGTATTAAGACCGTTAATGCATAACCCACTGCTTAATACTGAAATGTTTAAGGTTGAAAAACCAAAAACAAAACGACAAAAGATTTCTCATAATCATGACACATATCTTTGGCATCTAAGACTTGGTCATATTAATCTTGACAGATTAAACAGACTTGTAAAGAGCGAACATTTAAACGAGTTAAAGATCGATATTTTACCTATTTGTGAATCATGTTTAGAAGGTAAAATGACCAAAAGACCTTTTACTGGAAAAGGGCTTAAAGCTAAGGAACCGTTAGAGCTTATACATTCGGACGTCTGTGGTCCTATGAATGTTAAAGCCAGAGGCGTTTATGAATACTTTGTCACATTTATTGATGATTATTCAAGATATGTGTATGTTTACCTAATGCAACGGAAAGTCAGAAACTTTTGAAAAGTTCAAAGAGTTTCGAGCTGAAGTTGAAAATCAATTGAGTAAAACATTGAAAACTCTACGATCAGATCGTGGAGGCGAGTATCTCGATATAGAGTTTGAAGATTACTTGCTTGAGCATGGGATTTTATCCCAATTGACTGCTCCTGGAACACCCCAACAGAATGGTGTTGCAGAAAGGAGAAATCGAACCCTTTTGGACATGATGAGATCTATGTTTAGTTATTCATCATTACCTAGTTCATTTTGGGGATATGCATTGCAAACTGCAATGTATATTTTGAATGTTGTGCCATCTAAGTCAGTTCCAAAGACATCTTTAGAGTTATAGAAAGGTCGTAAAGCTAGTTTACGACATTTTCGCATATGAGGGTATCCAGTACATGTGCTGAAGAACAAGACTGGGAAGTTGGAACCACGTTCAAAAGTTTGCCTATTTGTAGGTTATCCCAAAAAGACTAGGGGCGGACACTTTTATAGTCTTGAAGAAAACAAAGTGTTTGTATCGACAAAGGCTACTTTTCTTGAAGAGAACTATATGAGAGATTACAAACCTCGAAGTAAAGTTGTACTTGAGGAGTTACTTCCTGGGTTGAAAAGTACCCTGTCAGCAACAGTTGTTGACAATGACATAATTCAGACCACGTCTGAACGTCAGATAGATTCTCATCAGAATCATCTACCACCTCGTCGTAGTGAAAGGGTTATTAGACCACCAGTCCGCTACAGAGAGATTGGAGAGGCACAAATTGCTATCTCTGATGAGGGTGTAGATGATCCATTGACATATCATGATACAATGGAGGATTCTGATAATGAGGAATGGCTTAAAGCCATAAATCTCGAGATGGAGTCTATGTACTCGAACTCAGTCTGGGAACTTATGGATCAACCAGATGGGATAAAACCCATAGGCTGCAAATGGATCTACAAGAGGAAGAGAGGAGTGGATGGAAAGGTTGAAACCTTTAAAGCTAGACTAGTGGCAAAGGAGTTATACCTAGAAAGAGGGAGTTGACTATGAGAAAAATTTCTCGCCAGTAGCTATGCTTAAGTCCATTCGAATTCTTCTTTCCATTGTTGCATGTCTCGATTATGAGATTTGGCAAATGGACGTCAAGACTGCGTTTTTGAATGGTAATCTTGATGAAAGTATCTATGTGGTACAACCAGAGGGATTCGTGTCCCAAGGTCAAGAGCAAAAAGTTTGCAAGTTACAAAGGTCCATTTACGGACTTAAGCAAGCATTTCGATCTTGGAATATAAGGTTTGATACTTCGATCAAGTTTTATAGTTTTGAGCAAAATATCGATGAACCTTGTGTATACAAACGGATAATCAATAAGAAAGTGATTTTCCTTGTACTTTACGTTGACGATATTCTAGTCATTGGGAATGATATTGGAGTATTGTCAGACGTAAAGAGCTAGCTCACTAGCCAATTCCAAATAAAAGATTTGGGAGAGGCTAGTTATGTCATTGGGATCCAAATAATACGGGATTGTAAGAACAAACTGTTAGCGCTGTCTCAGGCATCGTATATCGATAAGATTCTTATGCGATTTTCGATGCAAAACTCTAAGAAAGGTAATTTACCTTTTCGTCATGGAGTTAATTTGTCTAAGGAACAGTGTCCTAAGACACCTTAAGAAATTGAGGATATGAGACGGATTCCCTATGCCTCTGCAATAGGCAGTCTCATGTATGCTATGTTATGCACGAGACCGGATATATGTTATTCGGTGGGAATAGTTAGTTGTTATCAATCCAATCCAGGATTTGATCACTGGGTGGCAGTAAAGCATATTCTCAAGTATCTTCGGAGAACGAGAAACTATATACTCGTATATTCTGGAGAGGATTTAATCCCATTAGGATATACAGATTTTGATTTTCAATCGGATAAGGATTCTAGAAAATCCACGTTCGGATCAGTATTCACTCTTTGTGGTGGAGCCATTGTATGGAGGAGTGTTAAGCAATCATGCATTGCTGACTCCACTATGGAAGCTGAATATGTAGCAGCTTGTGAAGCAGCTAAAGAAGCGGTATGGCTACATAAATTCTTGACTGATCTGGAAGTTGTTCCAGATATGGATAAACCACTTATCATTTATTGTGATAACAGTGGTGCAGTGGCTAATTTCAAAGAACCAAGAAGCCACAAATGATGGAAGTATATAGAGAGAAAATATCATCTCATTAGGGAGATCGTACAAAGGGGAGATGCGAACGTGATGAAGATTGCATCACAAGATAATCTTGCTGATTCGTTTACGAAGACCTTAACGACTAAAGTGTTTGAAGGTCATCTAGAAGGTCTAAGATTATGAGATATGTCTCATCTGCTCTAGGGCAAGTGGTAGATTGTTGGGTTTTATGCCCTAAGAGCTTGTAATAATGTAAATGGTTTTATAAATAATAAAGTATTCATTTTATTCAATTTATATATTTTGCAAAAATTGTATATATCATGAGAAACATCCTTGATTACTGATGTAATTTCAAACTAAGTATATAAGTGTTATATACAGGCGGATTTAATTTTAAATAAGTAATCTAAAGAGTCTGTAGAACACAAATAAAGTTGGGTACTTTATTTGTGGTAAATCTACAGTTGCGGTCCATTTTGTATTCGGTACGATAGTCTTATCCGAGACTACTCATGTAGTGACCTGAAAATGGAGGCATCTTATATAATATAGATTACATAGGACTGGACTATGATAAATATAAGTCTTTTATCAATATCCGTTAAACCCAGAGATTTATATTTATCAACCAGATGATCATATATGAATTGATCTTAATCCTAAGTGTATTATGAACTCCTGCTTGTTGAGTTATATCCTTTAATTTACATGGGTGAGATAGGTATAGATGTTCGGTCAATAACTTCATACTTTGGGGATATGATTTAGTAAGTAGCTGGGAACATTCTACACGATAGTGGAATCCACTCCTTCTTGCGAGAAGTAAAGAAGTAGTTCCTTTAATGGTTGATTCAGGTCTTGAATAATATGAGCGCTCAACTTTCCATTCATATGAAAATGGAAAGATAAATTCATAAGTTGTTATGGATATATTGTTCATTAGAGAATCAATGGTACTTAAGGATTAAGAAATAATTAGAGGGGTAAAACGGATATTTTGACCTAGCTCTAATTATGAACTATTTGTGGAGGGTCAAATCATATGTAGTGATTAAATCAATGGACATTGCAAATTTCAGATTGTATAAAGACATCTACAGTTTTGAGAGTGCAATCTTAGGTTTTTAGTAGAGTAACTCTAAGATTAATAATAGTGAATTATTAATTAAAGAGTTTAATTAATAATTCCGATATTATTAGAGCTCAAAACTGTAGGTCCATCAGGTCCCCTTGATAGCTCATTTCACTATAAGAAACTTGTATATATAATATTGTAATTGGACCGTCTAATTATAATTGTTACGCAAGTAACAAAATTTGTGTTCACTTAATATTTGAATAATATTGATTATTCAAATTATTTAATAATTAATTAGTTAATTATTAATTATGAATTAATAATTATTTAATTAATTTTATAAGAGGTTTTGAATTTGATTCTCAGCTGTGACAGGGTATAAATTAATTATGAATTAATTACAAGTCACAGGTTTAATTTTAAAGTATAACATGAATTAATTTTGAATTAATTATGTTATATGGGCCAAAAGTTTAATTTTAATAAATTTGAGGTTTAATGTTAATTTGATTAATTAAAACCCTAAGTAGTTGCCTATAAATAGAAAAGAAATAGTTTTCTTTTCCTAATAGAAGTTATTTTTGGTTTTGCTGTATGTTCTTTGAAACAAAAAGAAAAATAGTTTTCTACAGCATAATACAGAGAAGAAGAATTTGTATCTTTTTTCTCTGTATAACCAAAAACATAAACTCACCTCTTATTTATATTATTGATTCTTTTTATAAAAGAAACCAATAGAAAGTGAGCACAATTCTATATAATTGTGCTCATTCACTTGTTTCTTGATGTAGAGACATATCAAGGAAGGTTAGGTGGTGAGCAATCCACAGAAATCAATGCATAAGGTAAAAATCAGATTTTTTTTTCTTATATTATTTTATTTCATTATTTTATGGATCTAGGATTTCTTGAGTTTTCTAAAAATTTTTAAAACTCGATGTTCAGCAAAATTAATATTTTTCATAAAAACAATTGTTGTTTTTCCCTTCAATATGTAAAATAGACATTATGTTCTAGGATTTGTGAGATATTCGCATTTTTTTTATCCTTAATGGGTTCAATTATTAAATCTAAGTAGACATCATACTCTATTATAGCTCAGAATACATGCATGTACGTATACATCATGTGATTTGTATACTAATTACGGAAGAATCAATGAGACATACAGTATGACTATTATTTTGTCGTAAATGTCTTCATCATGCATTAAGATTATTGTGCTTAATTTATTTGTGGATTGAAGGATTGTTTAGTGGTGGATAGTATATCTTAACTAAGTTTTTCTCTATTAATTTTCCTTTAATTAATTTAGTTTTCTATTACAATTTAATTTTAAATTCTTAAACTCAATCTCAAAAACCCATTTAATTTAATTTAATTTAATTTAATTGTTTTTAATTTAGGTTTTAAAATAAATCTAGAATTTAGGTAGGTTAATAACTCCTTATGGGATCGACGCTTACTTGTCACTATATCAATAAAACAATTTATACACTTATAAGGTTTAAATAAATTTGTTTGTTAATTTTGCAACCAATAAAGATCCATACAACTGCATATAGATTAGGGATTGAGTGGGCCATTTTATTCTAAAGCTTCAATAAACTTGGTCTAAATCTAATAAATTCTTGGGATATTATGAAAAACCCCGTTGAGAAGCAAAATAATCAAGAATTACATCCTTTTTTTTTTCATTAGGTTAACTGCACGTTAATGTTTAAAAAAACTAGATGGTATTAACATTTGAGAACAAAATGGTAATCTAATAAAATAATTAAAATTTTAAAATGAGAAAAAATGTTAAAAAATTAAAAAAAAAATCCTTTGAAAATTGAAAATTAAAAAAAAAAAAAATTCTTAAAAATCCAGTATCAGAAATGCAGGCTCTTCATCCCCTAAACCCAAAATTATCATCTCTTCATCGATTCAATACATCAATCCTAAAATCCTAAGCACAAAACACATCACAAACATCACCCAAAAACTAATGGAACCAACATCACAAACATACCATACGCATCAATCCCAAAATATCAAAACAATAAAAAAAACATCAAATTCCAATCAAACAAAAACAACCCAATAAAAAATAAAAACCACAATCAACCTAACCCAATCGAACCTAGAGAAGAAGAGTTCTAAACAAATAAGAAGAGGAAGAAGAGTTCTAGACAAATAAAAAGAATAAGAAGAGCAAAATAACAAGAAGACGAAAAAAAAGAGCAGAAGAAGAAGAAAAAGAAGACAGAGTGGACTGCGAAGTTAATAAGGTTTATGATGCGAACCCCGTATATAGCGATACGACACCCACAAACAATTGAATTAACAACCCCAAGAAAGTTTAATTCAGAAACAAAGAAAATAAAAAGAAAGTATCTTAACCCAATGATTAGCGAATCACGAACCAAGATAACAAAGACGCCACTCCCAAGAACAAGCGAAGAATGAGGGAGATAAGTCAAATGATAAATCAAAATTCAAACTTTGATAAATTCTCAAAGTTCTTTAAGAACAAAAAGAGAAACTGAAATTTTATATCAAAATTATCTAATCTCGTTTTTAAACCTTACATGGCCTTTTATAAGCAAAATAAGTGAAACCCTTAGCTAATAAATATTGCATGGACACCCTAGCCCCTTAATATATAACTCACTTGGGCTTAAAATAACTAAGTTTGGGTTTAAAATAATTAAATATGATAGCCTAATCCATAAACTAATGACCCAACATGTAATAAAACAAATAAGCCCAATAATATCATAGTTTGATACTTAACTAACTAATTAAATAAATTAATTTAATTAAACCAACCCAAACATAAATTAGGCCTAAATTCATACAAACAAATGAAACCAGCTCAATATATCTTCAAATAGTCACCCAAGCCTTCAATATATGATCTTGGACTTGATCTTGAGCTTGGATCATATTTTGGAACCTTGGTGTCCTTTTCATGTAGTCCAACCCTTGTTGTGCAAAACTCTTAGCCCAAATCTCTTGAATCATCCCATTTAAAGCTTCCTTCATCCTTTTAGATCTAGCTCTTATAATAGGCCCTCCATTGATGCTCAAAGGATTATTAAGCTTGCTTCTTTGATTTCCATCATTCCCCGTCTCCTCAAAAAGATTTGTCCTCAAATCTACACCTGCATTGAAATCAAAAGGAGAAATATCAGAAACATTAAAGGTTGCACTAACATTATACTCACCTGGCAAGTTTATTTTGTATGCATTATCATTGATGCGTTCGAGCACTTGGAATAGACCATCCCCACACAGCTGCAACTTAGATTTTCGTTGCTCAGGAAACCTTTCCTCGCGCATATGCACCCAAACCTAATCTCTAGGTTCGAGCACAACTTTCTTTCGCCCTTTGTTAGCTTGAGTCGTATATTGCTCGGTCCTCTTCTCAATATGTTATCTAACTTTTGCATGTAGTTACCTAACAAAATCAGCTTTATTTTTCCCATCCAAGTTCGCTCTTTCCTCTACAGGCAAAGGTATCAAATCCAATGGAATAAGTGGATCGAACCTATACACCACTTCAAATGGCGAACAACCAGTAGTCGAATGCATGCTCCTATGATAAGCAAACTCTACATGTGACAAACAATCTTCCCAATTCTTCAAGTTCTTTTGGATGATGGAACACAGCAAAGTACCCAACGTTCTGTTAACCTCCTCCGTCGGTTTGTGGATGACAAGTAGTAGAAAATAACAGCTTTGTTCCTAATTTTCCCCACAAAGTCCTCCAAAAATGGCTTAGGAACTTTGCATCTCGGTCTGAAACAATACTTTTGGGCACTCCATGAAGTCGAACAATCTCTTTGAAGAATAAATCAGCAACGTGTGTTGCATCGTCGGTCTTGTGACATGGTATGAAGTGAGACATCTTTGAAAACCTGTCAACCATAACAAATACCAAATCTCGGCTCCTTTTTGGACCTTAGTAAACCTAATACAAAATCCATAGAAATATCAATCCAAGGTTTACTCGGAATGGGCAGTGGTGTGTATAAATCATAGGGTTGTACTCGGGATTTTGCCTGCCTACATGTAACACATCTACCACAAATCCTCTTAGCATCCCTTTTCATACGTGGCCAATAGAATTGTTCTTGTAAAACGGCTAAGGTTTTAGTAACTCCAAAGTGTCCCATTAAACCTCCACCATGAGATTCCCTCACTAACAAATCTCGCAAAGAACAATTAGGCACGTATAACTTATTTTCCCTAAACAAATAATCATCATGCCTAAAGAATTTCCCAAATGCAGATTTCTCACAAGATTGATACACATCACTAAAATCATGGTCTAACGAATATAGTTCTTTGATGTGTTCAAAACCAAGCAACTTAGCATCAAGAGTGGAAAGTAATACATACCTGTGGGAGAGTGCATCCGCCACAACGTTTTCCTTACCTTGTTTATACCAAATCACATATGGAAATGTCTCGATGAATTCCACCCAACGCGTATGTCTCTTGTTCAGCTTGTGTTGTCCTTTCAAATGTTTTAAAGACTTATGATCAATGTGAATCACGAATTCTTTAGGCCATAGGTAGTGCTGCCATGTCTCTAAAGCTCGAACCAATGCATACAATTCCTTGTCATAAGTAGGGTAGTTTAGAGTTGCCCCGCTTAGTTTCTCGCTGAAGTATGCAATTGGCCTTTCTCCTTGCATAAGGACTGCGCCTATACCAATACCTGAAGCATCACATTCAATTTCAAACGTTTTAGTAAAATCACGCAAAGCAAGTAAAGGAGCATGATGGAACCCAAGGAAGCAAACAAGATTTGGACTTAAACTACAATAGGCCACTTTTGTGTTGTTCAAAATATCTAGTAAATCTTGAAGATTCAGAACATCTTGAGAATTTAATGCATATCTTTCAAATCTTGGAAATTCAGAAGATCTTGAGAATTTAATATATATCTTGCAAATCTTAGAGATTCAGAAGATCTTATAAATTTAATGTCACACAATCTCTTATGTAGTAGGTTATTTTGTTAGAATTATTTACTTTCCATATTGGTTTTATTTTCCTAGATTTTAAGTCCTCCAATTTAGATCTTTTTGTTTAGGAATTAATTATATTCCAAAACTATTTTATTTCTTTGCTTATAAAAGGCTTGTAACCCTAAACAACAAAACACAATAAGATGAATGAAGATGCAGCCAATTATGTTTAATTGAGAGAGTGAATTTTCTCTTTTGTTCTTTATAAACATGTAATCTTATCAAGCTATACTTATGGCGATCAAAACCATGACTTATCTCTCACCTTCTTATCTATATCTTGAGAGTGGCATCAATATCCTTCTTTTATAATTTTAGTTCTTGATTGAGTTCTAATCATTGGGTCAAAATTCCTTTTTATGAAGTTGTTTTAATCTTTCTGGGGTTATGTTTCAATATGGTTGTGGGTGTCGTATCTTTATATACGGGGTTCGCATCAGTTGATATCAGAGCTTTGGGAATTAATTCAGGTTTGGTTATCCAATTTTTTTTTCTTTTCCGCATATCCATCATTTTAGTTTATTAATTAGTTTTTTCGTGTTTCATTTTATTTTTCTTTGTTCTTGTCTACGCCACCCAACATCAATCAGTAACCTTTCATTTTATTTTATTTTTATTTTATCTTATCTTGCTTCATTAAATCATTCTACTAATTCGCTTCTCACCACAACTTTTCCGCACCATATCAAGTTAGCTTCAAAACTGTTTTCGCAGCATTTTCTGGTCTGATTTATTCTTATTTTTTAATTTTATTTTTTTGGTTTTATTAAAAATAAGAAGGGGATGAAAAAAAAAACTATGAAACATATGAGTGATTAAAGTGAAACAAGTAAGGATTTTCTAACATTATTTTCAGGTTTCAATCACCTTTTTGAACAACAATAAAGATAAGTCATGATTTGAGGATAAATCGTTTTGAGAAAAGGGGAAATGATGGAACCCAAGGAAGCAAATAAGATTTGCGATTAAACTATAATGGACCACTTTTGTGTTGTTCAAAATATCTAGTAAATCTTGAAGATTCAGAACATCTTGAGAATTTAATGTATATCTTGCAAATCTTAAAGATTTAGAAGATCTTATAAATTTAATGTCACCCAATCTCTTATGTAGTAGGTTATTTTGTTAGGATTATTTACTTTCCATATTGGTTTTACTTTCTTAGGTTTTAAGTCCTATAATTTAGATCTTTTTGTTTAGGAATTAATTATATTCCAAAACTATTTTATTTCTTTGCTTATAAAAGGCTTGTAACCCTAAACAAAAAAACACAACAAGATAAATAAAGATGCAGCCAATTATGTTTAATTGAGAGAGTGAATTTTCTCTTTTGTTCTTTATAAACATGTGATCTTATCAAGCTATACTTGTGGCGATCAAAACCATGACTTATCTCCCACTTTCTCATCTATATCTTGGGAGTGGCATCAATATCCTTCTTTTATAATTTTAGTTCTTGATTGAGTTCTAATCATTGGGTCAAAGTTCTTTATAATTTTGATTCTTGATTGACATATAATCAATGGGTCAAAATTCCTTTTTATGAACCTGTTTTAATCTTTGTTGTGGTTGTGTTTCAATATGGTTGTGAGTGTCGTATCTTTATATATGGGGTTTGCATCAAATATCACATTCTCCCTTCAAAAGAAAAGCTATCCTGAAAGGTATGAAATCCCGAATAAAGACTTGATCATAGTTTAAAATGATTCCATCATTGGGGTCATTAGCAGCTATGGTCCCTACAGGATTCCTATAATAGTAAACAATCGACTCTCTTAATAAGTCCCACGCTTCATCCTCAATTGATTTTGCTCCAATACTATCTAACCTGTTCGTGACTAAATCTCCGTTTATCCAACTCATTATTTTGAACATTAGACTAACCATTCATAGGAAATGATGTTTGTAGTCTTCTATCATCCGCACTCAAACCACCAACACTCTCACCTTTTTTGGCAATTACATCTCACAGAATTCCACCTTCTAACACTAAACCGATTCCTTGAACCATTATATAATTGTATGCGTCTAAACCCTTTATTCGAAGTATTGACACATGCGTCAAAACAAAGAGGGCGACCGGAGAAAAGCTGTGCAACAGTTTAGAAACAACCATTGGATTGTAGCTAACCTAAGCGGAATAACACAAAACCATTACTATCAACCAAAGAAAAAGTTGCAAGAGAGTGATAGGAAGACGGTTGAATTGAGGTTTAAGAACAGGAGTCAAATAAAGAGTAGATCATTTGGTTATTGGATATCAACGGCTATGTGTTCAACAGAAGATAGCTAGTTACTGGTTACTGGTTACTGGTTAGAGACAGGGAGACGGTGCCTCGAGTTGTATGTATATGTGTTTTTAAGTGATTGGCGGACAACAGCGAACCTCTCCGTCACGCAATTTATTTTAGGGTTGGATGTATAATAAAATAGGGAAAATGCATAAAATAGCCCCTTTGGAAAGGGCAACCCTAAAAATAACCCTTCATTTTTTATTCTTATAAAAATTGTATTGAATAGACAAAAATATCCTTAATGAAATATGAGCCATAGGTTGAAATATATTCACCCAGCGTTTTTTCAGCTTATGTCAACATGATATGGTCCTAAACTCTTCGCTCGCATCTCACCAATCGCCAACCTCTACTCGCCACCGTCTGATTGCCTAGTCTACTCGACTTTCAACTCCGACGAACTTTTTTTTTCATTATCTCTGACAAACCCTGACATCACCTTTTCTTCTCTCTCACAACCTCTTTTTCTTCTCTCCCTTACAATTTATTTTCTCGATCGTCGCCATATATCACCATTTGGTTTACTTGATTGCATCTCTCTCTCTTTCTCCATCACCGTCATGTATCACCGTCTAATCTACTCAACTACTCACCTCTCTCTCCATCGTCGTCATGTCAACTCTGATCTCTGCTCGACTGCATCTCTCTCACTCTGGTTTGCTTGACTATGTTTACTTGTTTTCTATTAACTCTCACTTCGATTTCAAAAGCGAAAGAGAAATGGATGGGGATTTCAGTGTAAAAGAAAACCCAAAAATGTTTCGGATAGAACAGAGGCAGTGGAGATGAGGAAGAAGGTAGAGGTGGCCTATCTGTGGCCACGACGGATTGAGTTGGGGTTTGATGGTGGTGATGATGTTTTTAATGAAGAAAATGGTGGTGATGTGGATTTTAATAATTTGAAGCTTGTCCAGATTGCCTGCTTGATTTTGGAAAGGACCGGTTTGACATATTAAGATTTGTGAAATTCGAAAGATTTGATTTTTAGTTTAACTATTATGAATTTCTTGTTTATTGAATGCTTGGAGGTAGATGTGATTTGAATGCTAAAGTTTGGAGTTTTACGACTGTTAGTAGATGGATGTCATTTGATTACTGCTTGCAACAGAGACCTTTGTTGGAGTTAGTATATGGATGTCATTTGAATGATGAAATTTACAGAATGGACACGAAGAATGTTTACTTTGTTTTCAAATTTGTGTTTCTTGGGAGTTGAGATTCCTAACCTTTAGGTTGGGACTCCCAACTTTTGAGTTAGGAATTACAACTTTTCGGTTGAGATTCCTAACTCGGAGGTTGGGATTCCTAATCTTCCAGTTGGGATTCTTAACTCGAACGTCGGAGTTTTTCGACCTTCGACGGGATCTGGAGTAGGATTCCCAACCTAAAAGTTGGGAATCCTTATCTAGGTTGGGATTCTCAACCTTTAAGTTGGGATTCCCAACTTTAATTGAGAATCACAACCTCCCGTCGAAGGTCGAGAAATTGAGAATCCCAACCTTCAGGTTGGAATTCACCACCCGAGGGTTTGAAATCCTAACCCGAAAGGTTGGGAGAGGTTGGGAATCTCAACCTCAAGGTTAGGATTCCCAATCTTGGGGTTGGAATTTCCAACCTTTAGGTTGGGATTCCTAACTTACCAACCTCCGGTAAGATCTAAAGTGGGATTTCTAACCCAGGAGTTGGGATTTTCAACCTAAAATCAAGATCTAGGTTGTGATTCCCAACCTCTTGGTTGAGATTCCTAACCTCCAGGTTGAAAATCACACTCTAAATCCGACCGGAGGTTGGTATTTCCTGACCTCCGGGTTAAAAATCTCAACCGAAAGGTTGAGATTCCCAACCCAAAAGTTTGGAATCCCAACTTGGAGATTGGGAATTGAGTACTTTTTTCTATACTTTTAAGTAATATACCAAATATTGATAATCTTTCCCTGTGAAAACAGATTTTATTTTATAACACACCGTGCCTGTTACATATGACAAGTATGAGGACAAGATTGACCCTATCGCTGAGAAGGCAACCATCGAGATCAAAAAGCAATATACAGTTTTTTATGTCAAGGTTCTAAGATTCCAAAAGGCTCATTGAAAGCCAAGTAGGTTTAGAGATGCCAAGCAAATCTGTTTTGGCTTAGCATTTGGGTAGTCATGGTGTACTTGAGTTGTGTTGGTCGGCGATTGTGTTCTCTAACCATATTTTCTATTTGTGATTTGGCTTCCCCACTAGCTGTTTCAAGTGTTTGGTTTGCAATTTGAATTGATACAAGTATTGTGTGGGGTTAGTTCTTATTGTGATTTCAGTTACATGCTCTGTGATAATTTGGGAATAGAACTTTTAACTATAGGTGATTTTGTGGGGCAACTTGGTTATATTTAGGATATTGAACGATTTATTGCATATGCATTACCATTGTCCTCTTGTATCGATTTGTTGTTATAGTTAATTTTATTTTGGAATCTTGTTTGATTTAAATAGGCAAATATGAAACGCTTGATGTTTAATTTTCAACGAAGATAATTTCAATATTATTGAACAATTAATAATTTTCCTAAATCTTAGAGTAATTGGCATAGAAATAATTTTCCTGAATCAGAGAGAAATACCAACTAAATATAAACAATCAATTGAAGTTTGTTTATCATCATTCATTTCCACTTGCTTTGCATTTGGAAAATCAAAATATATTGGATGACAGTTCCACCTATAAACTAATGTGCTTGGGAAGAAACACATCTCATTCCAGTACCAAAGAATTGACTAAACAAGATTCCATAGCTACAACATCAACAAAGAATCTATACTTTTGACTAATTACATGACTCAACAAGATTGCATAGCTACAACACCTTTGCATAGCATCCGAACCATAAGATCCAAAACCTGGAACCTAGCATACATGGCCACAAGAGGATCAACCAATTAAAAGAGAATTTACAAGCAAAGCTCGCTTAGATACAACTACAATAACACTAAGAATTAGGATTTACAAGCAATTTGAGTTAATACATGACAGACATGGCAATATCTCCAAGGTATGATGTAAACTAAAACCCGTTCAAAATCCATCAAGGCAAAAGAGATGGTGGTGATGACGTAATTACTGGGGTGGCAACAACAAATATTGGCCATAAGAAAACATCAATGGCAAGAAGGATTTCAAGTCTAAACTTCTAACACTTAAGTGAAAGCGTTACAAGGCTGGTGGTAATTCCAATAAAGATAGCTAATGACATTCAGCGACTACATTAAGAGTCTGAATCTAGAATGACTAAAAAAAGAAAAAAAATCTTAATATGCTTGACAACATGACTTGGGAAGTGTTAAGTAACAAAGGAAACAAAGGAATTCATTTCCATGTTCATGTACACGAGTAGTCATCTCATTCAAATTGAGTATTATCAGCAATAAGCAATTTGGAGAAGAATGAGAGGTGATATACATGTGAATGGGGAAATCATTAAATAAATGAAGTTACCGCACAAGAATCAAACAAGACCAAAATAACAACAATTTCCTAATATGTTTAAACCGGCTAACCTATCAACAAGAAAATTCGAGTCCATTGACATTCTGTTAAGCCTTGTCATGTTCAGTTGAAGAGCACGTCATAATTTTGCATTATCTTCCTCAAGCTTGTTTACTCGACCTTTTCCTTTAGCCAGTGTCTTTTTCACTTGTGAAATCTTGGCCAAAATTTCTTCCTTTTCCCTCCTTGATACCTCCACTTGTTGATTTGCATCCTGGTGGAAGTATAAACCTTCAAAATTATTGCACAAAATGATTGGGTAATTTCTAAATAAAATGCTACTTATCTAGGTAAGTCGATATTTGTAGATGAATTTAACAGAAGCAAACAATGCCCTATCAAATCATAACTAATAATAACATAAAGTTCACAACAAAAACAAAATATTTGTGCCCTTTGATATTCATTATTCTCTCCGAGCCTTTCAATAATTTTACTATCCTCCACTTTTTTTTATTCTTCATTTGCCTGAAAATATTTCAAACATCAACATTTGAGAGTAGTAACACAATCCTAATCAGTAATCACACTTAATTCTCCTAACAACTTAACTAACATGACTTTTAACATGTCATTTGGAAAAACAATAGCCACTGACATAAATATAAATATATAGCAGTAATCCGACACCTTCACGAAAATTATTGTCACCGACCTTCAACCATAGTTCCATGTGAAGCTACCATGTCAAACATAGGTCACTATGCAAGTCATTGTTACATGATCATAAATTGAAAATTTCCTTGCCTTCTGAAAAGTTGATGGTAGAATTAACCATTATGCCATGAAAAACCCAATAATTCAATGAAGATTGCATTTGTTTAACGGCTTCATACAAAGGACAATCATTCAACTACAAAATCACTGCAATGTCTGTAGTTGACCCTGACTCTAAATACTATAAACTTACGCAAATGAAGAGAGATAATCAAAGATGAACATTCTGCTAGTACTTACAACAGCTTCCAGAGACTTAACCACAAAAGTTCAACTTCTTCATCACTTTGGCATAAGTTGTAGGGACCAATGCTGCCTGTCTGAGTCTCATTTTAGCCTTTTTTAACTGCATTAATTTGCAAAATTTCAAAATTTTCATATCATTTTAACATAATTGTGTTTTCCTATGCAAATCTTCAATAAGAACATTAGCATAGTCGGTTTCTGTTATGGGTGATTTTGCGATTAAGCCAATTGGGCCGAGGAAGGCCCCCAGTATGGGCCCAGTGACCCAAAGACCCAGAAAAACCTGGTAATCAACCTGTCTCTCTGATCGCGTGCCTGATTGTCGACTTGCTCGCCTTTCTAATTGTTACTATGTTCGTATTCCCTGTCTTCTTGTTGGTCATTAACTTGTTCGTTATTAAGCTCGATACCCTGCTCGGTATCTTGCTTGTCCCTATGCTCGCTCATCAGATCGAATAGAGACCCATTTGCTCTGATCGATCAGCTACTCGTCAATTCTTACTCGTGCTCGCTTATCTGCTCATGTCTAAGATCTTTTGTCCGTTGAGTTATCTGAGCACCTGAGGGCTCGCCAATGACCTGCCCCGTGACCTTTAGGGGGCCCAGTTATCTTGAGCTTTATTTGCTCGCTAGTCGAGAGAGCATTATGTTCGCTGGAAAGGTTCACTTCTGCCCCGTTCATCAAATCACAAGTCAACAGAAATCAGAGCTGTCAGGTGGATTACAACTCCAGACGTGCCGTCCACAACAATCCCATCAGAGATTATAGCTTGGATTACGGGAATCTCACCTAACCCGCATAGGTTAGCCGTCTAAACCCATACTTTGGGCAGAATAACCTGACACTGTAAATTGCATTAAATGTAATTCAGGCGCATTAAATGCGGTCCATCATTGTAATATTTATTTACTGTACATTATTTTATTGTATTCTACTGTAGCTCTTCCCCTTCTCTATAAATAGGAGAGGACCCCATTATAAAAAGGGACGAATTTTTTTAATGTCGTTACTTTACCAAAATAGTGAGAGAGTGAACAATGGACGTACGCATCTAATTGAGCCAAACCACTTAAAAAACTTCTTGTGTCTTCTCCTTCCTCCTTGACCTCATCTTTATTGCTTTTTACTTTACTTATTCAACAACATTGAATCCAACACTGTAGCTTGGGTCTAAAACACTAACCTGGTCGGCTAAATCCAGACATCGACATTTTTGGCGCTAGAAGGAGGGGCCCATCTGCAGTTTCATCACCTTTATTCATAGCTAACAGAGCTCGTTCATTAATCACCATGGTCAGAGGAAGCACCGTAAGGAATTTTGATGTTACTGATGACCACCCAAAGACCTCGGATCAATGACGGAGTACTATACCTACAGGGGGACTACCCAATGTTGGTGTAGGGACGGCCAATATGCCTATGACTAGCGATGCTCAGAGCATGCCTCCCCTTCCTACTCGTCAACCTGTGCCTAATGTTGTTGGAGCAGATGTTATACAGGTGTTGCAGCAGCGACAAGAGATGTTGGAAACTACCATGGCTCAGCTGGCCAACGAAGTCAGGACATTAATTCGCACTCAAGTCCAGGCTGCTCGGGGACCACCCCAAGCCAATGTGAGAAGGGATGTTGAAGACCCTGAAGAGAATGAAAGAGTTGTCAGGAAGTCAATGCGAGAGGGGTCAGTTCATTCTTCTAATGTGCGATCCAAAGCTCAGTTCCAGGAAGCTCGCAATGAACACCAGCCGGTGCGGACTGGCCATGATCCTGATCAGATCTCAACCCTTGGAGGTGAAGCAGGACAAAGGCCCAATGATAGAAAGTTCGAAGATAGGAGGGCACCGGGGGTTCGAGGCCATCATTCCCCCAGCATACAAGATAGGCGGGACAGGCAGTCCACTGTCAGAAAAACTGAGGTGTAGGGCCCACTCGTTGAGGAGCTCTTTCAAAGGGTCAGGCAACTTGAAGCATGACCAGGGGCCCAGCAGTAGAGAAGTCAGAGCGATGAGAGGACCCCGTTTATCTCGAAAATTAAACTGGAGCCGCTCTCTCCAAGATTCAAAGTTCCTAACATCCCACAATATAAAGGGAACTCTGACCCTTATGACCATCTGGACGCTTTCAATATTCAGATGGATCTTAAAACCACCAGCTCACTTGTAAAATGTCGCGTGTTCTCGACAACACTTGGGGACATCCCGCGAACATGGTTTACGAACCTCCCACTCCGTAACATTAACAATTGGGAGGAATGTCAGTAGAGATTCTTGAACCAATATAAGGCACTGAAGAGGCAGCTCGTGCTACCTTGTCACCTTGCCACCATCTTCCAGTGCTCCAACGAATCATTGAAAGAGTACATCAGAAGGTTCAAGCGCGAGGTGATTAATGTGGAAAACCCGATAGATGAGGAGGTTTTTGACAGCTGTCTCGACGGGTTTGAGGAAAGACGGGAAGCTATATGAGAGCATCTACAAATCCCCAGTAAAAAACTTAGGGGAGTTCTACGAGCGAGCAGAGAAAGAAATCAGGTGGGAAAAAATGTTCGGTCCCAAGAAGGCTAGTGCCCAAAAGGATGAAGAGGGTACCTCCAATCAGGGAAAAAAAAGGAGCAGTGGAGGAAACAGCCTTGGGGGCCAGAGAAACAATAACCAGATTGCAAAGAAGGCTAGCAATGGGCCTAGGCTGAGGAATAACCAGAGGCGAGAGCGACCTTAGCATCCAGGCCGTTACAACACATACAACGCCTTGTCTGACACCCAAGACAGGATCTTTGCAACTGAAAGAAATAGGGAGAACTTCGGGAGACCAGCCTCTATTCAGACTCCTGAAGGACTACAAGACAGGAGTAAGTTTTGTGCCTATCACAACGAGGTAAGGTACAATACCTCAGACTGTTGGCATTTTCAATCGAAAAAAAATATAATTCTCGAGTCCAGAAATATTTAGAATATTTATTTTAGAATAATAAAAATAAATTTGAGAGCGTGAAGACGGATTTGAAATGTAAAAATAATTCCGAGTGTGCAGAATCGAAATCAAGATATAAGTGGATTTCCGGACGGACGGAAACGAGTTGAATTTCGGAAACGGAATGGAAAGCATGGTAAGTAAGTGGAGAGCGAAATTCGCGCATGAAGGACAAGTGTCATCGTGTAAGAATGGAAACAAGACAAGTGGCTTAACATTTAATGCATGCATTACAAGTGTCTAAGTGGAGAGCAATTTTATAATATATATTTGTATATTGAATGAACTCAAATTGTTACTTATTCGGTCATCCATTTCAAGTAAAATCTGAGGACCAAGTGTAAGAGAGTGAGAGATAGAGATTGAGAGAGTGAGAGACCGAGAGTGAGTTCCCCTTTTTGCTTTCAAAACCGAGAGCCTCCATCTTCTTCCTCTATCCCCCTCCAAATCGAGATCTACATGTGTCCCATTCAATCCCCATTTTATAACTGAAATATAACTGTTATGCGACCGAAGTGCCTTATTGCGCGTATGGCATGTCTGTGGGGGAAAGTCCACTAACTATAGGGGGGATCGAGTCTGTCATGTCGCCCTCTACGCGTATATAAGGTTCTATTATGACTAATGCCCTATGTGCAGCGAGGTAACATTCCGCGGCATAGTGGTTATGACTGAGATTGACCATTCCCACCACCGGTGTCCTAGGACCGGGCGGTGATCATAATTTCCTTAGGTCCCATTGAATACATGTTTTATAACTGAAGATACGATTATACATTTATGATTGTGTTATGAATGAATTTCAAATGAGTTATGTTATGTAATGAAATTTTTTATAAATATAATTCTGTTTTCAAGTAAATATGTATATAAATGATTATGTAATATATGATTGAGATTGACCGTCCCCACCACCAGTGTCCTTGGACCGGGCGGTGATCATGATTTTCCTGGGTCCCATTGGATACATGTTTTATAACTGAGGATACGATTATAAATTTATGATTGTGTTATGAATGAATTTCAAATGAGTTATGTTATGTAATGAAATTTTTGATGCATATAATTCTGTTTTCAAGTAAATATATATATAAATGATTATGCAATATATGACTGAGATTGACTGTCCCCACCACCGATGTCCTAGGACCAGGTGGTGATCATGATTTCCCTGGGTCCCATTGGATACATGTTTTATAACTGAGGATACGATTATAAATTTATGATTGTGTTATGAATGAATTTCAAATGAGTTATGTTATGTAATGAAATTTTTTATGCATATAATTCTGTTTTCAAGTAAATATGTATGTAAATGATTATGTAATATAATATGAGATTCAGGTTTGAACAACTCATTTCGGAACTTAGAAATTTTTTTAAAAGAATTCTAGAAAGGATACTTATTTAGAAATGCATAACACTCACTGAGCCTTTTTAGCTCATTATTTTTCTTGTTTATTTATGAAACTCCTCAGGCGCAGGTGCGAGTCCTCCAAACGGTAGATCTCCAACTTAAGAATAGGCAAGCTTATCAGGCGACCGTAACTATGAAATTAAAGTAAATGTTTTGATTTATAACGGATTTAAGGTGATGTAAATGTTTAAGTTTTATAATAATGATTACGCTATCACGCATGTGAATGTTTTAAAGATTGAAATGGTTTCGTTTTGAATACTTGATTTGTGTTTGAACATGGTTTTGGAATTGGACCTGAGACACCATTTGGAAGTGGAAAAGAATGTATACATTTAGAGATGTTTATAAATCATTTTACAGGTGTTTTTAAAAAAGTTGGAAACAATCGGAAAAACAGTCGTTGTGCTGCCGAAATTTTTCTACCCTAAATTTTAAATCATTAAGAAATGACATTGTTTTACAGCTTTGCTTCACAGAGTCCTTTTGAGTCACCTGCATATCGACTGTAAGGATTCTGCGGAGTGTCGGGAGAGCTCTACTCGAATCTCTACAGGGGTAATCCGGGTTGGGTCATTTCATAAGGAGTGTTACGACCAGATGGGGATCGGTGATGAGCAATTGAAACCATCCCCCGAGCCTTTGTATGGGTTCACTGGAGATTTAGTCACTCCTACCGGGTAGATAAGACTATTCCTTACCCTCGAAAATGCAGCTCATCAGTCAATAGTGCTTGCAGATTTCCTTATCATTAATTCCCCCTCTGCGTATAATATAGTATTGAGAAGACATGCAATGAACGACCTCGACATGGTCACCTCTACTAGAGCTCCTACCGTGAAGTTCCCAACTCCTAATGGGATCAGGTGTGTACGGGGTGAGCAGTCATTGACTCGTAGTTGCTATGTAGATGCCATAAGAAGGGGAGTCCGAGGGAAGAAGGTAGATGTGGTTCCGGAGCGTGAGCTACAGGCTATCACCACGTCAGGAGTCAACCATGATCTGGACCACAGAGAATTTGATGCATACCAGATGACGGGTCCAGTAGAAGAGCTCGAAGACATCCAGGTCAGCGAGACAGATGCTGCAAGTTGTCTCAAATTGGGCAGGAGCCTGGTTCTAAAGATAAAGGCCCAGTTGACCAATTGCCTCAAAGAAAATCTAGATGTATT
Source organism: Dimocarpus longan (assembly GCA_022984855.1). Classification (NCBI taxonomy): domain Eukaryota; kingdom Viridiplantae; phylum Streptophyta; class Magnoliopsida; order Sapindales; family Sapindaceae; genus Dimocarpus; species Dimocarpus longan. The sequence goes on along the minus strand of CM041017.1, from coordinate 12,397,571 downwards.
CGCCTGGAGTCATGGAAATATGGTGGGGATCGATCTAAGAGTAATGGCTCATAAGCTGAATGTCAATCCTCGCCATAAGCCTGTTTGCCAGAAAATGAGGCAGATGACTTAAGAGCGTTGTGAAGCCTTGAAGGAGGAGGTGGACAGGCTCCTTGCAACCAATTTCATCCGAGAAGTCCAATACCCTGCCTGGGTAGCCAACCCCATGCTAGTAAAAAAGAAGAACGGGAAATGGAGAACTTGCATTGACTTCACGGATTTAAACAAAGCCTGCCCGAAAGACAGCTTCTCATTGCCTAGGATCGATCAGTTAGTAGATGCAACTGCTAGGCACGAGCTCCTTAGCTTCATGGATGCTTACTCAGGCTACAATCAGATCCTAATGGATCCCGAGGATGAGGAGCACACCTTGTTCACTATAGATCAGGGCTTATACTACTACAAGGTAATGCCCTTTGGACTCAAAAACGCAGGGGCAACTTACCAAAGGCTAGTGAACATGATGTTCGAAGATCAGATTGGGAAGACTATGGAGGTGTACGTGGACGACATGTTGGTGAAATCCAAGCAGGTCGTTAATCATGTTTGTGACCTAGAGAGGATGTTTCAGATCTTAAGAAAATATCAGATGAAGCTCAGCCCTCTCAACTGTGTTTCGGAGTCTCCTCAGGCAAATTTCTGGGCTTCATGGTGAATAAATCGAGGCTAACCTAGAGAAGATCCAAGCCTTACTAGACATGAGGTCGCCAACAAGCATGAAGGAGATACAGAGTTTAAACGGTTAGGTGGCAACCCTGAGCAGATTTGTATCGAAAGCCTCCGACAGATGTGTACCATTCTTTGAAGTACTGAAAAAGGCAAAAAACTTTGAATGGACGGAGGAGTGCGAGGCCACGTTCTAGCAGTTGAAGGAATATATGGGACGAGCTCCCCTCTTATCAAAACCTAAAGAATGAAAGGCTCTGACCGTCTACCTTGGGGTACCTTAACACACCCTAAGTGCAGCACCGGTACGAGAAGAAGGAAATGGAGCTCAGGTACCTGTATACTATACCAGTAAAAAGCTGGTGGAAGTTGAGACGAGATATACCCAATGGAAAAGCTCGCCTACTACTTAGTGGTGACATCCAGGAAGCTGCGCCCCTACTTCCAAGCACACAAAATTGAAGTCTTGACCAAATATCCTGTAACGTACTATTTCGGTGTCCAAGTAATTTATTAAGTGTTGATTATTAATTAAGGGATGATGTAAATAATTATCCGTCCAGATCCGGAAGAGTAATTTAATTTTTATAAAATTCTCCAAACGGGTCCGGAGATAATTATTTAATCCAATCTCATAAAATAAATTAGAGCGTCCGGATTCAAATATTTATTCGGAATCTAATGAAGTTTCCATGTAAATCCCAAAACCTCGTTCGACGAAGAGCGAAATATTTTTTTCGATGGATCGCATCCGATCAGAAAAATATAATTACCCAGTCCAGAATATTTGGAATAATTATTTTAGAATAAGAAAAATAAATTCGAGTTCATAAGACGGATTCGAACTTTATTAAATAATTTCGAAGGCGAAAGCGATTAAAAGTGAATTCCCGGACGGAAACGGAATCCGAGTTTGGAATTTAAAAAGCGAGAATGCATGTGAATTAAAAAAAAAAAAAATTGGTGCATGAATGTGACACGTGTCACACATGCAAAGGTGATAGCCAGACAAGTGGCTAAGATATGTGATGCAAGGATTAAAATATTGAAATAAGACAAGAAATGGAAGTGAAGAAAACAAATTAAAACCATTCGGCCATCACTCCAGCAAGAGACAAAACCGAAATCAAAAACAAAAAAAAAAGTATGTAGATTGAGAAAGAGAGAAATAGAAAGAGAGAAGCAAGCAAATGCATTCGGTCCTCCATTCTTCAAATCGTGAGTGCTTCTTCTTCAATCATCAATCAAATCCGAGAGTGAGAGATCAAGAAAACAAGCTGAATCTGAGCTTGTGAGCTCGTGAAAGTTGGAAAATAGAGACCGAGAGAGAGATTGTGAAAGATTGAGATCGAGAGAAGAAGAGAAGTTGTGAACTGCTGTTGTCAGTCCAAGATGATGCTAGCGTGAAGGAGAATGCAGATCTGAAGCAAAGGAGTACATGCAAGGACAGATCTGAGAACTTCAGATCCTGCATGCAAGCTGGAAGAAGTCAGACAGTGAGCCGAGCAGCTGCTGCCGTCGCTGCCTTGTCCACTGCCGTAAAGCTAGTGCTGCTGGCGTGAGGAAGACCGTGAGCAGCTTCTGCCTTGCTGTCATGAACTGAAGAGCTGAAGCCATGCGCTGCTGCTGTCTTGAGAAACTGCTGGCGTGAGGGGCATGGCGAGAGGAGCTGCTGTCGTCGCTGTTGAGGTGTTGTCGTGAACCAGTTATTGTCGCCGCTGCCGTGTGCTGTCGTCGTGAACTTGCTATCGTGAGCTACTGCCTAGCAGCTGCTGTCAAGCTGAAAACAACATTCAGACCTGAAGAGAAGATAGCTTGCAGGTGAAAGAAGAAATTGCTGCCGAGAGCGAACGTGAGAGTGTTGTCGCCGTCGTAATTGCCCGAGAGCTGTTTCGAAATGAAAAACAGCTCAAGCAAAGGTATGTTGCTGCCCCATTGGTCTTGTTATCATGTTTCGATTAATTTGTAAGAGTTAATCTTGTTCGTTTAGATTTAAGGAAGTTTGCGGATAGGAGAAATCGATAGGCAGCCCCCATTCGCGGGAGTCCCTTAAAGTTTCAAAGCTTTCGAATGGATTTCGGAGAGGTAAGTCCGAATTTATGGATTTCGTTTGCAATGGAAATATTTATGATTTAGTTGGGATTAAATTAATGATGACATGATTGGGATATAGGATTTAGAACCTCATTAGTGCGGAGGTTCGTTCGATATTGATTCGATATGTTTGCGAATGGATTTTGATATTGAAAGTGCGTTGCGAAATCCGTATAGGGGCTGTTATGTTTGGATAGTATGGGCTATTATGTTTTGCTTTTCGTTTCGAGATTGTCGACATGGAAAATGATTCACATCGATATGCTTAAGAGTATTGAAAAGTTATTTGAATATCGCTAGATTGTTTTCAAGTGTTTCGATCGAGTTTTTCCATGATTTCGAAAGGTGTTAGTTTGCAATTTAGTGTCGAATGAATTGTGATTAAAATGCCATGATGTTAAGTGATATTTGAGTATGATTCAAATGAATATCTATGACGAAAATGATTGAGAGATTTCATGATGGTTTGTTAAAGTTAATTCGCGTAAATTAACGACGATGTGACTAAATTTTGTGGACAGTTTTGGACATGCAGTTTTTATAGAAATTATGTGCAGTTTTCAGCATGTGTAAGAACCGTTCTTGAATTGCTTAAAGGTTATTTTCATGCTATATAAATGAGCTGTTAAAGTGTGATTATATGAGTTATAAATATGCTAGTTATGGGATGTCAAAATAAGGAATAACATGCTATTTTTAGAGCGTTATTCGTGCAGTTTTGAGTTATTTAAATGTTGTTTTCGTATTGATTTTTGGGCTGTCATAAGCTATATGAATGTGTTGTTTTGAGATTATTTTCAATACGGTAAAGACAGTCATAAAAAGGATATTATGAGCTGTTTCGAAGTGATATCCATTAGAAGTGTTTAGGATGCATTATAGGAGAACATATAGTTATAGTGCACTAAGTAACGCTAGAAATATATTAAATAAACTTTCGTTACGTTTATTTTTATTGAAAAGTCAAGGAGAACCCGGCGAACCGGATTCTCAACCAAAGAATAAGGGTAAAGCGTAAGGGAGTATACGATTCAAAGATCGAATCCGTTTGAGGTCGGTATAAACATTATCTTTAAATTTTACTTGAAAGTGTTTTAATTGTGAAATGAATTTCTTAAATGAGATTGTTATATGAATTTCTTAAATGAGATTGTTATATCATTTCAATATGATCCATTTACAAACGTATTTGACTATACTTGAAATGAAACGCGAAATTGATTTGTTATGAAAATCTTGATACTAAAATCAAAGCGTAAAATGTGATATAAACGTTATGTTATAAATAGCCCTTGTAAACTTAAATATCGATAAATGGAAATTGGTAATTGACATGTCAATAGGGAAATTAGCAGCTGCACCGTTTATTTGCATACACTAAATTGATTCATTATGGACTATGAGAGGCACTTCGTGTCCGGTCCTGAACGATTATGTGTTATGATATACGACCCGGTGGATAATCACCGAGCGGCCGATGCCGGGGTTGACCGTTATTCCGACGGATAATCACTACGTGTTCGATGCCGGAAACCCATATACCAATACATGAGTATCGAATATATGTTTACTAAGGGCACTGAAAAATGTTATAAGCAATGAAATGAAAATGTTATGTGAAATGAAATGTTCAATGCTTTGAAAAATGTTGAACTCGAAAAATTGTGAACTATATGTTTAAGTATTTTTATGCAACGTATATATATATATATATATATTTATGAATGTTAAAGTTAGAATGTTTTTAGTTACGAATGAAATTACATTTGAAATTGAGAAATTAGATTATGTGTATACCTATTAAGCAATTATGCTTAGCGCATTGATTTACCACGCGCAGGTTGAATCTTTTGACTCCATCTTCAGACAGAGGAAATAACTTGTACGCGAAGGCTTAGATAGTCACCATCCACTCTACGCCTTTGGTAGATATATAGATATATTGCATATGATCATGCATTTTTGGGATACATCTATATTTGTGTAAATTATTGTATTCCACTTAATTATAACAAAGTTCTGTATAAAAGCATATCTATATTTCTTAAAAGCTTACTTTTGGTTATGCATGCATATAAATGTTTATGATATATTTGAGTAATGAAATGTTTTGGAAACGGACGGGAGGTCCGAATGGGAGTTTAGAAATTAATGTTTTAGAAATGTTAGAGTTTCAATTACAGGAAACGGATTTTGGGATTTCAGAAAAATAGAGGAAACTCTGCCGGATTTATGTTTAAAAAAAAAAAATCTATTGGTAAAGAGTTTTAGAATGATAGTAGTTTTTCAAAAGTAACAGAAATGGTTTTATCAGGAAAGTAACGTTCTCCGTTCCGGATTTCCAACCGTAACGAAAATCGGGCGAAGGTCGTTACATATCCACTAAAGCAGATCCTCCAGAAATCGGATACCTCAGGTCGACTTCTCAAGTGGGCAATTGAGCTCGTCCAGTTCGATATTTAGTTCAAGCCAAGGTCGGCAATCAAGGGGCAGGCGTCAGCAGATTTTATTATCAAGTTTACTAGGCCTATAGAGGAGGAGGCTGAGTCCTCTGAAGGTCCATTCTGGAAGTTGTTTGTTGATGGTTCTTCTTGTGAGCGAAGTGCAGGTGCTGGAATTTTGTTAATTGGTCTGGATGGAAATAAGTTCCTGTATGCGCTCAAGTTCAGGTTCAGAGCAACGAACAAAAAAGCGGAGTATGAAGCGCTATTGGTAGGACTTCGTTTAGCCAAAAAGATGCAAGTTGAGCGACTTAGAATATTCAGTGACTCTCAATTAGTGGTCTGTCAAATAAAGGGCGAGTATCAAGCAAAAAGGTCAAAGATGACAGTCTATCTGCAAAAGGTCCAAGAGCTATTGGAGACTTTCGAGAAATACGAATTGAATCAGATCCCGTAAGCCCAGAATTTCCATACAGACACGCTGGCTCGCTTAGCTACAACTCAAGACACGGATTTTGCTGGAAGTGTACCCGTGGAGTTCTTGCCAATGCCAAGTATCGAGTCCGGTGGTGAGGTGATGACCCTAATAGTGGCGGCAGATTCATGGATGAGCCCGCTGGTTAACTATTTGTAAGAGGGCAAGCTGCCAGAAGATAAGATAGAAGCTCGTCGTCTATGAATAAGGGCAGCAAGGTACTACATAAACGGTGATGTACTTTACAAGAAGGGCTTCTCGACTCCATTAGTCTCCTAAAGGACATCCATGAGGGACATTGCAGTAACCATGCTGGGGGGTTGTCTTTAGCTCAGAAAGCACTCAGACAGGGGTTTTATTGGCCAACTATGAAGCAGGATGTCATCGACCTAGTAAAGAAATGCGATAAGTGCCAGAGATTCTCTAAGGTTCTAAGGTCGCCCGAGCACCACCAGCCTACCTCCAGCAGATGATCAGCCCATAGTCCTTCACCATTTGGGACATGGACCTGATCAGGCCTCTTCCAGTAGGACGAGCAAGATGCAAATATGTCGTGGTAGTAGTCAATTACTTCACAAAGTGGGCGGAGGCGAAGGAACTGGTTGAGATCTCCACGACGAAATTGAAAAGTTCGTGTGGGACAACATTATTTGCAGATTTGGTGTCCCTCAACAACTTGTGACAGATAATGAAATCCAATTCACAAACGAACAGTTCCTAGAATTCTGTAGTAGCCTCGGCATAACAAAAAGCTTCTCAACGGTAGATCATCCACAAGCTAATGGTCAAGTGGAGGCGGTCAACAAGATTATTAAGCAGACCCTGAAGACCAAGCTCGAAACCAAAAAGGGAGCATGGGTAGACGAACTGCAGAAGGTGTTGTGGGCCTACAGAACAACTGCCCGCAGCACCACTGGAGAAACCCCTTTCTCAATGGTCTACGGGTTTAAGGCTATGATCCCTATCGAGTTTGAAGTATTCAACCAACGGAGAACATGCTTTAATCGTGAGAAGAACAACCAACTTCTGGCCGCTAGTTCTAACCTCCTCGAAGAAGCTAGAGAAGCAGCTTGCCTCCGAGTAGCCGTTTATCAACAGATAATGGCGAGACATTACAATAAGAAAGTCCGAGTATACAAGTTCAAACCGAGCGACCTTGTGCTGCGAGAGATTCTACCTGGAGTCCGTAAAACCAGTGACGGCACGCTAGGATTTAACTGGGAAGGACCTGATACGGACCTGCCCAACTTCTCCTCATAAGCTAGCTTGCAAGGGATGAATTGCAAACCCATATATATAACACCCAAGACCACCCTCGCTAACCGATGTGAGACTTTTTTTTTTCTTTTTTTTTTTAACCAAAGAGAATAAAATAAAGAAGATAGGCAAACCTGAGACTAAACCTGGCTCTGATACCAACTGATATGAACCACGCCAAGAACTGACGAAACCCGTGAATCAAGTAGGGTTCCAAAATCACCTAGAATCATATTTGTATGGAAACCTCGACCCGTTGCTTATATGGAAGCAAGAACCTTGGTATGATGAAGACGCCACAATCAATGATGGAAGAATTGATTGATAAGTCTAGGAAGAATGCCACAAGAAAATCCTGATAAGTTCGAAAAGTTCTACGAAGAACCAAAGAGAATACTCTCACAAATATTATTAATCATGAATTGAATTCCCTTCATGGTTACATTAGTTTATATAGCTGAAAACACTAAGCAGCAAAAAGGAAAAAAATTCATCAGGCAATTAAGCCCATTTAAGCCTATAAAAGAAAGGGAAAGCCCCTTACAAATAGGAAAAATAAATAGTAAGGAAAGAAGAATAAAAATTGACAACCAATTGTCTTGAAAATAATAGGCAAAAAATCAATCCCAAATTGGAAGTCTTCATGACCAAGAAATCAACTTCATGGGTAAGAAATTAGCTAGAATCAGACCCATCAATTGCTTTAATTAAATTAATTAAGCATTCATCTTCTTTTGGGCCCATCTTGGAATTCGTCACTTTAACATCAGCCCAAATCTCTTGAACTAATCCATTAAGTGCTTCTTTGAACCTCTTAGCTCTTGCTCTTATTATTGGCCCAACTGGAATATGCAATGGATCCTTTGGTGATGCTTCTTTATTCTTATCAGGACCCTTCATCATCCACGAAGACTTAGAGAATTGAGCATACCACCTAGCGAACATGGGCGAATCTATACTCCTAAGGGCCTGAAATGCCATCCACTTAAGGCCCTATTATACATAACTGTTGTATCATTATTTCTCTACTATTTCTGTAAAGCTAATTATGTGATGATGCAATGAAGGCTCCATAATTCTCATATATTATCACTAATGCAAAATGCTTATTTGTTTTCATGTGTGTGAGGTATGCGGCAGTGAGAGGCAGAAAGTAAACTTAAAGCTCGAACACTTGTTCACCTTGCAGGAATAAAGGGCTAAATATCGGTGGATATCGACCCCACACCTGCCCTACGGGGAAAAGGGGTTGAATATCGGTGGATACCGACCCCACACATATACTACAAGGTTAAAGGGGTCAAAAACGGCCAAAGCTCGTGCACCTAATCGCCGCTCGATGATTGGCCTCCCCTTTTACAAGTTGTTCCAAACACCTCACAATTCGAATAATTACGCATAGAAGCAGAGTACAAAAAGACCTAGCCGCGGAACCCTCCACTTCTAAAGATGCTGTAGATACTCGGGTTACGACCCTGTGAGCGCAGCTCAGGTTCTACTACCTTCTCCACTCTCACTATAGATGCTCGGGTTCCGACCCTACGCACGTAGCTCGAGAAGACATTAAGCTGTATAGCTCAGGTATCGACTCTGTGAGCGCAGTTCGTTGTAAATGCTTAGGTATCGACCCTTTAAACGCAGTCCGCTGTAGATGCTCAGGTTTTGCCTTTCGAGCGCAGCCGACTGTAGATGCTCGGGTCCCTACCTTGCGAGCGCAATGCCTTATAAAAGCTCGAGTCCCTACCATTTGAGCATAGCCCTTACCGAGATAGCTATATGGGCGAAGCTGCTTATTAATTGGTCGACGCCTACTATTGCGTGAACAGACCTGCCTTTTATCAAAAGGGCTATCTGCTAAAGTATTCGAAGGCACGCTCGCGGCCTAGGAATATGATTTTCGCGCTCCGAGGAGCACTTGTGCGATCAATCGATACTTACGAGCATGTGCAGTCAACCCAATCAGTCAGATCTACTATCTAATCGTTTTACTAAATGTTTCATTATTCACATTTGCTCGTAATTCATCTGAAATATGCAAGTATAATATTATTTTATGATGCATATGAGGCTTAGGAAAAATAAAGTGGACCAACAAAGAATCTCATACGGTCGGAAATAAAAATTAAACATCTAAATCAAAATCAAACAATAATATCATCTGACAGCAATATCCATATTCAAAGATAAGTCCTAGCAGCAGGGGAAAAAACAGAGAAAGCTAATGTCTAAGGAGCCTGTGAAGGGCCTACAAGAGCTATCTTCTCACCTTGACCGTTAGGGGCTTCCTTCGAAGACGCTTCTTGTGCCCTTGATGCAGTTGACTGTGATGCGCTCGGGGGAGGTGCCGGCAATGCTGAGGAGACAGTAACCGGCCCAGGAACAGATGAAGTTGTGACTTGAGCAGATGGATGGTTTCTTCTTCTAAGCAGCCGGCGCAGCACTATCAGCATACTTCCTCACCTCCTTTATCGCTTCCTCGCCGTAGAAAGAAACGTCGATCTCTGGATGGAACTTCCACAAAGTGTACAGAAACGAGCTTGACGTCTTCTCAATAGCCTCTCTGCGAACTTGCTCGATACAGGCTTCGACTTGGCTGAGCAATTCTTTAGTGCGGACAAGATTCCCTTTCATTACATCCATGTCGCGCAGCACCAATTCAGACTTCTTCTCACCAATGTCATGCCTCAGCGATCCATTCTCCTTCTTCAAAAAGAGAATATTCTGCTTCAACTTTTTGATCTCCTCGGTAGCAATATTGAGTGAGGAGGCGGTGATGTCTCGGAGCTTCATTTCATGAGCTAGGGATTCATCTGCCTTGTCTCTCTGCTCCTTAGCTCCCTTCACCTTTTGTTCCAGATCCTGCACGGCCTTCTTAGCCTTCTCTGATTCTTTACGGAAGTGATCCGCTTCTACCTTGATTTTCTTGTTGTTGCCCCCGAGCTTCCTGTTCGCCTCTTCCAGCGAAGCCTTCTCCTGCGCCAACTCAGACTAGTCCTTGTACATTTTCATCAAGCCTAAGGCAGACTGAAATGGAAGCATATCAATAACAGATATATAGAGGGGAAGCGAAATATTAACAAAATTAAGAAGAAAAATTTACCAGCAGCAAATGTCGAGCAGAATATCCAACCAGATTCTCACTACGAACGTGACTTTGGTAAACGCCTAGCTTGTTAGAGCCCAGTAGCCGCGGCATCCGATCCAGAATATCGCTGAAGTATTCGCCAACATCGAAGTCCTAGCTCTGCTGCTCCTGACCTCCTTCCACAGTGACCTCCTTGCCTTTAGTCTTCTAGCACTTTGGAAGGGGTTCCAAGATCCCTTTCCCTTTGTCTGCTACCCCTCGCTGCCCAACTAGCAATCTGTCGGAAGTTTGTGTCTCCCCGTTCGGAGTCCACTTGGTGGAGTACAGTCTCTTAGAGGTTTCCTCCCCACCGACTTGTACCTCCCTCCCTGTTTTGGCGGGATGACGGCGGCATCAGGCTTATAAGAAACCCCTGTTACAGCTTTCGTGGTGGTTTGTGAGCTTTGCACTTCTAGGGCGCGCTTGTGGAACCTACAGTGCTAGTTATTTAGACTTCTAGATCCTCCGACTCAACTCCTGGCGAAAATGGTAGGGTGGCAAAACGCAGTTCTACCATTGTAGCAAGCTTCCTCGAGGCCAGACCTAGCACCTCTTCTTTGAAAACTTCGAAGACCGAGGGAATTTCCCTGTTCTTTCGGATGCCGATGTCCTGATGGATGTTCAAGAATTTGGTCCCGACCTTTGGTGTGAGCCCGTATTCTCTCAACAAGGAATCGCTAGGGAACTAATCGTCCAGTGGGTTCTTAACTTCAGAAAATCTCTTAAGAGCCTCTACCTCTTCGTCGGAAAGCCCGAACGAGCTCTTGGACATGTCTGCATGTAAATATTTAAGTCAATAAATATGACAATAAATATATATATATGCAAAAGCATGCACTAGCAGACCAGCGATTTACTGGGATAAAGAGAACAAGAAAAATTTTTAAGATCAAATAGAGATGGGCAAGACGCATAGAACCAGCGAGTCTTGTAATCGTCCACATTCGATCTGATAACCTTTTTGGGCAAGAATGTTTTATACGGTGAAACACGGGCCGCAATGTAATAAAATTCGTCCCGCTTGTCCGCTTTAGTACCCGTGGTCGTTTTAAATTGATAAAAGTGTTTAATCATGAAAGGGGTCAGCGGTGGAAGACCATTTTTTATGAAGATGGAGGCAAAAGCGGTCATATTGGCGTAAGAGTTGGGTGTAAACTGGAACGAGGCTAGTTCCAAGTCGTTCAGGAGGTCGATAAGATAATAGGGGATTGGGAATCTGAACCCGAATTCCAAATGTTGGCGGCTAATCGCTATAAGCCCTGGATGAGGGTGAGCCGCGTAATCATCCTTGTTTGGCTTCATAACCCGACACCCCGAAGGAAAGTCATATCTTTGAACTATAGATACGAGCTCGTGGTAACGAACAGCAGAGGCATGCCTAAAGAAAGGATAACGAGTATAAGAGTCCTCCCATCCTGACGGTTCCAAAGCACTCTCGTCGCTTTAAGAAGCTGTGCTTGGAGAATCTCTCACTTGTTGAACAGATTCTTCCTCAAAATCTTCATCATCAGCCCCTAACTGATGATGGCGTACACGACTTGACATCTACAAAAGAAGCAAGAAGATTAGGTTGTTGGTAGTAGACCGGACTTAAAAAGCAGAATCATCCTGAACCCCTTTTTCCTAAGCGTCAAGTCGTGCGCCCAAGAGAGTTGCTTAAGGTAAGAAGAGTTTCAGGTACGAACTCATCAAAACCCAGTAAAAAAAAAAAAAAAAAGCAAGAATAAACCCTCATTTTTTTATGCAAGTGTCCCTAAGAGATATCCTGAATGACAACGAAAAAAAGGCAACATGTATGACCCAAGTCAGACCAGACATTGCCTTTCTACCCTTGCAATTTCCCAAAACTCTCTCAAACCGGTAAAATGAAAAACACTCAAGCAGAAATAGAAACCAGGCCTAGAAATGCAATGAAACCAATAGCACCATGCACGTAAGAATAAGGCATAAAAGACAAGATTGAGCATGCGATCATACCTCAAGTATAATGGAGGTTGGAAACCCTGAAAGGAGAACGACGAACAGCGACGGTGGAAAACGTAAAGGACGCTAGAAGACAACAGATTATCCAAATTTTTGAAAATGATAGGAAAGAAGAAGAAGATGAAGGGTCTCCGCCATTTTATAGCTGTCGAACCCTAGCCGTTAGATCAAGACAGCTGTATAACCGTCCCGGATCTCTGATGGTACGGCGCAACTCTAGGGATTTTGTCATTATGCAACTGTCAGTTGAGAGACGTGCATTAAATGTATACGGCGCATAATGTGACCTGTAACCGTTACCTGGGGTAATGCCACGTGGTCTGAAGATAAAACAAAATTCAAAATACCGTAACTGTTCCCGCCAGGATATTTTGTACGTGAGCTCGTAGCTCCTGGTCCACCAAATGTACTAAGAGCTAGGGCGCTTGTGTTATAGGTGATTTTGTGATCAAACCAATTGGGCCGAGGAAGGCCCTTAGTATGGGCCTAAAGACCTAGAAAAACAGGGTAATCAACCTATCTCTCTGATCGTGCGCCTGATCGTCGACTTGTTCGCCTTTCTGATCGTTACTATGTTCGTATTTCCAATCTTCTTGTTGGTCGTTAACTTGTTCGTTATTAAGCTCGATATCCTGCTCATCCCTGTGCTCGCTCATCAGATCAAATAGAGACCCATTTGCTCTGATTGATCAGCTACTCATCAATTCCTACTCGTGCTCGCTTATCTGCTCGTGTCTGAGATCTTTTGCCCGTTGAGTTATCTAAGCACCTAAGGGCTCACCAATGACCTGCCCCGTGACCTTTAGGAGGCCCAGTTATCTTGAGCTTTATTTGCTCGCTAGTCAAGAGAGCATTCTGTTCCCTGGAAAGGTTCACTTTTGTCCCGTCCATCAAATCATAAGTCAACAGAAATTAGAGCCGTCAGGTAGATTACAGCTCTAGGCATGCCGTCTACACCAATCCCGTTAAAGATTACAGCTTGGATTACGGGAATCTCACTTAACACGCGTGGGTTAGCCACCTAAACTCATGCTTTAGGCAAAATAAACCTGACACTCTCAGTTGCATTAAATGTAATTCAGGCACATTAAATGCAGTCCATCATTGTAATATTTATTTATTGTACATTACTTTATTGTATTCAACTGTAGCTCCTCTCCTTCTTTATAAATAGGGAAGGACCCCCATTGTAAAAGGGGACGAATTTTTTTAATGTCGTTACTCCGCCAAAATAGTGAGAGATTGAACAGTGGACGTAGGCATCTAATTGGATCGAACCACTTTAAAAACTTCTTATGTCTTCTCCTTCCTCCTTGACCTCATCTCCATTGCTTCTTACTTTACTTATTCAACAACATTGAATCCAACACTGTAGCTTGGGTCTAAAACACGAACCTAGTCGGCTAAATCTAGATGTCGACAATTAAATACACTCCAGTAGAAATCATTGATAAATGTAAAGATATGTTCATTGGATCAACAAAGAACCACATCGACAGTTTGCTAAGGGCCTTTCTTGCTCTCCTACTAACAATCACAATATCATTCAGTTAGAAAATTAGACTAATGAATTAAACAATAAAAATATGAACATAAAACGAAAAATAGAAAGAAAAGGAAGAGGAAAATGATGACCCCAACCTTTATTATACAACCTGGGTACCCCCAATCGAAAGGGTTTTAACATCCATTATCCAAAAATTATTGGAAGTACAAAAAAGTGTACTCAATTCCCAACCTTGGTACTCAATTCTCAATCTCTGGATTGGGATTCCCAATTTTCAGGTTGGGATTTTCCAACAACCTTTTCAGCCTTTGGGTTTGGGATTCCCAAGGTTAGGAGGGTAGGAATCGAGATTCCCAACTTCTGGGTTAGGAATCCCAATCTCCCAACTCAGAGGTCGGCGAGATCTAGGGTGAAATCCCACCTTTCGGGTTGTCGGTTGGGATTCCTAACCCCCAGATTGATAATTTTCAACCCTTAGATTGGGATTCCTAATCTCCAGGTTGAAAAACTTATTGCGGGAGTTGGGAATCCCAACATGTGGGTTGGAAATCCCAACCTAAAGGTTGGGAATCCTACCGTGGGGGTTGGAAATCTTAATCTTCAAGTTGAAAATCCCAACCTAGGGGTTTGTCAAAATTTTTCAATTGCAACTCAATCTATCAACCAAAAAATTCTCAATTTTCAAGCAAAAAACCCAAGTCATTATTCAAATCTGAACCCAAATCATGTTCAAATGTAAATGTCCACTAAAATAAATTATATGTCATAAATCATCATTCAAATCCAAACCTAAACTCACATATTACAGCAAACAATCGCAATAGCACTCTATCATACCAAACTCACAACCCATGAGATGGGTTATCGGTGACCCAAAATCGATCGACGACAAGCAAGCGTTTGCTGTCAGCGGTGTCAGAGCGGAGAACCAACAGTCCGACGGCTGCGTGACCTGTAAACAAAGGATGCATGACAGCGTGCGAATCTGATGGCGATAGCAAAAAAAAAAAAAAAAAGCGAAGAAAATAAAGGAAGTATAAGAACAAAATAAGAGGAAGACATCACCTGCCGGTGAACCACTGTCGACAACATTGTGGTGGAGAGGGGTTCACATATCTCTGATGGTTGAGAATTGACAATGAGAGAGGAAGACCTCACCCTTAGATTCTTAGAGAGAGAATGACAGAAAAATGTTAGATGGAGAGGGAGTGAACGACAGCTGGTTTCTAATATATTTCGATGGGTTTGGTTAGTGGTGGGTAGAGGTGCGACTGTCAGGTCAACCAGTGAGGAGGTGTGACGATGGGTCACGATTCCTAGAGAGAGAATGAAAGAAAAAAGTTTGGTAGAGAGAATGACAAGCTCGGTGAACGTGAAACACAAATGGGGTGGGTTAGTGGTAATTAGTAGAATAATCAAGGGTATTCTTGTCCAAAAAAGGTTAATGTGAAATGATTTAAAACAAATGAGTTATTTTTCAATTGGGTCATCAAAAAAATGTTAGTTTTCAATAAAACCCAATAAAATAAAATAGGATCAAAATTGAAATTATAAATTACATCAAAAACAAGATAAATAAACTGAAAATGATTGAATTTTCACCTCTCCATCACCAAAGATGAAGGTTAATGATGGAGGATCTAATTCATTAGGTTGAATCTCCACCGTTTATTAATAAATTGGATCTCTACTAATCCATCAATGAATAGATCCATCAAAAGTGAGCAATGGTGGAAATATCTAACGGTTTTTTGTTTTCAAATACTTTTAGAATTTAAGATGAATGATGAAGATCTATTTTTTAATTTATCTTTTAAAAATATTATTTTATATGCGACGGCATTTGATCATTGTAGTTAAAAACTTGATTAACAGTTAAGTAACAGGAGATAAGTAAAGAAAAATTATGAAGTTAATTTCAATATAATTAAGCACATCTCGAGTAGGCAATTCGATCATCATTGAAATCGTGTTCATGTGAAGGAAGGCCCATTGCCTCCATGAAGATGGGCTAATTTTGGCGTGTAGACATACCAAGGTTCAACTCACCGTCACTCCATGTTAGTGGCAGTTTTCCCCACAAGTGTAAGGGATTATCCCCTTTTCGAAAACCATTTCCACTCTAAAAAGCCTCCATTATGGGTCGTACCTTCATGAGTCTACCTAAAGTGTCCGTAATGATGTGTAATGAATCAAAAAAAAAAAATCACATGATGTTTGTGAGATCTTGAGTTTTAATATAAAATCCACCTTAATCCTTCAAAATATTCAATGTTGTAAAAGTGATTCTGACATTTGCCTTATTGATGCACATTCCCGTGATACCCACAGGATTCTAGTAATAGAACAACCCCACTCCCTCTTTTGTGTTCTCATGATTTATGTAGGAAATTATAAAAAAAAAAAAATGTTATATTCTTAGATAATACCTATGATTACTGAATTCTCATATTACCATTATAAGGCGACAACAAAACCAAATATCTCATCAACTCAGTCGATTTAAAGCAAGAACATACATAAAAGACTTATTGTGAACGAGATACTTCACCTAGTCCAATTAATTATCATCTAAATTAAACCATAACCGCGAAAGGAGCCCAACGATAGTTTGTTAATTATCAAGACATCTAGCGCAATTTTGTTAACTTTAGATCCTCCTGCCTAAACAGACAACATTTGCACAGGTAAGAAACACTACTCTTGAGCACATTGTAGTTAAAAGCAATAAACAATATGTTGGGAACTACATGAATTGAAAAATGGGCTAATCCACCTCCACAGTTTTCCTTTCCAAAGGAGGATGTAGGCCACAATGGAATATAAATAGAACATTTCCTCTGATACTGAACACAATCTTTTCTCAAATGAAAAAAGTTGGACCCGTTTACTTTTAGCCAACATCCATGTGGTCATTATCATTGTCTCCTTCGTAGTATTCATCATCCCGCTGAATTTGCTTGTCTTGAGTATGCTCTGAAAAGGTAATTTTTATTACTACTGTGAAACAACTTCAGATGTTGAAAAGGAAAGTTCACAAATAATCAAATAGAAAATGTGCTGGTGTGCATGCAGCAGGTTGCAAAGGTGCATGCTAAAATTTCACTTACGGTCTATTCGCTCATCAGGGTTCTGCTCATCCTCATCAAAATCAGGAATATAGAAGTCAGGTGGAACCTGCATCTCACAAAATTTTGCCATTAGATCATAAAGTGGTAAATAAAATACCATTCATTGTATTGCAACTATTACAGATAAATTGGGTTATTGGATACTCCAATTTTTGGTAAAATCATCTGCATACTACTCACCTCTTGCATCTGTACACTTGGAGCATGTTGGATGCAACGGAGATTTTCCAGTACTTGCATTTTAATCGCGCTAAGATATGACTTGCTATTCAAATTCTCCTGCTCAAAAAATGAAAACAGAAGATGATGAGGCAGATTGTATACATTACCATAGCTGTTGTACTGTGGAAAGCAAATAATTAATATTATATCGACCAAATAGAAACGAATGTCTAGTCTAGGCTCAACTAACAAATGTTTGGTCTGGCTGATTATATTGACCAAAGAGCAACAATGATCTTTTGTACACAGAAAACCAAAAAAAGGGGAAAAAAATGAAATTACATACAATGTGCCCACTTGGAATTCTCAATGAGCATTCAGGAGCAAAATACTTGATATACTCGTTATCAGGGATCTCTGCAAGAAACATCAAGTGAAAAAGATAAAAAAAAAAAGAATAAAAAAGATAACAAATCAAGATAAAATATAATGAGTTCATTGAGACAAACAGTAACTTTGTAAAAATGCTAGCATCATAACAAACAGTTAAAGACATTTTCTTACAGAGGATCCTAGCAGCATGCTTACCATGAAATCACCAACCAAAGCATGCCATAAAAGACAACGGATGTTAACCTATAAATGTAGAGCTGGAATACTTGTGACTTGTGACTGTCTGATTGATCAGTACTAACACTTACGTCCACACAAGCCACCACAATTTTCTTTTCATCTATAACTAATTTTTATATGCAGAGCCATTTATCAAATTTCTTAAAAGAGTACTTCAACGAAAACAATAACTCACAGTTGCACAAATGACAAAACCAACATACATCTATAAGCTTTCCAAGGCACCAAATAATTCCAGTTTTAATCAACTAGCTAGTTCCTTCCACTAGGTCCAAGTCCCAGATATGGCAACAGTGCACATCTTACGACCATAATATACCCAGTTCTCTTACCATTGAAACTCAAATCTTCCACCTTAAAGGTGAACTCTTTGATATTTGACTACCGCTAAAGTGTAGATCTAGTTGACTATTTCATAGAACTAAACGTTATTTTTTATTATTATAGGAGATCATTTCATATTAAATTAAGATTTCAATGTTGTTTACATCCTGCAAAAGCATCTGCACAAAATAACATATTCAAAAACATTGGAATGCCTTGATCAGACATAAGACAGGACCCTCATAACACCACTACAATTCCCCAAAGGAGAAACATGAAAATTTCCCTAAACCATACAAACTTTAAAATTTGTTAATTTTAAAGACATATCGTACACAATTATAAACCAAAATTTGCAGTTGAAGTTTCTCATCTACATCCTATAAAAGATAAAACAGTTGTCATGATACAAAAACCCATAAATACAAAGCCACATCATGCAAGCGAGAACAAAGAATAAAACAAAATCCAACTACATGATAGCATATCATGCAAAAGAAACATTGAATTAAGAGATATAAACAATTATCTTAGCATACCATTGGGAAGTTCTGTATCTAAAAGGACGCCTGTTTCAACAGTCCAACATCGAGCGACATTTTCTTTTGTGTATCCTCCACCTCCAGTAACCTACAAGAATGATTTCTTATTTTCAATAAATGTATGACACCGAGAAACTGCAGGTACAACTAAATCCAATACACGTACCAGTAACGGCAAATTGAATTTCTTCACAAACCGAACACATTCAGCATGCCCTACAAAAGATCTCGCAAATGCAACACACAGAAAACTTTAAAATCAAAATCAACAACTAAAGTATCGCCAGCTAGCTCAAAGACCAAGCAAATATCTTCATAACTTCAATAAGTGAATGGGAAACCACATAGACTCCACATTTTAATAATTAAAGGGGATAAAAATAGCATTAATTACAAAGACATAAGCACCATCAATGGAGAGATTAAAGCAGCCCAAGCGATCCCCAGCAAGAGAATCTGCCCCACATTGAAGAACTATGGCACCTGGTATATATGTTTCAACAACCTTGGAGATAATCTACAAAAGAGGCATTTGCAGGCAATCAGCCACAAAAAAAGAAAGAACAATAATTTCCTAATGCTTAGATGTTGGAACTTACTGTCTTGAAAAGCCGAGTGAAACTGGTGTCATCAATTCCATCCTTGAGCGGGACATTAATGGCGTAAAACTTGCCTTCTCTTTCTCCTATTTCCTTCAATACAAATCATTTTAATATCTCACTTAAATTTCTGCTTTGAAACAAAACTGGTGACAAATTATAAACATATTTCCAACCAACAATTGTAAGAAAATAAATTATTTTGTCACAATGACCAAAGAGTTATTATAGAATTTTCAAGTAAAAAACACGTCACAACAACAATAAGCATAGCAGAAGTCAGCATATTAACTAGGATAACTGTAAAGTGAAAACAATGCAAATAAATGAAAAGTGGCACTAAAAGTACCTTGACATCACCGGTTCCAGGAAAGAACATATCCCCGAACTTGTGAAAACTAACAGTCATCACCCTGTCATGTTGAACCTCACCATTAAATATAGGAAACACTAAACTTTTATTGATGAGAAAGGAACCAAAGATCCACCAACCATGTATAACAAGGATAACACTAAGTTCTAAAAAATTAAACAAGAAAATTACAAAGCCAAAAGATAGTTCTATGCATCCTATAACTGCAGGAAACAAACTCTCCTTTAAATACTCAAACAGTCTTCTATTCCTATCTGACCAATTCACCCAATAAAAAGTCATCATCAAACATTTCTATAACAGTCTCCTTTAAAACAAGAAGCAGCAAAATTACAAAACCAAAATATAACTCCCCATGCATCATATAATTGTAGGAAATTTACAACTCCCCATGTATCATATAATTGTAGGAAATATACTCTCCTTTCAAAGCCTCAAAAGAGTCTTCTATTCCTATCTGACCAAATCACTCAGTAAAAGTCATCATCAAACATTTCCGTAATTCTACAAGTCAAGGCAAAAGACAATTACATAAAGAAATTTATTCCATTGATAAAGCCTATGGCATATAATCAAAATTGTTGATTCTTAAGATATTCAACAGAAATCAAAATTTGGATTTGTTCTATCCATACTATATTTTAAATAATAAAGCCAAAATGCAACAAATAGTTGATCATAAATGCAATATAATTGTGTCTAAAACTACAGTCTGACGGTCCTAAGGAGACTGCAACATCAATTAAGCTTTAAACCATGTTCATTTATTTTTCAATAAATGCACGTTATATCAGATCAAAATCAACATGATTAAGAACTTTTTCTGTTGTCGCACCACCAAGTTAAAGAAGCCTAGTCCCTCTAGCAGAGAGTTAAAGATAGTAGCTACCCTGATTTCCAGACATAATTAAAGTTCTCACAGCTTTACAATCCATTTGGAGTTAATATTTTATCATATAATACGAATGTTCTAGCACCTGTCAGTGAAATAAAAGGCCTCTTCAACACCATCACCATGATGCACATCTATATCAATATACAGTACACGAGCATGATGCTTCAAAAGCTCCAAGATCCCTAAGACCAAGTCATTGATGTAACAGAAACCAGATGCCTCACACTTCTTGGCATGATGTAACCCACCAGCCCAATTAATTGCAATGTCACATAGTTGATTGTTTAATCTCCTTGCAGCATCTGTGAGAAAATGCAAATTGGTAGGTAAATCTGACTATGAAACCAAGTCAACAGAAACACTAACCTCAACATTACCTATTGTTCCACCCGCATATATTTGACAAAATTCAAACAAGTTATCAAAGACAGGGCAATCTTCTCCAAGATTATCTGAGGAGACAAGAAGTAAACTAGTGAAAGTTACAACCAAAAACCTAAAGAATCAGTTGAAAAGAAAATCTCAGTCATCAGCAAATCATTCATTTCAATGTTATTTTCAAGTTTTGATGGATGGCAAAATCATACTACTAAGTGCGAAAAAGGAATGAAGCAAAATTCAATTTAAGAGAATCTCAAATAAGAAAGACACACAATAAAGGCATGCTTTGAAACTACAATTATTTAAAATCAACAATCTGTCCAACAATGTATCAACATGTTCATCAAAATGCAACATTTTTAAATCACTTTGACCGAACAATCCCAAGTCTATAATGGTAACGAATACAAAAGCAAAAGCATTAATCTTACCGGATTATAATTACTAATGTTATATTAATGCTATCATTTGCTTTAACTCATTCAACTAGTGTTAAAAATACAAAGCAACAGTAAAGAAGAAGTAATAATTGTGAACAGGAACAAAAAAGCCAATTTTCACATCATCAAGTTAATTCTGAAACTGACCATCCTACAAATCTATGATGACCATCAAACGATCAATATGAAATCAAGTTATGGATTTCCTTTAACATTACAAACACGGTTACCTTCAGCAAAATCATCATTCTTATCTATGGCACAAGATAAAAGAGCTGGTTGTTTGTGAGTAATGGTAAACAAATATTGAGGAATTTTTTCCATCAAATACAAAATTTCATTTTTGCCTTAATATTAGACAACCACTGCAAAAAAATTGACTTCCGATGTCAATGATGACATTAACTGCTTACCCAGACATACAAGCAACACCACAAGATAAAGTTTTGGAGAAAGGGCATACATTTAGTTAATTCATGTGAGAACAAATGTTGAGTGTCAGGAGTAATCCGATGTAAAAAATCAACATAGTCAGCAGAATGAAATTGTGCAAGCTCAACAGGGTAAGCTTTGTGGGGCCTCTGCATCGTGCAACAAACATCAGTAAAAAAAAATCTCATTTTTAGCATAGCAAATCAACTAATAATGAAAAAATTAAGCAGGCAACTAACATAAATTTCCATCTTGTTGTGGAGCTCATATGAGAGAACCAAATGGTGCGTCATACATAGCCGGTGCGGTTTCATGGGATGGTTGGGCCCAAAGTAGACACTACCCACATCTCCTGCATCACACACCTTACATAAGCAAAAAGATACCAAATCTACAAAACAAATGAAGCACATACAACTAATTGCCACAATCGCTATCCACCAATACACCAAAGTCATAAATTTTCAGCAGTAAATGGTCCATGCTTCGGCAAGACCACTGCAACACAATCCCTTCTCCTATACACACACACACACACACACACACACATATATATGGTTTTTATAATCGAGTACACTTAATTTTAAAAAATAAGGATCAATCAATCAGATTCATGCATTGTATTCTCACTCTTAAAACAAATTATTTCTCCTATTTAATTCAAATGTAATGAATGAATTTGATTTATTGATCTTTACTTTTTCAAATCAAGTATACCTAATTATAAAAGCATTATATATATATAGTTACCACATCCCAATAATGCATTCTCTCTTTTATAAATATTTCTCTCTCCTATCTAATTCAATTTAATGAATGACTGACATTAATGTTCCTAACAATTTAAAAGTTAGGACACATCGACTATATAATAATAATAATAATAAATCTAAAACTCAATTAACTTGGTTTTGAGTCGTAGACTAGATTAGGATACACTAGAACTAAGGTTCGAGATTCGGGACATGAACTAAAATACAATATTGATGCAAGATTTTTGTTTGACAGGAGATTCGATTCAAGATTCAATTGTTGTAAATTAACTATGATAACAAATTTCGATTAATTCAACACGGAAAAGGAGAAAGCAAAGATAAAAAAAGAGTGGGAGAAGAGTACCATCGTAAAAGTAGGAGATTCTGTCCTTGGAGCGCATTTTAGCGATGGAAGGAGAGTGGAGAGAAGAGTCCGACTATGAGAATTTCGCCATTAAACTAGATACCTACAATGAGAAAGAGAGTTGGTATTTTATTTGCTTGACTCTCAATTGTTTGAATAAGGCACTAAAACGCACCACTTTTGCTTTGTTTTATTTTAAGCAAGTCCCTCTTATTTGTTTATATATCACTTTTTACATATGTTTCGGCAAAATGCTAATAAGACTCCTACAAATCATTTTTTAACTCTTTGTAAAATTGATCTTCACTCTACAACTGAAAATTACTAACATACCCCCAATTCGAAATTGTAAGAACATTGTGTCTCACTATATTTCATCATGTTTTACTAATAAAACTAAACATAATAAAAAGAATGTGAAATATCTTTATGTTTCATGTTATTTTATTTCTTTATGTTTCATTATATTTCTTTAAGTTCATTTTTTTTCTTATGTCTTTTCATGTTTCACTTCCCTCATTTTTCATATATTTTTCACAAAATCCAACATAAATTTGTGCATCAATATCTTGGAACCAATTACATAAAATAAGTTTAAAAGTTGCCAAGCATATAAAAAATTAATTAATTTCACAAAAAAGCCAGAGAGTGCAATACACGTTTTGGAAATCAAAAGCATGAACTAGAGAACACCAGAAGACAGCTAGAACAACAATGTAAGGTCAATAAATGTAAAAAAATTTCTTAAAGAGGAGTGTGAAGTGAGTTACATGAACAAGACAAAAAAATTAGCATTACATGAACAAGCCATTCAAATGCTCAACAACATAAAAAACTAAAACCAAAGAAAGTAAACAACTTGTAGTAGTAAAATCTAGTGAGAAGCTGCCACTGACAGAGAAGGGTTGAGGAGGACTATGACAGAGAAGCTGCTATTTTTCAAAGCCCCCATTGAAAAATAGCCAAAAAACAAGAGAAATGGAACTGTCGTGTAGAGCCAGTACATTGACATGGACTCACTCCATTTCTCCTCAACCCTTCTGCTTAGTTCCAGCAGAGCTCTATAGAAAAAATATTTTTGCATGACTTTTTACTACTGAAAACAATATAATTACCGTTAAAGGGAACTTGGTCGCTGTCCTTTTGTTTTGAAGGTCACTTGAAGAATGAGACAAAACAATATAATTGCAGTTACAATGAAACTTCATTTCCAAAACAAACACGATTTTAATGAAATCGAACAGAACAGAGACCGTTTTGGCTGATAAAACCACCAAATAGACACAAACAACGCAATCGCGTGACAGAACTCAGCTACATTAAAGCTATTAAGTCAATTTCACTATAAAATGGAAACTACATTTCAATATATACATACATATCACATGCAGAAACGAACAACATCTCGAAATCAGTAGAAAACACAGATTCTGGAGAGAGAAACAGACTTACGCCAAATCCATGACAGAGAAAACGAGACTGCGTTTCCTCTTCTTCTCCTTCTTCTTCGTCTTATACGTCTACTTCGTCTCCGTACCAAGCAAATCAAAGCTTTAAAATTGATCTTCAATGCAGTCCTAAATATCCAAACATCAATAACATCAATAACACACAAATAACCAGATAATATATCATAGAAGATGCGAAAGGCACAAAACCCAGATGCGAAACGGTAAGCTATGAAGGACTTGGGAGGCATAGATGAATCGAAGCAAAACCCAGATGCGAAAGACCCAGAAAAATTTAAAAGACCTCGGTTTCGTTGGTCGGCGATGGAGATAGAGAGAGACGGAGATGTTCTGGTGGTCGGCGATAACACGGCGGCGATGAGAGAGGGAGGCGCATTCGAGCAGAGGAACGGCGGCGATGGAGATTGGAGAGAGAAAGAGTCGAGAGAGCTGAGAGGGTTGAGAAGCTAGGTTTTCTCAAAAAGGAACCGGGTAGGGATATATAAAGAACGGGTATTTGGCGGGTCTGATAGGGACCCGCAATTAGAATCATGTCCTACCCGTAATTATACGGATTTTTTAGACCCGATCCTTTAAAGGTTTTTACAGAAGCTGTTCGGGTCTGTACCCGAATCGCCTTATTGCGGGTAAGAATAGGGTCAGAAGATCCTGTCCATTTTGCCAATCTTAGTAACGCTCCACCCGTTGCTCTTGTTTTTTTTGCCAATTTATTTTCATTTTAAGTGACAACTCGGTTACCATTATCGCAATGGAAAATGCTTCAATCCTAAGAGGTGATGTATTATTACCCTTTCTTTTTTTTTCTTTTTTTTAAAGCACCAATTATTATTATTATTATTATTATTATTATTATTATTATTATATAATTTGTTCTAATATTTTCTTATCATTCTTTTTTTTGAGTTGTATCCATTATTATTAATATAATTATAATATCTTTAAGTTAATGTTAATTATCATTGTCCTTTATTTAAAAAAAAAAGTTGACCCTACAAATTAAAAGTTTGCATATTAGATCAATCAGTTATACGGCCCAACTTCTTTAAATGAAAAAATTTTACACGGTCTAAATATCTATTATTTACAGTTATTTGATCATAAATTAGTCAAGAAATACCGTAATCATGTCGAAATCAGCCACTACTATGATCTAAATACATACAATTATTAGTTCAAAAACTTGTTCAAAATTATTAAAATCAATAACTACCCTACCCATGTCAAAGCAGTAGTAGTAGCACCATCTGACTGAAGATGATGCCAGAGCATCAGTAGGGAGAGTAGTAACGGAGTTGAGGTAGTGGGGGTGTGAGAGTGATAGACCCCGTTTCTGCATTTTCCTTTCTGTACAAACAGCAGTCTGCCTGCAATTCCACAGTGACACTCCAACTGATTTCAATTTTGACAGAAAGATTCCTGTAAAACTAAGTCATTTTTCATTATTTAAATACTTTACTTTTTATGTTTATCATGAAGTTATAAAATAGGTTTAACAAAAATTTGGGCAGTATAACGACTGTTTTTCTATAAATGTCACCTTGCAATTTTGTATAGAATTTAAACACTTCTAATATCAATCAGTTTTCCCTAAACTACCAGACCTCGGGCCCTCAATTTATCAATTCACAAACAACCACAGACAGGTCATCCCAATTCAAAATGATTTAAATCACAGACAGGAGTCATGCATATATATATATTTATTTATTTATTTATATATTTTAAAAAAAGAAAAGAAAAGTTTATACGTTATGTTATATACAAATTTTTAAGAATTTCCCAAAATGAAATATATCTATACAATCACAGCGGCACCCCTGACTCGATCTGCCTAGTTCTGAGCCGGAGTCCCTGCTCCCGACGTACCTATACCTGCATCTACCCTTCGGAGGTTTTGTTTATAAAACACAAAACAGTGTGAGCTTTATAAATTTAGTGAGTGTCATAAAATTTTGTTTCAATTTCAACTTTATAAAATGTCTCCCTTATGTTTGAAAACTTTTAAAAGTTATAATATCAAAATCAATTTTTCTTTGAAAACAATATTTCATTTAATTGCATAGATAATTCATTTTCATAAATATTATTCGTTTTTATTTTAAACTAAATAAATCAAATTTATTGTATGTTTTCAATTATCTAATAAAAATATAAATAGTGATGGCGTTTACCATTTTGAAAATCTTTGAATAAATCAAGCCTCCCACTAACGATCCATACCGCATGGTATCCTAGGTATGAAGCGGTAATTTGTCTTGCTCTGGTCTGCCCGAAATTTTTTCTTGTTCAGACCATCTATTCGGTATTACGTAGCGGAATTTTTCCCTTACTACGTAGCAAAATTTTTCCCCCGCTAAAGAGCAGCATTTTTTCACGCTCGGATGGAAGCTAGCTAATAATATACTCTATACGTGCATTGGGCAACATACTGGATTGGACCACTGACACGACACAATCTCCCCTGCGGGTTTCCTCCCGCTGTTAGTGACAGACACCTCTGACACTGCCAATGCACGTTTCGAGTACTCAACCCCAACCAAAGATAACTATATCATCTACCAGGCATACCATTGGTTTTACAAATACCTTTATGATTCTATGTAATTCATAATTCATACAATAAATATCCAACTCATGCAAAATATTTTATTTCAATTTCCTTTAACTCAAAATAAATTTCTAGTATATTCAAGCATGTATTTTATCATATATAATCAATCGTTTAAGAGACACTCACCTAATGGCAACTCACAATGATGCATGCTTTTGGGATTCTCTCGATTTCGGATTACTTACATAATTTCACGTGCTATATTTAGAAAACATTGGAACTAAAATCAATTCGTTATAAACATTTCCATTGGCATTTAAACATGCTAATCAACCTTTAATCATTCGATGAAACTAAATTTCAATGTTTACACGTTAACATTTCTGCTTATTCGCGTTTATTTGAATTTCTCAACTTTTAAACATTCAAAACCTCACAATGGAAGCTCAATTTCCTTATTATTGCATTAACAAACTTTTGAATAATTTACTCCCATATGGGCCGAATACGAACCAACCTCCAAGCTATCCATTCAATTCCATTTTTCTTACCTAAATCACATTCCTAGACATGCAAATGTCATAGAGTTCAATAAAACTCATAAAACATCACAATTAAACAATGACTTGGCTTTACCAAATTATACTTCCTATGATTTCCAACTAAAATCTTTTCAATTTCATGATAGATTCAACACCATAACAACCCCTACACCCATCTAAAGTCATCAAAACACTCATCCACCACACCACGCTCCTTATGGCCAAATATATATCCTTTACTAACCAATTAAATTCTCTTTGATTTTTATGGTAACTTCATCATCCAACCAGCCCCTAAATGCATTTAAGATCACCAAAACAAATCTTCCTTTCCATCAACCTTTGATGGCCGAACACATAGCACATATATATCTTATGGTTGTGATTTTTTTTTCAACAATCTAACATATTCTTCTTACATATTTTCATGCC
Source organism: Dimocarpus longan (assembly GCA_022984855.1). Classification (NCBI taxonomy): domain Eukaryota; kingdom Viridiplantae; phylum Streptophyta; class Magnoliopsida; order Sapindales; family Sapindaceae; genus Dimocarpus; species Dimocarpus longan. Next base: position 12,369,960 of record CM041017.1, on the reverse strand, counting down.
AAAATCATTTCAAATCACTCAAACACAACTTAAATCATATTCTTCTTATCTTGGCCAAGTGTCATGCCTATACACATCAAACACAACTCAAATTTCTCACTTGGAAATTCAATCAACACAACACCAAATAAACATGGCAACAACTCACCAATAAAACCCACATCAATCACACTTTAACACCACAAAATCAACTTGGTTAGTTGCTTACCAAGCTGCCCAAAGCTGTCTTGAAGTATTTGTTTTGGTTTCCCACAAGTTTAAAGCTCCAAAACCTTAAATCCATGCAACAAAAGTTCCATTAAAAATACATACTGCAGTTGATAGCTTTGCATATATTTTTCTACATTAAAGTTTCATGGAAACTCAACTATTTTCACTTGAAAATCACTTACCCTTGTTGGACACAACCTCCCTAGACTTGTTCTCTACCTTTTAATGGGTTGAAAACACTTGAAAAATAGCTTGAATTACTTGGAGATCAACAACTGCCACTGTTTCTATTTCACCCTTATTCTGCCAACTTTTGCTCCCCCTTTCCCTCAATTGTTCTCAATTTTTCTAGACAATTTCTCACTTGTATGTATATATATATATATATATATATATATATATATATTATGGCCTTGGAAAAATGCCGTCCAAGTTTTATGCATATTTACAATCAATGTCATTGCTTAATTGCATGAAAATTGCCCCTAAAGTTTGATATAAAATTTCATTCCATGCCATTGTTTTAAATAAAAAAAAATGGTCAAAGAAAATGCTCTTCAAGTTTGCCACTTAATTTCATGTCATGCCATCCATTTCATTTTTTCAATACAACCTTCCTTTTCTCTATTTATTTCATGCATTCCCTTATTTAATTCAATTTCTTCTAATACCCTTACATGTATTAAATTCTAGTTTAATCCACTATTTCCCCTCTTGAAATATTCTTTTAATGTCAATTTTATACTAAACTCCAAATCAATTATCTTACCACCATTTGATTTCGATTTCATTTCCGATTTATTTCAAAAATTTTATTGGAATCTCATTCCACATTCGAAAGTTCTATCAAAATCTATTTACACTTTAGGATACTCTGAATTATCTCTTTATTTCATAAATGAGGTATGAGGGTACAATACATTTGCAATACTAAAATAAGGAATGTATATTACAATTTCTTCCCCCCAAATTGCAAATTCCGTCCTCGAAATTTGCAATCTTATCGACACTTACTGAAACAATTGGGGATATTTATGCCTCATTTGATCTTCATGCTCCCATGTGACTTCCTCTATATCATGATTCCTCTATAACACCTTCATTAAAGGAATAACTTTACATCGCGAAACCTGTTCTCTTCAATCCAAATCCTACACCGATTTTTCTTCATAAGTTAGATTTTTCCTTAGCTCTGCTCCACTAGTATGTGGAAGGGATCAAGGATGCATTTCCGGAGCATAGATACACAAAACACATTATGAATCCTCTCTAACTGCAGTGGTAGCTTCAACCTGTAAGCCACTTATCCCACTCTGTCAATGATCTCATATGGCCCAATATAACGCGGACTCAGCTTATCACGCTTCCCAAATTTGAGCACACTTTTCCAAGGGGATATCTTAAGGAATATTTTATCTTCCACTTCGAATTCAAGGTCCCTGTGGCGATTGTCTGTATAGCTCTTTTGCCTATCACCTACTATCTTGAGCCGATCCTTGATAACTTTAATTTTATCTGCAATGATTTGGACAAACTCAGGACCAATCAGTTTCTTAATAGGCCCCTTTAAGGCAGCTTGCCCGACAACTCTACGATAACCTTCTAGTCGATTTCTCATCCGGCTGAAAGATTTTCGTAGAGTTAAGCCATTAATTTTCTAAACATTTCTAAACTTTCCAATTTCCAGCGGAAACATGGGGAAAATTTTTCGTTTTATTTTAAAACATTTGCAAAATGGTTTTATAAAAATTTGGACAGCATAACGACTGTAATTCTGACTATGCCACCGTGTAAATCTTAATAAAATATGCATACTTCTAATATTAAACATTTTCCCTAAACTACCAGGCATCTAGCCCTCGTTTTCTCAACCATAAGCAACCATAAACATATATTCGCAATTAAAAAATTACATTAAACGGAATTTCACATGTCATGCATCAATTTTCAATAGAATTTTAAAACCACTCAAAACATTGATTTAAACCAACATTTTCATATCATCTCAATTAACATCAAGTAATTATATATATACACAAACTTTAGTTTACGTTTATTTAAATCAAATGCATCATTCTCAAAACATCATAGTCGTATAATCACCACGGCATGTTAGTCGTGACTCGATGTTCCTACTACCTGAGTTCCTGAACCTGTATATGCTCTTGGGAAGTTTTTATTTATAAAATATAAAATAATTATAACACATCTACCCCGACATCCCTCGTTGATATAAGGATCGAGACAAGGGACGTTACCTTTTTCATTTTCAAATTTCATTTTTATAAAATTCTATTATTTAGAAGTTCATTTACAAAAGAGCATTTATTATAATTCTTTTATTTATAAATGACAATTTAAATTTAACGAAAATTCAACAAATTTTTCCCTGTTTTTCTGAAAACCCAAATTTCAAATCTGCAAAGAAAACAAATACACTTCTAAAGTTTCATTTATTTTTTCAACTTCCATTCAAACCTTCCGTCCGTCTCCACTTTCACTTCACCACACAAGCATTTATAATCACACATTTAATAAAAATCATATTAAATAAATATAATTATAACTTTAAAAGAAATAAATAAATTTATTTATAGAATCATTTTACAATATCAAAATTTTCTATACCATTTATATATATTATCAATTACAAAATTTCATGGATACGTATTTGTAAATAACTATATATATATATACGTATCAACAAATGTAATGTGAAGTAATGTGACTTGTGGCAAGCGCAGCAACCGTTTTCTCCTTTGTCTCTACTAGTGAAATTTAAATGATACTGTTAACTACCATTTTAAATTTTGTATCAAAATTTCACTACATAATCAATTTACTAACAATTGCACATACAAAATACATAAACTCATTTCTTCCCATTTATACTCATACAATTTTCATTATGCTTTAACGTTTTTCAAAATACAAGTCTGTTGACGTTCGATATTAGTCAACTAAGGTCCGTTTAAGCCCAGTACTGCAACAAGTGAAAATGCAAAGAAAACGAAGGAGAAAGGGTAAGAGGAAGAAAGGTAGACACAGGATTTTTAGAATGGTTGGGCCAAATTTATGCCTACGTCCATAGTTCACTCACTCACTATTTCTGTAGAGTAACGACACTCAAAGATTGTCTCTCATTTTACAATGAAAATCCTTTCGTTTTATAGAGAATGGGATGAACTATAGTAATACATAATAAGACAAAATACAATAAGTTAAACTGTAATGATTGATTACATTTAATGCAACCGATATTGTCGGGCTAATTCTATCAAAGCATAGGTTTAGACGGATAACCCATACTGGTTATGTGAGATTTTCATAATCCATGCTGTAATCTCTGACGAGATTGGCGTGTACGATACGTTTTGAGCTGTAATCTGTCTGACAGCTCTGACTGTAGTTGAATTACACTCTGAGAGATGTGACAGAAGTGAGCACTTTAGCGAGAAGGATGCCTTGTCGGGCTGATGAGCGAATAAGTCTTTATATCGAATTGATCTTCTTCCGGACTGCTTGTTTGGGATGATAGACGAACTGGATAACGATCTGATAAATCAGCAGACAGTCGATCTCATAAGCGAGCTCATGACGAGCTGATAAACAAACACATGCAAAGGCTGATAAACAAATACTTGGACGATCTGATATGTGAACATATGGGCGAACAGGTTAAGGAGTAGATGGATGAACAGAGAGACGAGTTGAGAGATGAACAAATTGCTAGGCTTTTTGGGCCTTCGGGTCATTGGACCCATCCTTTGGACTTTTGACAACTCATTTGGTCTAATCGTAAAAACACCTATAACACAAGCCCCCTAGCTCTTGGTGCATTTTGTGGACCCTTAGCTACGAGCTGCTTTAGCGGGAACAATTACTCCACTTTTTTAAATTCTGCTTTATCTCTTGGACACATGGCGTCATCCCAAACAGCTGTTACAAGGCATGTTTTTATGTTGCACGCATTTAATGCACGTCTTTCAACTGACTGATCCAATGGCTAGGGAAATCTCAAGAATCGCGTAGAGTCGTCAGATCAAGGGTAGTTACACAGCTGTCTGATCCAATGGCTAGGGTTTAACAGTTATATAAGGACAAAGACGTTTCATTTTCTTCTTCCCTATCATTTTCAAAAAATTAGACGCTTTTCGATCTCCCAACTTTTCTTCACCTTCTATTGTCGCTGTTCACCGTTCTCTTTCCAGGACCACCAGACTTCACTGCACACAAGGTGAGTTTTATATTTATTCTTGATTTTCATGCTTTTATTTTTGCATGCATAGCGCTGTTCGCCATTTTCGAGTCTAGCTTTCTATTCTTGCTTGACTGTTTTATGATTCTTCGCATTTTCTGGTCTGAAAAGTTTGAGTAAGAGAGAATACATGAATGTTGCTTCTCCTCTGGCTGAATTTGAGATACCTATAGACAGAAGAATGGATGTTTTTTTTTTTTGGGTCTCGATGAGCTCGTACCAAGAAACTATTCTGTTCGTAGCAACTCCCCTAGGCGTACGACTTGACGCTTATGCTATTAGTAACCAAATCCTCTCGCTTCTTTTGTAGATGTCAAGTCATGGATGCCACAACCACTATGTAGGGGCTAACGATGAGGATTCCAAGGGGGATTCTGCTCAACAAGTCAAGGATACCTCAAGTACGACTTCCCAAAGAGGTGAAAGTGCACCGGAGTCGTCAGGACGGGACGACTCCCCTACTTGCGAGCCCTTCTTTCAATATGACTGTGCTATCCCCCGTAACGAGCTTGTTATGATAGCCTAAAGGTTCGATTTCCCTTCAGGATGTGCAATGGTACCAGCCCTTCACGATCATGCGGCTCACCTTCCTCCGGGGTTCATAACGATCAGACGCCAACACTTAAAGTCTGGATTTAGGTTTCCTGTGCCCCTATACCTTATCCATCTCTTAAATGACCTGGCCTTAGCTCCATTTCAACTTACACTAAATTGTTATGCCCACCTGATTGCTTTAGCCTCTGTTTTCATCAAAAACAGACTCTTACCTTCGATCCCCAACATGATCCAGCACCTTTTCAACTTTAAGGCCACCACAGGTGCCAAGGCGGAGAAACGGGATGAGTTTTATTATATCGCGGCCTGTAGTTCACCTTACTAGTGTTCTTGCCTAAAGGGGTCATCAGGTCGAATGTGGGCGATTACAAGATTCGTTGGTTCTACACGTCTTGCCCCTTACTTTTCAACCTTGAGAATTTTTCTTTTTCTCTTTATCCCGGTGAGCGTGCTTTCTGTCCGCTAAACCCATGCATGCATATTATTATTACCGTATTTACTGATATTTTCTTTCACGTGCAAACGTATCCAAGAGCTCGATCGATCTCAGCGATGAGGAGGCAAAAGCTCTTTAGAAGTTCTCAGAGGTTAAAGCCCCCGTTGGATAACCAGTTTCCAAGTGACTACTTCTTGCGAGAATAAGGGCTCGCACCAAAGGTTGAGACCAAACACTTCAGGGTTCACAAGGGCATTGGAGTCCACAGAAAATGGAGGTTCCCTCGGTCTTCAAAATTTTGAGGAGGGAACAGTAGACTCGACCTCTAGAAAACTTACTGCGATGGTAGAACTGGACTTTGAGACGCTGCCATTTTTTCCAGCGGCTGAAGATGCTGATCCCGATGTACAGACAACGGGGTACACCGAGCCTCCATATGCTCAATCTACAGGACCAAGCCAGACCATGGAAGGTCCTAACTCTAAGACTGCCCTAAGAGCTGTTAAGGGGTCGTCTTCTCAACCAGAAATAGCAGTAACCTCACAGAAGCTAGGTGTGAGGTACAAATCGGTGATGAGGAAAGGTTCAAGCAAAGATACTGCCCCATCGAAAGAGCCTCATAGCCAAATGTTTCCAGCCTCTTGCAAATAATCGATCAAAGATCTCATCCATGAGTCTGCTGCTACGGCTAGGATCATCACCTCATCATTGGACTCTGTACTCGGTTTTAGCAAGAATTCTACTGGTATATCTCCAGAAAAATCTGTGTCCTGAGCTGTTGCCAAGCGAGCTAGAGTGTCTGCATAGGAATTCTAAGCTCGCAGTATCTGATTTATCTCATATTTTTCGACCATACCCAACAGCTCTCGGACTTTTTGCAGGTAGATCACCATACTTACCCCCATAACTTGGTATTCTCCATTTATCTAACATACCATAAGCTAGGAGTTGCTAAAGATTCTGAGCCGTTCAGCCCGCATCTCTTTGGCTAAGTAGAGCCCTACTAATAAGGTCTCATATTCTGCTTCATTATTCTTTGCCTAAAACACAAACTTGAGCACACAGAGGATTTTGTGTACTTCTGGGCTGATCAATAATATTCCAGCTTTAGTCCTCTGCTCGCTGGAAGAACCGTAAACAAATAGTTCCCAAAATGGACCTTCAGAGGTTTCAGCTTCCTCGTTCGCAGGTCTTGTAAATTCAGCTATAAAATCGGCCAGTGCTTGCTCCTTAATTACCGACCTTGACTTGAACTCGATGTCGAATTGAGCGAGCTCAATTGTCCATTTGAGATAGCGACCTGAAGTATCAGGTTTCTACAAGATCTGCCTAAGGGAATACCAGGTTAGCACTTCGATTTTATGTACTTGGAAGTATGGACGCAGCTTTCTCGATGCCACCACTAGACAATATGCGAGCTTCTCCATCAGGCTATACCTCGTCTCAGTATCGACCAGCTTTTTACTAATATAATATACAGGAAATTGTGTTTTGTCTTCTTCCCAGACTAAGGTTGCACTTAAAGCATGCTGAGATACCCGAGATAAACTGTCAGAGTTTCCTCTTCTTTTGGTTTTGACATGAGTGGGGCTCGCCCCATGCATTTCTTCAGCTACTGGAATGCGATCTCGCATTCCTTTATCTATTCAAAGCTCTTCACCTTCTTTAAGACTTCGAAGAATGGAACACATTTGTCTGTGGTTTTGAAGACAAATCTACTGAGGGTAGCGACCTGCCTGTTTAGGCTCTGTACCTCTTTTATCTTTGTTGGCGACCTCATATTGAGCAAAGCTTTTATTTTCTTTAGGTTGGCCTCAATTCCTCTATTATTCACCATGAACCTCAGGAATTTACCCGACGCCACTTCAAAGGCACATTTAAGGGGGTTGAGCTTCATTTGGTACTTTCTCAAAATCTGGAACATCCTCTCGAGGTCGCGAACATGGTCAATAGCCTACTTGGACTTTACCAACATATCATCGACATATACTTCCATAGTTTTCCCAATCAGATCCTCGAACATCCTATTTACTAGCCTCTGATAGGTTGCCCCTACATTCTTTAGTCCGAATGACATCACTTTATATCAATATAGGCCGCTATTTGTGACGAATGAGGTATGCTTCTCATCTTCAAGGTTCATTGGAATCTGGTTGTACCCTGAATAAGCAGCCATGAAATTAAGGAGTTCATGCCTAGTTGTTTCATCTACAAGCTGATCAATTCTGGGCAATAGGAAGTTATCTTTTGGGCAGACCTTATTCAAGTCCGTGTAGTCTATACAAGTTCTCCATTTCCCATTCTTTTTTTTCACCAGCACGGGATTGGCTACCCAGATTGGGTAATGAGCTTCAGGGATAAATTTGTTTGCCAGATGCTTGTCTACTTCATCTTTCAGGGCATCATATTGCTCGCAAGTTATCGGTCTCCTTTTTTGGCAAATTGGCTTGTGGTGAGGGTCTATATTCAGCTTATGTGTCATCACCTCTGGATCAATCCCCTCAATACGTACATGGTTCTAGGCGAACACATCCAAATTTGCCTTAAGAAAATTAGTCAGCCGAGCCTTTGCTTCGGGGATTAGATTCTTGCCCAGCTTAAAACATCTCTCAGCATTTGCCTTGCGACCTGAATATCCTCCAGTTTTTCTACTGGACCTGTGGCCTGATACGCATCAATCTCCCTGGGGTCTAGGTCATGACTAACCCCCAAAGTACTAACTGCCTGCAGCTCTCGCCTTGAGACCACATTCACCTTCTTTCCTTTTGCTCCCATTTTTACTGCATCCACATAGCAACGACGAGCTAGTTGCTACTCGCTTCGCACACATTCTATCACGTTGGGAGTTGGGAACTTCACAATAAGAGTCCTGGTAGAGGTAACCATGTCTAGGTCATTCATCGCGGGCCTTCCCAATACCAAGTTATAAGCTGAGGGAGAGTTAATAATTAGAAAGTCCGCAAACACAGTTGATTGGCGAGCTGCGTCTCCGAGAGTAAGGGGTGGTCTAATTTGCTCGATAAGAGTGACTACATCTCCAATGAAACCATATAGAGGTTCAGGGGATGGCCTCAACTGTTCATCGCCAATCCTCATCTGATCGTAACACTCCTTATACATCACATTCACCGAGCTCCCGGTGTCAATCATTATTTTTCTGACCTCTGAGTTCCCGATATAGGCTCGGATTACTAGGGCATCATTGTGGGGCCAGTGAACACCTCGAGCATCTTCTTTTGTAAAAATAATCTCTTCGGATGCCCTTCTCGCCTTCTTTGCTGGTCATTCTAACTCTCTTCGGCTTATAAGCTGGATGTGATTAGCCTCATGTACATACTGCTCCTGCGATCTATTAGATGTTCTTTCCATATGAGGATCCCCAGGGATAGTAAGGATCGTCCTCATAGCAGGTTCATGCTCAGGGTTAAGCACTTGTTGGGCTGGCTACTGCTCTTGTCGCCGTTGGTAAGAACACTGCGGCTGGGATGGTCACCTCGAAGGTCACACAACATAATCCCTCAAGTGACCTTTTCTGATTAAATCCTCTATAGCATCCTTTAGCGCCCAACAATCAGAGGTAGTGTGCCCTATTTCGGTGTGATAGACACAAAATTTGCTCTTGTCCCTGCGTTCTTCAGGAGTTTGAATAGGAACTGGTCTTCCAAAGTTCTCTCTATTCCTTTCAGTTGCAAAGATCCTATTCTGAGTATCAGACAAGGCACTGTATTTGTCATAACAGCCTTGACGTTGAGGTCGCCCACGCCTCTAGTTATTCCTCGGTCCATGCCCATTTCTGACCTTCTTTGCAATCTGATGGTTACTTTTTTGGCCTTCATGGTTATTTCCTCAATTGCTTATTTTCTTCCCCTGATTGAAGCTACCGACCTCGTCTTTCTAAACATTAGCCTTCTTAGGGCCAAATGCTTCTTCCCATCATTTTTCCTTCGCTGCTTACTCATAAAATTCGCCTAAGTCCTTCGCTGGGGATTTATAAATGCTCTCGTACAGCTTCCCGTCTTTCCTTAGTCCTGCCGAGATAGCTATCAAGATCCCCTCATCCGTAGGGCTTTCCATGCTATTCATCTCACGTCTGAATCTGCTGATGTAGTCCCTTAACAGCTCATTGGGACGTTGAAAGATAATGGTGAGGTCATAAGGTGACGCAAGCTAACTCTTCAACGCCTTATACTGGTTTAGAAATCTTCATTGACACTCCTCCCAATTATTGATACTACGAGGTGGGAGGTTTCTGAACTATGTCCACGGAATATCCCTAAGTGTTATTGAGAAAACGCCGCACTTAACGAGTGAGCTGGTAGTCTGCAGGTCCATTTGGGTGTTAAAAGCGTCGATATGGTTGTAAGGATCAGTGTCCCCATTATATTGCAGGATGTTGGGAACTTTGAACCTTGGCGGAAGCGGCTCCAATTCAATTTTCGAGGTAAATAGAGTCTTTTCTTCGCTCTAACTCCTCTGTTCACGAGCTCTGGGTCACGCTTCAAGCTGCTGGACCCTCTGAAGGAGCTCCTCGACGAGTGGACCCTATACTTCAGTTCTTTTGACAGTGGATTGTCTATCCCGCATGTTCTGTCTGCTCGGGGAGTGTTAGCCCTACGCCCATTGTCTTCTTCTATCTTCAAATTCGGAGGCATAACAACTAGGTTTATATCTTTATTCAGGCCTGTTTGACGCAACTTCTCTTCACGAACCTCTATTATAAGGCCTCTGCCTGGCTTCATCTCTACGGGCTGAGACTTACACGTGTCTATGGTTCGTTTCTTCCAGCCGATATCTGTCTTGGCTCACTCTCGCCCTCAATCCTGAAGGGTGAGTTGCTTCTACATTGTTGCTGGCTCGTTGAAACAGAGCACTTTGAGCACTGGATTGCACGTTGGAGGAATGAGATGACCTTTCTTAAACTGATCCTCTGATAACTCTCTCATTCGGAATAGGGGCCTCAATGTGACGTCACTGCAGGTTATCTTTCCTCGTAACAGCCTGAACCTGGGTCCGAATAAGCGTTCTTACTTCATTTGCCAACTGCGTCATGGTATTCTCAAGTACCTCCTAGCACTGTTGCAGCACCTGTATGGCATCTCCTCTAACAACATTAGGTATAGGTTGACGGGTGGGAAGAGGAGGCATACATTGAGCATTTCCAACTACAGGTGCATTAGACGTTTCTACACCCACATTAGGTAGTCCTTCAGTAGGCATAGTGTCTCGTTGCTGGTTGAAGTTCTCGGGACTATCAGCAACTGCGTCAGAACTCTTAATGATTCTTCCTCTAACCATGGTAACTGATGAATGAGCTCTGTAAGTCAAGAACAAAGGTGACGAAACTGCACATGGGCGCCATTCCTCTCGTGCCAAAGATGTTGACGTTCGATATCAGTCAACTAAGGTCTGTTTGAGCCCAATACTGCAGCAAGTGAAAATGCAAAGAAAACAAAGGAGAAAGGGTAAGAGGAAGAAAGGTAGACACAAGATTTTTAGAGTGGTTCGACCCAGTTTATGCATACGTCCACTGTTCACTCACTCACTATTTCTATAGAGTAACGACACTCAAAGATTGTCTCTCCTTTTACAATGAAAATCTTCCCCTATTTATAGAGAAGGGGAGGAACTACAGTAATACATAATAAGACAAAATACAATCAGTCAAACTATAATGATGGATTACATTTAATGCAACTGACATTATCAGGTTAATTCTGCCAAACCATGGGTTTAGATGGCTAACCCATACTGGTTATATGAGATTTTCGTAATCCATGCTATAATCTCTAACGAGATTGGCATGTACGATACGCCTTGAGTTGTAATCGGTTTGATAGTTTTGACTGTAGTTGACTTGCATTCTGAGAGATGTGACAGAAGCGAGCACCTTAGCGATAAGGATGCCTTGTCGGGCTGATGAGCGAATAAGTCTTTATATCGAGTTGATCTTCTTCCGAACTACTTGTTCAGGATGATAGACGAACTGGACAACGATTTGATGAATCAGCATACAGTCGATCTCATAAGCGAGCTCATGGACAAGCTGATAAACGAGCACATGCAAAGGCTGATAAACAAATACTTGGACGATCTGATATACGAACAAATGAGTGAACAGATAAGCGAACAGGTTAACGAGCAAATGGATGAAAAGAGAGACGAGCTAAGAAATGAACAGATTGTTGGGCTTTTTGGGCCTTCGGGTTATTGGGCCCATCCTTTGGACTTTTGACAGCTTATTTGGTCTGATCTTAAAAACACCTATAACAAAGTCGTAAATCAATATTGCACAATTTTTTAAAAATTTTTACAAATAAATTCCAAAGATCACAAATTTCAAGTGAATCCACACATAAAACTTAAATCATTGTTATTCTTAACCATATCAACTCGGTTTCCTTTATATTTTTCAGTCTTTTTTGTAAACTCTAACACGGTACCATGGACTGACAAATGGATCTTCTGACATTGGCCACTCGGTGGCTACCCGCCAAAATAAAGGTGTCCCCGGCGTCGACCATTCAGTGGCTACCCGTCAGGTCGCATATCGCAATCGGGTCTCCTGGCATCGGCCATTCGGTGGCTACCCCCCAGAATTAATAGCGTCCCCGGCATCGACCACTCGGTGGTATATCACAATTACATATCACAATCAGTTTTGACTTTAGGACCGGACACCCGGTGCCTCTCATAATCCATCCATCGAACACTATGTATCGTATCGGTGTAACGACGCAGCACTATTAATCTGTTTTATTTATATGCCAATTACTAATTCCCATCTATCAATGTTCAGGTTTACTTAGACCCTTCTCAATTTTGATTATTTACCAAAAACTTCATATTTCTAATAACTTCTATCTTTACATAACATTTTCATTCAGAACGCTATGCACACAATTTCAATCACCCTCTTTTCCTCATTTAATCAAATTATCAATATAAACATTGTAAAATCATGTTTTTCATTCAATTATCTCATCATATCTTCTAGGGTTGGGCATTACCATGTTCGGATCAATTCAAACTAGAACCGACCCGAACATGTTAAGTTCACGGATCGCATTTTTGGATCCAGACATGGTCCAGTAAGGGAGAGGAACCGACCCAAATCGAATACCCAGTGTTCGTTTCGGTTCAGTTCGGGTTCCATGTTTGGGCCCAAATTTGGGCTTCATTTTTTTGGTCGAAATTTTTATTATTTTTTAACTGTTTTTTGAGTCTATTACTGTTGGGCCTTTAAATTTAAGTGTTTTTTTTAACTCTTTAGACCTACTTTATGTTGTGGATGACACCAAGAAAAATTAAATGGATGAAGAAAAATATTAAATAGATACAACATACTAAGAAAAAAATTAGATGGGAGCAACATGCCCTTAAATATAAATGCAACCTATTGCTTTCAATGTAAAGGGAACAAAACAAAAAAAAAAAAATCAACACTCTTTTAAGTTCTACTCACAACCACAACACACATTACACCCCTAATTCAATCCCACATCCACACATTACACAAAAAATTAAGTGGATGCAAAGATTACCCTGTCTACTGCCAAAGAAAAAAATAAATTTCAACATATCCTTAAGTTCTCAACACCATCCTCACAGGGAGCTTATCCAATATCCACACAGGGAACACAACAAGAATGTACACGGAGAACATGAAAGAATATTTTCAATTGTTGAGAATTTTCTGGCTAGGATAGACATTTTGAAGCATACATACACTTAAACATAACCAACAGAGATGGACCAGAAATCACCATAGATACTACTAGTTTTCCTTTGCAATTTTTGATTTCTCGAGAATGAATTTCCCTTTCTTGTACTTCTGCGTTTCCTCATATGCTCGTTCGTATTTCCAACCCAGCTCCTCTCGGCAGTCACAGCAGTAAACATCAGCAACAGTATGGAAACCAGTCATGAGTTACCGATCCTCTTTAGGCCCCACCGTGATATTCATCGCATAGGAGAACAAAAACGCTCAACCATTTCTTCCCTAATAACAAAATCAATAAAACAAACATTTAGAACATATATTTGGGCAATGCTTCCAACATAAGCACAAGCAGATGATTTTATATAAACATGATTGAACTAAGACCACACCACAATAGAATCCCACTCATTTGTGTCCAACAGAACTACTAATTGCGCTAAATTATACAGTTATAATTAATCAAGAACAACATTAAACATACATTCAGATAAATATTTTCATCTATGTCAATTACTTCTAGATTTTTTTTCCCTTGTGGGTAGTCAAGAGAAAGCTCATTGTTAGTCTTTATATTGAAACAGGTTGATGAGTACCAAACTGGTGATGGCAACGGCGACGGCAAGGAGAATACCTTCACGGCAACGACGAGAAAAGGTGACGGGGAAAAGAGCTTTAAGGCGACGGTGAGGAGAACAACTTCAAGGTGACAGCAAGTAGAGGTAACGGGGACTTTTGCTTCACGGCGACGACACCGACGAGGAGAAGGGATTGACAGCCACAGCTAAGGCAAGGAGTGCTTCACAGCGGCAATAGACGGTGAGAAATGAGAGGGGTTTCACCTCCACGACGTCGACGAGGAGAAGCTCAGCCACGGCCACACCAAGGAGAGCGTGATTGACAGCAGGGCAAACTGTTAGAGATGATAGACAGCGTCGAAAGAAACAGCAATGAGCTTCAGAATCATGGTGATGACGCCGACACCGACGACGAGAAGAGGGTGACTGACGGGCACGGCAAGGAGAATGAAAGAGAAGGCGACAGATGGGAGGAAGAAGGGGAGGGCTGCGGCGGCAAGAACAAGCAAAAGAGAACGACCAGATTTTTTTAGCTAGGGTTGGGTTTGACATTACATAGGTGCATGTGAAATTACACATGTACCCCTATTCACGGGTCGGTTTGGTTTTGATCCTGTAAAACCGAACTAACCCTTGAAACATGGTGTTTTCTTTTTTTAAGAACCGAACACTTTCAGATTAAACATGGGAACCAACCCGAACACCCATGGATCGGGTCGGTTCAGTTCGTTCGAGTCCGTTCCCTGATATATGCTCGGTCAAGGCACTGAACTTAGCCGTTTCTTTTTGTTTCTTTTCTGTTTTCATTTGAAATCTAGTAAAATCATATTTAAACACCTTTAATTACGATTTAATTGAAAAATACCGTGTATTTCAACTTCAAGCATAAAATTTCAATTGCGTAAATTTTTAATTACATATTTGTAACAACTTTTCGAACTCTTTCAAAACTAAAATTTTTATCGTTTCGAATTACTATTTTACCCCTAGTTTTGACATCAAAGTGTAATGACATCATTATTTTTCTTTTCATTATTACATAATTATATATATAAGATAACATCGATACCTTTAAATTTCAAAACTAATATACATTCGACTTAAGAAGAAGTTTTAAAATCTTTATTTTTCATACATTACTTCCTCACATAAAGCATTTAAAAATCATTGATTTAACACATAAATAAGATTGAAATGATAAAAATACCCATAGGTTATTTCCTAGTGTGCATACAGTCTGTGGAATTAAATTATTATTATTATCATTATTATTATATTTTAATTAGGCTTGAGTTTGAGTTATCATCTTAAACGCCTACGTACCCATTCCATCAGTGAGATCAAAGCGCTCGTAGTTCAGCAAACTTTAATTATCTAAACTTTCCAGAAATCCTTTATTAAACAATTTACGATATTATCATTACAATATCACTCAATACAATATCAATCAATAAATATAAACGATCTATTTTTCAAAAAATCTACATATGTCAAACATTATTCAAATTGAACTTCAACACATAATCTTTCAAAAACCCTTCATTTTTCATATTTACAATTTACAAAATTACGAAATTGTCATTTTTATACTTCTTAGAGCCTTTTTTTTTTTTATAATTTCAAAAATTTACAATTTATAATAAAATATTAATCGCGTAACATTTTTATTTCAATTTGTGATTCCTTTTTTCAAATTTCTTCTGGGCATCACTTTAGGCCATTTCAAATGACCATTTTACTCCTAGTTTCAGTGTCAACTTTAAATAAAATCTTTCCTCTTTTTCCTTATCATAAATTAGTTCCAAAAAGGAGATTTTTTTTTTTCAAATTTTTGTTCCAATCAATATTTCATTAAATAAACCTTTCAATACCATTAGAATAATACGTAATTAAGATTAAAATGACTAAAATACTCATAGAATACTTTATACATCATATTCGACCATAGAGGGGGTTTATTTCCGAAAATATTTTTCGAAATCATTTTTCAACCAATCTTTCACTCCAATAGCATGCAAATAATACACAAATAATATACACACTCATTTAACACATATAAATAAATAAATAAATAAATTCATCAAGTTTCAAATAAATTTACATATTAATATCAAACTAATAAAAATAAATTTTTCAATGATGTGTACACCAACCTTAGTTTGGTGTTAATCTACCTTTAATCGAGCCAAAAATTTTATCTATTTCATACCATATCATCAATCCTCAAAAATCCATGAAACTAGTATAAAATTACATCAAAATCAATTTACTTTACACATTATTTTTCTCCAAATCTTCTTGATTAATTGTGAATGGAAACTAGAGTGAAAGAAGGTAAAAACTTACCTAGATCCAAAGCATTCTTCTTGTTCTCTCTTTCTCTCTCTCTCTTCTCTTTCTTTGCTTATGTTTTTATTTTTCCTTCCTCCTTCTGTGTGTGTTCACTGCTTTATCAAAATCTATCTTTATCTTTTTTTTTTTTAATATTATTTTAATAGTATATTATTTTCATCTTTATCCATATACATATATATATTTTTTTCAAAGGGTCCCACCACTAATATATATATTATTATTATTATATATATAAAAAAATCATGTTAACCTTATTTTACTTTTTCGGAACGCCCGAACTCGGCTTTTCTAGAACTTTTCCGAAATCTTTTCAAAATTTTTTCGGGGCCTATGTTCGGATTTCCTACATATTCCTAATAACCTAAATAACTTTTAAAAGTCGAAATTGGGCTCACAACTTTTCACTAAATCGCCCCAAAACGAATTTTCGGATTGCTTCCATTTCAATCCGAATCCCTTCCGAAAGGGTTGTTTGAGTCTCTAATATACTTCTTGAGCATTTTTTTAACTTATTTGGACACTTCTCTAAATTTTCAATTTTTTTTTCTGAAAATCCCTCCAAATTTTCGATCGGATCCGAAAACTGCTTCGATTTACCTCAAACTGACTCCTTTTTTATCTGATTCAGTTTTCGTCAGTTCCAATATAATTTTTAGAGCTTTTGATATGCAAGACCCATTTTTCAAAAATTACTATTCATACGGACCGTTTTTCGTCCGAAAATACTATTCACTCGAAATCATTATTCATCAACAATTTCACTTTTACTGATTTTCGAAATCCGATTATCAAAAATCACTATTCCATCCGAAATACTATTTATCTGGATATAGAGTAAATTTAGGACGTTACAATTCTCCCATTCTTAAGAAATTTCGTCCGCAAAATTTAGATAATCAATCTATTAGCTAAGTAGGGAATATGGGTAGCGTATCTGACTTTCACGCTATTGCATAACCTTTTCATTTGTAGCATCATTCATAACATCTGATGTATCATAATTATAAATCCTGACATCATCGTTCCTCGAACATCGTAATAAGATATATTCTTTTTCCTATAATCCTTTTTAAGAAAATGAACTAGAAATTTAGACCTTGCTAAGCACTCGTTTTTGGATTCTTCTTTTCTAAACTTCTACATAAATCCAAAAAAAGCTCCTTTACTATGCCTTCATTCGATTCCAAAATCACTTTGAGCATCACATCCCAGATAATTCAGCATTCCACATCGAGCTACTATCCAGCTTGCCCAGTACTCTCTTTTCGTTCTTTTCACTCTTTGCGAGTTGTTGTCTACATTTAACACTAGTTCACAACCTACACGTCAGTTCGCATCCTTCAGCTCGCTAAAACTCCAAAAACATTACATTTCTATTTCCTTAACACATCAATCTTTTCAAATCAGCTTCCTTCATCACCCTCTGTTGCTAAAGCACCAGAGAGTTTTATTCTTTTCCTTATTCAAATCAAAGAAAGTAGCTGCACATTCGAGTCACATTCTCCTATTTCATTTTTACATAAAAAGCATGTACACGGAAATACAACAGTTCTTTTTCAAAAATCGCTAAGTCTAAAAACGCCTAAACCATAGCTCTGATACCACTTAATGTAACACCCCTATCTTGACATCTCCCGTCGGTACGAGGATCGAGGCGAGAAACATTACCTTTTTCGTTTTCAAATTTCTTTTTTATAAAATTCTATTATTTAGTAATTCATTTACAAAATAGCATTTATTATAATTCTTTTATTTACAAACGACGATTTAAATTTAATGAAGATTTGATAATTTTTTCCCTGTTTTTCTGAAAACTCAAATTTCAACCTGCAAGGAAAATAAATACACTTATAAAATTTCATTTATTTTCTCAACTTCCATTCAGACCTTCCATCCGTCTCCACTTTCACATCACCACACAAGCATTTATAATCACACATTTAATAAAATCATATTAAATAAATATAATTGTTACTTTAAAAGAAAGAAATAAATTTATTTATAGAATTATTTTACAATATCAAAATCTTCTGTACCATCTATATATATTATCAATTACAAAATTCATGAATACATATTTGTAAATAACTATATATATATATATATATATACATGCGTATCAACACATGTAATGTGGAGGAATTTGACTCGTGGGAAGCGGGGCAACCGTTTTCTCCTTTGTCTCTACACTCTACTAGTGAAATTTAAAAGACACTGTTAACTACTATTTTAAATTTTGTATCAAAATTTCACTACATAATCAATTTACTAATAATTGCACATACAAGATACATAAACTCATTTCTTCTCATTTATACTCATACAATTTTCATCATGCTTTAACATTTTTTAAAATACAAGTGGTAAATCAATATTGCACAATTTTTTTTTTCAAATTTTTACAAATAAATTCCAAAGATCACAAATTTTAAGTGAATCCGTACATAAAACTTAATCATTTTCATTCTTAACCATATCAACTCGGTTCCTTTATATTTTTCAGTGTCTTTCGTAAACTCTGATACGGTACCATAGATTGACAAATGGATTTTCTGACATCGACCACTCGGTGGTTGCCCCGGCATCGACCACTCAATGGTTATCTGTTGGATCGCATATCACAATCGGATCTCTTGACATCAGCCACTCGATGGCTACCCGTCAGAATTAACGGCGTCCCTGGCATCAACCACTCGGTAGCTACCCGCCGGGTCACATATCACAATCACATATCACAATCGGTTTCGACTTTAGGACAGGACATCCGGTGCCTCTCATAATCCATCCATCGAACATTATGTATTGTATTGGTGTAACGGTACAATACTATTAATCTGCTTTATTTATATGCCAATTATCAATCTCCACCTACCAGTGTTTAGGTTTATTCAAGCACTTCTCAATTTTGATTATTTACCAAAAACTTCATATTTCTAATAACTTTTATCTTTACATAACATTTTCATTCAGAATGCTACGCACACAATTTCAATCGCCCTCTTTTCCTCATTTAATCAAATTATCAATATAAACATTGTAAAATCACGTTTTTCATTCAATTATCTCATCATATCTTCTTCGATACATCAGTGCCTTTGTTTTGATATATGCTCGGTCAAGACATTGAACTTGTCCGTTTCTTTTCGTTTATTTTTCGTTTTCATTCAAAATCTAGTAAAATCATATTTAAACACCGTTCATTATGATTTAATTGAAAAATACCATGTATTTCAAATTCAAGCATAAATTTTCAATCGCGTAAATTTTTAATTACATATTTGTAACAACTTTTCGAACTCTTTCAAAACCTAAATCTTCATCGTTTTGAATTACTATTTTACCCCTAGTTTTGACATCAAAGTGTAATAACATCATTCTTTTTCTTTTAATTATTACATAATATATATATATATATATATATATATATATAAGATAACATCAATACCCTTGAATTTCAAAACGAATATACATTCGACTTAAGAAGGGATTTTAAAATCTTTATTTTTCATGCATTACTTCCTCATATAAAGCATTCAAAAATCATTGATTTAACACATAAATAAGATTGAAGTGATAAAAATACCCATAGGTAATTCCCTAGTGTGCATACAGTCTATGGAATTAAATTATTATTATATTTTAATTGGGTTTGAGTTTGAGATATCATCTCAAATGCCTACGTACCAATTCCATTAGTGAGATCAAAGCGCTCGTAGTTCAGCAAACTTTAATCATCTAAACTTTCTAGAAATCCTTTATTAAACAATTTATGATATTATCATTACAATGTCACTCAATACAATATCAATCAATAAATATAAATGATATATTTTTCAAAAAACTACATATATAAAATATTATTCAAACTGAACTTTAATCACATAACCTTTCAAAAACCCTTCATTTTCCTTATTTACAATTCACAAAATTATGAAATTGCCCTTTTTATGTTTCTTAGAGCTTTTTTTTTTTTCTATTTTTTTAATATTCTTTTATTAGTATTTTATTTTCATCTTTATCCACACACACATATATATTTTTTCCAAAGGGTGCCACCACTAATATATATATTATTATATATAAAAAAATCACATTAATTCTATTTAACTTTTTCGGAACACCCGAAATCGACTTTTCCAGAATTTTTTCGAAATCTTTTAAAAAATTTTCCGGGGCCGATGTTTGAATTTCTTACATACTCCTAATAACCTGAGTAACTTTTAAAAGTCATTTCATACCCATTTTCGACTCACCGTGTAAGACCCAAAACTTCATTCGTCGAAAAATGAATTATTTTTCGCTAGATCGCGTTTTCGATCAGAAAAATATATTTTTCGAGTTCGGATTATTCGGAATATTTATTTTAGAAAAATGAATAATTTAGAGTGTGTGGAGGTGAATCCGAAAATTTAAAAATAATTCCGGAGGTGAAATTGAGTCATAAGCGGATTCTCGATCGGATGAAAACGAATTAGAATTCGAAAGCGGAATGAAAAGTATGGAAAAGCAAGTGACAAGTGGAATCCATGCATAAGGGACACGAGTCGCCTATGTAAGGAAGGAGCAAGACAAGTGTTAGTCATGTAAAGTGCATGAGTGACACTTGTCATGAGAAAGCAAAGCATATATAAATCAAATTGAAAAAGCAAAAATTGAAACCAAAGTTGCAAATACTCGGTCACCCATTTACAAAGCAAGACCAAGAGAGCTTCTTGAGGAGGGGGAGAGTGTGAGTTTAGAGAGAGAAATCGAGAGCTTGTCATCTTTTTCTTCCATCCAAGCAAAACCTATACTTGGTCCAAGAGCATCATCAACCTTCTCCATTCTGCTTTCTTTCTTCATTCGAGACCGAGAGCGAGAGACAGAGAAAGAGAGAGCTTGAGAGAGAGCTCGTGAGATCGAGAGCGGTGCAGACTAGAAATCAACCCAAGAGGACAAGCTGCTCGTGCATGCAAAGATAGATCCAAGAAAACCAAACCGTGAACTGGTGTGTGGAAGTGCAGCGAGTGAAGAGGGAGAGAGGGAGTTGTTCAGGAGCAATCTGTTCGTGCATGCAAGCAAGGAGGGACGAGTTGCATGCGTTGTTCAAGCTAAAATCCCAAGTTGTGTAGCTGCCATCCCTTCCTTCCCATTCGGTTTTCAGTGAGTTAGAATGTGAGTTTTTAAAACTTAGCAGCTTGTGTGTGTGTGTGAGTGCAGACCGTGAGCAAAGAGAAGCAAAAATCGAGAGGGATTAGGGGCTGTTGTGGTACTATAAGTTAAGATTCAATTTCAATAGTTACAGCTTCCGTTGAAAGAGTTTTGAGGGCTGTTTTGAGTGGTTCAATTCATGCATGCCGGTGAAGAAGATTGGCTTGCTGCCATGAGTCATCCTTGGAGTTATCTTGCCGTCACGGACGCTTGGGGGCTGTTTCGAAGTGAAAAACAGCTCACACAAAGGTAAGTGCTGTCTCGTTTTGTTTTGTTATGACGTTTTGAGTAGTTTTTAAAGGTTGCATGTCAATTTGGATCGAAGGAAGCTCGCGGATAAGAGAAATGATGTAGGCAGCACCTTTTTGCAAGCGTTTCGAAGTTTCGAAAGGTATATTGAGTTTTATTGATTTCATTTTGATGAAAAATATTTAGGATGAGTTGTGGATGATAATTGATAATGATACGATTGGGTTTTGGGATTTAGAATCTCGTTAGTGCGGAGGTTCGTTCGATATTGTTTGGTTGTGATTTCGAATGAAATTGTCGATGATTGTTTGTTGCGAAATTGATTTATGAGCTGTTATAATGAGATTTAGGGGTTGTTATGTTGCGTTTTTAATTTCAAGTTCGTTGTCGTGAAAAATGATACATAATGATGTATTTTAAAGTATCGAATAGTCGTTCGATTATCGAAAAATAGTTTCTGAGTGATTCGGATAAGTTTTTCGCGAATACGAATATGTTTAGTTTGCGATTTTTCGTTGTTGAATGTGAAAATGATTATGATGTTAACAAGCTCCCATGTTGTATAATTACGTTCATTAAAGTGTTAAATGTTGACGTTAGGATGCATTGAAATATATTAAAGTTAAATGGATAGTTTCGTTACCCGCGATTATATTAAATCATTGATTTTCTGAGTCGAAACGGAAATTTAATTAAAGTGTAATATGCTGCCATGATTTTCATTTATGTTTATCAAAGTGTTTGAATCTTCGTTTTCCATGATTTGAGTGAAGTTACAAGTTGTATTGACGATAAAATTGATTGGAAACGAAATAATCGCGTAAAGCGTTAAAAATGATAGTTCACGATAAATTGTTGAAATCGCGCAAATTTCTCATTATTCGTTTAGACTCGAATATTTTTTTTGTTGAATCTATTTGAGTGTGATTTTGATGATATTGATTGGGAATGAATGACGTTATTGTCGGTTTCGAAATAGTCAAAAAGCTAGCGAAATTCCCATGTAATTTAAGTTTAGTATTTGCGCGAGCCATGTTTTAATGAAAATCTCGATCGAAACCAATTGTAGGTGAACCGACGAGCGGAC
The DNA here is from genome assembly GCA_022984855.1 of Dimocarpus longan. Lineage (NCBI taxonomy): Eukaryota > Viridiplantae > Streptophyta > Magnoliopsida > Sapindales > Sapindaceae > Dimocarpus > Dimocarpus longan. Next base: position 12,347,325 of record CM041017.1, on the reverse strand, counting down.
GAGATCCGTAGCGAGAGTGGTGTTAAGTTAATTGGAAGCAAGTTGTGAGTGTGGATTTTATAAAGTTTTTATGCTTTTTATTATATAAATGTAATTTCATTTTTAACAAGTGATTTAATTCGATATTCAAGTAAGATTTTATAATATCATTATCTTTCACACAATGCATGTATAGTTTTATATATATATATATATATATATCACATTGTGAATGTATATATTCTTCAAGTAAAGTAAATTAGTAAGTTTAAATGATATACATGCATAGAAATATTATTTGCGAAAGTTATATTGCAATGTTACAACACATTACCGAGATTTTGTATATATATAAGCCTTTGGTTTACTCTAGCCCCTAGTTTACACCCGGCTGAAGTATTCCATATGTGAACGGCAAATTGGGAGGAGTTACTAACTTTGGGGGGATCGAGTCTGTCAATTGCCCTCTGCACATATGGAATAGTGTAGATCTGCCTGATGTCGGAGGGAATCGCGATCCCAGAGTTGTTTCCACATCTGCGACTACACATGGTGAGAGTTCCTCTAATCCTAGTGGCGTGTTTTTGCACCGTCATGAAGGATAAGTTTCCTTGGGTTGCCAAATAGGCTAATAATGAAATGAAATACGTCGATAGACGTGAGTTTAAGAAAAACAAGAAAAGTATTTAAGAAAAGTTTAATAAAGTATTTTTTGCATTTAATACGAGTTTACAGTTTTCAGAAAAGTAAAGTAAGTAGTAGTTTTCCAACATATTTTGGGAGGAATATTATTTTTTTAAGCAAAAGAATAGTTATATGAAATTGCCCACTCACGGTGTTATTCTCACCTCTAGTTTTTCTGTTTTATTAAAATCCTCCCCAGGTGCAGGTACGAGCAACGTAGCGGAAGCATCTCCGTCGGACGTACAGGCAAACTAGAGACGTGACCCCACTACACTAGTTTTAATCAAGTTATCATGTATTGCATTTATTATCGTTTTCAGACTTATCAAGTATTGTAAATATTGTTTGGATAATGGACTTTATGGTGAATGTCATGCATGATATTTCAAGATTTTAATTAAGTTGATTTTCATATCATTGAATTTTTAAGCATATGGTGAATGGTTGTGTAATTGAAAAAGGGTCTGAGGCCCATTAGTTTAAGAAAATATATTGAATGAAATTATACAGGTTTTGTGAAATTTTTACAGGTGAAAATTTTAGAAAAACAGTCGTTGTGTTGCCGGATTTCCGTAAAAATTTATTTTCATAAAGTTATTTTCAATTAACAAAACTCCTATCTATTTTCAGAACTAAAAGAGTTTCAAGTATTTTCAAATAAAAAAGAGGCTTAGTTCCATGGGAACTTTTCTGCCGGAGCAGATCTCGACTGGAAAGTCACCGTGGGGTGCCGAGCAGGTCGCCTAGCTAATATAGTTAGAGAGGCGCTTGTTACACCGCTTTTCAATAAATCGCCCCAAACGAATTTTCGGATTGCTTCCATTTCAATCCGAATCTCTTTTGAAAGTGTCATTTGAGTCTTTAAAATACTTTTTAAGCATTTTCTTACTTATTTGGACACTTATCTAAATTTTCATTTTTTTTTTCGAAAATCAGTTCGAATTTCCAGTCAGATTTGAAAACTGCTTCGATTTATCTTAAATTGACTCTTTTTTTTATCTGATTCAGTTTCCGTTAATTCCAATATAATTTTCAGAGCTTTTGATATGCAAGACCCATTTTCCGAAAATTACTACTCACATAGATGATTTTTTGTCCAAAAATACTATTCACCCGGAATCATTCTTCATCAAAAATTTTACTTGTACTAATTTTCGAAATCTGATTCTCAAAAATCACTATTCATCTGAAGATCACTATTCCATTCAAAATACTATTTATCCCGGATATAGAGTAAATTTAGGGCGTTACAATAATTGTGAGTTTGATACCCCAGTGAGTGTCATATAATTTCCAGATAAATCTAATTATATAAAATGACCTCCCTAAAATTTGTTTTTAAAACATTTTGGTAATAAACATTTTGCTACGATATGAAATTCGATCTCGATTTCTTTGAAAATCATATTTCTATCAATTTCAATAACATAAAATCATTGTTTAATAAAATTCATGCTTTTATAACTAAATCATAAATATGAGTTGCATGGTTTCCATTTTCTATCAAAACATCTATTAGTGGTGACGATATTTCTTTATAAAACTATTTCAGTAAAAAAAAGAGTCACCTGCTGACTATCCGTACCACATGGTACCCTATATTGAGAGTGGAATTGTCCTCGCTATGGAGTGGAATTGTTCTCGCTCGGGTGGAAGCTAGCTAATAATATACCTCATACATTCATTAGACGACTTCCTAACTGACTAACTCAGTTAACCTCATGTGGGTACCTCCCGCGGTTAGTATGGTAAGTGACAGACTAACATAAACACCCCTGATGCCAATGCACGCTTAGGGTACTCAACCCAGACCAGAGATGTCTATATCATATCTAGGCGTACCATGGTTTTAAATCACATTTCATATACATTTTCAATTCATTTGAATTCAGTTCTCATAATATTCATTTAATTTATCAAATCCCCATTTCATGTAAAAATCATTTTGTATCATGCAACTAATATAATTAATTTCATATAATTCATAATACCATTTTATATATTTATTGAGCATGAATTTTAACATCAAAATATCAAATCGATTTCGAATAAAAGGATACTCACAATTTTCTAGCTCACGTTCGGGTATCTGTTCAGCTCCCTCATTTCCGCTTTCCCTACACATTTTTCGTTTTAATTTCAATATGTACTCATTCTCTTTTAGTATACGAAGATCTCATTTGATCAATTAGATTTTTTAGATCTATTTAAAATATCACCCTAATCACATTTGAATTAATTCATTTCCAATTGCCTGTAAATGTGTTTTAATAATCCGATTGCCATCCAATTTTCACCAAATCAATTTCATTTCTATTTCTTACTAAATCCACTCAATTTTTAACTCATTCAATCACTTAAATTCACCCAAAATCACACAATATACCAAGGGAACAGTAGCTTCACAACAACCCACATTTTATTCCAAACTCATCCAATTAATTCCATTTAAATTTCATATTAATTCTATTATCAATTTAAACTTATTTGACATCAATTAAACATGAAAAATTATCCAAAATCACACAAATATACCCTAATACAGCAGCTTACCCAACCAATTTCATATGATCCAACTCAATGAAATTACAACAATTTACCAAACTATTTTCATTCCAACCAACATCAATCAAATTTCCATCATTCTACCTCATACAAATCCATCCAAAACACATCAAAACCACATCATTTCATCACTTATACATGCAGCCGTGAGTCACCCTTCCATCACACAAAAATTTCATTTAATTTATTTCAACCAAAATCAACACCAAACCAACTTAAAACAACAACAAATTGATCAACACAAACTACTTCCACAATCACTTCAAATCTAAATTTTTTAGTTTCAAAACCCTTACCTATTTCACCTCCAACTTGGTGCTTTGCTTCTCCACCAATTTTGGACTTCAAATCAATAAAAACAAGCATGAAAACTCATCAAACTCACATGAAAACTATCATGACAGCACCTAAGAAAATCTGGCCAGTTTTCATCTTAAATTTTTTCATCCAAATCTTTATAAAAATCAATTCTTTTCACTCCAAATTGACGTATCCTTGATGGAAGACCTCTCTAGTGTTGTTATTGACCTTTAGATTGCTCAAAACTTGCTTGAAATTGGGTTGGTTTGGAGCAAAATGTGGCAGCCCTGTTTTGGTGTCTACCAAACTGCACTCTGCTCTTCCTCTCTCTTTTTGCTTCATTCTTCTACAATCTTCCTCCTATATATATGTCCTCAAGTCCTTAGTAAATTACCCTTGAAGTTTGGGTATAAATTACATGGCATGCCATTACATTTTTCTTCCAAAATTGCCCCAATTTGTATTGACAATGTAATGGTTTTTATAATTTTAATAAAATTCATTCCTCTTGAATTTTTTTTACCCACTTTAATCACTTATTTAAACATTGTACATCTCTTCAATATCAATTCCAACATTTGTCTTGATAGGTCATAGCATAATTTCTCGGATTTCAAATTTGTTTCTGATCCGTTTGGAAACTTTTCTCATTACACGATTAAATATAAAAATTTAATCGTAATCGAAAAATTAATCAATTTTTTATTATTCCATTGGGTGAATATACACTTGTATAATATTCTAATGCCACTCATCATCATTATATCTCTTATATAACACTAAATCGGGGAGGGGTATTACATTCTTCTCACCTACCTCATCCCAGCACACTGAAGTTCGACATTTCCTTCTATAGAGCGCTTCATAGGGGGTCATATCAATATTGGCCTGATAGTTGTTGTTGTTGTAAGCGAACTCCATAAGTGGTAGGTGTATATCTCAACTCCTTTTAAATTGCAGGACACATGATCTGAGCATATCTTTAAATGTCTAGATCGTCCTCTCTGACTGCCCATCCATCTGGGGGTGAAAGCCTGTGCTGAAATTTAGTTGAATACCTAATGCCTTCTGCAAAACAGGCCAAAATCTAGATATGAACTTGGGATCCTGATATGAGACAATGGAAATCGGTGTACCATAGTGCCTAATTATCTCATTAATGTAGAGTTGCGCCAACCTGCTGAGGGGGTAATCACCAGATAGGCAGAAAATGGGTGGACTTCGTTAATCTATTAAGTATCATCCATATCGCATCATCACCCCTCTTACTACGTGGAAGCCCTACTACAAAATCCATGGTAATCTTTTCTCATTTCCACTTTGGAATAGAAAGAGGTTGTAATAACCTTGCAGGCTTCTGATATTCTACTTTCACTTGTTGACAGGTGAAACATCGAGAGACGAACTCTGCTATCTCTTTCTTCATCCTCCTCTACTAGTAATGTTCCTTCAAGGTATGTTACATATTCGTGCTGTCCGGATGCATAACATATGCTGAGGAGTGAGCTTCTTCCATAATTTCTTTCTTCAGATCCTCAACATCCAGTACACATAATCGTTGTCCCATCATCATTATACCATCTTCCCTGACTGTAAAATCTGTTCTGCTTCATTTTTCGATTTTTTCTTTAATTTGGTCAACTCAGGATCCTATTTTTGCAGCTCTCTTATCTGATCCCCCAAAATTGGGCGAACATGAAAGGTAGCTAATAATGCCCTAGAGTTTGCCACATCTAACCTTACTCCTAGAGACTTCAATTCCACAAAAAGTAGAGGATATACTATCTTTAGCTACACTAGGGAACTCGAGGGTCTCCTACTTGAGGTATCGGCCACCACATTAGCCTTTCCGAGGTGGTATTTTATTGTACAATCGTAATCTTTTATCAATTCCAACCACCTCTGCTGCCTCATATTTAACTCCTTATGAGAGAATAAATATTACACACTCTTATGATCCTTGAAGATCCGACAAGGGACGCTATATAAGTAATGCTTTCAAATCCTCAACGCAAAAACAACTGCTGCTAGCTCCAAATCATAGGTAAGGTAGTTTTGCTCGTGCTTCTTTAGTTGTCTGGATGCATATGCTACAACTTTATTGTTTTGCATCAGTACATAACCTAAACCCTATTTTGAGGCATCACTGTATACTATAAAACCCTTTGTTCTCGAGGGCAATGTCAACATTAGAGCTGATATCAACCTCTTATTCAATTCATCAAAGCTCTGCTGGCAGGCATCAGACCATCCGAACTTGACCTTTTTCCTTGTTAATCTGGTCAATGAGGTTGCTATCTTGAAAAACCCATTTACGAACTTCCTGTAGTAACTTGCTAACCCGAGGAAACTATTAACCTCGGTCACATTCGTGAGTGGTTTCCAATTTGTGATAGCTTTTATCTTATAGGGATCCACACTGAGTCCCTCAGTTGAAATGACATCTCCCAAGAAAGTTACTTGGTCCAGTCAAAACTGACACTTACTGAACTTCGCATACAACTAATGCTCTCTCAGGGTCTGTAACACTATCTAGAGATGCTCCGCATGCTCCTCCTAACTACTTGAATACACCAATATATCATCAATAAACACGATCATAAACTTATTTAGGTATGCTCGGAAGACCCTATTCATTAGGTCTATGAATATGGTTGGGGCATTTGTCAACCCAAATGACATGACTAGAAACTCATAATACCTATACCGAGTCCTGAATGCAGTCTTCAGAATATCCCTTTTCCGAACCTTCAACTGGTGGTACCCCGATCTCAAATCAATCTTCGAATACATTTTGGATCCCTGCAACTGATCAAATAAATTATTGATCCTCGGGAGCAGATATTAGTTCCTTATCATCACCCTATTTAACTATCTGTAATCAATGCACAACAGTAAGTTCCCATCTTTCTTCTTAACAAATAAAAATGGAGCTCCTCATAGAGAATGACTGGGCTTTACAAAAACCCTTATCCAATAGCTCTTCCATCTGTACTTTTAGTTCCTTCAACTCTGCTAGAGCCATCATGTACTACGGAGTGATTGAGATTGGCTCTATTCCCAGAACCAAATCTATCTCGAACTCTATCTCCATGTTTGGTGGTAAACCTGGGAGGTCATTCGAGAATATGCCTAGGAACTCTCTGACCATCGGAATATCTTCCAATCAAACTTTCTCATTCTTCTGATCAACCATATAAGCCAAATACCTCTGATATCCTTTACGAAGTATCCTACTGGTTATCATGGCGATGATTACACTGGTGGTGAGTACTTTTCGGATTCTACAGAATACCACTTCAGGTCTTGCCAATCTGACTTTCTTCCCACAATAATCGATTGTGGCTCGATATCTGGATAGCCAATCCATTTCCAAAATCACATCAAAGTCCCAAATATCAAATACGATCAGATCCACTGGAAACTCGGTACCTTCTATCATAATCTTACTATCCACCATTACTCTTTCCGCCAATAGTGAGTCTCCAACCAGGATGGAAACTATAATACTGCACTCTAAAAACAGTAATTTCGCTCTAACCCTCGCCGTAAATGGTACGGACATGAAAGAATGGGTGGCCTCGAGATCTATAGGTGCATATGCATCATAGTCAAAGACAGAAACCATACCTATGACGACCTCTGGAGTGGCATCCGCCTCCTACTACATGACGGTGAACACTCAGACCTGGGTGTGGGGTCTATTTGGTTGTCCCGTTGAAGACACTCCTCTGCCTACTGCACCTTTGGCTGAGGCTGAAGAACCCCGTCCTCAGATCTGGAAGCCTCTACCTCCATGCCTTTGGCCCACATTAGCCTATGAAGATACTGCAGAAGGTTTTACTTCTGAGCTGGCGAAGGTAGTTAACTGCGGGCACTCTCTTATAAAATGACCCTCCTGCCCACAGTGAAAGTATGCAGTACTGGAGCCTTTCATCCGACACTCGCCTGGATGTCTCCTCTTGTAGGTACTGCACTCCGGTACTGAACTCCTGGTGTTACGGGAATCTCTCGGCGCTGCAGGTGGTCTAGCTGACCCCTAACTAGATGATGCTTCTCAACTCATCCTTCTGCCATCTGCCCATTTGGATCTGCTCTTTATCTTGGCAAATTTGTTAGGCCCTTCCTGTGGTAGGCTGGATCCGCTACGCTTGCTTGAAAGTCTTCCCGTGCCAAGCAGCAGCTATCATACTTCTTTCTACCCTCAATGTAACCTCCACCAGATCTCTGTAATGCATCTGAAAGGCCCATGATAGGTGAACTCTGAGGTTGGGATTCAAGCTCGCCATAAATCTCTTACACCTCTGCTCTTCGTCCTTAGAGATGACTGGAATGATCTGGACCAGTTCTGAAAACTTCTTCTCATATTCGGTCACAGATGTAAAGCCCTACTCCAATCTGAAAAATTCTTCCATCCAAGAGTCCTTATAGCTCTTCGAATAAAATTTATCTATAAATTCCCGCTGGAACACTGTCCATGATACTCCCTCAGGGTGCCACCTCTTCAAGGCCTTCCACCAATCCTTCATCTTGTCCTCTAAAAGAAAGAAAGAGAACAGGACTCTGCTCGTCTGAACACCCCATTACCTGGTAAATCTTAGTAACTCTGTCCAACCATGCCAAGGCACTCTCGGATCTCCGCTTCCATAAAATGATTTCGCCCCCAACTTACAAGCTCGTTCGATCAATCACTTCGGTTCTTCAAGGGCCTCTCGCAATTGATGCATTGCTGCTATCAAGATCTGAGTGATCTGCTCTGCATTAAAACCCCCATCGGTTGGTTCTGTTGGTGCTGACGGTCTTAAACGGGTCTGATCTATGGAGGCATTCACAGATCTTATCACGTGCTCTGCCTCTTAGGCGGAGGGTACATCTTGTGCAGGAGCTTCTGGAGTGGCTCTACGAGGACTCATTGGACCTCGTCGATGCATAATATTGTGATTTTAAACAAAAAAAAAATCATGAAAAGGTTGATTTTTTTTTTTTAATTATATGCATGATAATTAAAATAATGGAAACGCATATGGGTTGCTTTATTTATAAAATAGAGTAAAACAAAATGATTTAACATAAAATCATAAAATCCCATTTCAAAACCATGCTCTGATACCAACTTAACAGACCCTGTTTTTGTATTTCCCTTTCCGTACAAATGGCAGCCTACTGGCAACCCACGGTGGACCTCCAGTAGATTTCAATTTCGACCGAAAGGTTCTCATGAAGCTAAACCATTTTCCATGATTTAAATACGTTACTTTTTCTGTTTATCATGAAGTTATAAAATAGGTTTAACAAAAATTTGGGCCGCAAAAAGATTGTTTTTCTATAAATGCCACTCTGTAATTTTGTATAGAATTTAAAAACTTCTAAAATCAATTAGTTTCCCCCAAACTATCGGGCCTCAAGCTCTCAATTCATCAATTTACAAGCAACCACAAACAGGTCATCCCAATTCAAAATGATTTAAATCACAAACAGGAGTCATGCATATATATATATATATTTATTTATATATTTACAAAAATAAGAAAAGTTTATACGTTATGTCATATACAAATTTTAAAGAATTTTCCAAAATGAAATACATTTATACAATCACAGCACCCTTGACTCGATCTGCTTAGTTCTGAACTGGAGTCGTTGCTCCCAATATACCTGTACCTACATTTGCCTCTGTGGAGATTTTGTTTATAAAAAACAAAATAGTGTGAGTTTTATAAACTCAGTGAATGTCATAAAATTTCGTTTCAATTTCAACTTTATAAAATATCTCCCTTAAATTTGAAAACTTTAAAAAGTTATAATATCAAAATCGGTTTTTCTTTGAAAACAATATTTCAATTAATTGCATGGATAATTCATTTTCATAACTATTATTCGCTTTTATTTTAAGATTGAATAATAAATCAAATTTACTATATGTTTTCAATTATCGAATAAAAATATAAATAGTGGTAGCGTTTACTATTTTGAAAATGTTTGAATAAATCAAGCCACCTACTAACGGTCCATACCACATGATATCCTAGGTATGGAGCGTAATTTTGCCTCGCTCCGGCCTTCCCGAAATTTTTTCTCGTTCAGGCCATCTATCCAGTATTACAGAACGAAATTTTTCCCTCGCTACGGAGCGACATTTTTCCTCGCTCTGGTGGAATCTAGCTAATAATATACCCTATACGTGCATTAGGCAACATACTGGATTGGACCACTGACATGACACAATCCCCCCTACGGGTTTCCTCTCGCTATTAATGACAGACACCCCTAACACTACCAATGTACGTTTCAAGTACTCAACTCCAATCAGAGATAACTATATTATCTACCAGGCATACCATAGGTTTTACAAATACCTTTCCGATTCCATGCAATTCATAATTCATACAATAAATATCCAACCCATGCAAATATTTTATTTCAATTTCCTTTAACTTAAAATAAATTTATAGTATATTCAAGCATGTATTTTATCATATATAATCAATTGTTTAAGGGACACTCACCTAATGGCAACTCACAATGATGTACGCTTTTGGGATTCACTCGATTTCAGATTACCTACATAATTTCGCATGCTATATTTAGAAAACATTGGAACTAAAATCAATTCGATATAAACATTTCCATTCACATTTAAACATGCTAATCAACCTTTAATCATTCAATGAAACTAAATTTCCATATTTACACCTTAACGTTTTCGATTATTCACGTTTATTTTTCCGTTTGAATTTCTCAACTTTTAAACATTCAAAACCTCACAATGGAAGCTCAATTTCCTTATTATTGCATTAACAAACTTTTGAATAATTTACTCCCATGTTGGCCGAATACTAACCAACCTTCAAGCTATCCATTCAATTCCATTTTTCTTACCTAAATCACATTCCCAAGCATGCAATATGTAATAGAATTCAATAAAACTCATAAAACATCACAATTTCATACAATGACATGGCTCGACCGAATTATACTTCTTATGATTTCCAACTAAAATCTTTTAAATTTTATAATAGATTCAACACCATAACAGCCCTTACACCCATCTGAAGTCATCAAAACACTCATCCACCACACCACGCTCCTTATGGCCGAATATGTATCCTTTACTAACAAGTTAAATTCTCTTTGATTTTTATGGTAATTTCATCATCCAACCAGCCCCTAAATCCATTCAAGATCACCAAAACAAATCTTCCTTCCCATCAACCTTTGATGGCCGAACACATAGCACATATATATCTTATGGTTGTGATTTTTTTTTTTCAAATCTAACATATTCTTCTTACATATTTTCATGCTTAAATCATTTCAAATCACTCAAACACAACTTAAATCATATTCTTCTTATCTTGGCCGAGTGTCATACCTATACACATCGAATACAACTCCAATTTCTCACTTGGAAATTCAATCAACACCACACCAATAAACATGACAACAACTCACCAATAAAACCCACATCAATCACACTTTAACACCATAAAATCAACTTGATTAGTTGCTTACCAAGCTGCCCAAAGCTGTCTTGAAGTATTTGTTTTGGTTTCCCACAAGTTTAAAGCTTCAAAACCTTAAATCCATGCAACAAAAGTTTCATTAAAAATACATATTGTAGTGGACATCTTTGCATCAATTTTTCTGTACAAAAACTTCATGGAAACTCAACTATTTTTATTTGAAAATCAGTCCATAGTTTAAAATATCCGTGATTTTCGCGATATTTTCGTCGATATTTCCGTAAATCAAGGGTATCGATATCGATAGGGGGTGTAATCTCCTATCCGTCAAAATATCCTGGAAATATCCGAAAATATCCGTGATATTTCCGTAACATATCCTTTCCGTGAGCTTGTAGTGTAAATTTTACAAAATATCGAGGAAATTTCCGAAAATATCCGTAGAATATCTACGAAATATCTTGGAAATATCGGTTAAATTTTTATAAAATAAAAGTGAAATTTAAGCTTTTCAAATACGAATTTGTTAAGCTTTTATCAAATAAATAAAATAAATAATTGCAAAAAAGACCCATTTGATAAGGATAAACTCAAAATTAACATTTCTTATTTTATTGTTATAAAAAAGATATTGGGTGGATAAAAATACCCTTAATAAAATGATAGTAATTTGAATCACTGTTAGGATTCCCGACCTTAAAGTTGGGTATCTCAACCTCTATATTGGAAGCCCCAACCTTAGGGTTGGGATTCCCAATCTTGATTTAACATCCAGGTTGGGAATCCCAACCCTAAAGTTGAGATTTCGAATGTGGATTTGAATCAAAATTAGGACTTCTAATCTAGAAGTTGGGATTTCCAACCTGAAGGTTGAGAATGTGAACTTGAATGTTTTATCAAGATTGAGATTCTTCATCTCGAGGTTGAGATTTTCAACTTCAAAGTTGGGATGTAGGTTGGGATCTCAACTTCGAGGTTGGGATTATCAACTAGATCATTTGGTAGAAAGAGTGACCGACAAAAAATGATGGGTCAAGGGCATTTTCGTTCAAAAAAGAATATTGTGCAAAGATTTAAAAAATAAATGTTATTTTTCGAATGGATTATAAAAAATGGGTTAGTTTTCAACAAACTCTAAATAAAATAAGTTTTCAACCCACGTGAAGAATCTCATTTTCATCAGGAATCTCATTATTATATAAAATTTTGTAGTTAAGCTCAAACATCTCATAATTGTTATTCTATTTTTAAAACAAAAACTTCTAAGTCATTGCTATTGATGAAATTCATAATGAAGACAATGGTGCTGATGATGGTGATAATAGTGATGACGATAATGATGATGATGATGACAATGATGACGACGACAATGATAACAATGATGATGACAATAGAGGAAATAATTATGCTTTTACTTAAAGAAATGATATTGATACAAGTTTGTCATTGAGCCCATTTACTTGTGAAGAACAATACACACATTGCACACAAGATGAAGACCATGGGTGTAGAACTGCGGGTCCAGGCATAGGGGCTATTGGTAAGGATTACACAAGGAGAATCTATCAAATGCAGTTAGGAATGTCATCATCTAATGAAGATAACATTTAAACTACTTTTAAATCTATGAGTTTAAGGTCTAGTGATGATAGTCATAGAAGTTTTGGGATCTCCAATGATCCTTACACATAATTTCCTATCAATTAACAAATGGTAAGAAGAAATCAAAAAGCTTATTCATGATATGTTCGTGATTATATTCAAAACCATTCAAATTATACGTCATGGTATCAGTATTGTATAAATCTAGATGCTAGCTATACCATGTATGAACCACCTAGGACTTCATTTTGGTATTAAAATTTGCATGATTTATATGTGCAAATTAATTGAAAATTTTTAATGGAAGCTTTTTATATTTTCATATATCTCCTCTATATATTATATCCATATTTATATCTTTTAGTTGTTACTTTTTAGATAGAATATGATTTTTTTTTAAATATAATATAATTTTTGGTTGTAGAAATGATTATTTTAACATTACCAAAAGTTTCATTAAAAAATATTATGTTTTTAATTAAATTTTCGTACTTTCCGTAAATTTTACGTAAATTTTCGTCGATATTGATATTTCCGTCGACATTTCCGCCGAATCGTAGTACCGATATTTTCAACATTGACGTCATGCCATCCATTTCATTTTTTCAATACAACCTTCCTTTTCTCTACTTATTCCATGCATTCCCTTATTTAATTCAATTTCTTCTAACACCCTCACATGTATTAAATTCTAGTTTAATCCATTATTTGTCTTTCTTGAAATATTCTTTTAATGTCAATTTCATACTAAACTCCAAATCGATTATCTTATCACTGTTTGATTTCGAGTTCATTTCCGGTTTATTTCAAAAATTTTATTGGAATCTCATTCTGCATTCAAAAATTCTATCAAAATCCACTTACACTTTAGGGTACTTTGAATTATCTCTTTGTTTCATAAATGGTGTATAAGGGTATAATACATTTACAATACTAAAATAGGGAGGGTATATTACAAAGAGATTGTGAGGGTGGTTTTTTAATTTTTTTTTCCTTCTTTAATGTGATTTAATTATAAATTTTATTTTATTTAACTTAAAATATTAATAATTTCAATCTAGTTGTTCCCAAATAACGATGTCAAGCACATTGTCGTTTTTACTTTTACATCCTAACAAATCCGTTGATTTATGAACTAAAATCACTAACCCACTAATGATTGAGTCTTCTTTTGGTAATATTTTCAAAATTATGAGTGGTTTGATATTATTTTCAATTCTAAGGATAAAATAATAATAACCCTTTAAATTTTAATGTCTAACAATTGTCCATGTTAGTATGTTCCTTTAAGTTTAATGTCAAACCATTCAACCTACTGTAAATACTATTTATATGATCAAAATATTTACTTCCATACGTAGAAAACAACTACACAATAAAAAAATAAATAAGAAAAAAGTATCACCACACACAATTTCTATGATGTAATTCTTAAAATGTGTTTGGCGGGGATGATTGAAACATATATTATAACTAGTACTACTAATAACTTCAATATCAACAAACAAATGTTATTTTGTGGATGTGACACCTACTAGACACTTATTAAATCGGAAAAAAGAGATATAAATAGAAAATATAATTAAAAAGTAAACGATAACAATTAATAGTTAAGCAAATTGTCCCATATACTCATACAAATACTCCCATATAAAGCATAGTTAAATTTTGTGTTAGGAAATTGTTTATTTATTTATTTTTGACATTATCAATACAAATTATAACTACCAGAACCATTATAATAAGATACTATGATACAGTTCGAAACACGATACTTTATTTATGATCTATTCTCTAGGAATCGGGAGAGAGGATTCTATTCTAATGAAAAACTACCTTTACCATTTTAAAGAGATTTGAACGTAATTTGTCCATATATAGGATGACTTAAGTGATAATTGTCCATATTTTACGAATTGGTACTCTAATCCGCATGCTCTTTTTAACAAAGGCAAAACTTGTCAGAAACATGTATAATAAAGTGTTGACAAGACATGAACTTTGGAGCTAAGCCAAACACTATATGAACTTCAATCCTAATGAACGTTCAAAGCTTTAAGTCAGAATCTGAAACTTGGATGTAAAATCTCCACATTTTTCTTCATTTCTGAACTTTGGAGCAGAGTGGACCTTCTGGATTGAAAAACCTGTCATATAATGTTGTTAGAAATATGTGCATTGGTCTAGACATTTCGATTTTGGGTCTTTAATATACTGTGGTTTTATGTTGGGATAATGCGAGAGAAAAATTAATTGAACTGGACCATTAAATCTGAAGTTCACCACATGTCATTGTTTGTGTAAAAGTCTAGCAAACAAAAGGGCTAGGAGAGGATTAGATCTCATGCCGCCACTAGTCCAACTGACTTCGAATATGCTGCTTTTTTTTCTTTTTTAATTATTATGACATATTCAAATTTAGGAAAAAGAAAGAGCTTGAATTCACAACCAGTGTAAATGTAATAAGGTGCATGACACTATACTAAATTCGTTTTATCAGTTCTATCTGTCTTTTGATCACCTTTAAATTTATGTTTTATTAATTTCTCAATTGAGTAAATAAGTTATAACTTGTTATTAGTACGTGTTTATGTTTTTCACCAACATGATTTCCCTTTTTCATTATTATTGGCTCGTTGTCATACATATAAACAAAATTTTGATAATCAAAACTTGTATTGATAAGAGTCATATTTTGACCAATAAAATTATATTATTTTCATATAATCTTACTCCACTCTTGATTTGAAGATAAACAATATTGATTTTTGAAATATCTACCTAATTTTCATTACTTACATATCAAATTCCATTTTCGGTTTGCTTATAAGAAAGTGTTGACTAAACCCTGCTGCTTTTTGATGTTTCCTTTATTCATCTGTATCTTACACAACTTAGATCTCTAAATTCATAGGGTTGCAAGTTACTTGAATGTCAGAAACGCGCACTTGCACTTTGTTTCCTGGTGGTGGAGGCAGGATCCTCTTTGCTGGATACGTTTTGGAAAAACAAGTTGAATTGTTGAGATTGGCGAGCATTTTTCTAAAATGTTTTCCAAAACTCTTGATTTCAATCAGAAAGACCTCAGTTTTTACTGCATCCTCTGTGACTCAAGATAGGAGCTAGGATAGGAAAGCTTTTGCTGAATGGATTGCATGATCATCAGAAGATTCTTCTTGAGCGTGACATTAGCAAACGTGAGTGTGCTGGTAGAAGGCATGATTCGGTTGTTGACCGGAGTTCAAAAGTTTTTGATTTAAAGAAGGGAAGGAATCTTGGTGTTTCATATATATGAACATGTGAAAGGGTGGTATAAATAGCAATTTATGCGAAGAAATAACAGATATTCAGTAAAATTTTTCAATAATGAATGATCAACTTCCAGTTTTATCTCAGCCTGCATGGATACCACCCAATACATATGACGTTACCTTATGACTTTCCGTAAATGTTAACAACAATCAATCACGGAAATAAGTTACATTGATTTATATTGTGCCATTTTAATAGAAATAACTCAAGAAATAAACTGTTTTTTCTCATTAGATGTTGATATCAAAGTTGGAGATTTAAGGAATCTCCGTTTGATCGATCTCTTGTTCCGTTTAACAGAATGCTAAAAACCAACTTTTGGTTATGCCAAAGGAAAGGGACAACTTGGTGAAGCATAACAGAGATTTATGGTTGAGGTGCAACTATGTAGTAGGCATTGCAATGATAAGATAGGATGATCTAAATCCTTTTTTGCTTTTAACAGTTAGAATGATATGATCAATGAGTAGATATTTGTGGTCGGCCAGTTATCGGAGGGTAAATTTCAAGTAGAGAAATTGACACGAACAATTTGTAACATGGAAATCAGGACATACAATGTATGTCTCAATATGCTCATGTTTATTGAGCAAAATGATATTTTAAACATCAGAATTATGTACTTGCAATAATTAAGATATACAATCGCTCAATAATGTTTTCCACTGTCAATGCATTTGCAATTTGAAACAAGACCAAATCAAAAATAGGAAAGAAATGGCAAAGCTAAGAATGAGGCTTCGAGGGACCCAAGCACAATTATGCTTTTCGTCTCAGATACAGATAAGGTGGATGAATTAGATGTCACGAACAAGAAATTTAAGGAGGCTTGCTAGGACCAGTTACCTTCAACAGGAATTGAGATCTTTAATTTAATCTTAAGTAGCAGATTATTGCTGCATTAGCCCAAAGATAAATTGTACAATTTTAGATCCTTGTAGGGTTCAATTGATCAAGAAAAAATGAACACTCTTTCACATATTTGTGAACCTACTTTAATCAATTAATTTAATGCGGTCAATATAGTCTAGAGTAATTTTGTATCATTACAATAAAATTGACAATATTATGTTCCTTAGAATCAATATTTAGAGAACCCGACAATTATATCTGTATTTGTAACATAAAATAAAAATAATAATAACAATAATAATTATCGACAATATTATGTCCTACATATCAGGGCACTTCATTATGATTTGCCCGTAAGTTTATTAACTTGTAGTGTATATATCGTTCAAAATGATTGTTCTTTTTTCCATATCCTCTCTTGAACATATACTGACTATCCAGTGATCGAATATTATGCGACATCCAAGTCAATATTGCATGAACAAAATCTATAAATATCTAACCAGCATAAGAACAAATTTCACTGCGGTGGATAGTTTATCACTTATCACTTAACACAACGTGAAAATTATAACTTGATGGCAATATAAGACTAGTGCTAGTGTCACAAAATTAGGTACATTTTCTTGATCAATTTGCTAATGATCCAGAGCTCAACAACTTTTAGCTTACATATCTCTTAAGAAATGAATTTAACTCAAAATGCTAATATTATGGAGACAAATACTGTTAACAAGCACAGAACAAAAAAATAGTTTACAACAGATCCCACTTATCTTCCAAAGCCTCACAGATTCACATAATGCATCGGGCAGTACTCAATGGATAGCCAGAAACTGGAAATGGTAATAATTACAAAGGACAGGAGGCAACAAAAAATATATATATATATTAGTTACAACTTCCAACCTCTAAATGATACAAAAGAGCACAAAATAAACTAGTATAATTTGCATTCCAGAAAAATTAACATATATGTTATAAACTACGCATAAAAGCACTGCAATTGTATCAATCTCACTTCACTGACTTAAGAGTTCCTAGGTGCTACAAATTTAATGACCAATTCTTTTAACAAATTAGAGGTCTTTTCCTAAATCTGTGATTTTTCATTCTCAATAGAACAGAAAGAGATAGAAATGGTAACACGAAAATATAATATGACCATCATAGGAATGTGAAAATTCAGGTACTTCAAGAACAAGATTAGTAGACAAGGAAAAAACAATGCATGATGAACTTACTCGCTATGTAATCATCCGTATAATCCGTATTAATTTTCTCATGGGCCATTGCACGAACCTAAAAATGTATAAGATGATCGACAATTATATAAGTCTAAATCAGATATAAATGTGACATGATATGAAAGCAAAAGTTGCAACATATGAAAGCATATGTTAATTCCAAGCTTACCACAAAGACAAGGTCTGCTTCATTATCAACAGTGGTCACATAATTCCTCATTTTAACCAATTTTTCCAAACTATATGAAAAACCTGATATGCAAGCAAACTTTCACATATCCAGTTACAACATATAACTTGAATATAATAAGGATAATTAAGCTTACCTATCTTTCGAGAGTTTACAGGTAAATAAGGATTCTTGATCACACGCAATAGTTTCTCACGCTTGCCAACGACTGTTATACTTGTTTTTGTAGCAGCTGCACTGCATAAATGTTAAATGAGTGCAATTTAGTGAACAAAGATATATTCCTCAAAGTCAAAAGCAAGGAAAAGAACACAAAGATCGAAGCAGTATTTAAAGGAATTGAGTGTGATCGGATTAACTTACACATGATACCAGCAAATCACTCATATGTCCTTGGTAAACGAACATGAGGTTTGACCTAAAAAAGAACACCTTTTTCAGTTTTAACATACAGAGTTCGCAATCTCCCAGCCTTAGTTAGCGGGCTGTCTAAAATCGATAGGAGAGCCTGAATAAAATCATAATATAACAAAGGACATTAGAACATTTCAACCTAGAAATAATAGCTTCATAAGGAGATTATAGATTTATCATAGTCATCACGAGGGATTAAAAGCCCTCACTTATGAGTTTGATCAAGATCTAAGCCATGTCAAAAGAGGCTATGCAAGAGCAGGTAGCAAATGTTCAGTTGTTTAGGCTTACAGAAAAAAGGCTCACAATATTTAAGTTGTTAACATGAAACATCAATATCTAATTCCAAACCCTACGAGCCAGATGAACAATGTCAAGCCTGTAATCAGCTGGATTTTTATTATTCCTCCGCAAGAAATTGGCATGATCATCAGAATTTAGTATTTGATAGCTCTGCATATATAAAATGCCCTAAAAAATTAATAGGAAATAAATAAAAAATTAGGATCCCAATCATGAAAACCTAAAAACAAACCCATAAGATAAAACCAAAAATCGAAAATAGTTAAAATGTACAGACTTGCCAACTTTTGCAACTTCAAGAGACGCTTTCTCAAGAACAAAGATAACCCCTAATTTCTTGGTGTTTTGATCGCTTAAGGAAATCGGAATACCATCCATTCCATGAACACCTACTTCTTGTTCTTCTTTGCCATCTCCTTTTTTCTCAACATTCTGGGTTGTATCCTCTAATTTAGCTCTCTTACCTATTTCTTTCTGTTGTTGTTCTATTTCAACTTCTTCCTCTTCTTCTCCTTCTTCCCTATCATATCTTTCATCTCTCTTCTTCTTTCTTTTCTGCCTTTTCATCACATAAGGCCTCACCATTTTCAAAAGCATAATAAATTAACCTTCACAACCAACAAACAAGTCTAAAGGTGAGCATTGACACCTATAGTAAACATGGACTACATTTTTCTTTGTTATGTGTAATTTAGTGTTGGATTCTTCAAATTTGTTTTAGTTTCAATCTTGCAAGTGAGGCTTATTAAATCCCCTTGATTAGGTGCAATATTTTTTTCTTTCTATTAATAATAAATCCCCTTGAACCATATCAACTTTTGTCTCAAACCAAAAACAAGACAAAATCCAAAGACTAGTTGGATACTCGAATTTTGAGACAAATATCAATAAACCCAAATCAGATTTATGTAAAAAAGAAAAGAATAATTGCATGATATGATACATTTTAGCAAATCAAAAGACAAGCAACTAATAAATTATAAGATAACAATGATTACAGATGAACAAGTTGCACTCCATGTAGAACAAACTAGCAACTAAGGGAACAACAAATTTCTTAAAAACCAATAAATTCGAAGCAACCCACAAGCCTGACCATGAGAAATAAAAATACCAAGAACAAGGAGATAAAGCAAAGGGTGTCAGTAAAGATGTATAAAGCAAGCCATATGAAAACCACCCTGAAACTCGAAACTAAAACAAACCTACCACATAAAAACACCAAACAATCTAAAAAAATCCCAACTTTAAACAAACCTACCACACAAACCAAAGCAAAGGAGGAACCTGACAGAATTGGAAGAACAATGAGACGAGTTGAAATTGGAAGAGTGGAGGTGGGTGAAGTATGATTGGTGCCGTAGTATGCAGCGACTAGAGGAGTGTGTGCTGTCGCTGCCACTTCAAACTTGTTCCTTCTCTTTGTGCAGCTAAGCTGGTCCTTCCCACTACGTTCTCTTATTCCCCATTTAACCTAAGGAGATATTATGAAAAACTACACCCGAAAACCAAAATAATGGAGAATTACGCCCCCTTCATTCTTTTTTATGACGTGAATTGTTCTTTACTTTTTTTTATTAAATGAATAGCTCTTTACTATTTAAAAAACCAAATGGTGTTTATATACGAGGACAAAATGGTAATTTAATAAAATAATTAAAATTTTTAAATGACAAAAATTGTTAAAATTATAAAAAAAAAATTAAAAAAAATTAAATTAAAAAAAATATTCCCATACCGATTTTCACTGCAAAACTGAAAATTCTGGGTTTTTAATGGAAATTAGAAATATAGACTCATCATCCCTTAAACCCAAAATTATCATCTCTTCGTCAATTTAACATATCAATTGCAAAATCATAAACACAAAACACATCATAAACATCACTCAAAACTTATAGAACCTACATTACAAATATATCACAAACATCAATCCCAAAATACTAAAAAAAAAAAAAAAGAAAATCAAAATCCAATCAATCGGGGAAAAAAAAAAAAAAAGAACCCCATAGTCAACCCAACTCAGAACAAGTTTGAATCGAACTCAGAATTGGGTTTCAATTGGATACATTCAAATCCAATTCTAGGTTCCACTCAAACCAAGAAACTAGGTTCATTGAAATTCAGAACAATTTGATTCCAACCCAGTTCTAGGTTCCATTCTAACCTAGAAACTGGGTTCATAAGAACCCACTTCTAAGTTCGAATCGAACCCAGAGAATGAGAGTTATAGACAAAGAGATAGTGGAGAGAGATAGAAGATTTTTGTGTGAATTAGGCTTTGATGTTTTTTTAAATAAATTTTACAAAAAATGTGTTATTTTTTATTTTCTTTGAAACTTTGTTATTTTTTTATTTAATATTTTAATTAACTAATAATTTAAAGGATATTTTAGTCATTTCATAGGTTTGAAGGGTATTGTATTAGAGGAATTTTATAGGATCATAACAAGGGTATTTTGGTCATTTTACAATTTTGGATTGAAAATATTAAATTTAGATAGAAAGTTAATGGTAGGGGTGATTTACCTAATAATAAAAAATCAGGTGTAATTGTAACAGCCCTGTCTCACGGTCTTGGACCTTGCGTCCTCACGGTCTTGGTAGACCGATGCAGTACGGGCACCGCCCCAGCTCGCAGCTGTCCTGGCCCCACTGGACAGGTACTGTCATTTCCCTCATGGGGTCCCACACCCGCTCGAACCCATGACTTGAGGGCTAAATACATGGGGAATGCAGGGTGTGTAATTGCACACACCTTGCATTCCCCATATACTTAAGCCCTCAGGTCATAGGTTCGAGCGGGTGTGGGAGGTGAGTAAAATCACATAAGGGAGGGGATAGTACCTATCAAGTGGACCAAGGCAGCAGCAAGCTGCTAGTTAGGCGATACCCACACTGGATCGGCCTGTCAAGACCGTGAAGAAGCGAGGCCCAAGATCGTGAGGCAGGGCCGTTATATAAATAGGCATTCTCAATTACTTTGTTTTTCAGGGGTTGTTTGTTCATAATATCCCTTTTACCTAAAACACTAATATAACCCCCCCTCCCATTTGACTTACACCTGTGGCTTTTGTTTATTTATATATTGTTGAACAAACTTGTATCTTTTATTTTATTTTATTATTATTTTTAATTTTTTATTATTAAAGCTGACAAAAAATTATCAGAACCAACTTGGATGGAACATTGATGGTACGACACGAAGAGCTCCTTTCATATTAGAAGGGTTAGTCCACATGAAGATAAGGAAGCAGCCCATATGAGAATGAGAGATCTACCCATATAAATTGATGGGAAAATATTATTGGTAGGTGTAGAATCCATGCCACTAGGAATGGGGTTTATGGCTTTTATTTGTTCCTTTAAATACAATGATTAGGGGTGGACACAGGTTGGGTCTAGTCGGTTTTGGTTAAAACCAACCCAAACCAAAAACCGACTTTAATCAATTTTCACTTTTCAAAACCAACCCAACCCGAATTATGGAGAAAACCCGACCTAAATTGACTAGTATCGGGTCAGTTCGGTAGGGTCTGTTTTAGTTGGTTTTAGGCTTTAAGTAGTTTAATAACAAATCCAACCCAAAATTGAACCACCAAAATACACTTCACATATTACCAGTTCCATTTCAGAAAAAAAAAATATATACTAGTTCATACCAAAATCACAATTACTAGTTCAAAAAACCAAAATCAAAATACACTTCATGAATTATCAGTTCTATTTCAGAAAAATTATATACTAGCTTACACCAAAATCACAATTACTAGTTCAAAAAACTAAAATCAATCAAACACCACACAAACAATGAAACAGAACAATTTCTATTTCAAAAAAACCAAAATCACCATTACTAGTTCACACCAAAATCACCATTACCAATTCAAAAAACTAAAAGCAATCAAACACTACACAAGCAAAATTTTCACTTCGCACAAGATAAGAAAACAAATTAAAAAGAAAATCCAAAACCCAATTGCCGTCACTTCTAGTCTTCCAAAAGAAATCGACTACCATAGAAAATGGTGAGAGCTTGAACTTGAAGAACCCACCACAAATTAGAGAAGAGGGTGAGAGGAGTAGAGTGATGACCAGGGCAGAGGGTGAGATTGAGAGTGAAGGGGTCAACGACGATAGTGATGAACTCGGCCTCTCTTCAAATCACGGCGTCTCTGACGTACGACTGTTGTCACTAAGCATGGTCGTGTTCGTCAACAGCGAATGGTCGGTAGAGACATTAGCGGTGGCGGTGAGTCGTTCAAGAGGGGTTTGGAGATGTGGAGACAAGCGGGGCTTGGAGACGTTTGGAACTGTTTGGAACATTTTTTTCTGACAAAGTTTGAGACAATAACTATTTCTTATTGTAAATGTTTTGCTGCCTAACTTTTGATCTTGGTAAACGAAATGATATGCAGTTACTTCTCGAATTGAACTAAATTCGGTTCAGTGCGCAGAGTCACAGACCCAATAGTTTGATCAGGTTTCTTTCTTTGTCAATCCTGGAATATTATTAAATTATAACTCTCTCGATACGCAAGTAATAATCCAATGAAGAAGCTGACTGATTTAATGTGACCGTTGGAAAGTCCATTTAATTTTTATGTTATAATTTCTAAACAAAGCCAACTTTCCACTCTGCTCCGGCCCAAGCACAATACAATTTCAAGAAAAAAAAAAATATATATATATATATATATACACTAAATAATAAAAAGACCGTTCGAAATATGATCAACCACCAAGATTCCTACGAATCTTGGAGATATCTTGGCCGTTAATTTGAAACGCTTTCGTCAAAATCTCATTGGGAATCCATGGATTGGATGTGAATGTGGCAAAGGGAGATATTTGGGCTCCAGGATTCTGGCTACTGAGCCCAGACAAAGCTAATGCTGGCTTGATTGAGTCCAGATTGTATAGAAAATGGATCTGTGATGCACATGACTGATGGGCCTCATAATATTCCATTTCCAAACCAATCTTTTGGACCTCATTTGGGTCTGTGACCCATGTGCTACTTTTTGAGACAACAAACATGTTTTTTAAAATAATATTATTTACCTCATTTGGGTTCGTTTGTATTGTAAGTTTTAGTTCAACCGTTGTCAAACAATTTTTAAATTGTATGTATCAACCAAATTGATTTTCTATAATAAATTATAGATTAAATGCATGGCATAACATTACAATGAGATACGTAAAAGATTGGAAAAGATTAAAAGAAAAAAAACTTAAAAAATTTTCGAATAAGAGAAACACTTCAATTATAATAGCAATGATTAAAATGTGACTTTAAGACAAAAAAATGAGAATAAATTTAAAATATTAAATAAGATATCATATTAGTATAAAATAAGAACATGAAATTTTTTTATAATATATATATATACACACACACCCTTAGGGCTCAAATGTTAAATACATTGAGAAGGGACAATAATGTTAATTCATGTCTATTTGTGTCATCTAGTGATATTTCTACATATTAAAATTTGAGGAAAACAACCCCCTCCCAAGCAAAAAAAAAAAAAAAAAAACACACACACACACAGACACATACAAAACAAAAGTATATATCAAATATTATGCTTCTTGAAAATTTGACAATGGTAATAAATCCTTCACAGTTAACCTCTTCATTGCTAGGCACTCCTAGAAAAACAAAAACTTCTGTTCATACGGTGCTCACAATTAGAGTCAACTAGTTATTTTCCTTCTATTGATCTCCGCAATATAGTTTGAAGCTACATTTATGTTCAAGGTTTGATTTGTTATCTTTCAATTAATTTGCAATTCTAATAACTTTGAATGAAGGAAATTCAGGTATATATCTACAATTTCAAGAAAATAAAAAAATATAAAAGATTTGTACTAATATGAGCAACAACACTTACCAGATCAGCGATTTTGAAATAATCAAATTTTACAACCACTTTTCTTGAATTTAAAGGCGTCAAATTTGTTGTAACCTACAATATACAAATGTCAATTTGATAGGCAAATCTGATACATTGTTATTGAAAGATGTACTTGAGCAACAAGGAAATTAGTAAATGAATATAAGTAGTTACTGAAACATCAGCATAACATATTACAAAGTGAAAGTGGTGGAGAACTAACAGCTAATAGTAAGCTACTAGAAAAAAAAAAAAGAACATAAAGGAAAGAAAATAGAAAGAAAATTGGGGAAAATTTCTCAAACAATTTTATTCATAAGTTTAAGAAACATAGAGAAACTAGGCTACTATTTATAGTGACCAAATACAAATTTAAATCTCTAATCAAATCCCAATTCCTAATCAATCAAAAGAAATCCTCAATCATAAAATAAAATTCCTAATAATTTGATTGTGAAAATCATAAATAAAATCAATTCCCAAAAATCCTTGATCAACTATTCTCAATCAAACCAAATCCCCCAAATCCTTAATCAACCAATCTCAATCAAATCCAATTATTTATTTCTCATTTTCCTAACATAGATACAAATATTTTCCTTTTCCTCCCCTCTAGTTGAAAAGAACTCAATTTCATCGAGTTATGCTACAAATAAGATTCCAAGCGGGAAGGGTCTAGATTTCGCAAATCTTCCTCAGAGACCTAAGAACCATCTATCTTTGGTTAGTCCTTCCAACAAATGAAAAAAAAAAAAGCACCATTAGGTGAAGTTACATACTTATCATCTAGAATGTCTGCCACAGCTTCAACGACCATAAGTAGGGATGAAGGTGGAGGAAGAGACCTAGCAGAAGTCATACTGTGGCAAAACCAGGAAAAACAAATGAAGGCTCGAAAACGCCTCTGTAAGGAAACAAATCTGTTATATTAAACATTGGACTAATAGTCAAACTTGGAGGCAATCAAATAAGTATGCATTAGATCCAAGCCTTTTGAGAATTTGAAAGGGTCCCATGAGACGGGCTTGCAATTTCTTTTTTGAATGTTTAGGAAATCATTCAGGACAGATACGAACCATCATATAATCACCCTTCTTCAATTCTAACGGCTTACAATGTGCATCAACAACTAGTTTATGGTTTTCACTACTTAAGTAATTTTTCGTTTAATCTCATTTTGTAGGTCATGCATATATTGGGCAAAATCAATGACAAACTCAGAGGTTCAAGGGTGGAGTAAAGGAGCAAGGTCAATGGACTGAAGAAGTTATATAACATAGACAATCATAGAATGGAAATGCTATTAATAAAACTATAGGGTAAGAAAGTTACAACCGGAGATTAAAATCCAGTGCACGTTTTTTGTTACCGCTTGCTTCAGAATCTCAAACCACTTACGACATGACTGGATCAACTTCGGGCACAAAGTCTTGCAATTGGTCAATCAGTTCATCAGCACTTGAAGTTGAGACTAGAATACGCTGGTTTGCTTGAGTCATAAAACCCTATTCCACAGTATGATCAAGAAAAGCCAATAAACCAACATAGAAACCGTTAGCATTAAGCAAACCTAATGACTTTTTGTGAATGCTGAGATGGGCCTAAGATACAATGTTGAAAATTTCTTCAAACGTTTCCAAACCACCAAGTAACGCAATAAAGACATCAACATTGAGTAACATGTACGTCATTCGCCCGTGTATGCTCGTGACTTGAAACTCATTACTTATATTCATACCGATGATATCTCTTCTTTCAGCCAAAGGCTTTACTGTGATACCTAAGATTCTGCTGCCTGTAACATTTGCAGTTCCCTCGACAGAATCCCTTAGTCCTAAACTGCCTCCCCCATACACCAAATCTATGTTTCGGACAGCTAAAGCCTTACCAAGTTCAACTGCTGTTTTTGAATATTGTGTACTCATATTAGACTTCGGGCTACAAAAAACACAAATGATTTTGAATTTGCTGCTCGAGGACTCTATCATTTTTTTTATACAAAATTAATTATTTGCTATCAGTAATGAACGCTTATTTAAAGAAAAGGAAAGAGTAAAAGAACAGTTCTACGATGCTAAACAATATTAGTCAGGGGGAAAAAATAAAATGTTAAGTGTAGAAATGTCAAAAAGAAAGCACAATATTA
This sequence comes from Dimocarpus longan, assembly GCA_022984855.1. Taxonomy (NCBI): domain Eukaryota; kingdom Viridiplantae; phylum Streptophyta; class Magnoliopsida; order Sapindales; family Sapindaceae; genus Dimocarpus; species Dimocarpus longan. The sequence goes on along the minus strand of CM041017.1, from coordinate 12,320,368 downwards.
AAAAAAAAATTTAAAATAAGTAGCTAAAAATCCAAAATTCAAAATGTTCGATGAAGAAACGTAAAAAAATAAACACAATTATCAAAAAAATTTGAAACAAGAAAAAAAAATCCAAAATGGCAGGTAAAAAAATGTCAAAAAGTAAACACAATTATCATAAAGGTTTGAAACAAACTGCTAAATAAAGAAAAAAAATGATGTTATAGTAGTTGTGATTGTGACTTACATCTTCCTTTGGTTTTACGTCCAGAAATGACTTAAACACCTTCTATGAGTTGAGGATCGGTTTCCTATCCAGTTTTCTTATAAACTGGCAAACAGAGTCTTTTAAAGTCAGATTCCCAAGACTGTAACGCTGTATCTCTTTATTGAATAACTCCCATAAATATAAAAGAATGCGTTGAACTTTCTCATAAGGATGCGTCTCAAGAGTCTCAAGGATGTTATCCAAAGACTCCTTACTCAGCCCATCCTTTATGCATTTAATTTTATCTTCTCGATTTATAGACAAATATCCAGGATTTTTACAGCGTGTGTTGCAGTTCCATCTTGCACATTTATGGTAGACTCCCATTCTCTTAGCTTTCCTTTTCTTTGAGTAAGAACTTTTTCCCAATCCTGGTAAACATTTAATGAATGACTCATTCAACTCACCTGCTAGACTTACTTTAGTTTCAATGATCCACCGAATATGCTTTGGAAGACCTAAACATGTTAGTGCCCTCATTCTTTCGAGTTTGCACTTGTAAATCTTTCTGAGTACATCTTGAGGCAGAGTAGGGAAATGATTTTTGAGTACTGCAAGACTTGCCTCCATCTCTAAAAGAGAAAAGAAAATTATCAAAGAAAAATAATAATGCACAAAGAACACAATAACACACAAACAAAAGAAAACTAGCTAAGAAAAAAAAAACTTGGGTTGCCTTCCAAGAAGTGTTTAATTTATAGTTAGCTTGATTGCTGAAAAACGCTTTAAGTTGGGTCTGAAAGCGCAATAGTGGATTCTGTTGAGGTTCTCCACCATCCATGTAAGCTTAAGTCATTGTCCATTGACTTTGAATCGATGATCCCCACTTTGAATTTCAACAACACCATGTGGAAAAACTTGAATAACTGTGAAAGACCCAGACCATTTAGGGCGTAGTTTACTTGGGAACAAACGTAATCGTGAATTAAATAAAAGAACCTTCTGTCCTGGAGTGAAATCCCTGTTTAGAATACGTTAATCATGCCACTTTTTAGTGCGTTCTTTATAAAACTTAGCATTTTCGTATGCACTATGACGAAATTCGTCCATCTCATTGAGTTGCAACCTTCGTAGAGCTCTTGATGCTCTTATGTCGAAATTTAACTTTTTAATAGCTCAATATGCACGGTGCTCAAGTTCAACGGGTAAGTGGCATGCTTTTTCGAATACTAACTTGTATAGAGACATCCCAATCGGTGTTTTGAATGCTGTTTAGTAGGCCCATAATACATCATCAAACTTTTTCGACCAGTCTTTTTAAGATGCTTTTATCGTCTTTTCTAAAATCCATTTCAATTTGCGATTTGAGATTTCAGCTTGTTCATTTGTTTGTGGGTGGTAGGCCATAGCAACTTTGTGTTTGACCCCATATTTGGTTAGAAGAGCATCAAAATACCTGTTGCAAAAATGCTTCCCTTCATCATTGATGATTGCTTTTAGAGTTCCAAATTTGGTAAAGATATTTCTACGTAGAAAATTCACTACCACTTTAGAGTCATTGGTTGGTGCGGCAATGGTTTCAACCCATTTTGACATATAATTCACGACCACCAGAATGTAGAGATTCTTGAAAAACGGTGAAAATGGTCCCATGAAATCGATACCCCAAACATTGAACAACTCCACTTCTAAAATATTGTTTAGGGGCATCTCATGCCTTCGCGAAATGTTATCTGTGCGTTGGCACTGATCGCATGCAGCAACATACGATTGAGCGTCCTTAAAAATGGTGGGCCAATAGTATCCAGATTGAAGAATTTTTTCTGCAGTTCGATTGGCCCCAAAATGTCCACCATAATCAGAAGAATGACAATGGTGGAGAATATCTCGTGCTTCCTCTTTTGAGACGCATCGTCAAAGGATCTGATCTGGACATAACTTGTACAAGAACGGCCCATCCCAATAGTAATGTTTTACATCCGCCAAGAATTTTTTCTTTTGCAGCCATGAAAGGTCAGATGGATAAACTTTGTGAGAAAGAAAATTAACAAAATCAGCATACCATAGAATATTGCTTGTGTTCAAAACGAAGAGTTATTCATTGGGGAAAGTCTCTTTAATTGCTATGTCGAGATCATCCTTATTCCCTCGTTGCTCTAGTCTAGAAAGATGGTCGGCCACCACATTTTCACTTCCTTTCTTATCTCGAATCTCTAAATCAAACTCTTGTAGCAAAAGGACCCATCGGATCGGGCGTGGTTTTACATCTTTTTTCTCCAGAAGGTACTTGATGGCTGAGTGATCGGTGAATACAATGACTTTGGATTAAGTATGGCCGAAATTTGTTGAATGCGAAGACTACGGCTAGAAGCTCTTTCTCAGTGGTAGCATAGTTAACCTGTGCATTGGTTAGTGTACGGCTAGCGTAATCAATGGTATGGAAAACCTTACCAATACGTTGCCCTAGCACAGCTCCAATGGCATAATCGCTAGCATCACACATCAGCTAGAACGGCAAAGCCCAGTCAGGTGCAATAACGATTGGGGCCATCACAAGGGTCTTTTTCAGTATCTTAAATGCGTCTCTACATGTATTATCGAAGTGGAATGAAACACCCTTCTCGAGCAAATTACAGAATGACTTTGTGATCTTCGAGAAGTCCTTGATGAATCTTCTGTAAACCCTGCATGCCCTAAGAAACTTCAAATGCCTTTAACAGATGTTGGTGGTGGCAGCTTCTCAATTGCCTCAATCTTGGCTCTATCAACCTCAATGCCCTTAGCTGAAACTTTATGACCTAAGACGATCCCTTATTGTACCATGAAATGACATTTCTCCCAGTTAAGAATCAAGTTTGTCTCTTCGCATCTTTTCAGTACTTGTGCTAAGTTATCTAAACAAGAATCAAATGATAAGCCAAATACTGAAAAATCATCTATAAATACCTCGATGAAGCGTTCCACCATGTCTAAAAAAATTGACATCATGCACCGTTGGAAGGTAGCTGGTGCATTGCATAGACCAAACGACATTCTCCGAAATGCAAACGTTTCATATGGGCATGTGAATGTAGGCTTTTCTTGGTCCTCAGGAGCTATAGAAATCTGATTGTAACCAGAACAACCGTCTAGGAAACAGTAGTAAGAGTGACCTGCTAATTTGTCGAGCATCTGATTGATGAAGGGTAAAGGGAAATGATCTTTCCTGGTTGCCTTATTTAGTTTCCTGTAGTCAATGCACACTCTCCATCCGGTTACTGTTCGTATTGGAATCAGCTCATTGTTTTCATTTGTGACTACTGTTTTCCTTTCTTTGGTACCACTTGTACCGGACTTACCCATGTGTTGTCCGAAATAATATAAATGATACCTGCATCCAAAAGTTTAAGTACCTTTGCTCGGACAACTTCTTTCATGTTTGCATTTAAACGTTGTTGGTGCTCGATGGATGACCGGTATTTATCCTCCATGAGAATTTTATGTTAGCATATAGATGGACTGATTCCTTTAATATTTGAGATCTACTATCCAATAGCCATCTTGTGTTCTCTTAGTACTCTCAAAAGCTTTTCCTCCTATTCTCTACTTAGAGAAGATGAAATAATGATAGGTAGTGTAGATGAAATACTTAAGAATGCGTACTTGAGATGAATTGGAAGTGGCTTGAGCTCCAACTCTGGTGGTTTTTCTGTTGATGGTACTGATTGTCTCATACTCGCTCCAAGCTCCTCAAAAGGTCGTCTGATAAAGATGGGAGGTGAAGCTTCTAGTTGGTTAACACATTCCATGATGTTCGGACTTTCTGAGTTTGGTGCTTCATTTAGGTAAGCTTCAAGTGGATCTTTTGGAGTAATGATTTGATGTATTTCTTTGATACATTCATCCACCACATCTACCCTCATGCAGTTGCCAACATCATGTGGATGTTTGAGAGCTTTTAGCACGTTAAAGGTAACTTTTTCATCTTGAACTCTTAGTATGAGTTGACCTTTCTATACATCAATGAGAGTTCTTCCTGTTGCTAAGAATGACCTACCTAAGATGATGGGTATTTCTTGATCTTCCTCCATGTCTAGCACAATGAAATCTGCAGAAAATATGAACTTATCCACTTTTATCAGTACATCTTCTATAATTCCCCTTGGATACTTAATTGATCGATCAAGCTAGCTGCAACGATACTGTAGTAGGTTTTACTTCTCCAAAGCCGAGTTTCTTGAAAACGGAGAATGACATTAAGTTGATGCTTGCACCAAGATCATATAATGTTTTATCAAAGAATGAATCACCAATGGTGCAAGGAATTGTGAAACTCCCCGAATCTTTGAGTTTGGGCGGTATCTTTTTCTATAAGATTGCACTACATTCTTCGGTCAAAGCTACCGTTTCATATTCTTCCAACTTCCTTTTATTTGATAGGATTTCCTTTATGAACTTCATATAGTTGGACATTTGTTCCAGAGCATCTGCAAAAGAAATATTAATTTGCAGTTTCTTAAAAACTTCCAAAAATTTGGAAAATTGTTTTTCTAGTTTCTACTTTTGAAATCTCTGAGGGAAAGGTAATGGTGGTTTGTATGGTGTCGGATTGTTTGGAAACAACTTTGACTTTGACTTCTCTGCTTCTTTTTGTTCAACTATCACTTATTCTTCTATTTTGCTAGATCTTTCTTTCTCGTCTATTCTTTTGACAGGCTCTTTCAGCATTTTACTACTTCGTAATGTGACAGCCTTCAGGTGCTCCTTAGGATTGGTCTCTGTGTTGCTTAGTAGGGATCCTTGAGGTCTTGCAGTCAGCAAATTCGAGATTTGACCCATTTGTATCTCCAGATTTCGAATGGAAGTAACTTGATTCTGGAGCATGGTGTCTGTTCTCGTCATAAATTGAATAATACTTGCGGTAAGCTGAGCAAGTGCTTCTTTAAGCGATGGTTTGTTGGCCTGCTGCTGTTGAAGTGGTAGCGGATATGGTTGTCTGGGTCAATCATTGCTTTTCCATGAAAAATTTGGATGATTCCTCCATCTTGGATTATATGTGTTGGAGTACAGGTTATTTTGTTGTTTGTTGCCCATAAAAAAAACTTGACCTGTCAGTCTTCATCGCATTGCCCATTGAAATGGTCCCCTCCACAAAAATCATAAGATTCCAATTAAGTATGAATGACATTAGCTGTTAAGTTTTCGAGTTGCTTGGCTAATATCTCGACCTGAGTGGAAAGTCTTGTTAAAACATCATTTTCTCTTGAATTTCAAAAACTTTTTCGGAATTGTTCTTTCTGATGGCCATTGATAGGCATTTACAGCCATTTCCTCTAATAAGTCCCAAGCGGCTTGGTATAACACTTTTAGGAAAACCCTATCAAGCCGCGGCATCTACCGATGTTCTCGTGGAACTCCCTAAACCATTATAGAATGTGTGTAACTGCAACTAGTCAGCAACTCCATGATGTGGGCACCTTCTTAGTAGATCTTTGAATCTTTCCCATGTTTTGTACAATGACTCTCCATCAAGTTATCTGAATGTGGCAATCTCGATTTGTAGTCTTGCAGTCTTGGCTGGTGGAAAGAATTTGGCAAGAAATTTTTATGCTAAGGCATCCCATGTGGTAATACTTCCTAATGGCAAAGAGTTGAGCCGGCTTTTGGCTTTATCTCGAAGAGAGAACAAGAACAATCTCAATCGAATAGTGTCATCAGTAACACCATTATGCTTAAAAGTATCGCGGATCTCCAAAAAGCTGTCAATGTTGGCATTTGCATCATCGTTCAGAGTCCCATTGAACTGATTGTTTTGCACCATCTGGATAATTACTGGCTTGATCTCAAAATTGTTAGAGCAATAATAGGTCGTCGTATTGCCGAAACATGACCCACTGTGGGTAGAGCATAATCTCGTAATGCTCGAATATTTTCAGCATTTATTGGTACAATATTTTGTGTGTTGTTTGGTCCTTTAGCCATATCTACGAAAACATCACTTGCAGCTTTCCTTATTTCTTTCCGGTTCTTACAGCAAGTTCTTTCAATTTCTGGATCAAATAGTATCAAAACTTCGCCCCCGGACTTTCTTATACATCAAAAAAATCACAAGCAATAAAACAAATAAAATAATAAATAAATAAATAAATGATTAAATAAAATATCAAATTAAAATTTGAGTTACGTAGTATTAGTATTAATTTAAACAAACAATCCCCGGTAATGGCGCCAAAAACTTGTCGTCCAAAATCGTAAGTGGACGAACCGAACAAGTAATATAATGATGAGAGAAGTATCGTCTCATGAAGATTATTGTTAATTAATGCCCAAAATTAAAGTAACTTAATTTTTATTTGGTAGACGAAATTTGAGTAAATAAGCTGAAAACTACAATTAAATTTAATTACAAATATAAATTAATTCAATGAATAAAAACTCTAAGGTTCTAATTTCAGCATAACTAATCTGTTCCCCCCCTTTGTTCTTTTTAACAAAAATTAACTATCCAGTTGCTAGTCGAGATTCCCTGAATTATTCACATTACCTATAAAATTTTAACTATTATGTTCCCATGCAAGTCAAAATATTAAATGATTCATTAAGATTTGTGGATCTCTTTTATAGACTACACAAACTATACAGGTATATTTCTATCCTATATATAATTTATGATATTAAATACAAATAACTAGATACATAAATCAGCTTCCGCTATCATTATAATTAACAATTCAACTAAATAGTGGTCAGTTATTTAGAAACATTAAGAACAGTATTAAATGCATCAATCAAGATAGAAAATCCTTAATTGAATTGAACAAAAGGTTGGAACATCAAAGTTAGGCTACATCATAACCTTAGAAAAATAAATTACTCCATACTTAAATTAAAATTTACAAAAACTAGAAGATTAAACATAACAAAAGATAGGAAAATTTAGTGGATTGAAACTTCACCGTAAAATTTTTTCCTCTGCTTTGCTTCTCCTTTTCAAACTCTCTCTCTCTTTCTCTAAACTACTTATTGTTTTGGTTTTTGATGATATGAATGGAATTGTGATCCTAAAACCTATTTATAGGCAAAGTTCACCTCCAATTACATCATCGCATGCATCACTTCTTCCTAAATTTCCACCATTCTGCATCATCGCTTACATAATAATTTCACCTACCTCATGCAAGTCAAATTTCATATTACATCATTGTTTACATCATAGTTTTCATTACATTATTCCTTACATCAGCATGACATAATATTTATTTTTAGAATACTCGATCTTTAAACTACAATAACTTTTTTATGCGATCTCTGATTTGAGCAATTCTTGAGGCGATAAATTGCTTCGAATCACATTCATTTTGTAGCGATGATCTTGTCTCGAACAATGACACTTGGTGGGGTCCACATGTAATTTTTTCACCAATTTTATTCTAAAAATGAAAAATGCAAAAAGATGTAATAATTTACTTAATAATAATAAAAATATCAAAAATTAAGTGAGAATTTAGGTCTAAAAAGATAAAATAACTCTATAAAAATAGAGTTATCAGGTTAGAAGTGGTTAGAATAATTAATTGCATGAGTTGTGAAAATTTTATAAAAATTAGTAAGCTTGCATAGAAATTATGGCAACAAAAGAGGGCAATATACTATATAATCAAAGGTATTTTTACTATTTTGCATAGTATAATTAATCTATAATTTTAATTAAAGGTATTTTTATAACTTGTAATTAATTCATTCCTATTCCAAACAAAGTAAACGGCTCAATGGGAATACTGTTTATTCCGATTTCGATTCCTGCCTTTGAAGTAAATAACATTATAATTTCGATATATTATTCTGATTCCAAATTATTTTGATTCTCATTTCGATTCTTCTAATTGAAGTCAATGCAAAAATATGTAAATTATTAAAGTTGACATTGAGTCGTTGGAATTCCCTTGTTTCAATCAATTACGATTGAAAAGCCCTAATGAACGCAATACTCAACTTAGAAATGGTGAATAGATTGTTCCAAAGTTCTTTTATCTTTATTTGATTGGGTTGGGTTGACCCTTTAAAAAACTTAGGATTGGGTTAATATTATACAACTCGACCCACCTTTAGGTTGGATCGCGATTGTTGGATAACCCAACCCCAACCCAATCTTTGTACTTTTCTCATTTCTCTTTAGTGTTCATCTCTATTTTTGACACCGCTTTTCATAGCTCTTCATCTTCACTTTTTAGACTAACATAAGGAATTATATCTATCATTGTTATTCCTTTATGTGAATAACAAGGGTTCTTTTCTATCAATGTTTACTATTTATTTAATGCTATTTTCATATTAAAAATAAAGTACATCATGTAACATTGTTACTCTTCGTACTTTATAGTCTAGAATCCTTAAAATGTTTTCTTTTGACAAAGATAATCTTAAAATGTTATCTCTAGTATTTCATTCGAAGAGGATCCTTAAAATGTAATGATTATAATCTTACATTACATTATAATCATTGTAATGTAATGTAATGTAATGATTAGATTTCATGGTGTTGAATCAGTGATAGAACAAGATCAATGTCTGCATTGCACGATGGAGACGCATCCTCTTTCCATTGCTCATAACTGTTGGTGATAAAGACTCAATAGAGATAGATGGTTGGCGGTTGGATCTTTGAATTTTTCTTTTTCATTTTTTGCTTTGTTTTTTGGTATTTTAATTATAATAAAACTTCATAGTCCAACTATGAGATGGATGGAGAATACTATATGATTTTATTTTGTTTTGAATTTTGAATTGATCTTTTAGATTAATTTTTTCATAAGTGAATCTCTACCATCAATCCTAAATGGATGGTGGAGATCAAAGGATTGTCCTATTTCATTACTTTAAAGGGCGAAATGATTATCTAAAATATTGTTACCATATTTTTGCTCGAAAGATTAAAATAACCTCATTCATTAATTTAATGAAATTTCGACGGGAACCAAAAATGGATCCATGAGCAAACAAATATAACAGTCAGTAGTCACAAAGCTGCCCACTCCCTCCCCACCTTTTGAATGGCGCCTCATATTCTTCTACTTGTTCTTCTTATCAGCTAACGCTGTTACTCCCTAGACTTGTCTCTTCTAACCGTTGTCTCCTTCACTCCCCCACTAACTTGAACAACAAAAACGACCTCTCATCAAGCAGCAGCAAGAATGAGAAATGGAGAGCCAAGGTTTCTTTTTTTCCTGGCTTTTTGAGCAAAGGACAAGATGTTAAGCTTCTCAAGGAAGAGCTTCTTGAGACCATTGCGCTGCTCGATCGTCGCGTCGAGGCCACCCCAGATGACCAGTAAATAGTAGATCAGGTTGGCTGGCTAATGTTAGTGTTGTTTCCAGAAGCATAAGTTATTAGTACATAATGTTACTAATTGCATTTAAGCGTGTATGTTTGATAATTTGAATGGATAGCCCGCAAACTTGAACAAGTTAATCTGACCAATGAGCCACTAAAATCATATTTGTTAGATGGCAAGTGGGAGCATATATGCGCTACTTCACAATCAATTTTGCAAACCCAGGTAATTTTATTTTTAATTTCATGAAGTTGTATAAAATGTGGGTTATTAAATGTCATGACAAGTTATGGTTTGATGTTATTTGTTGCTTCGATAAATGAACTAACCAAATTGCACTGCTATGATAGAGACAAAAAATTTTAAGATCAACTATAAACTACCAAGCAATCACTATAGATACTTTTAGGGCCCAAAATATGGAATCTTGGCCTTAATTTCTTCAATAAGGTAATGTTTACTCATTTGAAAGATTGTTTAACTTGTTTATATATATATATATATATATATATTTAAATTTGACTCCTTTTATTGAAAGAAGCACACTACTATGTGCTGACCAGCTTAGTTGCTGTTACTGAAGTTGTTTGTTCTAAATTCAAGCTTACATGTTTTATGCCTTGCCTATTGCAATGATGATCACCGTGAAGATTATATGGTTTTGATTATCTTGAAAACTTTTAGTTGTTATTGCTCAACACAAACAAAACTTTGATTAATTGCTAAAAGTAAAGTCAGATATTTGAGGTTTAGGGTAAATTAAGTGGTGTCTCGTTTTGCAACACATTCCCTGTTAAGCAGACATCTCCAATCCTTGTAACTTATATATATTTAAATACAGTTTTTGGTTCTCTACTAGATGAATATTCTACAACTGCCGCATGAAAGAAGTGACAAAGTGGTTTTGCTTGAAATTGAGTGTTGATTTTAAGTTGCTGTGTGCTTTATTCATAATAATTGGTCATACTGAACCATAATGGTTCACTTTGTCCTTTCACGTGTAATAAAGGCTGCTAATTTACATTTACATTTACTTATACACTTGAAGTTGAGCATTGCATTCTAGGGATCCACAAGTTCCTATTTTCAAATTAGCTTTTGGTCTTTTTGATGTAAAACATCCTAAGATTTGTACCTATGTTAGGGAAAGGAAAAAGGAAGATTGGTTGACCAGAGATTTGGCGGATTTGAATTGATTGAGAATAGTTGACTAGGGACTTTTGGTATTTGATTTTATTCATGATTTGTAAAATCGAATTATTATTTTGATTGATTGAGATTTTATTAGGGATTTAAATATGTATTTGGCCACTATAAATAGTAGCCCAGTTACTCTTTGTTTCTCAAATTTATAAATAAAATTACTTGAGAATTTTCCCTTAGTTTTCTTTCTATTTTCTTTCCTTTTTGTTCTTTTTTCTATAGCATACTATTAGTTGTTAGTTCTCCATCATGTTTGGTAGTTCTCCACCATTTTTGGTATCAAAACCAGGTTCTCATCCACTTGTACAACCATATTAACAATGCAATCACTTTCCATAAGCCATCAAACAAACCACCCATCAAAATTGCACACTAAACAACCACTAAAACTACCTAAAGAACCTTCTACATAAAACCCTAATCACAGATTCTGGGGGTTTTCTGTAGTTTTTCATAATTTGTGATTGGTTACTAAATGCTAAAATCTGGAGGACTTGTCAGAAATTATCCATAATTAAAAAATCTAAAACGGGTCTAGTTCAGAAAGCACTGCTTTATTCACTATGCTTTGTTAATTTTGTTAGTAATATGTGTTTGGTAAATACCAATAACCTTTTTAGCAAAAAACCTCAATGAAGCAAACAAAAGTATTTAGCCAGTTATAGGGAATTCTATGCTATAATTAGAGCTCTACATCTTTGACGATACTACCTGTTACCTAATGGTGTTTGTCTTATACTCAGACCATCAAGCTTTAAGGTACCTGTAATGCCAAAAGCACCTGAACTATAGACATGCTCATAGGTTGAGTATCTTTCTTCAAATGTTCATGTCATTAGGCATCACCTAGGTGAGGATAAGGGTTACCACTTTTAGAACTTAAGCATCCAAGTCATATGGTTTGATAGGATCAAGTTTGAGTACCCCTTGTGTCCGTACTTTGGCATCATATTTCAAAATATTTTAAAAGGACCCCACCGCGAGCATATAGGCTTTCTCAATTGAGATGAGTATCTCTTTAGGGGTGTACATTTATGTATTCCTTACACACCATTTTAAGAACTTCATAGTTTGGGAGATGCATGTTAAAGGCTTAGCTAGGCACTTGGGAAGAGACAAAACCATAGCCTTAGTTAATTATATGTTTTATCATCCTTAAAATAAGATGCTGCTAGGATTGTGTTCCAATTTCAAACTTGTCATTTAGCTAAGGCTAAGAAAACGGGTTGTGTATCCCTCTACCAATTCGTCATGCCCCATAGGGAGATTTGAGTATGGACTTTGTTTCAAGAATACCTAAGACAACTCAAGGTCTAGTTGTTGATGGTTCTTTAGATTGCCCATTTTATTCCCTATACTAGGACAGGACCATTGATGCTTTATATGTTGTGAAATTGTTTTTCAAGGAAATTGTTAAGTTGCATGGATTACCAGTTACCGTTGTTTCTAATAGGAATGTTAGATTTGTGAGCTACTTTTGAAAGACGTTATGGTAAAGTTTTGGGATCACCTTAAAGTTTTCGTTTTCCTTTCACCCATAAAGATGGCCAAATGAAGGTTGTTAATCAGAGGTTAGGAGACTTATTCTGTTGCTTGGTAGGAAATAAGCCAGCCACTTGGGATTTATTTCTTCCAATGGTAGAGTTTGCATATAACAATGTTGTTTGATTGTCTATGGTATATCATCTCGTCAGCCTATTAACCTTGTTCCTTCTTTACTCTACTCTTGAACCTCTGAGTTTGTCATTGATTTTGCTCAATATATGCGTGACCTACACAATGAGATTAAACAAAAAATTACTCTTTAAGTAATGAAATCATAAACTAGTTGTTGATGCACATTATAGGCCAGTAGAATTGAAGGACAGTGATTATATGATGGTTCGTATTTGTCTTGAACGATTTTCCAAACATTCAGAAAAGAAATTGCAAGCCCATGCCATGGGACCCTTTCGAATTCTCAAAAGGCTTGGATCTAATGCATACGTATTTGATTACCTCTAAATTTGACTATCAGGCCAGTGATTAATATAGCAGATTTGTTTCCTTACTGAGGCACTTGAGGCTTCAGTTGTTTTTCCTGGTTTTGCCACAGGTATGACTTCTGCTAGGTCTCTTCCTCCACCTTCATCTCCATGTATGGTCATTGAGGCTATGGCAGACATTCTAGATGATGAGTATGTAACTTCACCTAATGGTGGGTTTTGACAATTTTTGATTCGTTAGAATGACCAACCAACGATAGATGATTCTTAAGTCTTTGAGGAAGATCTTCGAAATCTAAACCCTTCCCCTTTGGAATCTTATCTGCAGCATAACTCGACAAAGTTGAGTTCAACCAGAGGGGAGGAAAAGGAGAAGATTCGTATCTATGTTAGGAAAAGAAGAAAGGAATAATTGGATTTGATTGAGATTGATTGATTAAGGATTTGGGAGATTTGGCTATTTTGGGATTTGATTTTATATGTGATTTGTAAAATCAAATTATTAGGGATTTTATTTTAAAATCTGAGGATTTCTCTTGGTTGATTGAGATTTGATTAGAGATTTAAATTTGTATTTGGTTGCTATAAATAGTGACTTAGTTTCTCTTTGTTTCTTAGACTTATGAATAAAATTATTGAGAAAATTTCCCCAATTTTCTTTGCTTTCTGTTCTTTTTTTTTTTTTTTCTAGTAGCATACTGTTAGTTGTTAGTTCTCTACCACTTTCATGTTGTAATATGTTGTGCTGATGTTTCAGCAACTACTTATTCATTTAGTAATTTGCTTGTTGCTCGAGCGCATCTTTCAATAACAATGTATTAGATTTGCCTATCAAATTGACATATTAATCTTTCAATAACAATGCACAAGATACCATTTAAGCTAGCCAATTTCTCCCCTATGCTATCATGCCACTTACCCTATCGGTTCATAGATGGATGAAAGCCACCATTCATCATCATCTTCTCTAGCTTAAAATTTTACATATCCATACCAAAATATCAAAATAGTCACTACAATTTGCATTTCGTGCAATCCAAACCCCTTCAGCTTTTCCAATTGAAGGTAGTAAAACCAATCCTTGAACCTTGATCTGTAAAGGCTACCCACCAACTTACTGTCAACAACTTTTCTGGTAGTTTGTTAGAAGATTATGATGTTCGGTCCCATCTTGAGTCTGCACCCTTACTATCTTTTTTGGCCTTCTATTGTTCTCGTCTTACACCATAATTGTTGGTGAAGGGCACCAAAGCCTTGTTTGCTTCTAAAACTAGTTGCTCTCACCATGAATAATAGTCTAATGCATTTTGTAATAAACAATTGGATTTACTTTATTAAGCCCCAACAAGGAAACATCCAAAAATAATGTTAAATGTAGTTTAAACTAAGGGTGGCAATATGAGTTATGATATGACGGGTCAACACAAATTCGCGAAAAATAAATGGGTATGGGTTGGAGTTAAACGAATTCGTGTCGTAATCATGTCAACCCGTTTAACCTATTTATTAAACGAATCGAATCGGGTTTGCTTAAACGAATAACAGGTTGACACGATTAAAATAGGGGTCAAATTATAATTTAACATATTAGAGGGGTTAGTGTGTAATTATGCATTTATATATATACCATTGTTTAAAAACTCGACCGAGTCGGCCGAGTACTCTCCGAGTTCTCGCCGCTCGGTCGGGTGTCGAGCCGAGAACCCCCAGATCGGGGGGTTCGACTCGGATACTGTTTAAAATCGGCCCGAATCGGGCCCAACTCGGCCCAACTCGGCCCAGCTCAGGACGACTCGGCCGATCCGAGCTGGGCCGAGTTGGCCTTTTTTTTTTTTAATTTTATTTTTGCCAAAACGGCGTCGTTTTGGCACACCAAAACGACGCCGTTTTGGCGTAGTTATTTCAGATCTGAGCGACTCAGATCTGAAGACATCTGCTTCGGCGTTCAGCTTTGCTTCTCCACTTTGCTTCAAGTTCAACCCGCTGTCGCTTCTGTCCGCCAATCCGGCGTGCTGCCTCTGAGTTTTGCTGCCGCCGGTTGGTGTGCTGTCGCCGGTTGGAGTATTGGGTGCATATCTTCTGCTGCGTTGCTGCCATTGTTGTTCGTTGATCCAACGTGTGCGACGTCTGCTGCCGTGCTGCGTTGCTGTCGCTTTCGCCGACGCCGACTGGGGTGCGACTTCTGCTGCCGATGTCGTCCGTCGCTCCTCTTACTGCGTTGCTGCCTGTGTCGTCCGTCCCTGTGAGTCCTGTGATTTCACAGATTTTTCATTCTGTTTTTTTCTTTCAGTCGCCGAGTGTTTTCAATTTTGTTTTTGTTTTTTCATTATGTTTTTTACTTTCACAGATTCGCCATCATCATTCGTTTACTTAATTTTGTTTAGGGTTGATGATTATCAGTGATTAGGCTTAAATTGTAAAATGATTTTCCTTCATGTAACTGCTTTGGTGTATGTCTGCTCTAGGTCACAACGGTTGATAAGTTTCAAGGTCAGCAAAATGACTTTGTTTTGCTTTCTCTTGTGCGCACTGGCTTTGTGGGACACCTTCGTGATTGGATGAATATGATTGGAAATATATTGAGTGATTTATGTTATATTATCAATTTAGAAGCAATAGATTGTTTGATAATTGATGGAAATGAGATTGGCTGAATATGATTGACCTGGTTTGACCGTGGGTCAACGGTTTGACCGTTGACCGATGGTCAAACCGAGTACTCCCCGAGTACTCACCGAGTTGCCGAGTACTCCCAGCTCGCTGTCTCGCCGAGTCAGGTCCGAGTAGCGAGTTTTGGAACACTGATATATACACACACTTAACAAATCCCTAAAGCTAACCCATTTGGTGGCCATTTCAATTTTCAAACCCATTTCTCATTTCGGTAACCAGTTACCCACACCATCACACGTCACACCACCCCACCCATTTCACCAAATCATCCCTTTCTCCCTCACCCTCACGGTCACGGTCACCACTTTCCCCTTACGGTCGTCGATCAGTCATCACTTTCTCCCTCACGGTCGCCACCTTCTCCCTCTCAATTGCCAACTCACCATTCGGTAACCACCTATCTCACGGTCGCCATCTTCCCCCTCACGATTGCCATCTTCTTCCTCTCGATCGCCGTCCGGCCACTCCTCCCTCACGGTTGCCACTTTCTCAGTCATGAATCATGATCACCACCTTCTGAGTCTCGATCGTCATCCGGTCAGCATTTTCTCCATCACGGTTGCCGATGGTTCTTCCTTCCTCCTTCATAATTGTCCCCCGTTTTTCTCTCCTCCCTCACGGTAGTCGCCCGTTTTCCTCTCCTCCCTCATGATCATCACCCGTTCTCCACTTTCCGTCATGGTCGCCAACCCTTCTCCATAGTTCCACCACGAGATCCACCATTTCCATGGTTTTTATGTGTTGAATTATGTGCGGATGATATGAAATTTTATGTAATTGATTTAATATGTCGGTTTTTATGTATTGAATTAGGTGTGGTTGATATGGAATTTTATGTAGTTGATTTAATGGGTTGGTTTTTATGCGTTGAATTAAGTGGTTAAATGTTTAATTGTGAATTATTAATTATATTTGTGTTTAAAATATTATTTAGGTTAAACGAATTAAACGGGTTAAACGAGTTAAAAGAATTAACGGATTGACGGGTTAATGAGTTTGAATCCTCTATAATTCAATTACTAAACGAATTACTCGTGTCGACACGAATAATTCATTTATAAACGAATTCGTGTCGAATTCAAAAGTACCAACCCGTTTCTTAAACGAATTTGTGTCGAATTAGTCAAATTCATAAACGAATTGAATCGAATTCAGCTCAACCTGATTTATCAACCCTTTTTGCCACCTCTACTTTAAACTTGTGGCCGATAAAATATACCTAAAAAAATGCTTTCTTCGGAAGGTTGGTAGGGAAATCATTTTCTTCATGATAAGGATTCTCCCATGCAAGCATTGTAATGTAAATTAATCTCTGGAATGCAGGTTCCTGCAAACATGTCAAGCCTATCATTTTAAACCACCCCAAGCAAGAAAAATAGTAGATCAGAAGTCTCAAAACTCTTAGCTCTTAAATAAATAGTAAGTAGGGACATAAAATCTTTTAGCAATATTCAACCCCCGACCATTTTATTGGATAGCCATTAAGCCATTGGGAGCATATTCCAATAAATTCATAAGGGAAATAAATAAGCAAGAAAAAGTGATGCAAACCTCAAATATATTCTGAAAATCATAAGGGAAATAAAGCTTGAAAAGCTAAAACAAAATCTTCCATAGAATTTCAAGGGAAAAAAGTAGACATTTCAAGTAAGCATGTCAATTGTAGAATGCATATATATACAGACAACAAAGACCAATAAAACAAGCTAAAAGCCCTAAATGAAACTGAATAGTCACCTGCTAAATTGCTCAGCAAGAGTAGCCAACGACAGGTTACCATTTGGTGTGCTGCTAGCGATGGTCCGTTCTGCCATTTATATGCCTTCCATAACTTGAGCGTTGAATTCATTTTTCGGATTAGGCTTCCCACTCTGACTTGTTTTGACCGTTGCTTTCATTTAAGAAATTGTGGGTCTTGAAGTGAATTTTGAGATGTTTATCTTCATTTTATATTTCTATAAAAAATATATATATATTTACAATTTTACTACAAAAAGGTATGGATCTCCATGATCAAGTTTTTTTTTTTTGGTATTATCCACAATCATGTTTTTATATGAATCGCAAACATCAATTTTATTATTATTATTATTATTATTATGGTTGGTATAACCTAGAGATAAACTAAGATTAGACAAAATTTGACTATGAGATGTAACTTGGAAAGCTATGTGAGAAAGCATCCCACACTTAGCTGGGAGGGACCCACACAAGGGATGTAGAACTCACACATTTTCTTGGTAGGAAGGGGGGGCCTCGTGCATTGTGGCACCACGGGTTGTGTGTTAAACCAACTAGACCACTACTCAACAACATAAGCATAAAAATTTTTTTAAAAATTTTTAAATACCAAAAAGAAAATTTAAATAAAATAAAGTGAAGATTCAATACGAAACTCTATATATTAAACTATACATCTTGAGATTTACTCTAAAAGTATGCAAATTATGAAAGTTGACACTGAGTTATTGGAATTTTCTTGTTTCAATAAATTATGTTGAAAATGCCCTAGTACAATATAGAACCTAGAAGGGGTGAATAGATTGTTCAAAAATTCTATTATCTTTGTTGTATATGCACAACAGAAAATCAAAATATAAAATAAAAGAAATAGAGAAGGGAGAAAAGTGTGACACAATGATTTTTACGTGAAAACCCAAACGCAAAAAACCACGAGATTGTAACCCTCTTTAGCCACTTTCAAACGAATCCTCACTATTATTAGATAGATTACAAATCTTTCTCATAGCCTACTTAACCTAAGAATTTAATCCCTTTCTACTTAATAGCGGTTCCTAATTTCATCATTCATGAACCTAGAATGACAACTCCATCTATCTTTTAAATCTATTACCATCACCTTGACTCGCATCCTTGTCTATTCACACAAGCTAACAGATCCTCTCTACTTCTTCTCTTTAAGAAGCAAGGTCGCAAGTCGATCAAATAACCAATCGGTTGTTGCACACACTCAAACTTAACGAATTAATGTATGCAACTCAATTGGAATGCTCGAAGCCCAAACACTCTAAATCTAGACTTAAATATTCCTAGCTCTCTAAAAGCTCTCACAAAAAATAAGAAATCAGAACATAAAGAGTTGTCATGAATTCAATAAATTAATGACTCATATTTATAGTATGATCTATGAGAATTAGAAACAAATTTAAATGAGTTATAAAAAAAAAAAATTAAAAGCCCTGATAACCTAAGACTTCTAATCAAATTTAGTCTAGACATTAAATTCAACTAAAACTCTAGTACTAAAAAGTTTTAATTAAGTCCGAACATGAATTCCAAATCTGCTAAAGAAATCCCAAACCTTTCTATAAATGAACTACTAGCTCAATAAGGAGAAGTTTTAAGAATTCTAAATAAGAATAGTTTTATGCATGGCGTGATTCATGACATTTAATTAATGAATTTGACCTTCGTAAACTAAGTTTTGAGTTTCTAATTCATTCTAAAAAAAATGGGAAGTGAAAACATGAACAATGGTAGGCAGGTATCTTGAACCTAACCCAACAAACCTGACTTGACTTGACCATTTTATTGTTGGTTTGAGTTGGGTTGATACCTTAAAAAAAAGGGATCGGGTTGATATCATACAACTCGACTCATCTTTGGGTTGGGTCGGTGAAAGACTTTTAAATATATAAACTCTAATAAAAAAAATAGTAAAAACAAATAAAAAAAAAACCTATTTTGTAGTGAATGTCCCTGGCTTTTTAGTTGTTCAATCGGTCGGAATTCAATTACTGTATATGGAACCAAATCCTCGATTCACAATGTAAGTACCCTTTCCCTTTTTCTCTGTTTTCTCACTTTTGTGTTTTGCTTTGTTTATGGGTGTTCTACATATTTTTTTCTAAGACTAAGTGTTGGTTTGATTTCAGAGAGTTAAAAACTTACTTAACCACCCATTATCTCTTTTCCAATTTAAACGTGCATTAATTGCCACAAGCAACTATGTTGTAACTATTTTTAACTGCTCAAGTAATTAATTGTTTTAATCCAAATTGATCTGAATCTTAGGCTTGAGTTTGAGTCATCTTAGATGAACCTGACCCATGACCAACATTTTCAACTCACACAAGATGAGCCAAACATAACTCAGAGAAAAGCTTCTTCATAATAAGGCTTAGAGGCATTCATATAGACAAATATATCGTGTAACCTGTAGACAATAATATATATATATATATATATATATAACAAGGCTTGTTTTTTCAAATCTCAGTTGTATTATTATACAAGAGTTTGAAAACTTGCTCATTATTATATTCTAAATTTAATAGAATTTTATTTGTTCAAGCATATTTAATTCCTTAACATAATACGCTTCATCCTCTAATATTAATTCCAAATCATAATTTATTGACATGTAAATATATGAATAAAATAAAATTCACTAAACATTCTTGTCTCACTTTTGTTCCTCAGTCAACAAAAAATAACTGACACCATAGATATGTCCCATAGATCACATTATCATAACCATAGAAGACACACTAATGATATAAATATGATCCCTAAGGGTTAGGGACCTTGATTTATATATGGCAGTTGGAAATAATGCATATGCCCCTAAAGAGGGTATTTCACGGGTCGAGTCGGTTTTAGGAACCAAACCCGCGAAACACCATGTTTTCCATAATGTCGATCCAAACACCTTTAAATTAAACATGGGTTATTCGCATCAGTTCCATGTATTCATACCCACCCCTAATCATAACAAATCTCTGACCTATTCAATTAAAAATATAATGAATTACACAATACTCTTTCGAGGTTTGTCTAAAAATAAATAAAAATATATTTTACTTTTATTGCACAAAATCCCCATGCTCAACGTTGACTTTTTGTCAACGTTAACTAAATGAAGGGCATTTTGGTCATTTCCCTCTTTCCCTATTCCCCTATCTTTCGTCGCACATCTCTCTTCTCTCTTCCCTCTTTTCTTCCAATTCGTTCCTCCAATTTGTTGGTCTCTAGTCGCACATCTCTCTTCCCTCCCCTCTCTCTCTTCCTCCAGTTCGTTCCTCCAATTTGTTGGTCTCCACCGTCGCACAACTCTAGCTTCCCTTTCTTCCCTCTCCATTGTCTAGCAGATCTGGCCTCCTGTTCCTTCAGTCCATCTAGCTCTACCACCAGTACAGTGATAGCATCACGTCCATCACACAAGGCCCCCGGTGAGCTATTGTGCATGACTAGACCCACAACTTATCCCTCAGACCTACTTCTCTTCTCTCTCTTGTTTCTCTCACTCTTTCTCCCCTCTGTCAGAAATCCGCTGCTTCCTTTGCTATCGTTGTGGACGGTTCCACTCTTCTCATCTCTTGAAAGCCTGTGGTCGTTGCTGCCATCGCTTGTCGTTACATTCCCTGCCGCTACCGCCGTCAAAGATGAAGCGATCTACTCCATCTCCATCTCAGATGGAGCTGTTCGGCTTTATCTTAGATAGAGATGGAATTGATCAGCTCCATCTCAGATTTTAGTTTTTTTTTTTTTTTTTGAACTTTTAAATATGTTCTGCTTCATCTTATCTTTATCTTAGATTTTGAGATTTGATTGTGTTAATTTGCTAGTTTTGATGATGTTGGTGAAGAAGTGTTGATGTATTTGATGATATTGATTCAGATGTGTTGATGAAATTATGTTGATTTTCCGGTTCTTGATGATTTGTTGAATATTTGAGTTTTTGTAGATGACTATTTTGAAGAGAACTGAAATCTTTTCAACTTCATTTTTTTTTTTTTTTTAAGATCTGGGTAGATATTCAAGTTGAAGATCTGGACCTAGATCTCAGATTCTCAACTCGAAGATCAACCTAGATCTTTAACTTTTTTTTTTTTTTTAAATTTTAAGTTTTTCCATTGTTTTTTTTAAGATCTGCATAGATCTTCAAATTAAATATCTGGAATCCAGATCTTCAGATTGATGATTTAGATTACCTAGATTTCAGGTTGAAGATTTAGATTACCCAGATCTTCGACTTAGTTTTTTCGATCATATTTATGAGCAATCTAGTCAACTTACAATGTTGAGGGTAGTATAGTCATTAGCCTAAAATTTTGGTCAAACTGTTAAAGTTGGCAGAAGTCAATTGATGGTATGAGGGTTTGGTATAATAAAATAGTAAATGTGTTTTCATCTGTTTTTTGACAAATCTCATGGGGGTTTTGTGCAATTACTTCTTAAAAATAATTAGCTGCAATCACTAATATAGTGTAGTAGGGATATTGACTTTCAAATTCCCTTCTCTTTTATATAGAAAATGATCTATATATATATATATATATATATATATATCATCACATATAGTGAGGATGTCTTGAAATTTTTATTTCAAGACTACTAATTGGAGTATATATTTTCAGTAGGTTGTATCACTAAGATAGGTCCACTGAAAATTAGTGGTTACAATTTGTGGTTTTGAAATAAAAATATAAAGATGTCTTGATTGGATAACTATTATATCTGTATATATATGTATGTTTACATATGTGTGTATATAAACTATTATATATATATGTGTGTGTGTGTGTGTATATATATATATATATATATATAATCTTTATCAAAAAGGAAAAAAAGAAAAGAAGGAAAAAAGAAGAAAAGTGAGAGATTGACAATTAGTTAAGGTGTCAAAATCATGCCAGTACAAAAACTTTTATAGGCCATAATGCAAAATATTTCAACAACTATAAAGTGCATGCTTGTACTAACAAACCTTCGACAATACGCGCTCATAACTAGCAAAAAACTCACTGTTTCATTAAAGAATACTAATTGTTTTAATCCACTTTATATACTTGAATGCAATCGTATCATATAATTCGTATCCTTATTTGTTGAGCACACATCACCTTTTGAAATGGATTGTTGTGTATTCTTCCATTCTTAAATTAGAGATTCCATTCTCATCAAAACCATATCATTAATTGTGTGAATAGTCTTTTCTTATCATTGTGTGAATAGTTGTCTCTCATTTATGGGAATGAAAATCCAGGCTGGCTAAGTAATGTTTGACCTCTAACCATTTCATTGTCATTCTTTTTTTTTTTTTTTTTTAAATTACTATTATCAAAAATTTTTCAAATACTTTACAAGAGATAACTGTTGGTTGTAAAATTAAACAACAAATTTATTTTAACCTTGTAAATGTACAAATCGTTTGATTGAAGATAACGGTAAGCAACGGTTAATCCCACGAGGAGTTATTAACCTACTTTGATTCCAAGTTTATTTTAAAACCTAAACTAAAAAAAATAATTAAATTAAAGATAGGTTGAAATTGTATTGGAAGTTAAAATCTAAATCACAACATAAAGCTAAATTAAAGGAAATCAATGGAGAAAACTTAGTTAAAATATCCTACCCACCACTAAATAATCCCTCAATTTGTTAAAAAAAAAATTATTAAAGCAAATTCATGTTAGAGCATGATGAAGATATTCATAATAAGGTAATTGTCATATTGCATGTCTTATTGATTTTTCCTTAAACTACGTAAATCACACGATGTCTGTGTAGATACCTATATTCCTAATTATAACCTAACATAACATCTACTTAGGTTTAATAATAGGAATCCATTAAAAACTAAAAGAATATGAATGTCATACAAATCCTAGAATATGGTGTCTATCCTAGATCTTTATGAATTAATGTCCTTTAATTGGTTCGTAAGCAATTGAGTGTTGCAAACAAAGAATATGCCTATTTGGTGTGCATTTTATGTTCTTGCAACACGATCCTATAAACATGCTTCTAGGGTGATCAATCGGAAAAACATAATACATAGAATACAATTAATACAGAGACATTATTTTCAACATGAGAACACTAAGGGGTCGTTTATTTTTTTATCTGAAGACTGAACAGTGCTGTTGAAAACTGAAAGCTGAATAGTAACTGAAATCTGAAATCTGATTGACATGTTTGTTTTTTCTTTTCTTACTTCTGAATGTATAATAATCTTGTTTGTTTTTTAAAGTTAAAATTATCTGATTATTAGTAATTTGACATTTATATCATTTTATTATTAGTTCTTATGTAATTTTATTTAATATGATACAAATAATTGTAATAAATTATTTAACAAATATTAAAACACTTATATATATATAATATTTTTATTCATAATTAAAATAAGATTAATTATTATAGTAGAATCAATTAAGTTTATATGTTCAAATAAAAATAAATAAAATAATCTTGAATTGAATTACGATTATAACAAAAGTTGAAATTGTAACTTATATATATAGTATTTTTATTCATAATTAAAATAAGATTAATTAAAATAGTAGAGTCAATTAAATTTATATATTCAAATAAAAATAAATAAAATAGTTTTAAATTAAATTACTATTACAACGAAAATTGAAATTGTAAAGTAATATATATTTTCTGATATAATTAAACAAGAATAATCAAATACTTAAACAAATTAATTTCTAATTTGGTCTCTGAGTTGTTGCATAAACATTTTATCAATAAATATTCTTACCAGAATTTAATTAGAGAAATATAGTAATCCAGCAATAAAAAAAAAAAAAATTGATGTTGAGATGTTTAGGGTTTTTATTTTTCAATGTTGTTTATTAAAGTATTAAAAGAAATTTTTATAATATAAAACTAAAACAAACTTAGAAACATGTTATTTTAGGAATGATAAACTTGGAATAATATATTTATAAATCATTAAGTGATTTTGTATTAAGTGAAAAGTAAAAAAATGTTACTTTTTTTTTTCAGTGGTTTTTGGGTGGTTTTAAGTGGTTTGACCACTTAAAAAAACAAACAAAAATATCTTAATTAGCTAAATTCAGTACCATTAAGTGTTAAGTGCAAAAAACAAACAACCCCTAAACTTTGTTGAAAAGTTAAGCAAATTGAGTTCATGTTTAGAGCTTTAACTTAGTCCTAACTAATAAATAACTAAATAAACATAAAAAGAATATAAAAACTAATAAGAAAAGATAAAATCGGAGCCTTAAACTCACCATAGCCCCTCTCTCTTGATTTGCTTCCCTCTAATGTGTGTCTTAATTGCATGGTGAAAGCACTTATTTATAAGGCATCTAAGTACGATGAAAAAAAAAATCGGTCATTGGAGAATTAAATGCTAGAATTTAATATGTGCATGAAATTGGAAATAAGTGATTTTGGGTGTCGCGGCTCACAGTCGACTTGCAACTTGATTGTCCCATACAACTCTAAGTTACAGCAACTAGTGGTAGGTGATGGTCGCTGGACGAACTTGAATGGTGCAAGAGGTTGGTGCTCTTGGAGGAGTCGCAAGCCATGTCCAGAATATTGGCCACTCTCTCACTAGCGGTTGGTCGTAAGTCATGGTCGCAAGCCATGTCCAAGCTGCTCCTAGCAACTCTTGCTTGCGTCTGGCACGAGCCATGGTTACTACCTATGGTTGTGGTTCATGCTTCAACTGCTGCTTGTGACTCATATCTTGTTTCATCTCGTGGTATTTTGACCTTCAGATACTAATTCGACCATAACTTACTCTAGAAAATTCCAATTTATGAACCGTTAGTGGTTATAGAACTAGACATTTATAGCTTTAATTTGATAGATTATGACTTATGTAACCCAAACTATACACTTCATATGAGCTGATGCAAGTCACATCACTATCAGCCCAAACTTCTACCACTTCAACTCATTTCTTCTTGAACTGTAAACTTTGACACCAAAATACAAAACAGTATAAAAGTACCAATTTAACTTGAAAACATAACATCAATATTAGGTAAATTGGGTGGATAATATTTATAATTATAGACCTAACAGTAACTAATAAATGATATCAAATATACTCATTTTATCAAGAGTGCTCAGTTTTGATATGATTAAATATTTTATCAAGAGTGCTTGGATTTGATATGAATTGAGTGACAATTAACATGGTATAATATGGGAGCCCTATTTAATTAACAAGTTGCTTACTAATCAATAATGAAAAGCAAATGAAATTAAGTTCCAATAGAAAGGGAATAAGGATGAATCTGAACTAGATTACAAACATTCCACTATTTACTAACTTTTAGGAATTAAAATTGATATCAAATTAAGTTTCTTTTTTAATGTTTACTAAACTAAAGAGTAGGGATAAAACAAAATTAATTACAAATATGAATATATAATTTTAATATGTAACAAAAATTTTCATTATTTCTTATAAAATTATTATCATAATAATTAATAGTATTTTTATTTCGTTAAATATTGATAAAAATTAATGACCAATTATATTATGCAAATTTGACAACATTATTAAACACTTTCTTATTAGTGAAGTTCCAGTAGATTTTAATTTCTAGTCATACCATTATAGAAATTTGGATAAAATGCATACAACATTAAGAGTTCATGAAAACTATACCAACTGCTTCTTTCCTTCCTCAAAGGTATTGCATATGAGCAAACAGAAAGGTTAACTGAGCAAAGCATCTTCATCGCTCTTTTGTCAGGCGTCTTTCTTTTTTATTTCTATGTTCTTTAAACCTCTCACTCAAACATAAAATCTTGAATGAGTAATTATGATGTTGTCGAGACTAGAATCTAGATTGAGCATAAGCCTAGAGTTGTTATTGCACGAAGAAAATGACGTCTTTTATTTTTAAAAAAAAATATTAATTGAGGATGTATTAATAAAATTACATAAATTTCATGCTGGAATTTGTACCCTAAGAGCTTGTAATTATATAAACGGTTTTAATAAATATTAATAAAGTATTCATTTTATTCGATTTATATATTTTACAAAAATTGTATAGATTATGAGAAACATCCTTGATTACTAATATAATTTCAAACTAAGTATATAAGTGTTATATAAAAGCGGATTTAGTTTGAGATAGTAATCTAAAGAGTCTGTAGAAAGCAAATTAAACTGGGTACTTTATTTGTGATAAATCTACAGTTGCGGTCCATTTTGTATTCGGTACGATAGTTTTATCCAAGACTATTCATGTAGTGACATGGAAATGAAGACACCTTATGTAATATAGATTATATAAGACTGGACCATGATAAATATAAGCCTCTTATCAATATCTGTTAAACTTAGAGATTTATATTTATCGACCGGATGATCATATATGAATTAATCTTAATCCTGAGTGTATTATGGACTCCTGCTTGTTGAGTTATATGCTTTAATTTACATGGGTGAGATTTGTGTAGATACCCGGTCAATAACTTCGTACTTTGGGGATATGATTTAGTAAGTAGCTGGGAACATTCTACACAATATTGGAATCTACTTCTTCTTACGAGAAGTAGATAAGTAGTTCTCTTAAGGGTTGATTCAGGTCTTGAGTAATAAGAACGCTCAACTTTCCATTCATATGTAAACGGAAAGATAAATTCATAAATTATTATGGATGTATTGTTCATTAGAGAATCAATGGTACTTAAGGATCAAGA
Organism: Dimocarpus longan; assembly: GCA_022984855.1. NCBI lineage: Eukaryota > Viridiplantae > Streptophyta > Magnoliopsida > Sapindales > Sapindaceae > Dimocarpus > Dimocarpus longan. The sequence continues at coordinate 12,293,556 of CM041017.1, read as the reverse complement.
TATAATTAGAGGAGTAAAATGGACATTTTGACCTAGCTCTAATTATAAACTATTTGTGGAGGGTCAAATCATATATAGTGATTAAATAATGGGCACTGAAAATTTCAGATTGTATAAAAACATCTATAGTTTTGAGAGTGCAATCTTAGATTTTTAGTGGAATAACTCTAAGATTAATAATAGTGAATTATTTAATTAAAGAGTTTAATTAATTATTTCGATATTATTGGAGTTCAAAACTGTAGGTCCATCGGGTTCCCTTGATAGCTCATTTCACTATAAGAAACTTGTATATAGAATATTATAATTGGACCGTCCAATTATAATTGTTACATAAATAGCAAAATATGTGTTCACTTGATATTTGAATAATATTGATTATACAATTTATTTAATAATTAATTAGTTAATTATTAATTATGAATTTATAATTATTTAATTAATTTTATAAGAGGTCTTGAATTCGATTCTCAACAGTAACCGGGAATAAATTAATTATGAATTAATTAGAGGTCATAAATTTAATTTCAATATAACATGAATTAGTTTTGAATTAATTATGTTATATGGGGCAAAAGTTTAATTTTAATAAACATAGAGTTTAATATTAAATTTGATTAATTAAAACATTAAGTAGTTACCTATAAATAGAAAATAAATAGTTTTCTTTTTCTAATAGAAGTTGTTTTGGTTTTTGCTGTACGTTCTTTGAAACAGAAAGATTTTTTTTTTTCTCTACAGCATAATACAGAGAAGAAGAATCTGTATTTTTCTTTTCTGTATAACCAAAATTAAAACTCACCTCTTACATATATTGTTTATTTTTTTAGAAAAGAAATCAATAGAAAGTGAATACAATTCTATATAATTATGTCCACTCACTTGTTTCTTGGTGTAGAGACATATCAAGGAAGGTTAGCTGGTGAGCAATCCACAGAGATCAATATATAAGGTAAAATTCTGATATTTAGTTTTTTATATTATTTTATTTTATTGTTTTATGGATCTAGGGTTCTTGAGTTTTTATAAAAAATTTTAAAACTCAATATTCCGCAAAATTCTTATTTTTAACAAAAACAATTGTTATTTTTCCCTTCATTTCATTATTCAATTGAGAAAAAGAACTTGATTTCCAAGATGAAATGAGGGAAGTAAGTTTATTTTCTAGTAAAAACTTGATTCCTAATTTTGACATGGGGTTATGTTCACATAATTAAATTTTAAAAAAATTTTAGTTTAGAATTATTATTATGTTTTTTCGGCTTAGAAGAATTATTAAAACCCCTATAGATTTTTCACGTAACTTATCTTTGTTTTTAAGCTTTTCTGAGTCGCAATAATTGAGATTATTTGGATTAGATTCAAATTATTTCGTAAAGTTAATTCTAAATTATTTCGGCTTTTTTGAGAATTCGTTATGAGATTCACTTGGGGGAGAGTTAGGTGAATTTTGTTATCTAATTTTAGAGTATTAATTTGTCAAATTCTGTGGGTTGTGTAATCTGAAATCTAAATTGTCTTGGAAAGTAATCTTGGGCAATGTAGGCTTCTTATTGGATCTTTAGATAATTCCTATGCATCGGTTTTCTTTTGGGATTGTTGTTATTTAGTTTTTTTTTTTTTTTTTTTTTCATACAATTTATGGTAAAAACAACTTGAACTAGATCTTTATCTAGCTAAATAGATGTTCTTTTTCACTAAATTATATTAGATGATGATAGATTTATTGTTACCCGATTGTGAAATTACTTTTTACAAAATTGATGTATAATTTAATTTGATTGTGTAATCAAATATTAATATAAAGTAATATCATACTACCTAATTATTGTCCATAATTTTATATATTCTTCTTTAATCTTAACATAACGTGACAAATGAATTAGCTTTATTCGTCCCCGTTCAAAGTCTAGCAATATGAGCAGTTCAATTTTATGTGTGATAAGAAAGAAATGAAGAAAGTTGCATTTTTCTTCTATCTCCCAAGATACCCCTTAAGATTTCTACAATTCTCCTCCTCTCTGGTCCTCTCAGGAGAACCACCACAACCACTATAACAGTCCATTTCACGGATTCTGAAAACGAGTGGAGGCAGAGGGTGCTAATGGAGGCGCAGGAGTTCGGGGACGTAGACGAAGTGAATTTCGCCGTTGATGGTTTGAAGAGAGGGTCTCAGGTGAGGATCAGGAGGGCTAGCTTCTTGTCGATGATTTGCGACGTCGGAGGACACATGGGTATGCTTAATTTTCAACCAATTCTTCTTAGACATTGTTTCGAATCTTTATATCTTCACTGGTCTAGATGGGTTGTTGGAAATGTATAAAGATTTGTATTTTATTACTGTGTATTTGAATTTTTCGTCTTATTTAGGGTTTCGGGTTGAAGTTTGATTGTTTAAATGTGTGAATTGGGATGTGGGCATTTGATGAAATTTATAATTTTGAAGAAGTTTTGGTGGGTCATGAATTGAAGTTTGGTTTTGAGGACATGCATATAGTAGAAATGTTAGCGAAATTTTCTTAAATTGGAATGTGATGTGGTTTACGCGGATGAAATTAGAAATTTTGATAATAAAATGTGGTCAAGATATGAAATTTACTTTAACTTTTATGTTAGTTATGGTGTAAATTTCAGTTTAGTGTGTGTTAAGTTACTTATTAAGATTTCTAGTTACTCCATTCATGTTTTGCTTTATTGTTATTTCTTGTTTAGTTATCTTTTTATATATTATAGGAGAGACCCATTTAATTTAAGCTTTTCATGACTGTTAAGTTAATATACCATGAAATATTTGTTTTAATGCTTGGTGTGCAATACTATTTGATGTTAACATTTAATATTAAATTATATTTTGGTAGTTAGTAATTGTTTAGTTTTACATTATTAACTCTATTCCTTTAACAAGTTTGACCTACATTTTTCTGGGTGCTTTTTGTTGTCCATATAATTGATTTGAAGATTCGTTTTTTATTTTTTATTAAAATATATTTCAGGGTCAAGATGATCACCTCTTAGAATCACACAGCTGCATTTGATTTCTAATTAAATTGTTAAGGCCAGTTAGCTTGACTACTACTGAAGACAAAGGACGAAAAATAGGTTCCAAGCTTTTGGCATTATGTAAGGACACTCATGTCGATCGGGCTAAACTTTCAGATTCAAGCTCTTCTGCTATTCTTTCTAAAGTTTAGGAAATACTTGTTAGTTGCAAGGAAATGAAGTCATGTGGGGATGATGTTAGAAGTGGGAGGCCAGAGTTAGGCCCAAAATGGATGACTTTGTTAACAATAGAGAAAGCTTGCATATCTAAAATTTCTTTTGAAGGTATTTTAGAATGTAAACCCTTATAGATTTAAGATGCTGATATATTTATTTTAATTATTTATTTGTCTAGTTAGACGCCAAAGGTTATATAAGTTATTAATTTGTGTGTTCATGAAAGTCATCTATAGAAATTATAATATGTAGCATTATGTTTTTGGATGCTCAACAATTAAAAAATATTGTGTGCTAGGAACTGAACCATGAACTTGATTTGTTTGAAATGTGAAAATTTTCATTCCTTGTTTAGCCTTGTCATGCTTTCCTCAATTATATATTTTCAGTATTGGATGTGTCAATTTGTCTTCTGTATGTGTGTATATTTCAGTTTTCAAATTAAATCGGTTTTTGCATGGTTGACATGGTGGTTACTTTAGATTTGGGTTATTTTCTGTATCTACTATTATGAAAACAAGTTTTTGGTATGCTGCATGCTTAGTTATTTGCATATTTGACTAACATATTATATTACTGGTTTTAGTGGAATTCTTTCTCTTATTTGAGGTAAATCGTGTTACTTAATTGGAGTACATTTTTACTGTCTCTATTATGTCTATACAATTACTAAAAGTTTATGTGTTTGAGGACCATTTCTGTGGCCCTATGGTAGTGTTCTCTTGTTTTATGGACAACTTGTTCATGCTCTTCAAATCTTGCTTTTCTTGAGTTAATACATCCTTTTTCTTATTCAAAACAAATAAACTTATGTGCACTTCCACTTTATGTTAAATTTTGATCTTCATGTCTTAGTCTTTACTAATTGTTAATTTGTTATAATATTTCCTTTGCTTTTTCATTCAGATGCTACTGGTATAGTGAGAAAGATTAGAGGTATCTTCACAGAAAATCTAAGAGACTTAGGAAGGTTGGATGCAATCTTTGAGGTCATCATGAACTGTTATTCTGTTATGGAGCTGTGATTCTATATGTTTGTTTAGTCTTATAGTCTGTTCTAATGTTTTAATTAGATATGAACTGTTTAGCTTAAATGACCCAAAAAAATAAAATAAGGTAAAAAGAAGAGGATCAGAATGCTTCAGATTATGAAAAACTTTTCTCATTCTTATTAGTGCGAATTGGAAATTTCTTTTAATTGACACATGTATTGAAAATGGGAGAAAGCACAGACATCTATTATTTTGACAAGGTTTACTTTGCAAACTTGCTTCCCTTCTCTTGTCAGTGTAGTTATTGGCGGAGGTGCTCAAATTTATATTAATTTGTATCAAAACATTTAGATTTAGTGTTGGTTCCTTTTAGTTCTTTAATAAATTAACTGGGATATGTCCTACTATTGCACCATTGTGAATAGTCACGAGACTTCTAACTTTAGTTTGTCAAAATGCGTTTTTTTTTTTTTTTTTTTTTTTTTTTTTTTTTTTTTTAATGTTTGGCCATGTTAGCCCTAATTAATGACACTATAATTTATTTTGTATTTATTATTGTTGATGTTGTATCACTATTTTATGTGTAATTTATATGTAAAGACAATAGATTTTGAAATTTTACTGATTTTTGTCCTTGATTATCACTTATTACTCAATAATTTGTTGTTAATCCCCTTTCTTTTCAATTTTTGTTTGTTTACTTTTAGTGGAATTATTGTCATTTGAAGAAGAAATTCCTCTAAAAGCATGAATAATAGTTTGCAGTTTAGGTACTCAGTATTTCTCATATCACTTTATTATTTGTGGCATCCTTATCTCTTTTTTGTTTTCTAACTTGCTGTATTTCATCTTAAATTTGCAGTGGGCAACAATGAGACAATAGTCATTAGTTCTTTTGAAAACTGCTCTAGCATCGGGTCGGCTTCCTCCTTTGAAAAAAGCTTATATGCCTTATAGAACAGTTTGTGGTTGCACTTTAACCAATTGGGTCACTTTAATTCCAATTCTAGAACTACTACGATATCCATGAATGACAATTGCTAGCTTAAGATGAGATCCCGTTCCTCCTTATCTGGTTGGTGCAGTGGGATACTAAGGAGCTTTAGTGGTGGAACATTTATAAGTAGTAATGGTTTGAGGATGAACCTTAGTCTTGTGGGGATTCCAGATAGTAGAAAAGATGATAAGTATGAGCTTTCAGATGAGTATTTCATGAACTATGAATTTTTCTTCAAGTATAGTTCAGGTTGAAATTTCACAGTATTTTTGTTTTGTTTCAAATTTATTATTAGGTTGCTTTAGTATGTCCAATAGAGGAATATACGCGTATTATGATTTGTTGTCTTGACTAGAAGGTAACCATGAAAGTCTAAACATGGTTGGAGGTTTTCAAAGGCTTGAATCCTAGTCAAGAGAGTGAAGAGACATTAAGCATGCATAGTTGTGGATTATTAGTGGAGACTTCCCATGTGAGTAATTTGAACCATTAACTTTTTTATTATCGAGAGATGTTTTCTTCTAATTCCTAAACACTCTTTGTAAATTCTTGAATTGATTAGATTGACCTCTATAGGTTTTGTATTGGAAGGAAATAGCATGTTTTGCATTAAATAAATCGTTTGCTTGAAATGAAAAGTTTAATTACTTTTTGAGAAATGATAGTAGGCTCTGCATGCTTAAATCAGTAAAAGATCGAACACTTTCCTTACCTTTATTTTGTGTGTGCCAATAGTCAATTTGAAGCCAAACATATAATTAACCTAAATATTTTTTTTCTTACCTTACATAATAAATCCATGTCCAAGCTCGAAATAATCAAGCTTCATCCTTTAGAGCTTTGATTCACATATGAGACTAAGAATTAGGCAAAAGAAGGTGGAGAATGAAAAAAAAAAAAAAGGAAGACATTTGATTAGGTGAAGTCGTGGTGAATTAAAAAAAAGAAAAGAAAAAAGAAAAAAAAAAGTGTTGTGCATGCTTACAAATCATTATCAAAGAAGAAATTCTTAAATATGAAAGCATAAGCATCAATTGAAAAAAAAAATGAAAAGAAAAAGAGGAGAAGATGAAAAGAAAAAGAAAAATAAAAGTGCAAAAGCAAAAATTGAAAAGAAAAAATAAAGGAAAAAAAATTGTTGAAAAAGAAGAAAGAAGAAGAAGCTTAGGAGGGCGGAACAGTCAATAGAAGATAATTGCCTAAATAATCAATTTCTTAGAACTCATATTATGATTTTAAGTTCATTTGATAACCACTTTATCCTTTCTTTTTTTAAGCCATTCACCCATTGGCCTCGTTATAACCTAAAGAAAAAACCTAGTTGATCTCTTAAGAAGTTGAACTATTTTGTTGGAGTAAACAATGTTTGACATGTTATTGATATCCGATTCCTTCCATGAGGTCCTTTGAATGCATATTAGCGGTCTTTCATTATTTATTCACATGTGTTGTAAAATATTTGTGATTTTTTTGTATATAATTTCCACCTCGTATGTGTTGTAAGAGTGTTGAGCCTAGGTTATGAGAGAATGACATGAGTGAAATCTTGTGAGAATTAGAGTCGAGGCGAAATAAATCTACAATGTGCATGTATGATGTTTTCGAAGCTTGAATGCTGGGTGATAAGTTCGAGAAGACTGAGAATTGTGTAAGGATCATTAGTGACTTATTTTTAGTCTAAACACAAGATTGTGAGCGTGATGATTTTCTTGAGGATACATTGGATAGCTTATTAGTGAGTTGAACAAAACGTACTGTTTGTGGGTAGCCTAAAAACTACATCAATACGTGTAAGAATTGGAAGGTAGAGGAGATTTGGGTGGGATTTTGGTGTAAGAATTGTATTTTTAGTGAAATTTGAACGTTATCCAATCCATCTATCTTTCTTGAGAGCACATCTAATCTTATATACCATAACAACTCAAAACAGTAGAACTACTGCTCTAGAGCTTCGCTGATCCATGGTGTTCTCCATCTCCGACATATATTGCTCCAGGTATGTTGATGTTTTAGCTCTATTCTTAATTCAATTTATAGTAAGAACTTGTGTCTTGTTTATCATTTCACATAGTTTTAGAGTTTCAAATTTTAAGTTTTTTCTAAACAGAACATGTAATTGTCTACTCAAATTTGCATCTTTTCTATCCTATAGTTTTAGTTTCTAATTAGTATTGGCGCTGCTAGTGTAAGAATTTTTAGTCAAGTCAGATAAATTTAATTTTAGCCTGCAAGAGTATATCAAGTAACGAATAATTTCATATAAGAAAATTCATTTCTCAACTAATTAAACATAATATATACTATGTTTAATTAGTATTAATTATGATAATTATGCTTGACTTGACTTGGTATAAAACATTATGATGCAGTATGAAAGTTATAGTGTGAGTGGATAAACAATTTGAAGATGTCAACAGGAAATGAGGAGTCCTCTAATAGTAGTGAGAGAAGGTGGTGGTGATACACAAAAAGGCTTGGCCTTGGGGTCAAGTAGTAACAAGAAGTGGATGGCATTTGAAAAACACAAGTTTGAGGTGAGAATAGATGATGAATGAATAAAAATGAAAAGAAGGAGAAGGGAATATTAATAGGAGCAAGTGTGGCTGAAAGGACAGCAGAATGGGGACTAGTATTGAAGTCAGATGAGGGAGAAGGTAGCTTCAAAGCAGTTAGTGTGAAGGCGTCAAGAGAGGGTGATTGAATAGGTATTTATTGATAATAACTTTTTGAATTGCTTTTACATTTTAATTTCATATTGTTTTACTATTTTATGTATCCTGGATTTGGTTTGCTTTGTGGTTTAGGAAGCTAGTGAAGGTGTGAAAGAGCTGAAACTAGATGTATACAAACATAAGAAGATTGTTTCTGTAGTTAGTTACAACACTGCTACTAATTATAATGATAACAAACAAAATGGAAGATCTGGAAATGCTCCTGATATTTTGGAAAGCAACGGTTAGTATTTTAAGGATTATGTGTTTTCAATTTCCTCTCTGAATGCTTTTCTTACTCTGTGGATTGTAAATTTATGTTAATTTGTATAATTATCACTGACAGGAGCAAATGGTGAAAACAAAGAACAAGATAAGCAAACAGAGCAGAAAACAGTATCGCCACCCTCTTGTGAAAAGGTATTTATATATGTTTGAAAATTCTTTGGTTGACATGTCATCTTAAGTAGATGACTGTGATGGTCCCTGCTGAAGTGTAATGCAAAAGAATGGTTGGTGCATGGTTTGAGGTGAAATGCCAAAAACAAACAAGATATTTTGGCATACATTTTCTTGTAAAATTTAGATTGACGGTTGTATATGCTGACATAGCCTACTTCATAGAGTGGGTTAAAATTTTCGTCACCTCATCGTTTAACATATCTAGACTTACTTTAGATATTAAAGTTCGGTAGTAGTACCCTAATCTCACTAGGGGAAGTTAAATGATGCAGGATAAGTGAAAATTGTGATGAGATAAATGTTTATTTCTGTTCCCCTTTGTCATCTACATAATTTGGATGGTTATAAGTATTGTAAGAAGATGAAAGCATGGACAGGAATTAGTGTTGAATAATATGCTTTTCATATCATGTTCTGCTGTTTTTATGATTTTTTTATATGGCTTGGTTGCAACAGCAGACCAATCAAATAGCAGTTCGACATGATCATAATGCACAAGCTTTAGTGCAAAGAGCGACAGATGCAAAGGTGAAAGAGATGAAAGATCAAGTAGTTTGGCCCAAAGCATACTTGAAATTTGCACCAACGGGTTTCAATTCTCACTTAGTAAAAGAGTTGAAAAAGCAGTTGGTGTTGCAACTGAGGATTCTGATTTGTCAAAGAGGTACAAGACTAAAACTTCCTTTTGCTCCTGCAACTGAGTCAAGGACATGGCGGATTTTGGAAAAAGCGGTTGAAAGTAGATTTTTTACATACTGATGTTGTTTGTATATTATGAAAAATTAAATGGAAAATAGTCTTAAATCTTATTAAGTATTTTTAATTAAAGAATTTGGAATTTTAACAGAATTAAATGTGCAATCTTTGCGTAAAATGAAAGCAATGGAAGCTTCCTTGAATAAAGTCAGTCGCGTTTACCTAGACTGCACTGCCATGGCCAAAATATGACTTGCAATGATGCAATGACTTATAGTGCTGAGGAACAAGTCCGTGTGTAGAAGAATCAAGCCAAATATCTCGTCCAATTTGCTGCTACTACAACCCCAAAAGGCCTTCATCGCCTATCGATGCAGCTAACAACTGAATATTTTGCCTCCGCAACCTGAAGAAAGGAAGTTCCCGAACCAACAAAAGTTGTAAGATCCAAATCTGTATCACTATGCTATCTTCTTGGATAATGTTTTGGCTAGTGCTGTCATTCTAAACTCCACTGTTTCCTCCGCAATGGTAAAATGCTTCTATTCTTTGGTGCTGGTTTCTATGATTTCTTTTCATACCTTAGTAATATCCTTTTTTTTTTGTTTAATTTTCCCTCATTAAATTAGTTAGTGATTCTATGTAAAACCCAAAACCGCGTTCGTTGGAGGGCGAAAAATTTTTCCGATGGATCGCATCCGATCGGAAAAATATAAATATCGAGTTCGAAAATAATTGGAATAATTATTTTCAATTTAGAGAAATAAATTCGAGTTCGTGAGACGGATTCGAGATTTATTAAATAATTCCGAGAATGCAAACCCGAGGTTTAATCAAAAGCGGATTCCAGGACGGACGGAAGACGGAATTCGAGCTTGGAAGTTAAAGCTAGAATGCATGGAAGGCTTTTAGTATAAAATATTTTATTATTAAAGTTGATAATCGATTAAAGAAGAGGTGATTATTGCTCTCGGTCAAACATGGTTTTTTTTTAAAAAAAAAGACAAATAAAGCTTGCAAGAGGCAATCACTCGGTCTCATTTCAAAACAGAATCCAAAGTGAGAAATAGAGAGGAAGTGAGCTGCTGCTCGTGAGTGGAGGAGACCGAGAGCTATCAAGAAGGGAGATTCGAGCGTGAGAGATAGAGAGGTCGTGAGAGAGTGGATAGAGGACAGATCTTGAGCAATGGAGGACATGCAAGGGTCGATCTGAAGTGAGGACGTGCATGTAAGCAAAGAGAGCTGTCGAGTTGTCAGATGGTGAAGAGCTGCTGTCAGGCCTGAGGAGTTGCTGCCGAGCTGAGCTTGCTGCTGTGCTATTGCCAGTGTCGCCGGTGGAGGGAGCTGCTGGCGTGAGGTAGTGCTGCTGCCGTGCTGCCTTTGCTGTCGCAGTTGAGGAAGCAGCTGTTGTCTTGAGAAACTGTTGGCGTGGAGGGCTGTTGGCGTGAGGAAAACCACCTTGCTGCCGTGAGCTGTCCAGTGCTGTCGTTGCCTTTACCGTGCACCAGCTATTGTCACGTTGCTGCAAGCTGCTGCTGTTTGGCCGTGAACTTGTTGTTGCTGGCGAGGGGGAGTTGCTGGTGTTAGGATCTGTCAGGCCTGGAGGAGCTGTCACATTTCTACTCTGCTGTTTTGCTGCCAATTGTTGCCATTGTGTGCTGTCATAAGCGAAGAAGTTGCTGCCGTCGCTGCCTTGTGCTGGCGTGAGGTGTCGAAGTCAGCTGCTGTCAAGCTGCTGTCAACACCAAGTGCTGTCTTGCTGCCTGGTGCTGCACGAGCTGACCAGCTGCTGTCACCTTGCTGCCATCGAGTTGCTGCCGTGAGCTGTCCAAGTTGCTGCCGAGTTGTTAAGTCAGGCCAAACATCTTTCAGACAGGAAGTAGAACAGCAACAAGAAAGGATAGCTGGCTGGTGGAAGAGACAGCTTGCTGTCACGAGAGTTTCATCGCCGTTCGGAAGCCGTTTCGAAGCGGTGAACAGCTTGCTTCTTGGGTAAGTGCTGCCCCATTTCCGTTATTGATATGTTTAGTAATTAGTAAAGTGATTATGTGAATAGAGTAGAGCGATTTGATGATATTATGCTTGGAACTAGGATTGGGAACCTCGTTAGTGCGGAGGTTCGCTCGTTGGTGTTGCGATTGTGTTTTTATCATTGATCGTATTCGTTGCGAGTTTTGTATATGGGCTGTTATGAGATGTATAGGGGCTGTTGAATATGTTTTTGGTTTCGCGTTCGTTGTCGTGGAAAATGGACAATATTAAAGTGTTATAAAGTGTCGGGTAATCGTTCGGATATTTAGAAACCGTTTCCGAGAGATTCGGTTGAATATTCCGCGAATGCGAGCGTTGTTAGTTTATGATTTTCGTTGTCGATTATAAAAAGATTGTGAATGTTATCTCGCTGCCCCGAGATTGTTATTAAGCCGTTAAAGTGCCTAAGTTGAAGTTTGGATAGTCCGAGTTTTAAGCAAGTTAATTGGATAGTTTTTAAATCGCGCGAAACGCGTAAAATCGATAAATCGCGATAATTAGTGAAATCGCGTAAGCTTTAAGTTCGTCGTTTAATTTCAAATCTTTTGTTTAGTGAATTCATTAGAATCTGATTTTGATGATGGTATATTAGATTTGATTGGCTTAGTTGTTGGTTTTATAACCGCAAAGTTACGAGTATTTCAAGTCACGATATCGAATCGGTTTGAAATCGTTTTCGCGTGCGAATATGAGTTTTCCGTTATGTTATCGTGTGAGGATAGTCGCTTGAATTATTGTGTTTATAAATCCTCGTATGGCTTAAAGTTTAGTTGCGCACGAGTTATGTTTTAACGACATCTCGATCGAAATCAAATGTAGGTGAATCGGGAAAGTGAACGAGAGCAGTAACAGGAAGCAGTGATAAGTATTTTGGAAGCAAGTTGTGAGTGTGGATTTTTAAAAGTTTTCATACATTCTGTTATTGAATGCAATCAGTTTTAGCAAGTAAAGGTTTTGAGATTCTAGTAAAAGTTTATAGTTTTTAGTTTATCATATATAAATGCATGTATAGCTTTAAAGTTTATGCTATGAATATGTTTATATTCTTCAGTAAAGTAATTGAGCAAGTTGAAATTATATACATGTATAGAGATAGTATTTGTGAAAGTTATTTTGCGATATTATAGCATATTGCCGAGATTTCATTTTATATATGCCTATGGTTTACCCTAACCCCTAAGATTACACCCGGCCGAAAGTATTCCATACGTGTACGGTAGATGGGGGGAGTTACTAACTTTGGGGGGATCGAGTCTGTCAGTCACCCTCTGCACGTATGGGATAGTGTAGATCTGCCTGATGTTGGAGGGATTCGCGATCCCAGAGTTGTATCCACATCTGCGACTACACATGGTGAGAGTTCCCCTATCCTAGTGGCGTGTTTTCGCACCGTCACGAAGGACAAGATTTCCCTGGGTTGCCAGATAAGGCTAGTAAGAAAATAAGAAAAGTTTTAAGAAAAGTTTGATAAATAACTTTCACAGTTTTTAAACGGGTTTACAGTTTTCAGGAAAAGTAAGTAAGTAATAGTTTTCCAATCTATTTTTGGGAGGAATAGTATTTTTAAGCAAAAGTACAGTTTATGTAAACTTACCCACTCACTGAGTTATTCTCACCACTGTTTTCCTGTTTTCTTAAAAACCTCCCTCAGGTGCAGGTACGAGTAGTGCGGTTGACGTATCTCCTTCGGACGGACAGGCCACGGACAGGCCAGCTAGACACGCGCGACCAAACTGCACTATTTTCTAGCATAGCATCATGTATTGTATTTAATATCATTTTCCAGATTCTCTAGTTTTGTAAATATCATGCATGTCGTTTTTAAGATTTATTCAAGTTACTTCCGCTTAATTGCATGATTATGAATTTGAAAATGGCCGGAGGCCTATTGATTATAGAAATTGTTTGTGAATACAATTATACTGGTTTTATGAGATATTTTACAGGGTGGAATTTTAGAACAACAGCCGTTGTGCTGTCAGTTTTCTGTGAAAATACTATTTTCATAAAGTTATTTCCAACGAACAAAATTCCCACCCTTTTTCAGAATAAAAAGGATTTCAAGTATTTTAGAAAAGAAAAGAGGCTTAGCTTCACGGGAACTTTCCAGTCAGAGCAGATCTCGACTGGGGAGCCACCGTGAGGTTGCCGGGCAGGTCGCCTAGCTAGTAGTTAGAAAGGGGCCTGTCATTCTACTTGTGCCTTATCTTCAGTTCTCTAATAATAGTGATCGGCACTGCTTATAGGAAAAGGGAATTGGAAAGGTTATAAGAAGATGTTAGTTCATATATATTGCTATAGTGATCTGTGGGGCAATTATTTCTGTTGGTGTTTGTGGTGGTGCACGGATGCTGATACACCTTAACTGTTGTCCTAAAATAGAAAACATCAGTGCATGGCTTCATAGTTATCACATATATTATACCTATTATGTGTAAATGAAGGGATGTTAAGTAAATGAATACTATTAGTGCTTTTTAAGTAATGACATAATGGAATATAGTTATTCTTTCTAAACCATAGGTTTATCATCCTAGACCAAATTAGGTGAAGGGATATGTTACATAAGAAAGTTGAACTTGAAATATAAATGGTATCCTGTGCTGATGTAGAGTTTGTGATGAGTCCCACATCTGTTAGCGAGGGTGTTCTTAGGTGTTATATATATGGGTTTGCAACTCATCCCTTGCAAGCTAGCTTTTGAGGAGGAGTTAGACAGGTTCTTATCATATGGTATCAGAGCCACACCTCATTTGGTCGGTGGGCCATGTACGAGGACGTACAGTCTAAAGGGGTCAAGAATTATGAGTCCCACATCGATTAGTGAGGGTGTTCTTGGATGATATATATATGAGTTTGCAACCCTCCCTTGCAAGCTAGCTTTTGAGGAGGAGTTAGGCAGATTCTTATCAGTTTGAACAAATCTTTCCTAAATTTGATTAGGAATTTGTAAAGAGGTCTGTTGGGATGTAGTAAGATAGTTATTTCTTAGGCTTGTACAACTTTCCAAGTGAAGCATCTAAATATTATTCTTGTATGGTAGTGATAATAAAGGTTACCATTTAAGCTTTTTTATTAGATGTTGAAGAGACATCTCATCATTTTGTTAGGCGTCTGCATGCATATACATGCTTATTTATGCAATTTTTTTTTTTGGGGACATTGCTTATTTATGTACTTGAATGTATTACTTTGGTGCATATAGATCTCATTTTTATTAGGTTTTGAGAGAGATGGGGTGAGGGGTGGTCCTCTAAATATGCATGTTCTGCAATGATGTATATAGATGTGTGCAAAACTTTCCATTGTCTACCTAAATAATAAGTCGGTAAGTCTTAAATTTGTGATCCTCTAATGGAATCATTTTTTGTGTCTATAGGTAGTTAATACTACAGCTATCATTGTACCCCTTACTGTGATAAATTGGCTGTCGCTCATACTCAAAACTTTATAGTAGATTAAATCAAAATGACGATTAATTATTACTCAAACCATGTGCAGGAACCAGAGAAAATTGTATTTCATGTGGTGACTGATTCGCTAAACCTCTCGGCAATATCAATGTGGTTCTTATTGAATTCCCTTGGCAAGGCTACTTTTCAGGTCCAGAGCATAGACGAATTTAAATGGTTGTCCACCAAGTATAAGTCAGCATTAAAGAAGTAAAATTCCAGTGATGTTAGATTCACATTTAGGCCGAACCACCTTCGCTTTTATCTGCTAAGTTTTCCCTGCATTGAATAAAAATTGTGCTCTTGGACCATGATGTGGTTGTGCATAGGGTTCTGTCTTTACTTTCGAATGTTAATATGAAGGGGAAAGTAAACGGAGCAGTGGAGACTTGTAAGGAAAGTGACGTTTCATTTCATCATATGGATATGTTTATCAACTTCTATGATCCACTGGTGGCAAAGAGGTTTGATGTCAAAGCTTGCACGTGTGCATTTGGGATGAATTTGTTTGATTTACGAGAGTGGAGAAGGAATCTAATTGTTGTGTACCATAAATATTTGCAGCTGGTAAGTGAATATATTTTCTTGTCTGACTTTGCTTGTTCTTGCTTATTCCTCATGTTCTCCACAAAAGTTGAGCAAGAACTTGACAAGTGTAGAACATAGCAGATCTGTTGTTATGAATTTATATAATGTTGCAAGTGTAGAACATATTTTTCTCAGTTTTATGTCCAACTGCACTTTAATTAAATGCATTGACATGTTTCATTTCAAAGTTGGATTTGCTAAATGTGTCGCTTGAAGGTACCATGATCGACTAAAATTGCCAAGCTGACGAAGGCACCTTCTGCTAGCAGTGGTAGCACAAGCATCAGTAACATTTTACTTGCATCAATAAACGCAAAATTAAGCGCTGTTGTTCCTTCTAAAGTTACATCTTCACTACCAAGTGATGAAATTTCTCCTACTATTCTACACTTCCTGTGCTTGGCAGCATAGATGTTTCCCCAAGTAAATCGGATAGAAATTCAGTTTCTATGGATGAGTCAATGTCTGCTTGTGTTTCTTTTAAGAGCCCAGAAGTTGAATGATGCGAATCTCGTCACTTGTATCACAATGGAGGCCTAAGACCATTCTAATCTCTAGTTTGAATGAAAACCGCGACCCAACACCTATAACGAGATGTGAACCTTGGTATAAGGATGATGCCACAATCAAGGATGGAATACTCGATTAATACGTCAAGGAGGAACTCCACAAAGAAATCTAATAAGTTCCAATTAGTTCTCAAAGAACAAAAAATAAATTAAGTTCTCAATTTTTCATTCAATTTCCAATCTGCCACATTACATCCTTTTTGTTCTTTATAAACTAAAACTTTAAAAGAAAAGAGAGGCTTCACGTCTTTTCCAAGAAGGAAACAAAATATTTGGCCATTAAATGCCTTACAAAATAGGAAACTAATTAAAACTAAAACAAGCAACTAATTGTATTGATCCCTATTTGGAAGGCTGAAATTAAAACAAATCAACCTCTTAATTTGGGAAAGAAATCAATTTATTATTCATTGAAAAATCTAAAAAGGAAACAACTGAAATTGAATCTTTTCCACACACCCTGGCTTGTGCCACACACCCAAGCTCTCTCCTATTTAGCCCAATCAATTGCCTTGATGATGTTAATTAGGCCTTGGTCTTCATGTGGGCTCATCTTGGACTTTATTAAGTCAGAATCAGCCCAAGTGTCTTAAATTAGGCCATTTAGGGCTTCCTTGAATCTCTTAACCCTTGCCCTTGTTATTAGCCCAACCGGAACATGTAATGGATCACTTGGTATAGCTCATTTGTTCGTATCATTCCCTCAAGAGATCATTCCCTCCCTCTTGAAAAGGATTTGTCCTCAAATCGTCACCTACATCAAAAGGAGACAAATCAGAAACATTGAAGCTTGCACTAACATTATACTCACCTAGAAGATCTAACTTGTAAGCGTTGTCATTGATTCATTCAATCACTTGAAATGGGCCATCTCCCCTCGGAAGTAATTTAGAACGCTGCTGCACTGGAAATCGTTCCTTCCTCATATGTAACCATACCCAATCACCAAATTCAAACACAACTTTCTTGCATCCTTTATTAGCTTGCGGGGCATATTGCTCAGTTATCCTCTTTATGTTTTGTTGAGTCTTTTCATGGATTTGCTAGACAAAATCTGCCTTTTTCTTCCCATCCAAGTTAACATGCTCATTCACAGGTAAAGGAATTAAATCCAAAGGAGTCAATGGATTAAAACCATACACAACTTCAAAAGGCGAAAAATAAGTTGCAGAATGCACACTCCTATTATAAGCAAATTCTACATGTGGTAAACAATCCTCCTATGTTTTCAAGTTCTTTTGTATTATAGCACGCAACAAGGCAGATAAAGTCCTATTAACTACTTTAGTTTGACCATAAGTTTGGGGATGACAAGTAGTAGAAAATTAAAGCTTAGTTCCTAACTTACCCTACAAAGTCTTCCAAAAGTAGCTTAAGAACTTAGCATCCCTATCCGAAACAATGGTCTTAGGCATGCCATGCAATCTAACAATTTCTTTGAAAAACAAATAAGCAATATATGATGCATTATCAGTTTTATGACAAGGAATGAAATGTGCCATTTTAGAAAATCTATCAACAACCACATATATAGAGTCCTTACCCCTTTTGGATCTAGGCAAACCCAACACTCTCAAGGCTCACTGGGTATAGGCAAAGGAGTATACAATCCATGAGGCTTAATCCTAGACTTAGCTTGTCTACATGTAATACATTTCTCACATATTCTTTCTACATCACGTTTCAGATGAGGCCAAAAAAAATGTTCATGCAAAACATCTCGTGTCTTGGCTATACCAAAATGCCCCATCAAATCTCCCTCGTGAGCTTCTCTAACAAGCAATTCACGCAAAGAACTCTTAGGCATGCATAATTTAGTTTGCCCAAACAAAAATCCATCATGCCTATAAAACTTTCCAAACGCTACTTTTTCACATGCATTGAATACTTTGCTAAAATCAGAATCTTCCACATACAATTCTTTAATATAATCAAAGCCAAGCAATGTAACATCCAAAGTAGAAAATAAAATATACCTTCTGGACAAAGCATCGGCGACCATGTTTTCCTTACCGTTTTTGTACTTGATCACATATGGAAATGTTTCAATGAACTCTACCCACTTGGCATGCCGTTTATTTAGCTTGTGTTGCCTCTTTAAATGCTTCAAAGACTCATGATCAGTGTGAATCACAAATTCTTTCGGCCAAAGGTAATGTTGTCAAGTTTCTAATGCCCTAATCAAAGCATACATCTCCTTGTCATATGTAGGATAATTCAAGGCTGCTCCACTTATCTTCTCACTAAAAAATGCAATGGGACGTCCTTCTTGCATTAGAACAGCTCCAATACCTATTCCTGAAGCATCACACTCAATCTCAAAAGTTTTAGCAAAGTCAGGCAAAACAAGCAAAGGTGCATTAGTTAATTTCTCCTTAATTAAGTTAAATGTCTTTCCTTGTTCCTTACCCCACTTAAACCTCACATTCTTTTTGATAACTTCAGTTAAAGGTGTGGCTAGACTACTAAAATCTTTCACAAACCTCCTATAAAAACTAGCCAACCCATGAAAACTTCTCTTTTATTTGTAGGTTTCTACCACTCCCTAATTGCCTTAACATTTTCTTCATCAACCTCAATTCCCTTAGCACTAACGAAAAAACCCAGAAATACAAGCTTATCGATGTAAAAGGTACACTTTTTGAGATTAGCAAATAACTTTTCTGTTCTTAAAACACCTAAAACAAGTTTTAAATGTTCAACATGCTCATCCAAATTTTTGCTATAAATCAGAATGTCATCAAAATAAACAACCATAAATCTTCCAATAAAAGCACACAAAACATAGTTCATTAATCTCATGAAAGTACTTGGTGCATTAATTAATCCAAAAGGCACAACTAACCACTCATATAAACCATATTTTGTTTTGAAAGCAGTTTTCTACTCATCTCTTTCTTTCATCCTAATTTGATGATATCCACTCTTAAGATCAATTTTAGTAAAAACAATAGAACCATGCAATTCATCAAGCATATCATCTAATCTAGGAATAGGATGTCGATACTTTACAGTGATATTGTTGATGGCATGACGATCAACGCACATCCTCTATGTTCCATCCTTCTTAGGCACAAGCAATATGGGAACCGTACAAGGACTCATACTCTCACGCACATATCCCTTTTCCATAAGCTCACTAACCTGCCTTTGAAGCTCCTTTGTCTCCTCGGGATTACTTCTATATGCTGGTCTATTTGGGATGGGTGCTCCGGGTACAAAGTCAATTTGGTGCTCAATCCCCCTTATTGGTGGTAAACCCATATGCATCTCTTCGGGAAACACCTCATCAAAGTCCTACAAAAGTGAAACAACAACACTAGGCAAAGAAGAGTCAAGTTCATTAGCACTAAAACAAGCCTCCTTGTACAAAAGCACAATCATTGGCTGATTAGAAAATAACGCCTTCTTGACCTCACTTTCTCTTGCATAAAAATTCACTTGTTTTTTGTCTTTCTGATGGGATCCAAGCAAGCAAGCACATTTGGATTATTGGAGGAGTCACCAAGGCTTCAAAACATTGTTCAATTTCAACAATCACTGATCTTGAAGGCTTTGGGCGTTAATTGAATGCAATTGAGGACAAATTAGATTAATTGGGCTTTATGTAATTTGCGCTAAGTTTATTTTAATTGTAATGGGTTATAAGTTAAGTTAGTGTATTTTATTTTAATTGATGTTATTTGAGCTGATATATTTAATTTAATTTAAGCCCATGAGCATATTTAGTTAGCCCAATTGTTAGGGGGTTAGGGTTTCATGTTATGTTATTTTCTTTGCCTATAAAAAGGCTTCTCTTGTAACCCTAAAAAAAATAAGAAGATGAATGAAGAGGCAGCCACTTATGTTTTATTGAGAGAGTGAATTTTCTCTCTTGTTCTTCATGAACATGTAATCTTATCAAGCTTTGCTTGTGGTGATCAAACATTACTTATTTCCCACCTTCTCATCTATGTCTTGGGAGTGGCGTCAATATCCTTCTTTTATAATTTTGTATCTTGATTGAGTTCTAATCATTGGGTCAAAGTTCTTTATAACTTTGGTTATTTGATTGACATATAATCAATGGGTCAAAATTCTTTTGTTATAAACCTGTTTTAATCTTTCTTGAGGTTGTGTTTCAATTTGGTTGTGGGTGTCGTATCGTTATATACGGGGTTCGCATCACTCTCTTTTTCTCATCAACCTCTTTTCCTTTTCACTCTTCTTTTCTATTTTTGTTGTTTTAGACTCTCTTTCTTTTGTCTCTCTCTCTCTTGAACTCTCACTCTCCTTTTTTACATCTCTCTCTTTTTTTAACCTCACTTGATCTTCATATACTTGTCTTGGGATTAAAGGTACAAGAGTGATTGGCCTTTTTTCATTGAGTACAAAAGAGTATCTATTGGTATATCCATCATGAGTCACATGCCTATCAAACTACCATGGTCTTCCCAAAAGGATATGACCCGCATTCATTGGTACCACATCACACATAACATTATCTTTGTATTTTCCAATTAAAAATGACACCAACACTTGTTTATTCACCCTAACTTCCCCACTATCATTCAACCATTATAGCTTATAAGGTTTTAGGTGCTTCAAAGTTGCTAAATTCAATTTTTCCACCAATATAGTGCTAGCAACATTAGTACAACTCCTCCCGTCAATAATTATACTACATACCTTATCATTAACATGGCAACGAGTGTGAAAAATATTATCACGTTGTACCTCATCATCTTCCTTGGCTTGAGCACTAAGAGCTCTCCTCGCAACCAAAAGTTCTCCACCCACCGGATATTCAAGGTCACTTGCATCCTCCAAAGGTGGCATGGACTCATCATCAGATTCATCCTCGGATTCGATACCACCCTCATCCTTCAAAACCATTACTCTCTTATTTGGGCATTGTGATGCAATATGACCTACTCCCAAACACTTAAAGCACTTAATGTCACGGGTTTTAGAAGGTTGAGAATTTGATTTACCTTGATTTAATGTGCCTTCGGCCTTATGCTCTTTGAAAGGTTCGGCCTTAGCCTTGAAACTAGACTAGTTCTCCTTCTTGCTCCAATTTAGTTTCCAAGACGATGACGAACCCGAATTTTGCTCAACCCGAGTGGAACCCTTCCTCTTCAATTGTTGTTCCACTTTAATGGCCATGTGTACCATGTCAGTCAATTCAATATAATGTTGCAACTCCACTACGTTTTCAATGTCTCGGTTAAGCCCATTTAGAAACCTAACCATAGTCGCCTCTCGGTCCTTCTCTACATCAGCTCGAATCATGGCTATCTCTATCTTCTTGTAATAGTCTTCAACACACTTAGACCATTGAGTAAGAGTTTGCAATTTTTGAAACAAACCCCTATAATAGTGGCTTGGAATGAATCTCCTCCTTATAACAGCTTTCATCTCATCCCATGTCTCAATAGGTCTTTCTCAATTCCGTCTCCTACTCACAATCAGTTGATCCCACCAAACAATAGCATAATCAGTGAATTCTATGGCTGCTAATTTCACATTCTTCAATTCTGAATACTCATGGCAATCAAACACCAACTCTATTCTTTTCTCCCACTCCAAATACGCTTCAGGATCAGTTTTATCTTGGAAGGTTGGAATTTTCACCTTTATACTACCCAAATTATTATCAACCCTCTCTCTATACCTATCTCCTCTATTCCCATACCTATCTTCTCTATTCTTATACCTAACTCCTCTATTCTCATACCTAACTCCTCTACCTCCCATTCCACGCCTATATCTATCCATACTCATATTGGACATGTGATCAGCCTCCTCCATGTCATTATCATCCCCGTAGTAATCATTAACTTCTTATTTAATCGGAACTCTCTCTCGTCTACGTGCATGTGGAACGGGTTGTGGTTGTTCCGCACGTGAGTTTTCCACTTGATCTAATCGCTCATGTAATTATTCTAATTCCCCTCTCATCATCCGTCTCATCTCCTCTACTAATGCCTCCTTCCAAAGCTTTATATCCGCAAGGGTTGGAAAAATCCTCAGTAGAGCCTTTATCTTTGTTTCCGGACATGTTTTCCTGCAAACAAAAAATTTGAAAAAAATATATAATAATAATAAAGGACCTCACAACACTTCCTCACGTGTTTTCGCTCGAATAATCAGTTCACTAAATACTCGTATTTACATACAATAAATTCGGCTTTTACCCTCAGTATGTACTCGCCACTCTTGCCTTTTTCCCCTCGTAATTTCTCAAAAGTTCTTATCAAACTAACCAAACAATAATCAAGATTTCTTAGTCACATTCACACTAGACAAAAGAAATCTCTTAGGTTCACACAAAAATGAATCATAACGAAGACGAGTTTCTAGTACAAGAATTTTTTTTTTTTTTTAATTGCCACTGCACGTAACCAAGAAGAGAAATAACAATAGTTGATATATTCAACTATAGGATCATTCTGAAACAAAATTTTGTACTTTTTTTTTTTTTAAGGATTGATCAAATGGAATCAACGAAGAAGAACAACTAAGATCGATAAAACCTGATGTTAGAACCAGGCTCTGATACCAAATGATGCGAATCTCGTCATTTGTATCATAATGGAGGCCTAAGACCATTCTAATCTCTGGTTTGAATGGAAACCATGACCCAACACTTATAACGATATGTGAACCTTGGTACAAAGATGACGCCACAATCAAGGATGGAATACTCGATTGATAAGTCAAGGAGGAACGCTACAGAGAAATATGATAAGTTCCAATTAGTTCTCAAAGAACAAAAGAGAAATTAAGTTCTCAATTTTTCATTCAATTTCCAATCTGCCACATTACATCATTTTTGTTCTTTATAAACTAAAACCCTAAAAGAAAAGAGAGGCTCCACGCCTTTTTCAAGAAGGAAACAAAATATTTGGCCATTAAATACCTTACAAAATAGGAAACTAATTAAAACTAAAACAAGCAACTAATTGTCTTGATCCCTATTTGGAAGGCTGAAATAAAAGTAAATCAGCCTCTTAATTTGGAAAACAAATCAATTTATTATTCATTGAAAAATCTAAAAAGGAAACAACTGAAATTGAATCTTCTCCACACACCCTAGCTTGTGTCACACGCCCAAGCTCTCTCCTATTTAGCCCAATCAATTGCCTTGATGATGTTAATTAGGCCTTGGTCTTCATGTGAGCTCATCTTGGACTTTATTAAGTCGGAATCAGCCCAAGTGTCTTGAATCAGGCCATTTAGGGCTTCCTTGAATCTCTTAGCCCTTGCCCTTGTTATTGGCCCAACCGGAACATGTAATGGATCACTTTGTATAGCTCCCTTGTTCATATCATTGAATATATGGACAACAATGATATTCCTGCAATTGATTCGATTAATTGGAATACATTTAGAAATCTTCATATTTCATATGACTTAAAAAAAACAGATAGTGTGTTTGAATGCACTTTAGTTTTTCATTTGAACATTGGCCAATAAAAAGTGGCACAGTTTATCTCAAATTAAAATGTCTTGGATTTAGAATTGAATTGCCAAATTTGTTTATAGGGAACATTTGCAGGAGAGATATACTTATAGAGTTGGAAATGGCCATGGAGTAAGCATCTGGTATCTGTTTGCCATATAAAAACTTATAGCATTCTCAAATAATAATTACAGCGCTTCTTAATTTGCAGCCATTTGAGCCTGTAGTTTCACCAAGACCTGATGCAATTGCAAGGTGGATGTCAAGTAATAGTCCTCTACCTCACTCTATAGTGGCAACAGCAGCTCCCGGTCTTGTGCAGCTCTCCCATACTGGTAAGAATGTTAGAAACTGAGTAGCTTTTTTTCTTCTCTCTCTAGGCTTAATATGTTGTATTTTCTTCACTTGCACAGCTGCATTCTTGAAACACCCAAGGACATCGACAGGTATGACAGCTACGAATTATCAATCAACTAATTCATAGCACTTAATGAAGTGTATCCACACTGGCCCGTCTGATGAGGTGCAATGAGTAAGATGACTTTAATTTGTTTAAACCTAGTTTGTCAAACTTTATAGCTGTTATTAGTATATTGCTGGCTTGAGTAGAGGTTGATTAGTTATTCTATTTTCATTTTTCATGGTTTTGTTAGGCGTTTGCATGCATATGGATGCTTGTTTATACACTTTTTTTTTTGGGGGACATTGCTTATTTATGTACTTGAATGTATTACTTTGATGCATATAGATTTCATTTTTATGAGGTTTTGAGATAAGTGGGGTAAGGGGTGGTCCTGTAAATATGCATATTTTGCAATGATGTGTGTAGATGTGTGCATAACTTTCCATTGTCTATGTAAATAGTAAGTCGGTAAGTCCTGAATTTGTGATCTCTGATGGAATCATTTTTTGTGTTTATAGGTAGTTAATATTGCTTTATTCGAGAAAAAAAAAAAAGAAGGGTAGTTGATTGTGGGGTCTGGGATTTGCCTATACTGGGGTCCCCTCGGGCTGCCCCAGGTTTGCCCCTCTCACCCACTCACTAGGTACTGTTCCCTCCCCTAGGGACTTTCTCTCGCCTCCCCCACCTCTCGAACCTGGCACCAGGGGCTTAATACCAAATTCTTAGAGAAGTGGGTACCAATTGAGCTACTAGCTCAATTGGTACCCACTTCTCTAAGAATTTGGTATTAAGCCCCTGGTGCCAGGTTCGAGAGGTGGGGGAGGCGAGAGAAAGTCCCTAGGGGAGGGAACAGTACCTAGTGAGTGGGTGAGAGGGGCAAACCTGGGGCAGCCCGAGGGGACCCCAGTATAGGCAAATCCCAGACCCCACAATAAAAAGGCACAACGTTGACAGGCCCCTTTCTAACTACTAGCTAGGCGACCTGCCCGGCAACCCCACGGTGACTCCCCAGTCGAGATCTGCTCCGGCTGGAAAGTTCCCGAGGAGCTAAGCCTCATTTCTGTTCTAAAATACTTGAAATCCTTTTAGTTTTGAAAATGAGTGGGAATTTTGTTCGTTGAAAATAACTTTATAAAAACAGGATTTTTATGAAAATCCGGCAGCACGACGGCTATTTTTCTAAAATTCCACCCTGTGAAATGCTTTACAAAACCTGTATAATTGTATTCACAAACATTTCAATAATCAATAGGCCTCAGGCCCTTTTCAAACTCATAATCATGCAATAATACGGAAGCAACTTGAGTAAAATCTTAAAACGACATGCATGATATTTACAATGAAATCCTGAATTCAAAGTAATATTTACAAAACTAGAAAATCTGGAAAATGATAATAAATACAATACATGATGCTATGACTAGAAAATAGTGCAGTCTGGTCGCGTGTCTAACTGGCCTGTACGTCCGAAGGAGATACGCCTGCCGTGCTGCTCGTACCTGCACCTGAGGGAGGATTTTCAAGAAAGACAGGAAAAACAGTGGTGAGAATAACTCAGTGAGTGGGTAAGTTTACATAAACTATGCTTTTGCTTAAAATACTATTTCTCCCGAAAATAGATTGGAAAACTATTACTTACTTATTATTTCTGAAAACTGTAAACTTGATTTAAAATGTGCGAAAGTTATTTATCAAACTTTTCTTAAAACTTTTCTTATTTTCTTACTAGCCTATCTGGCAACCCAGGGAAATCTTGTCCTTCGTGACGGTGCGAAGACACGCCACTAGGATAGGGGAACTCTCACCATGTGTAGTCGCAGATGTGGATACAACTCTGGGATCGCGAATCCCTCCAACATCAGGCAGATCTACACTATCCCATACGTGCAGAGGGTGACTGACAGACTCGATTCCCCCGAAGTTAGTAACTCCCCCCAACTACCGTACACGTATGGAATACTTTCGGCCGGGTGTAATCTTAGGGGCTAGGGTAAACCATAGGCATATATAAAATTGAAATCTCGGCAATAAGCTATAATATCGCAAAATAACTTTCACAAACAATATCTTGATGCATGTATATGATCTCAACTCATTCATTTACCTTAAAATATATATATATATATGCATATACTCATAGCATAACTCATTTAAAAATATACATGCATTCATAGGAAATGTAATGATATCATAAAAGCTTACTCGAATATCAAAACAATTCACTTGTTAAATGATTCACATTTATAAAATAAAATGTATGAAAACTTTTTAAAAATCCACACTCACAACTTGCTTCCAAAATACTTATCACCGCTTCCCGATACGGCTCTCGTTCTATTTCCGATTCACCTACAATTGATTTCGATCGAGATGTCGTTAAAACATAACTCGAGCGTAACTAAACTTTAAGCCATACGAGGATTTAATAGCACGATAATTCAAGTGACTATCCTCACACGATAACAAACGGAAAACTCATATTTGCACGCAAATACTATTTCCAACCAAATCGTTATCGCGTCTTAAACTACTCGAAACTCTACGGTTACAAAACCGACAACTATGCCATTCGAATCTAATGTAACATATTCAAAATCAGATTCCAATGAAATCACTAAACAGAAGATTCAAAACCAAACGACGAACTTAAAGCTTACGCGATTTCAACTACTTATCGCGATTTATTCGTTTTTAGCGTTTCGCGCGATTCCTTTAATTTCGCTTGAACTTATTGTTAATTTCAACTCGAGACTTTACTTAAAACATGGAAAATGAATATTCAAACATGATTAAACACAAAGAAGAAAATATGGCAGCAAGCTTAACATATTCATTTCCGATTTCAACTTCCGAAATTTCGACAATTAACGATTTCGCGCGAACCAAAAACTATCCGATTAACTTAATCAAGACTCGAACTATTATAAATTCAACTTAAACACTTTAACGGCTTAAAACAATCTCAGGGCAGCGAGATAATATTCACATTCCTTTTTATATTCGACAACGAAAATCACAAACTAACAATGCTCGCATTCGCGGAAAAATCAACCGAATCGCTCGGAACCAATTTCTAACTATCCGAACGATTATCCGATACTTTAAAACACTCTAATACAATCCGTTTTCCACGACCACAAACGCGAAACCAAAAGTATAACTCAACAGCCCCTAAATATCTCATAACAGCCCATAAAAAACATTCAACGAATACGATCGATGATAAAAACACAATCGCAACATCAACGAGCGAACCTCCGCACTAACGAGGTTTCCAATCCTAGTCCCAAACATAATATCATCAATTATTTCAACTCAATTCACATTACTAATTACTAAACATCTCAATAACGGAAATGGGGCAGCACTTACCTTACTATTTTCGCTCCGAACAACTTCCGAACGGCGACGAAACTCTCGCACTTTCTCGGCAGCAAGCTGCCCCTTTGGATGATGCTTCGCTTCAGATCTGAAATGAATTCTTGGCCTGACTTAACAACTCGTCAGCAGCTTGGACAGCTCACGGCTTGGACAGTTCACGGCAGCTTGCGATGACAGCACCTCACTCCAGCAGCTGTCTTCCTTGCTCACGGTGATGACAGCAACCTCACGGCAGCACTTGAAGACAATGGCAGCAAGCTCACGGTCCTCCTTGCTTGCATGCACTTCCTTGCTTCAGATCTGACCTTGCATGTCTTCTTTGGCTTCAGATTTACTCGCTCCTTCTTCATGCATCATCGCGGTCTGAAGACAGCAACACACGATGGCAGCTCGAGCACGGTCTTCTCATGCCAGCAGCTCACGATGGCAGATCCTCACACTGACAGCAGCTCCTCCATCCGTGACAGCAACTTCAGCCTCTCACCAGCTCGAGCTCATCACTTCCTCCTTGCTGCAGTTCACGGACAGCAGCTTCCTTCGCCGGCAGCAGCTCCTTCACGGTGACAATGGCAGGACATCACCTCTTCTCTTGCATGTCCTCCTTTTCTTCAGATCTGCCCTCAATCAGCTCTCTCAAGATCTCTCTATCTCTCACATGCAGCTCTCAATCTCATGAAAGCTCTCGGCCTCTCCAAACTCACGAGCAGCACATACACTCATTCTCAAGCATTCTCTCTCTCGGCAACAACAATTGGAAATTGAATAAAATCTGATTTGTTGTTTTGCTTCTCTCTTCCTATTTGTCTTTTTAGCTTTAATAATATATAAATATGCTTTTTAAGACACTTGTCCAATTCTTTTATTGCATGAGGGCCACTTGTCATTGCTCATCCAATGCATGTGTGACACGTGTCACCAACATGCATTCCCTTTATTTTTCTTAAAGCCTTCCATGCACTCTCGGTTTAACTTCCAAGCTCGGATTTTCGTTTCCGTCCGTCCGTCCTGGAATTCGCTTTTAAATAAATCTCGGGTTCGCATTCTCGGAATTATTTAAAATATCGAATCCGTCTTCGCGAACACGACTTTATTTTTCTTATTCTAAAATAATTATTCCAAAAATATCCGGACTCGATAATTATATTTTTCCGATCGGACGCGATCCATCGAAAAAATATTTCGCTCTCCGACGAACACGGATCTGGGTTTTACAATTCACCCCTCCTTAAAAAAATTTCGTCCTCGAAATTTAAACAACTTCATACAATGCATTTCAACGCTAGAATCTATCAACATTAGGATTTAACAAACATACTCAATACTTTCTTGAATTAAACTTTCATAGCTCGAATAACTAAAGATTCTTACTTGTATCAAAAAGATGCGGATACTGACTGCGTATCTGCTCCTCGTGCTCCCACGTGGCCTCCTCCACTGCATGATTCCTCCACAACACTTTAACCAACGGAATAACTTTACTGCGAAGAACCTGATCTCTCCTGTCAAGAATCTGAACTGGGGTCTCCTCATAAGATAGGTTCTCCTTGAGTTCCATTGGCTGCTCTAACAACACGTGCGAAGGATCTGCGATATACTTGCGGAGCATCGAGACATGAAATACATTATGGATCCTGAAAAGTTCTGCTGGTAGCTCAAGTCGATACGCTACCTCACCTACTTTGCCAATCACTTCGTAGGGACCGATAAATCGAGGGCTTAACTTACCTCGTTTCCCAAAACGAATTATTCCTTTCCATGGAGATATCCGTAGGAACACCTTATCCCCGACCTGGAACTCCAAATCCTTTCTACGCTTATCTGCGTAACTTTTCTGACGATCCTGGGCTATCTTCAGATTGTCCCGAATAACCTTGATCTTATCTGTAGTCATCTGAACAAGCTCGGGCCCAATCAACTTTCTCTCGCCCATTTCATCCCAACATACCGGCGTCCTACACCGTCTTCCATACAGTGCTTCATACGGTGCCATGCCGATACTAGCCTGATAGCTGTTATTATAGGCAAACTCGATTAACGACAGATGAGTATCCCAGCTTCCTCCAAACTCTATCACACAAGACCTGAGCATATCCTCCAAAGTTTGAATAGTACGCTCAGACTGACCATTTGTCTGCGGATGAAATGCTGTACTAAAATGTAATCGAGTACCTAATGCTTTCTGGAGACTAGGCCAAAATCGGGATGTAAATCTCGGATCCCTATCTGATACGATTGACACTGGAGCCCCATGCAATCTTACTATCTCATCGACATACAACTTAGCCAATCTATCCAGGGAATAAGTACTTCTGATAGGTAGGAAATGAGCTGACTTCGTAAGTCGATCTACTATCACCCAAATACTGTCATAA
Organism: Dimocarpus longan; assembly: GCA_022984855.1. Taxonomy (NCBI): domain Eukaryota; kingdom Viridiplantae; phylum Streptophyta; class Magnoliopsida; order Sapindales; family Sapindaceae; genus Dimocarpus; species Dimocarpus longan. Next base: position 12,264,239 of record CM041017.1, on the reverse strand, counting down.
CCATTTTGACTTCGAGGAAATCCTACCACAAAGTCCATAGTAATACGCTCCCATTTCCACTCCGGGATGGAGAGTGGCTGAAGAAGTCCTGATGGCCTCTGCTGCTCGGCTTTCACCTGTTGACAAATCAAGCATCTTGACACAAATTCAGCTATCTCTCTCTTCATACCTTTCCACCAATAATGCTCTTTCAAAGTATGATACATTTTCGTACTTCCCGGATGCATAGCGTATGCTGAGGAGTGAGCTTCATCTAAAATTTCTTTCTTGAGTTCCGCCACATCTGGAACACACAACCTCTGTCTCATCCTCAACGTACCGTCATCCTTGATTGAGAAGTCTCCCTGCTGGCCTGACTCTACTCCCTGTCTGATCTTAATTAACTGAGGATCTTGAATCTGCAACTCTCGGATTCTATCCACGAGTACCGGTCGAACCTGAAAAGTAGCTAATAATGCACTTGAACTCCCTACTTCCAAATTAACTCCCAAAGATCTCATCTCTACTAACAATGGAAGATATCCAGCTCTTAAATGAGCTATCGAGCTGGAGGGTCTCCTACTCAATGCATCGGCTACTACATTTGCTTTTCCAGGATGGTACTCTATGGTGCAATCATAATCCTTGAGCAGTTCTAACCATCTCCTCTGTCTCATATTCAACTCTTTCTGGGAGAACAAATACTGAAGGCTCTTGTGATCTGTAAATATCTGACATTGAACTCCGTACAAGTAATGCCTCCAGATCCTGAGTGCAAAAACCACTGCGGTCAACTCTAGATCATGGGTCGGGTAATTCTGCTCGTGCTTCTTTAATTGCCTAGAAGCATAAGCTATCACCTTTCCGTTTTGCATCAAACACAACCCAAACCCTGCCTCGAAGCATCACTGTACACCACAAAGCCTTCACTTCCAGAAGGAAGAGTAAGCACTGGAGCTGTAGTCAATTTGGTCTTCAATTCATCGAAACTCCTCTGACAAGCTTCTGACCACTCAAACTTTACTTCCTTTCTGGTTAGCTTCGTCAACGGGGATGGCAATCTTGGAAAATCCTTCAACAAATTTCCTGTAATAACCTACCAACCCTAAGAAACTCCGAACTTCAGTTACGGTTGTAGGCGGTTTCCAGTTCACAATCGCTTCAATCTTCTGAGGATCAACACTAATTCCATCAGCTGAAACCACATGGCCTAAAAATGAAACTTCATTCAACCAGAACTGACATTTGCTGAACTTGGCATACAATTGCTGTTCCCTTAACGTCTGCAAAACCAATCTCAGATGCTCAGCATGCTCTTCCCTACTGCCAGAATATACTAATATATCGTCAATGAACACTATGACAAACTTATCCAAAAATTCATGGAACACCCGATTCATCAATGCCATGAATGCTGCTGGGGCATTGGTTAGTCCGAAAGGCATAACCAAAAATTCATAATGTCCATAACGCGTCCTGAAGGCAGTCTTAGGAATATCATTTCCCTTTATCTTCAACTGGTGGTACCCTGACCTCAGATCTATCTTAGAAAACACCCTTGCACCCTGCAACTGATCAAACAGATCATCGATCCTCGGTAACGGATATTGATTCCGAATAGTTACCTTATTCAATTCCCGATAATCAATGCACAATCTCATACTTCCATCTTTCTTTTTAACAAAGAGCACTGGTGCTCCCCAGGGAGATACACTGGATCTGACAAAGCCCTTGTCTACCAATTCTTCCAACTGAATCTTCAATTCTTTCAACTCTGGAGGTGCCATCCTGTACGGTGCTCTGGAAATTGGTGTTGTTCCCGGAATCAGATTAATCTCGAATTCAAAATCCCTATCTGGAGGTAAACCTGGAAGATCTTCCGGAAACACATCAGAAAACTCTGCAACCACAGAAATATTTTCTAACTGAGTCTCCCTCTCGGACGAATCTATCACATAAGCCAAATAACCAGCACATTGTTTCTTTAACATCTTTCTGGCGGTCATGGCTGATATGATACGGGACGGAAGCATTCTACGCTCCCCTCGAAATACTACATCTGACTCTCCCATTGAACTGAACTTGACTTCTTTCTGAAAACAATCCACTACGGCATGATGCGTAGCTAACCAATCCATACCCAAAATAATGTCGAAGTCACATATATCCAATAATATCAAACTAACTGGAAAGGATCTATTCCCAAGTACAATATCACAATCTCTGCAAACACTCTCTGCTACTAAGGAATCTCCGGTAGGAGTAGCTACTACCATATCACACTCTAAAGGTTCTAACTTCATACTAACACGACTGGTAAAGCTTTTAGAAACAAAAGAATGCGTAGCACTAGGATCTATTAACACATGAGCATCAGAATTAAAAATCGTTACAGTACCTGTCACCACCTCTGGTGTAGCTTCAGCATCTTGTTGTGTTACCGCGAACACCCTGGCTTGAGTACGGGGTCTCCTTGATGGTCCTCTGGGTGGCAAACCTCTCCCAGTACCTCTTCCGGATTGAACTGTAGTCCCTGGTCCTCTCATCTGCGGACCTCTCTGATCCTGCGATTGACCCCCACTAGACTGTCCTTGAGTAGACGGTCTCGACCCAATGGCTCCTGTTGTTCTCTGCGGGCACTCCTTCATAAAATGTCCCTCTTTACCACAATGATAACATCCAGTGATACCCATATGACACTCTCCTCGGTGCATCCTGTTGCATTTCCTGCACGGCTCTCCGCTCTGAGTATTACCTCTGCTCTGGGGTCCTGATGGAGGTCTGACTGAACTCTGACTAGACACGGCTCCCTGACTTCGCTGTTTGCTACCTGACCATCTAGACTTACCTCCAGTTTTCGGTGCCTTGCTGGAGCCTCCTGAATACCAACCTGACCCCTGACTGCGCTTAAATTTCTGCATCGGCTCTTTGTCACCTATTGTTGTCCTCTCTACCCTCAAAGCTGCTTCAACTATCCGCCCATACTCTCTGTGCTCTGCAGCTACCACATATGCCTTGATCTTCGGATTCAGGCCCTGCACGAACTTATGGCACTTGTTCACATCATCATTCACGATAAACGGCGCCACTCGAGACAATTCGGTAAACTTCCTTTCATACTCTTCGACTGACATGTTACCCTGCACAAGACTGTAAAACTCTTCAATCTTTGCATCCTTAAATGCCCTTGGGTAGAATTTCTCATTGAACTCTTCTTTGAATTTTTCCCATGAGACTTGTTCGGTTGCTCTTCGCTTGACGGAATCCCACCAATCTCTAGCTGAAGCTCGAAGCAAGAATGAAGCAATTGACACCTTTTGGAGATCGGTGCATTCCATCTGTTCCAACACCCTTTCAGTATTATCCAACCACTCCGTTGCACTCTCTGGACCACCCGATCCGTCAAAAGCATCGGCACCTAATTTCCTTGCCCTCTCTACGGTGGCGCTTGGTGCGCGAGGCCTTAGCCCTTGTATAACCTGGGCTAATCTCTCGATCGGATCCTGCTCGGGCTCTACTACCGGTGGCTCAACTGGAATCCCTGGCTGAGGATCATTGACGGACTCATTTACTTGCTCCCTTACTTCTGGAGCAGGAGGTGGAGCATTTTCAGCGGCTCTCCTTTTACGCGGACGACCGACGCGACGCATGACTCACTGCACTTGAACCAGATACTTAGTCATAAAATGTATGAGGTTTGAAAAAGTTACTATGTAAATGCTTAGAAATCATGTAATGCATTTAAAATCTTTGCTCTGATACCAACGTTGACAGGCCCCTTTCTAACTACTAGCTAGGCGACCTGCCCGGCAACCCCACGGTGACTCCCCAGTCGAGATCTGCTCCGGCTGGAAAGTTCCCGAGGAGCTAAGCCTCATTTCTGTTCTAAAATACTTGAAATCCTTTTAGTTTTGAAAATGAGTGGGAATTTTGTTCGTTGAAAATAACTTTATAAAAACAAGATTTTTATGAAAATCCGGCAGCACGACGGCTATTTTTCTAAAATTCCACCCTGTGAAATGCTTTACAAAACCTGTATAATTGTATTCACAAACATTTCAATAATCAATAGGCCTCAGGCCCTTTTCAAACTCATAATCATGCAATAATACGGAAGCAACTTGAGTAAAATCTTAAAACGACATGCATGATATTTACAATGAAATCCTGAATTCAAAGTAATATTTACAAAACTAGAAAATCTGGAAAATGATAATAAATACAATACATGATGCTATGACTAGAAAATAGTGCAGTCTGGTCGCGTGTCTAACTGGCCTGTACGTCCGAAGGAGATACGCCTGCCGTGCTGCTCGTACCTGCACCTGAGGGAGGATTTTCAAGAAAGACAGGAAAAACAGTGGTGAGAATAACTCAGTGAGTGGGTAAGTTTACATAAACTATGCTTTTGCTTAAAATACTATTTCTCCCGAAAATAGATTGGAAAACTATTACTTACTTATTATTTCTGAAAACTGTAAACTTGATTTAAAATGTGCGAAAGTTATTTATCAAACTTTTCTTAAAACTTTTCTTATTTTCTTACTAGCCTATCTGGCAACCCAGGGAAATCTTGTCCTTCGTGACGGTGCGAAGACACGCCACTAGGATAGGGGAACTCTCACCATGTGTAGTCGCAGATGTGGATACAACTCTGGGATCGCGAATCCCTCCAACATCAGGCAGATCTACACTATCCCATACGTGCAGAGGGTGACTGACAGACTCGATTCCCCCGAAGTTAGTAACTCCCCCCAACTACCGTACACGTATGGAATACTTTCGGCCGGGTGTAATCTTAGGGGCTAGGGTAAACCATAGGCATATATAAAATTGAAATCTCGGCAATAAGCTATAATATCGCAAAATAACTTTCACAAACAATATCTTGATGCATGTATATGATCTCAACTCATTCATTTACCTTAAAATATATATATATATATATATATGCATATACTCATAGCATAACTCATTTAAAAATATACATGCATTCATAGGAAATGTAATGATATCATAAAAGCTTACTCGAATATCAAAACAATTCACTTGTTAAATGATTCACATTTATAAAATAAAATGTATGAAAACTTTTTAAAAATCCACACTCACAACTTGCTTCCAAAATACTTATCACCGCTTCCCGATACGGCTCTCGTTCTATTTCCGATTCACCTACAATTGATTTCGATCGAGATGTCGTTAAAACATAACTCGAGCGTAACTAAACTTTAAGCCATACGAGGATTTAATAGCACGATAATTCAAGTGACTATCCTCACACGATAACAAACGGAAAACTCATATTTGCACGCAAATACTATTTCCAACCAAATCGTTATCGCGTCTTAAACTACTCGAAACTCTACGGTTACAAAACCGACAACTATGCCATTCGAATCTAATGTAACATATTCAAAATCAGATTCCAATGAAATCACTAAACAGAAGATTCAAAACCAAACGACGAACTTAAAGCTTACGCGATTTCAACTACTTATCGCGATTTATTCGTTTTTAGCGTTTCGCGCGATTCCTTTAATTTCGCTTGAACTTATTGTTAATTTCAACTCGAGACTTTACTTAAAACATGGAAAATGAATATTCAAACATGATTAAACACAAAGAAGAAAATATGGCAGCAAGCTTAACATATTCATTTCCGATTTCAACTTCCGAAATTTCGACAATTAACGATTTCGCGCGAACCAAAAACTATCCGATTAACTTAATCAAGACTCGAACTATTATAAATTCAACTTAAACACTTTAACGGCTTAAAACAATCTCAGGGCAGCGAGATAATATTCACATTCCTTTTTATATTCGACAACGAAAATCACAAACTAACAATGCTCGCATTCGCGGAAAAATCAACCGAATCGCTCGGAACCAATTTCTAACTATCCGAACGATTATCCGATACTTTAAAACACTCTAATACAATCCGTTTTCCACGACCACAAACGCGAAACCAAAAGTATAACTCAACAGCCCCTAAATATCTCATAACAGCCCATAAAAAACATTCAACGAATACGATCGATGATAAAAACACAATCGCAACATCAACGAGCGAACCTCCGCACTAACGAGGTTTCCAATCCTAGTCCCAAACATAATATCATCAATTATTTCAACTCAATTCACATTACTAATTACTAAACATCTCAATAACGGAAATGGGGCAGCACTTACCTTACTATTTTCGCTCCGAACAACTTCCGAACGGCGACGAAACTCTCGCACTTTCTCGGCAGCAAGCTGCCCCTTTGGATGATGCTTCGCTTCAGATCTGAAATGAATTCTTGGCCTGACTTAACAACTCGTCAGCAGCTTGGACAGCTCACGGCTTGGACAGTTCACGGCAGCTTGCGATGACAGCACCTCACTCCAGCAGCTGTCTTCCTTGCTCACGGTGATGACAGCAACCTCACGGCAGCACTTGAAGACAATGGCAGCAAGCTCACGGTCCTCCTTGCTTGCATGCACTTCCTTGCTTCAGATCTGACCTTGCATGTCTTCTTTGGCTTCAGATTTACTCGCTCCTTCTTCATGCATCATCGCGGTCTGAAGACAGCAACACACGATGGCAGCTCGAGCACGGTCTTCTCATGCCAGCAGCTCACGATGGCAGATCCTCACACTGACAGCAGCTCCTCCATCCGTGACAGCAACTTCAGCCTCTCACCAGCTCGAGCTCATCACTTCCTCCTTGCTGCAGTTCACGGACAGCAGCTTCCTTCGCCGGCAGCAGCTCCTTCACGGTGACAATGGCAGGACATCACCTCTTCTCTTGCATGTCCTCCTTTTCTTCAGATCTGCCCTCAATCAGCTCTCTCAAGATCTCTCTATCTCTCACATGCAGCTCTCAATCTCATGAAAGCTCTCGGCCTCTCCAAACTCACGAGCAGCACATACACTCATTCTCAAGCATTCTCTCTCTCGGCAACAACAATTGGAAATTGAATAAAATCTGATTTGTTGTTTTGCTTCTCTCTTCCTATTTGTCTTTTTAGCTTTAATAATATATAAATATGCTTTTTAAGACACTTGTCCAATTCTTTTATTGCATGAGGGCCACTTGTCATTGCTCATCCAATGCATGTGTGACACGTGTCACCAACATGCATTCCCTTTATTTTTCTTAAAGCCTTCCATGCACTCTCGGTTTAACTTCCAAGCTCGGATTTTCGTTTCCGTCCGTCCGTCCTGGAATTCGCTTTTAAATAAATCTCGGGTTCGCATTCTCGGAATTATTTAAAATATCGAATCCGTCTTCGCGAACACGACTTTATTTTTCTTATTCTAAAATAATTATTCCAAAAATATCCGGACTCGATAATTATATTTTTCCGATCGGACGCGATCCATCGGAAAAATATTTCGCTCTCCGACGAACACGGATCTGGGTTTTACATTGATACTATCATTGTACCTCTTACTGTGATACATTGGTTGCCACTCGATTTGTCATTTCATGACTCAATACTTTATAGTAGATTAAATAAAAATGACGATTAATTTTTACTCAAACCATGTGCAGGAACCAGAGAAAGTTGTATTTCATGTGGTGACTGATTTGCTTAACCTCACGACAATATCAATGTGGTTCTTGTTGAATCTTCCTGGCAAGGCTACTTTTCAGGTCCAGAGCATAGACGAATTTAAATGGTTGTCCGCTTACTTAAGTCGGCATTGAAGAAGCAAAATTCTTGTGATATTAGATATACATCTACACTAAACCACCTTCGTTTTTATCTACTAGATGTTTTCCCTGCATTGAATAAAATTGTACTCTTGCACCATGATGTGGTTGTGCAAAGGGATCTGTCTTTACTTTGGAGTGTTAACAAGAAGGGGAAAGTAAATGGAGTGGTAGAGACTTGTAAGGAAAGTGAAGTTTCGTTTCGTCATATGAATATATGTTTATCAACTTCTCAGATCCACTGGTGACAAAGATGTTTAATGTCAAAGTTTACACGTGGGCATTTGGGATGAATTTTTTTGATTTACGAGAGTGGAGAAGGAATCTACTTTCTGTGTACCATAAATATTTGTAGCTGGTAAGTGAATATATTTTCTTGTCTTACTTTGCTTCTTCTTGCTTCTTACTCATGTTCTCCACCTAAGGTGAGCAAAAACTTGACAAATGTAAAACATTGTGATGTGTTGTTATGAATTTGTATAGTGTTGCAAATGTAGAATAGAATTTTGTCTGCTTTATGTCCAAACGCACTTTAATTAAACACATTGACATGTTTCATTTTAGAGCTTGATTTGCTAATTGTGTTGCTTGAAGGTACCATAATTGACTAAAATTGCCAAGCTGATGAAGGCACCTTCTGCCTGTAGTGGTAGCACAAGTGTTTCCGAAAACTTTTTACCTGCATCAGTAAATGTAAAATCAAGCGCTGCTGTTCCTACTATTACTGCACTCCCTGTGCCTGGCAGCATGGATGTTTCTGTTGGGTTTAATGCCCTAAGAGCTTGTAATAATGTAAACGGTCTTATAAATAATAAAGTATTCATTTTATTCAATTTATATATTTTGTAAAAATTGTATATATCATGAGAAACATCTTTGATTACTGATGCAATTTCAAACTAAGTATATAAGTGTTATATACAGGCGGATTTAATTTGAAATAAGTAATCTAAAGAGTCCGTAGAAAGCAAATAAAGTTGGGTACTTTATTTGTGGTAAAGCTACAGTTACGGTCCATTTTGTATTCGGTATGATAGTCTTATCCGAGACTATTCATGTAGTGACATAAAAATGGAGACATCTTATATAATATAGATTATATAGGACTGGACCACGATAAATATAAGTCTCTTATCAATATCCGTTAAACTTAGAGATTTATATTTATCAACCAGATGATCATATATGAATTTATCTTAATCCTGAGTGTATTATGGACTTCTGCTTGTTGAGTTATATCTTTTAATTTACATGGGTGAGATCGGTGTTGATGTCTGGTCAATAACTTCGTACTTTGGAGATATGATTTAGTAAGTAGTTGGGAACATTCTACACAATAGTGGAATCCACTCCTTCTTATGAGAAGTAGAGAAGTAGTTCTCTTAAGAGTTGATTCAGGTCTTGAACAATATGAGCGCTCAACTTTCCATTCATATGAAAATGGAAAGCTAAATTCATAAGTTGTTATGAATATATTGTTCATTAGAGAATCAATGGTACTTAAGGATTAAGAAATAATTAGAGGGATAAAACGGATATTTTAACCTAGCTCTAATTATGAACTATTTATGGAGGGTCAAATCATATGTAGTGATTAAATCAATAGGCATTGAAAATTTTAGATTGTATAAAAACATCTACAGTTTTGAGAGTGCAATCTTAGGTTTTTAGTGGAATAACTCTAAGATTAATAATAGTGAATTATTAATTAAAGAGTTTAATTAATAATTTCGATATTATTGGAGCTCAAAACTGTAGGTCCATCGGGTCCCCGTGATAGCTCATTTTACTATAAGAAACTTGTATATAGAATATTGTAATTGGACCGTCCAATTATTACGTAAGTAACAAAATTTGTGTTCACTTAGGGGTCGTTTGTTTTTTTATCTGAAGACTGAATAGTGCTGCTGAAGACTGAAAGCTGAATAGTGATTGAAATCTGAAATCTGATTGACATGTTTGTTTTTTCTTTTCTTACCTCTGAATGTATAATAATTTTGTTTGTTTTTTAAAGTTAAAATTATCTGATTACTAGTAATTTGACATTTATATCCTTTTATTATTAGTTATTGTGTAATTTTATTTAATATGATACAAACAATTGTAATAAATTATTTAACAAATATTAAAACACTTATATATAATATTTTTATTCATAATTAAAATAAAATTAATTATTATAGTAGAATCAATTAAGTTTATATGTTCAAATAAAAATAAACAAAATAATCTTAAATTGAATTACTATTATAACAAAAGTTGAAATTGTAACTTATATATATAGTATTTTTATTCATAATTAAAACAAGATTAATTAAAATAGTAGAGTCAATTAAATTTTTATATTCAAATAAAAATAAATAAAATGGTTTTAAATTAAATTACTATTACAACGAAAATTGAAATTGCAAAGTAATATATATTTTCTGATATAATTAAATAAAAATAATCAAATACTTAAACAAATTGATTTGTAATTTGATCTTTGAGTTATTGCATAAACATTTTATCAATAAAGATTCTTATCAGAATTTAATTAGAGAAATATAGTAATCCAGCTATAAAAAAAAAAATTGATGTTAAGATGTTTAGAGTTTTTATTTTTCAATGTTATTTATTAAAGTATTAAAAGAAATTTTTATAATATAAAACTAAAACAAACTTGGAAACATATTATTTTAGGAAGGATAAACTTGGAATAATATATTTATAAATCATTAAGTGATTTTGTATTAAGTGATAAGTAAAAAAATGTTACTTTTTTTTTTAAGTGGTTTTTGGGTGATTTTAAGTGATTTGACCACTTAAAAAAACAAACAAAAATCTCTTAATTAACCAAATTAAGCACCATTAAGTGTTAAGTGCAAAAAACAAACAACCCCTTAATATTTGAATAATATTGATTATTCAAATTATTTAATAATTAATTAGTTAACATAATTAATAATTATTTAATTAATTTTATAAGAGGTCTTGAATTCGATTCTCAGCACTGACCTAATATAAATTAATAATGAATTAATTACAAGTCACATGTTTAATTTTACAATATAACATGAATTAATTTTGAATTAATTATGTTATATGGGGTAAAAGTTTAATTTAATAAATTTGGGGTTTAATGTTAATTTGATTAATTAAAACCCTAAGTAGTTGCCTATAAATAGAAAAGAAATAGTTTTCTTTACCTAACAGAAGTTGTTTTGGTTTTTGCTGTACGTTCTTTGAAATAGAAAGAAAAGTTTTTTTTTTTTTTTCTACAGCATAATACAGAGAAGAAGAATCTGTTTATCTCTTATTTGTATAACCAAAAACATAAACTCACCTCTTAAATATATTGTTGATTCTTTTTAGAAAAGAAATAAATAGAAAGTGAGTACAATTCTATATAACTGTGCCCACTCACTAGTTTCTTGGTGTAGAGTCATGTCGAGGAAGGCTAGGTGGTAAGCAATCCACAGATATCAATACATAAGGTAAAAATCTGATTTTTATTTTTTCTTATATTATTTTATTTCATTATTTTATAGATCTAGGATTTTCTTGAGTTTTCTAAAAATTTTTAAAACTCAGTGTTCCACAAAAATCATATTTTTAATGAAAACAATTGTTGTTTTTCCTTTCAGTTTCCCCAAGTAAATTGGATGGAAATTCAGTTTCTATAGATGAGTCAATGTTTGCTTGTGATTCTTTTAAGAGCCCTGAAGTTAGGGCTAGCAAAAAGGGTTGACGTGTCGGGTTGGACTGAATTTAATTCGATTCGTTTATGGATTCAACCAATTCGACACGAATTCGTTTAAGAAATGGGTCAGCATCTTTAGATTCGACACGAATTCGTTTATAAACGAATAATACGACTCGACACAATTAATTCGTTTACCATTTAAATAGAATCCAAACTCATTAATTCGTCAACCCATTAATTCGTTTAACTCACTTAATTCGTTTAATTCGTTTACTGTTTAACCATTTAATTCGCCAACCCATTTACCAACCCGTTTAATTTGTTAAAGTAGTTGAATTCGTTTATCAACACAAATTCGTTTGTCCATTTGGTCATCCACAAATGTAATCACAGATCATTAGATTCAAACAAAAAACTAAACACAATGAATCCAAACAAATAAATCTCAAACCAAACATGAACACAATGGATTTAAACAAATAAATCTCAAACCAAAAATTAACACAAAACAATAGATCTAAACAAATAAATATCATGCCAAAAATAAACACCTAAACAATAGATCCAAACAAATAAATATCCAATCAATAGATCCAAACAAACAAATAGATATGGTGGTGGAGCCGTGGAGAAGGCACGGTGATCGTGAGGGGGAAGGGACGGCCACCATGACGGTGAGGGAGGAGCGACTGCTACCGTAAGGGAGGAGCGGTTGCGATCGTGAGGAAGGATGATGCTCGGTGACCGTGAGGGAAGGGGGCCGTGACCTTGAGAGAAAAGGGACGGCGACCGTGACCGAGGGGGAGGAGAGGCTGCAACCGTGACCGTGAGTGAGGAAGGATGCGAGGTGACTGTGAGGGAGAGGGGTCGTGGCCTTGAGTGAGAAGGGACGGCGACCGTGACCGTGACCGTGAGGGAGGAGAGGCTACGATCGTGACCGTGAGTGAGGGAGGATGCGAGGTGTCGCCGCTGTCGTCGCGTCTTCGTGTCACCTATATCTTCACGTCGTCAGGCCGTCGTCGTTCTAAAGAAGGAGGAAATCGGTTAAGTGGCGGACGGCGGACTGGTCGAGCACTTGAGGCACGGCTGTAGAAGGCAAAATCTGGAAATGGTTTTAGGAAATAGGTTAGGGATTTGTTAAAGTATCTATATATATGTGTGTTTAATTACATTATAACCCTTCTAATATATAAAATTATAATTTAACCTCAATTTAATCGTGTTAAATGGGTTGACACGAATTCGTTTAACCCAACCCGATTCGATTCGTTTAATAAACGGGTTGGATGGGTTGACACGAATTCGACACGAATTCGTTTAACTCCAACCCGTACCCATTTATTTTTTACGAATTTGTGTCGACCCATCGTGTCGTAACCAATATTGCCACCCCTACCTGAAGTTGTATATGTAGACAACAATGATATTCCTACAATTGATTCCATCAATTGGAATACATTTAGAAATCTTCATATTTCAGATGACTCGGAAACAACAGGTACTGTGTTTGAATGCACTTTAGTTTGTCATTTGAACTTTGGCCATTAAAAAGTGGCACAGTTTATCTCAAATTAAAATTTCTTGGATTCATAACAGAACTGCCTAATTTGCTTGTAGGGAACATTCGTAGGAGAGATATACTTATAGAGATGGAAGCGGCCATGGAGCAAGTATTTGGCATTCGTCTGCCATATAAAAACTTATAGCATTCTCAAATAATAATTAGAGTGTTTCTTAATTTGCAGCCATTTTGGCCTGTAGTTTCACGATCACCTAGTGCAATTGCAGGGTGGATGTCGAGTAATAGTCCTTCTTTACCTCACCCTATAATGGCAGCAGTGCCTTATGGTCTTATGCAACCCTCCAATGCTGGTAAGGATGTTCGAAACTGATTAGTGTTTCTTCTTCTCTCTCTAGGCTTAATATGTTATATATATATTACTTGAAAGTATTTTATTCATATGCAGAGCAGCATTCTTGAAACACCCAAGGACACCGGCAGGTATGACAACTATGGATTATAAATCAACTGATTCAGAGCACTTAATAAAGTGTATCTGCATTAGCCCATCTAATGAGGTGCAATGAGTAAGATGACTTTAATTTGTTTAAGCCTAGTTTCTCAAACTTTATAGTTATTATTAGTTTATTGCTGGTCTGATTAGAGGCTGATTAGTTACGCTATCTTCATTTTTCCTCATATTTTGACTACGTAGATAATGTTTCATCTTTATAGGCATCTTTTGCTGGTGTAACACATACTCCCAATGTTTATTCACAAGATGACGTTGCTAAAACTGTTGTTCGGACCTTAAATGAGGGATTGAATGTCTTTTTCCATCCTCAGCAACAAACTTTTCTTTTAGGTTGAAACTTAGAAGCTGTGCTGTCTAATATCATTTCACATAGAGGAATTAAAAGAAGTCACTTGACATTCTTTTGTATGCTAAACTTTCAACCTTGTTTTTGTAGTGGGGAAAAATGTTGGTGACATCAGCCTATGGGAAGTTGGGTCTCGAGAAAAGATTGCACATAAACCTTTCAAGGTTTGGGAAATTGCAGCTACTTCAATGCCTTTGCAAGCATTCACATATTTTGGTAAGTAATTGGCTTTACCTACATATTCAGACTAATACTTATGAAGGCTTAAATAAATAGTAAACACCTTCGTATTTAGCACCATTAACAGTTTAATGGCGACTGATTGTCCTTGTTTGATTAATCTTGTTACATTTTTCAGACTATGTTGGTTTATGATGCTATAATATAGGTTTATCGCTATGTGTGGAGACTAGATGGACTTATGCTTGGTATACAGATTGATTTTTTTCCCACTAATGCCAATAACATCCCTATTCCATTACATTAATTTGTTCTGCTGTTAACCAAATTTTTCTTTGTCTAGGTGTTGCATTTTCAATACATATTTTCAAATATATACTTACAATCCTACTGGAGAACTAAGACAACATTTAGAGGTATGTTCTGTATGCTGAATATTGTGTTTGTCTACAATGGCTACTATAGTTTATTGACAATTTCTTTATCTTTTAGATAGATGCTCATGTTGGTGGTGCTAATGACATTGCATTTGCTCATCCTAATTAACAATTGTGTACTATCACATGTGGCGACGATAAGATGATTAAGGTATCCACTTAGAGGGTGTGATGTGTTTACTTGAAAAGAAGATTCTTTTTCAGTTTTCCCCCTCTCACTTTCATATATTTTTTAATATCGATGGCTAGACTCCTCAATGTAATTTCCTTTGTGTCGGGTTTGCTATGCTATAGGTGGTCACAAACAGTATAGTTTTGAAGGTTTAAAGGTCATGATGCTCCTGTATTTCAGTCTGTCCTCGTCATAAAGAAAATATCCAGGTCCATTTATTTCAAATTTTGTCTTCAATTATTATTATTTAGTACTTGTTTGTCATGGTTGGTCACAAGAAGAGCACAAAATCTTGTTTTACATTATCCAGAAATAAGACAAGTTCCCTATTTTCCAACTCTCATATCATCCTTTTTGCTGCTATGTCCATATGTGCAGTTTATTTTCTCTACTGCAATTGATGGAAAGATTAGAACTTGACTTTATGATTTCTTGGGATCTAGAGTGGACTATGATACTCTCCTAGGCATTGTGCACCATGATGGCATATATAGTACAGATGGAATTAGGTATAACTTGCTTGTCCATAAGTTGGACTATTCCCTCTTGCTTTTTGTATCGTGTAATAGTTATCTTTATGACATTATCTTTCTTTTTTCCCCAATTTGAAAGCTGATAGAATTTAGCTGCCAAGGCATCTCTTTTAATGGACAACTTGGAGAATTATCTGCGATTCGTGAGATGTTGATTTTAGCAATACATGCATGTTACATATGGATACGACTGCTCCATTGTTTCTTACAGGCTCTTTTCATGTGGAACAAGTAAAGAGGGTGAATCCCATTTAGTGGAGTGGAATGAGACTTAAGGAGCTATAAAATGGACATATCTTTGATGAGTCCCACATCGGTTAGCGAGGGTGGTCTTGGGTGTTATATATATGGGTTTGCAATCCTCCCCTTGCAAGCTAGCTTTTGAGGAGGAGTTAGGTAGGTTCATATCATATGGTATCAGAGCCACTCCTCGTCTGGTCGGGTGGGCCATGTACGAAGGTTCTCTGCACGAGGACGTGCAGTTTAAAGGGGTCGGGAATGATGAGTCCCACATCGGTTAGCGAGGGTGGTATTGGGTGTTATATATATGGGTTTGCAATCCTCCCCTTGCAAGCTAGCTTTTGAGGAGGAGTTAGGTAGGTTCATATCATATACCAATTGATGTGAACCCGTAGGATTGAAACCTTAGAACCCACAAACAAATCAATAAACACCCCAAGAAAGCCAAGAATCAGATTTTAATTATTCCAGACCCGTTGAAAACTAGTTTCAAGAACCCGAATTGATAGTAAGAACGCCACAAAGGTTTGATCCTTTGATAAGTTCTAAGTTCATTCAAGAACAAGAAGAGGAAACAAATTCTCTCAATTCTTCTATTTGATGGCTGCTGAAAAAACTGATACAAAATTAGGGTTTTGCCTTATTTATATTAAGGCCAAATAAAATAACTACTCCTAAATGGGTCCAAACCCTAATTGGCTTCAAAGGCCCATTACTTAAAATAAACCCAATATAATATCTAATTAAATGAAACCCAAAACTAATCAACTTAACCCCTCATACGTGAACAGTAACCAAGTCACAAATAAGGCCTCTTGATTACAAAAACTCTAGCCCAAATTACACATAAACTTATTTTAAAAAATAATTGCTTCGGAAGCCCACACAATAAGACTCCAACAGCCATGATGCCAACCCACACGTCCAATGCTTCAAATGCTAGGACGTCTTCTCCCCGACTTCAATTACATGAACGAAGGATGGTTCCACCTCGTTTGAGCCCATCTTGAATGTTGTTGGTGTCTTGCTAGTTGCACTTTTAGCCCAAGTAGATTGCATAAGTCCTTGCATTGCTTCTTTGATCTTCTTCGCTCTTGATCTTGTTATTGGCCCATCCGGAATGTGCAAAGGATCCTTCTTATTCTTGTCAACCAACCCACCTTGGTACTCATCATTCCCCCTCTCCTCAAAAGGATTCGACCTCAAATCATCACCTACATCAAAAGGAGAAAGATCAGCAACATTAAAGGTAGCAGACACATTATACTCACCTGGAAGATCCACTTTATAGGCATTATCATTTATTTTCTCGAGAATTTGGAATGGTCCATCTCCTCTTGGATGCAACTTTGTTCTTCTATAGTTTGGAAACCTCTCTTTACGCATGTGAACCCAAACCCAATCACCTGGTTCAAAGGTCACACGCCTTCTTCCTTTGTTGGCTTGAGACGCATATTGTTCATTCTTCTTTTCAATCTGAAGCCGTACCCTCTCATGTAGTGACTTCACTAATTCTGCTCTCTTTTTCCCATCCAAACTACTCCTTTCATTAACAGGTAATGGCATCAAATCCAAAGGAGTAAGTGGATTAAAACCATAAACGATTTCAAAAGGAGAATAAGAAGTAGTAGAATGCATGGTCCTATTGTATGCAAACTCTATGAATGGCAAGCAATCCTCCCAAGTTTTCAGGTTTTTATGAATGACAGTGCGCAAGAGCTGTGTTAAAGTTCTGTTAACTACCTCAGTTTGTCCATCGGTTTGAGGATGACAAGTGGTGGAGAATAAAAGCTTAGTGCCTAACTTACCCCACAAAACTTTCCAAAAGTAGCTAAGGAACTTAACATCTCTATCTGACACAATACTCTTGGGTACACCATGGAGTCGTACTATCTCCCTAAAAAACAAGTCAGCTATATTCACAGCATCATCAGTTTTATGACACGGAATGAAGTGTGCCATCTTACTAAACCTATCAACGACCACGAAAATAGAATCCCTACCTTTTTTAGTTCGAGGCAGCCCCAAAACAAAATCCATAGAAAGATCTACCCAAGGTTCACTAGGAACAGGTAAAGGTGTATACAACCCATGTGGCAAAACCTTAGACTTGGCCCTTTTGCAAGTAATGCATCTGTCACAAATGCGAATGACATCTCTTCTCATCTTAGGCCAAAAGAAATGCTCATGCAAGATTTCTAATGTTTTCCTAACACCAAAATGACCCATTAGACCCCCACCATGCGCCTCACGCACCAATAACTCACGTATAGAACAGTTAGGCACACACAATTTGCTTTCCCTAAACAAATAACCATCATGCTTGTAGAATTTGTCATCAACTCCTTTATCACATGCCATGTATACAACAGAAAAATCAATATCATTTGCATACATTTCTTTCACATATTCAAATCCAAGCATTTTGGCACTCATAGAAGTAAGAAGCACGTACCTCCTTGATAAAGCATCAGCAACTATATTCTCCTTACCTCGTTTATACTTAATGACGTAGGGAAAAGTCTCGATATACTCCATCCATCTCGCATGCCTTTTATTCAATTTACCTTGCCCCTTGAGATGTTTCAAAGACTCATGGTCGGTGTGGATCACAAACTCCTTAGGCCATAGATAGTGTTGCCACGTCTCCAAAGCCCTAACAAGAGCATAAAGCTCTTTGTCATAAGTGGGATAATTCAAGGCTGCCCCACTTAATTTCTCACTGAAAAATGCTATGGATCGCCCTTCCTGCATCAAAACCGCTCCAATCCCTACTCCTGAGGCATCACATTCAATCTCAAACGTTTTGTTAAAATCTGGTAATGCTAACACAGGTGCAGAACATAACCTATCTTTGATATGATTAAATGCATTTTCTTGATCAATGCCCCAATGAAATCCAACATTCTTTTTAACAATTTCAGTGAGTGGTGCTGTGATAGTGCTAAAATCTTTAACAAACCGTCTATAAAAACTAGCTAGACCATGGAAACTTCTTACCTCAGTGACGCTTTTAGGAGTTGGCCATTCCTTAATGGCTTGAACTTTCTCTTCATCCACCTCAATACCTTTTGAGCTAACAACATAACCAAGAAACACAACATTTTCCATGCAAAATGTACATTTCTTAAAATTGGCATACAACTTTTCTTGTCTTAAAACCTCAAAAACACTCCTCAAATGCATAACATGCTCATCAAGACTCTTGCTGTACACTAGGATATCATCGAAATACACAACCACAAATTTACCAATGAATGCACGCAAAACATGGTTCATTAACCTCATGAAAGTGCTAGGTGCATTAGTGAGACCAAATGGCATTACTAACCACTCATATAAACCATATTTAGTTTTAAAAGCAGTTTTCCACTCATCTCCCTCTTTCATCCTAATTTGATGGTATCCACTTTTAAGATCAATTTTACTGAAAATGCATGACCCATGCAACTCATCAAGCATGTCATCTAACCTAGGTATTGGATGACGATACTTTACCGTTATGTTGTTAATTGCCCTGCAATCAATGCACATTCTCCATGTTCCATCTTTTTTTGGAACCAATAGGACGGGTACAGCACATGGACTCATACTTTCTCTCACGTACCCTTTGCTCATCAATTCCTCGACTTGCCTTTGAAGTTCTTTTGTTTCCTCTGGATTACTTCTATAGGCTGGTCGGTTTGGAATAGCCGCTCCCGGTACGAAATCAATTTGATGCTCAATGCCTCTAATGGGTGGCAATCCACTAGGCATTTCCTCAGGAAACAAGTCTTCAAATTCCTGCAACAAAGAAATAGCTATACTAGGAAGGGATTGGTTAGTTTCATCAAGACTTAGATATGATTCTTTGTAGACAAGCAAGATCATAGAATGACCTGCTATGAAAGCTCTATTAACCTCCCTTTCTTTTGCAAAAAAAACTCAATTTTGTTTTTCCACTCCTCTCTAGACGCTCTCTTTCTTTTCCTTCTTGTGGTCTCTCTCTTTTCTCACCTTTATCAGTCACCTCTCCCTTTTCTTTTCCACTCATTTTTCTTCTAGATGTTTCAGCCTCACTCTCATTTTTCCTCTCTATTTTTTCCTCTCGTATCCCAACCTCATTCTTTCTCTTTTGCTCAACCTCTCCTTTTAATTTCATTTGATCCTCAAAAACTTGTTTTGGAGTTAATGGAACAAGTGTAATGGATTTTCCTTCTTTAACAAAGCTGTACCTATTCTTAAACCCATCATGCATCACTTTCCTATATACTGCCATGGCCTCCCCAACAGAATATGGCCAGCATGCATAGGAACCACATCACAAAGCACCTCATCTCTATACCTCCCTATGGTAAAAGCTACCAAAACTTGATTATTAACCTTGACCTCTCCACACTCATTCAACCACTGTAATTTGTAAGGTCTAGGATGTTTTAGTGTAGGCAAGTTTAATCTTTCAACAAGAGTGGTGCTAGCTACATTGGTGCAACTTCCCCCACTATGATCATACTACACACCTTGTTATTAACATGACATCTAGTATGAAATATGTTCTCTCTTTGCTGCTCAATTTCTTCTACCTTAACTTGTGCATTAAGAGCACGCCTAGCAACAAGAGTTTCACCTTCTACGGGGTATTCCACTCCTTCCTCATCACTAGCGTCAACCAACTCAGGCATATCATCACTGTCATCTTCAGTTTCCACCTCTCCATGGTCACGCAAGATCATCGTTCTCTTGTTTGGACATTGAGATGCAATGTGTCCCATACCCAAACATTTGAAACATTTGATATTCCTATTCTTAGAAGGTTGGTCTTCGGCCTTTGTTTTGTTTTTGATAGCTTCTCCTTCTTTCCCTTTAGGTGGCTCAATCTTTCCCTTTGAAATAACCCTGTCATTCTTCTCATTATCACCCCATTTCGATTTCCACAGAGTTGTGGAATGCGAAGAGTATCTTGCTGCCCCCTTTTTCTTCAATTGTCTCTCCACCTTCATAGCCATGTGTACCATGTCCTCCAACTCCACATAGTGCTGCAACTCTACTACATTAGCAATATCCCTATTTAATCCATTCAAAAACCTTGCCATAGTGGCTTCCCTATCCTCCTCAACATTAGCTCTAATCATGGCAACCTCCATCTCCTTGTGATATTCTTCCACACTTCGTGAACCTTGTGTAAGACTTTGAAGTTTCTGATAAAGGTCTCTATAGTAGTGGTTGGGTATGAATCTCTTCCGCATGAGAGCCTTTAATTCTCCCCAAGTTTCAACACGTCTCTCAAGGTTTTCCCTTCTATTTGTCGTTAGTTGATCCCACCAGATGATTGCATAATCTGTAAATTCAATCACTGCAAGCTTCACTTTCTTCTCCTCAGAATAGTTATGACAATCAAAGATCAACTCAACATTTTTCTCCCATTCTAGGTACACTTCAGGATCGTTTCTACCTTGGAAAGATGGTATTTTCATTTTAATGTTCCCAAAGTTTCTATCTACCTCATCTCGACCCCGAATGTTTCTCCTAGGACCTCTTCCACGCCTACCCCTCCTAGGCCTAAACCTTTCCATCTCAATTTCAGATTCCAGGTCATTCTCCCCTCCACTTTCAGTTTCTGTTTCTTCCACACCTAAAGGATCATGCCTACGCCTATTTTGACCATTTGGTTCCCGATTAGGCTGCCCTCTTTGGATTCTAGCTATAGCTTCATCTTGTCGGTCCATTCTATCCCTTATCTCTCCAAAAATCACATTCATTCGTTCAAATTGTTGATGTATGGCTTGAAACATAAAGAATGTGTTGTCAATTTTAGGACTTGAGTTTGAGTCATTAGTGCCTGACATTTTGATGTTAGCTGCAAGGAAAAATAATAATGTCCACAATCCTCACGTGTTTGCACTCCACTCGTGTTTCACTCTAATACTTCCTTTTTTTTTTCTTTTTTCTTTTTTTCCACTCTCTGTTTTCTCTTTCAAATTCTTTAAGAACTACTGAACTCAATCAAGAACTCGACCCGTGTGTTATTCCCACCAATAAAAGTTCAAGAAACAAGCCAAAAAGTCCAAATCAATTAAAACCAGTGACTGAAATAAAATAAAAGCAAGATACGAAGGAATCAAAGAAAGCGCACACGAAAAGATGACTAACTCAATCAAGAAGACAAAATAAGAACAAAAAGAAATTTATGAATTAGAAAATAGGTGTGAAATTAATTTGTGAACAGATCAACATGAGACAGCCCACACACGATTCATTGACATGAAATCCAAATAAGAACTTATGTATGTGTGATCTCACAATAACACTTGCAATAAGAGATTTTCAATCCAAGAATCATCAAAGAATTAATCCAAGAAGCATTGAATTTTTTTTTTCAATTTTCGTGCCTTTTTTTTTTTTTTTTTAACAGGCCACTGCAATTTTTTTTTTTAACAGACCACTGCACTTTTTTTTTTTTTTTATAATTTTCGTGCCTTTTCTTTTTTGGAATAGGATTGAAGATGCAATAAGTTTATCAAGAAAGAAAACAACAAAGACGAATTCAAGAATACGTAAACCTAAACGCAGAAGCTAAGAATAATTAAAGATAATGAAACAAACAAACCTGATTTTGGAACCGAAGCTCTGATACCAATTGATGTGAACCCGTAGGATTGAAACCTTAGAACCCACAAACAAATCAATAAACACCCCAAGAAAGCCAAGAATCAGATTTTAATTATTCCAGACCCGTTGAAAACTAGTTTCAAGAACCCGAATTGATAGTAAGAACGCCACAAAGGTTTGATCCTTTGATAAGTTCTAAGTTCATTCAAGAACAAGAAGAGGAAACAAATTCTCTCAATTCTTCTATTTGATGGCTGCTGAAAAAACTGATACAAAATTAGGGTTTTGCCTTATTTATATTAAGGCCAAATAAAATAACTACTCCTAAATGGGTCCAAACCCTAATTGGCTTCAAAGGCCCATTACTTAAAATAAACCCAATATGATATCTAATTAAATGAAACCCAAAACTAATCAACTTAACCCCTCATACGTGAACAGTAACCAAGTCACAAATAAGGCCTCTTGATTACAAAAACTCTAGCCCAAATTACACATAAACTTATTTTAAAAAATAATTGCTTCGGAAGCCCACACAATAAGACTCCAACAGCCATGATGCCAACCCACACGTCCAATGCTTCAAATGCTAGGACATCTTCTCCCCGACTTCAATTACATGAACGAAGGATGGTTCCACCTCGTTTGAGCCCATCTTGAATGTTGTTGGTGTCTTGCTAGTTGCACTTTTAGCCCAAGTAGATTGCACAAGTCCTTGCATTGCTTCTTTGATCTTCTTCGCTCTTGATCTTGTTATTGGCCCATCCGGAATGTGCAAAGGATCCTTCTTATTCTTGTCAACCAACCCACCTTGGTACTCATCAATCTTGGTTTCAAGAAGCACTCTTTAGGTGTTGTTTAGGTTGACACTAGAAGGGATCGATTTTTAGCTGCTCGTGATGAATTCCAAATTAAGTTTCGGGATATGGACAACATGAATATGTTGACAGCAGTCGATGCAGAATGAGAATTGCTAGTTAGTATCCCCTACTTGTTTTCTAATATTTTTAAGCAATAGACTTCTTGTGGTTGTTCTTATCGTTCTTCACTCTTCAGGCTAGTCCCAGACGAAGATTCAACAAGGAAGGATCTCTGTTGGCAATTACAACAGGTGATAATGGCATAATTTTTATTGGAGAGAGTTTCGCTATCTGAAATCAATTATTTTGCTTGAAACATGCTATAATTCTTATAAATCAGTCAATTATAAGAATTAGAAGTTTTGAAATTACAAGATCATCTATTTATGGAGTTAGGTTTTCGCAATTATGTATGCTCTTGATTCATTAGGGGATATAATATCAACTTGTCTTTAAGATATGAAAATTCATGATTTTATCTGATTTAAATTAGTCTTAAATCTAAGAATCCTATTGAAGTCCATCATTGAATGCAAGGCATTGATGACCCTGAAAGGAAGTGTTGTGGGAGGTAACTGATAATGAATGAAGTCCTATAGAACGATTCACAAAAAGGAGACCCTAATCTATATGTTTCCTACACTAATATTTTAAGCGTTTTTTCAATGTTGTTTCATGTTGAGAAGAAATGAAGGAGTTGGAAGTAGCTTGCAAGTACTTCCTCGATGCTTGCAAATCCCTGAACTTTACACACCATATATACATTGCCTATGCCTTGATGGCCTTCTGTCATGATAAGGATCCAAAGGTTTGTTGTTTTTTTTTTTTTTTTCACCCGTAAATATTGTGGTGTAGCTTTACGCTATATAGAGCACTGTAGTTGTAGTAAGTTGCTACATGCTGGTGATGGGATTATGTACACTCAAAGCTATCTTTGAGATTACATAAAGTACCACTTTTCTCCCTTAGTTGTGGCTCTCTTAATGCCATCTGTTTGTTATGCTATAGATGATTTATAGAAAGATGTAGAGGGTCTCTTTACTTTTGTTGTATATTCATGCAGCTAGCACATAACGTTTTCGAAGTAGAATTGAAACGGTTCATGCATTAGTCTGTTTACATCCTCGGTGAGTTTGTTTAGCCTGATGTTAATTACTTAAAAATTATGAATATTAGGGTATTATTGGACACATAGTTACACATAAAATAGGTGATCGCATGTTCTCCAATGGTACATGACACCTCAGATATGAGGTTCATAATCAAAATCTTCAGCATGATTTATGTCTCACAAGCATAGTATAGTTTAGATGTTTACTTACTGTTACCCTAGTCATTAGTTTGACTAGTGCCTAAGGAACCATATATGGGTCCTATAAGTTTGGCCTGACTACTTGTGCCCTTAGTTAGTTGAATATATGTAAGGAGATTTGAGTGCAATCCTCATGTTTATACAGAAGCATTGTCATTGTCTTATCTGTGTAATAGATTTTTCAAGTTTTAATTATTGGTTCTTAATGTTCAGATATGCCAATTTCTTGTTTCAATTGAATGATGATGGGAACATCCGTGCTTTATTTGAGAGGGCATTAAGCTCACTACCAGTACAGGAATCTGTTGAGGTATGGTATGTATATTATTCTCGTACATTCTATAAGGGTAGTTGTGTGTAGTTTAATTAATTAGTAAATATTAATGCAAAAAATGAATCCTCAAAGAAAGCAAACTCTAATGCAAGAAAGATCTAGAACTCCGATCAAATACTTATTTTTGGTCTCCCTTGTATGGTCTTTACTAGAACTGTGGAGTCCTTTCTATAAGTTCTATTTGGAGTTAGCATGTTAACGATTTTCTTCTTATTATTTTAATTTCTGCTAATGATTGCTTACACAATCTAGGTGCAACTGCCTTGCTTATCGTTGCCATTTATTGTTATTTGTTTTGTCACCAACATCAAAGAAAGTTTCAAATGGAAACCATATTTTAGTGGAAATGTAAGGATTTATTATTATTATTATTTATTAATAAGAGAATCAAAACGGAATTTTGGATTACGGATAGATATTCCAAAAGATAACTACTGCCAACGCCTTCCAATATGAAGTCAATGTTGTGGGCAGCTTCTAGTAATTCTATGCTTTGAGGTTGTTTTACTTTCCATTATGTTGCTGTGTCTAGGTTTCTTTAATGATTATGGATTGTAACTAATTCAATCACTGACCTAATAAATGAAACATGGTTAAGCAACCTCTTCTGATTGTTATATGTCAAATGTTATTTAATTCCAACCACTAGACAATGCATTTGCTTGATTGTTTTCTTATTTGTCCTAACCAGTCATTCTTTGAAATGTGGAATGATTTTATATAAGCCAAAAAGAAAATCTTAGCTTGAATCCCTATAATTTGCAATTTACAACTGTATAATTAACAGCTTTAATTATGGAACTATGCTATCTTTTATATATAAATTTGTGATTTACCAATTAGATTTTATTTGATATTTTAGGCTTCAATTTAATATATTATATTTTGGTTATTGCTTATCAATATCCTAACTACTAGTTGAAATGCCCTCATTTGCAGGTATGGAAAATGTTCACCCAATGTGAAAACTATATGGAGATCTAGATAGCATGTTGAAGGTAACAGTATTATCATTGTTTATTTTTTGTGAATTTTTTTTTTTTTTTTTTTTTTGCTGAAGTTAAATATATTACAATAAATTGAATTAATTAATAACATATTAGTTAAATAATTAACTAATCAAAGATAACATGCATATTGTGGTATGATAATATATATTCAGAATTTAGGCCTTTAATAAATTATCATATTTACTTATAATTTATTTATAAAAATAGTATATTAAAATTATTATTTAGATTTTGGTAATTCAAGATGACCATAAATAATATAATTTAATATTTAATACGTGTCATTCATATATTTTATCCACAATATCATATTAAATAATACAGATTAGATACTTATTATCATTTATGAACCAACCAAAGAGGGAAAAACCGACCAAGGGAAGATAGCAAAAGACTCAACCGAAACCAAAATTTTGCATAACTATCTCTATAGTAGATCTCATTAAAAAACCTTACCATGTATAACGGTAAATATTATGTACATTTTATATAATATCACTATATTTTCTACATTAATATAAGAAAAACTAATAGTATATTTTCAAATAATTGATTATGTAATGATATAATTTATTTTATATATACATACTTATTAATCAGCAATTATAAAAATATATAATGTATTATAATGTATTTATTATATAATATATTTAATAATTAATACACAAATGCTATATTAACATATCACGTTATGTTTCTTATATATTAATATAGCTTAATGTATTTATTAAATACTATATTATTAGGTTACTTATGACTGTTAATATTTTTAAATTTAAATAGTAATATTATTTTAAACTAAGAATATATATTATAATGATTATAATATGTATGTTCATTAGTATTTATTATTAAATTTAATGATTACAAATGCTATATCTTAATATCATTTATAGTAATAAACTATTATAACTATGATATTATTTAATTTAGTTATAAATTATATAAATGTTATATATTTAATAAAAAAGCTGAATTATATAGTATGAAAGAAAAATTAAGTAATACTATAATTATTATAATTATTAATTATAATTAGAAATATACTATGTGACCAATTATGGAAGTTTTCATTGACTAAAATTATGTATGTTATAATAATTATAGTATATTCATAAAATAATCTAATTTATGTATATTATGTAATAAATTATTTTCACATACAATGTAAATTCATTAATATATAATTATATTACAATAAAAGCACAAATTTGTATACTTCCACATTATAAATTAATTTAGGGTTACCGATTAACTACTATAAATATACTATTTACATATGTAGCTTAACATATAAATATCAATTTTGATAGTTATTATTATTTATATATAAAAATTATATTACTAAATTCATAAAACCATTTTATTGCTTATGAACATTGTTATATAATGATATTATTATCTGAATATACTATAGTAATATGTAATTATTAACTATATGATAAATATTTACTATATAATAGATATATTATACAAAATGCTTGAATAGTTATTATATTGAGATTCATATCTATAATATATATATATATATAGTTTAGATAAATTTATTACAATATAGTGTATAATTTATCATATAATTAATTTGTAGTATTTTATGAGTATTATTTACTAATAATTATTGATCAAATATCATATATATTATATAATTTTATATCATGTAGTAATATATTAATTATAGTACAAATTCTACCATAACCATGTAAATTAATAATATAATTAAGAGAACATAAAAATATTGTGCATTATATATAAATGTTATAAATAAATTATAGTAAATTATTAACTATAATTTATTTATAACTTATCACAAATAAGTTGTAAAATTGAAACAATAATAAAAAAGCACACCTTTACAGTTAATTATATTTATAATAATATAATATATAATATCTTAATTTACCTGAATATATTTATATGTTAATAATTAATAACTTATAAATAAATATACCTTATATAATAATTACAAATTAATCTGTGCAATTTTTTATATAGGAATTAATTTGTATGAACATTATTATATCAATATGCTTATATATGTTATTTTAATTTATATTTATTATATTATGTTAGTATATAACAATTTATTCATATAAATTACTTAATATTATTTTTAATTACTACCGGATAATTTTAAAAGTTAAGTATAATTATGATAATTATATTATTATAAACGTATATGTTGAAATCTAATATTACTTTGATATATTGTAAATTATACTCTTACATGTAATAACAAACACATAAGTTATTAACTCATCTATAAAATAATAGATAGTAATTAAACTATTATCTTGCATTTATATAAAAATTAATTTACATATTATGATTATTAGTAATATTATAATCTAATTAAATTAATAACTTTTGAGTTAAATATATTACGATAAATTAATTAATTAATAATATATTATTTAAATGATTAATAAATCAGAGATAACATGCATATTGTGGTATGATAATATATATATTCAGTATTTAGGCCTTTAATATATTATTATTTTTACTTATAATTTATTTTTAAAAACAATATATTAAAATTATTATTTAGATTTTGGTAATTCAAGATGACCATAAATAATATAATTTAATATTTAATACATATCATTCATATATTTCATCCACGATATCATATTAAATAATACAGATTAAATACTTATATCATTTACGAACTAATAAAAAAGAGAAAAACCGACCAAGGGAAAAGATAGATAGTTAGCTAAAGATTCTACCACAACCAAAAACTTTTGAGAACTATCTCTGTAGTAGATCTCATTAAAAAACCTTACCATGTATAAAAAAACCTTACCATATATAAAGGTAAATATTATGTATATTATATATACACATATATAAAAGTAAATATCATGTATATTTTATATAATATCATTGTATATTTTACATTAGTATAAGAAAAACTAATAGTATATTTTCAAATAATTGATTTTGTAATGATATAATTTATTTTATATATACATACATATTAATCAGCAATTATAAAAATATATAGTGTATTATAATGTATTAATTATATAATATATTTAATAATTAATACACAAATGCTATATTAACATGTCGGGTTATGTTTCTTATATATTAATATAGCTTAATGTATTTATTAAATACTATATTATTATGTTACTTATGATTGTTAATATTTTTCAATTTAAATACTAATATTATTTTAAACTAAGAGTATATATTATAATGATTATAATATGTATTAAATTTAATGATTACAAATGCTATATTGTAATGTGTATGTTCATTAGTATTTATTGTGGATCGAACCATCTTAACTTAAATTTTTTAGTTAAATTTATGATTGTGGCATCTATTTGTTCATTTACTGTTGGTCCAATGGTTAGGAAAAATAAATAAAATTGGAATAAATAATAAAATTGGATAAAGAATGATTATTAGTGATATTATAATCTAATTAAATTAATAACTTTTAAGTTAAATATATTACGATAAATTGAATTAATTAATAATATATTATTTAAATGATTAATAAATAAGAGATAACATGCATATTGTGGTATGATAATATATTCAAAATTTAGGCCTTTAATAAATTATTATATTTACTTGTAATTTATTTTTAAAAACAGTATATTAAAATTATTATTTAGATTTTGGTAATTCAATATGAACATAAATAATATAATTTAATATTTAATACATGTCATTCATATATTTCATCCACAATATCATATTAAATAATACAGATTAAATACTTATATAATTTATGAACCAATAAAAGAGAGAAAAACCGACCAAGGGAAAAGATAGGTAGCTAAAGATTCAACTGAAACCAAAATTTTGCAGAATTATCTCTATAGTAGATCTCATTAAAAAACCCTTGCCATGTATAATAAACCTTACCATGTATAAAGGTAAATATTATGTATATTATATATACACATATATAAAAGTAAATATTATGTATATTTTATATAATATCATTGTATTCTTTACATTGATATAAGAAAAACTAATAGTATATTTTCAAATAATTGATTTTGTAATGATATAATTGATTTTATATATACATACATATTAATAAGCAATTATAAAAATATATAGTGTATTATAATGTATTTATTATATAATATATTTAATAATTAATACACAAGTGCTATATTAACATATCACGTTATGTTTCTTATATATTAATATAGCTTAATGTATTTATTAAATACCATATTATTATGTTACTTATGATTGTTAATATTTTTAAATTTAAATACTAATATTATTTTAAATTAAGAATATATATTATAATGATTATAATATGTATGTTCATTAGTATTTATTATTAAATTTAATGATTACAAATGCTATAAGTTAATATCATTTATAAATTAATCTTCAACCCATAATACGATAACTTATAGTAATTAACTATTCTAGCTATGATAATTATTTAATTTATTTATAAATTATATAAATGTTATAAATGTTATAGTATAAAAGAGAAATTAAGTAATACTATAATAATTATAATTATTAATTATAATTAGAAATATACTATGTGACCAATTATGGAAGTTTTGATTGACTAAATTATGTATGCTATAATAATTATAGTATATTCATATAATAATCTAATTTATGTATATTATGTAATAAATTATTTTCACATACAATGTAAATTCATTAATATATAATTATATTACATTAAAAGTAAATAATTTGTATACTTCCACATTATAAATTAATTCAGGGTCATCGATTTAGTATAGAATATGATAACTACTACGATTATATTATTTACATATATACTTTATTAATAATATAGCTTAACTTATAAATATCAATTTTGACATTTATTATTAATATATAAAAATTATATTACAAAATTCATATAACCATTTTATTGCTTATGGACAATGTTATATAATGATATTACTATCTGAATATACTATAGTAATATGTAATTATTAACTATAGGATGAATATTTACTATATATTAATTTAATTTACTTATACATGCAATTTTAATTTATATTTATTATATTATGTTAGTATATAACAATTTATTCATATAAATTACTTAATATTATTTTTAATTATTACCAGGTAATTTTAAATGTTAACTATAATTATGATAATTATATAGTTATAAACGTGTATATTGAAATATAATATTACTTCGATATATTGTGAATTATACTCATACATGTAATAGCAAACATATAAGTTATTAACTCATGTATAAAATAATAGATAGTAATTAAACTATTACCTTGCATTTATATCAATATTTAATTTACATATTATGATTATTAGTAATATTATAATCTAATTAAATTAATAACTTTTGAGTTAAATATATTACGATAAATTGAATTAATTAATAACATATTATTTAAATGATTAATAAATTAAAGATAACATGCATATTGTGGTATGATAATATATATATATTCAGAATTTAGGCCGTTAATAAATTATCTTATTTACTTATAATTTATTTTTAAAAACAGGATATAGAAATTATTGTTTAGATTTTGGTAATTCAAGATGACATAAATAATATAATTTAATACTTAATACATATAATTTATATATTTCATCCACACTATCATATTAAATAATATGAATTAGATATTTTTATAATTTATGAACCAATCAAAGAGGGAAAAACTGACTAAGGGAAGAGATAGGTAGCTAAAGATTAAACTAAAATCAAAATTTTGCAGAACTATCTGTATAGTAGATCTCATTAAAAAACCTTACGGGAAAAAGCTATTAGAAAAAGAAGTGAATTTTATATGATATAAATTTAATAATAACCATATGTGTTGTATCATCATAAAATGTAAACTAATTACATAATAGTTTTTGGAACATTTTTATAATAGATATTTATATAGTATATATTCTTTTTATAATTATACTAGTAGTATATTCTACTTTATTAGCTAATTTTATACATGATTAAGCTAAATTATTTTTAATATAATAAAATAATACAAACTTATAATATACATACTTATTAATATTTATATTCTTTAAAAATATATATATATATATATTATAACATACTCTAATATATATATGTACAAATATATATAAGGATGCATTTATAAATATCATATTTTGAATTATTTTATTTAATAATACTTATTTATTTATATATATAGCAATTATATAATATACTATATACGTTTATTAACACAAAATTAGAGGATATGTGTGTTTTCAATATGGTAATAACAATTCTTTGAACTTTGAAATGCACTTGCATATTATCTCCTTTAAACATAATAAATAATTAATGTAATGAATATACACGCCAATAACACATACACAAACTTATATTTATGTAATATACAATAATTATGTCATACTAATAAATGTTATCTACATGTATATAAGAATAAAGTTAATGTAATTTATTGAACAAATGTATGGAGATTTAGATAGCATGTTGAAGATAATAGTATTATTATTGTTTACTTTCTTGTGATTATTATTATTATTATTATTTTACTGGCATAGTGTGTACTTTTAGAAATTTCTCTCAATTATTTTTAAGTTCTTTAGCCTTTTCTTCTATTTCTTTATATTTGAATTAACCACAATGCTACAATTTGTTAGCCTATTGTCAGTAGTTTCCTCTGCATAATTTAATTGTGGGTCGAACTATCTTAACTCAAATTTTTTAGTTAAATTTATGGAAAATAGAAAAATTGCCCTAAAATGTGTTTAGAATTACGTAAATGCCCTTAATAGAAATGATTTTGCAAAACTACCCCAAAAGGACTAAAATGCCCTCAATACAATTATCCCCTTTCATTCATTCTTCCAACAGACACATACCCCACCAGCCCGATCCCACACCAGACGAACCTGAACGCCGACGTCAGCTCATCGTCAGCAACTACGATGGTGGTATAAACCCCTCCATCGGTGACGACAAAGGCAACCCGAAATCACCCCAACCCGATCCCAAACCCCACCAGCTCGAGAGACCCGAAATTACTTCTTCGGGTCAAGGGTGACCCGACATCGGGTCTACCCGAAATCGGGTGACCCTCTGACCCGAAATCGGAGGAAAATTTTTTCTCTTCGGGTCAGAGTAAATATACAATTACCCCTCTTTCATAATACACAAACTAACTCATTTCGTCCATCATTAATTACTTACTTACCAAATTTTAATAAAATCAACAAATCAAACTATCAAATAAAAACATAAACCCATTTCGTCTATCTTTTTCTCCAAAACAATCACCTTTTTTTTGTTAACTTTAGTTTTAAGTGGAAAATAATTTGAAGATAAGTTGAAG
Source organism: Dimocarpus longan (assembly GCA_022984855.1). Classification (NCBI taxonomy): domain Eukaryota; kingdom Viridiplantae; phylum Streptophyta; class Magnoliopsida; order Sapindales; family Sapindaceae; genus Dimocarpus; species Dimocarpus longan. Next base: position 12,231,521 of record CM041017.1, on the reverse strand, counting down.
GAATTTCGGCATAAAGATTAGTATAATATGTTTGAGTTAATAATTTTATTTCATTTGATATGTTTGGGAAAAAAGAAAAGCAACCAAATGATGTTACGGCTTCGGGTCGAAGAGTGACCCGAAATCGGGTCAACCTGACTTCGAGCCGCCCTCTGACCCGAAGAGTTGATTCTGACCTGATTGGCCAGAATTATTTCTTCGAGTCAGAAGGTGACTCGAAATCAAGTCAACCCGACATCGGGTCACCCTTTGACCCGAAGAGGAAAATTTTTCCTCTTCGGGTCAGCCACCCGAAGAGTATATTTACTCTTCGGGTCAAAGGCTGACCCGATTTGACCCAAAGAGGAAAATATACTCTTCGGGTCAGCCTCTGACCCGAAGAGTATATTTTTAAAATTTTCTCTTTTGTCAAAGGGAGACCCGAATTCGGGTCGCCTTCTGACCCCAAGAGAATCTCAACTTAGTAGATATAAAAAATTGATTGAGATCCGAAAATGCTGATTATATGTTATCAAATTACCTTTTGAGCCGTTTAATAATAATTATTATGTGTTATTAAATTTTCAGAAGTAAAAATGTCTACTGTACAATTGGTTTTCAATTGGGGTGGGCAATGGAAAAGCGAGCATGAGTTTTACTGGTATGAAGGTCAGAGAGCAACAGCTTTCAGATTTCCATGGGAAGCAGATTTTGAGCAACTATTGGATAAAACATATCGCGTCACAGGTATTGATAAAAATCATTACCAAGTTATATTAACTATTGTTGCTCAAACCATTTCTCCAAGCATGCCTATTGAGATCATTGATGATGATGATGTTGAATTATTGCTTAGCCGTAAGAATGTTGACTCTATAGTTTATATAAGTGTTAAGACCAAGTTCTTCATGCTTAGGAATATGCATATATATATACATATCGATAAATACGTTGAATGCGATCGTATTTTTAAAATATTCTACTGTTGTGAGATATTTTTTTATGTGATGCAAGAGAATAATTATGAGTCTAACCGAATGTTTATGAGGTTAATTTGGTGAATTGGTAAGTGTGGAATATTTTAGAAATACTCTTGAAAGAAATAACGGTTCAATTATCGATATTAAAATTATTATGGAAATTTACGGATTTAACGTATTTATTTTATGGGATAAATTTTTTTATGAGAAATATAAGTTAATGAGGATTAAAAGAGGTTATTAGGGAGTGTTAAGTATAAGTTAAAAATGAGTATGGATATGACTGAAAATGAATCAATGAGAGTAATAAAAATAGTAGTAAAAGAGGGGTAGACTAGTAAGATTTTGAGTAAAATTTTAGCTGGCATAATTGAGAAAAGTTGGGGGGTGTTTTGGCACTTTGTTAAGCAATATAAATGTATGTTCTCCCAGCTTAGATCTGAGATGCAAAACACACACAGAGAGACCCGAAATCAAGTCTCTCCATTCGACGTCTCTCTCGACGATCTCAACCTCTCTCTCTCGGCAATCAAACGAAGAAGGAAGATCAATCAACTAAGAGGCTTTGTCATGGTCAGTTGGAGGCTTGAAGAAGCTTGATGAGCAGCTAATTTCAGTACAAAAAAAATCAGATCTGGACGTGAGAAATGTTAGGGTTATGTGCCCTAAGAGTTTGTAATTTGTAATCGTTTAAATTAAATAATAAATAAAATATATTTATTCTATTCAATTTATGTGCATTTATGAAATGATTGATTCATACAAATATCATGTAAAATTCATGGTTACTTGTGTAATCTCAAACTAAGTATATAAGTGTTATATATAAGAGGATTTAGTTTGAGATTAGTAATCTAAAGAGTCCGTAGAAAGCAAACAAAGCTGGGTACTTTGTTTGCGGTAAATCTACAACTGCGGTCCATTTTGTATTTGATACGATAATCCTATCTGGGATCGTTTATGTGGTGACATGAAAATGGAGGCACCTTATATAATATAGATTATATAGGACTGGACAATGATAAAATGAATTTCTTATTAAATCTGTTAAACAAAGAAATTTATATTTATCAACTAGATGATCATATATGGATTAATCTTAATCCTGAGTGTTTTATGAACTCCTATTTGTTGAGTCATATCTTTTGATTTACATGGATGAGACTGTTATAGATTTACGGTCAATAAGCTTCGTACTTTGGAGATGTGATTTAATAAGTGGCTGGGAACATTTTATACAATAGTGAAATCTACTCCTTCTTGCGAGAAGTAGATGAGTAGTTCTCTTAAGTGTTGATTCGGGTCTTGAATAATAAGAGCGCTCGACTTTCTATTTGTAAATAAATGGAAAGATAAAATTCATAAGTTGTTATGAATATATTATTCATTAGAGAATTAATGGTACTTAACGGAATAAGAAATAATTAGAGAGGTATAACGAACTTTAATGACCTAGCTCTAATTATGAACTACTCGTGGAGGATCGAACCATATGAAATGATTAAATCAATGGATATTGAAAATTTAGATTGTATAAAACATCTATAATTTTGAGAGTGCAATCTTAAGTTTTTAGTGGAGTAACTTTAAGGTTAATAATAGTGAATTATTTAATTAAAAAGTTTAATTAATAATTCCGATATTATTAGAGCTCAAATTATAGGTCAATTTGGTCCCCTTGCTAGCTCACAACCACATAAAGAAACAAAGGGAAGAATATAATTGGATTGTCCAATTATAAGTGTACATACAATTTTATGAACACATTCACAAATAATTCAAATAATTTGATTATTTAAATATAAGTAATTATTTAATTATTTGTAAAGGTTAAAAATTTAACTTTAAATGGTGTCATTAAATTATATATGATTTAGAATCATTTAATTTAATGAAAAATCTTTTAATTAATGGAAATGATAATTTAATTTAATTAGAATTAGATTCCATATTAAATTAGATTAAAGAAGTTTTAATTTAATAGGAATTAGATTCTATATTAAATTAAAAGTAAAGAGTTTTAAACCAATAAGAAATTTGATTCCATATTGGATTTGAATTAAGTTTTTCAATTTAATGAGGAAATTGTATTCCTTATTAAATTAGAAAACTCTAACTTACCATTATAAAAATGTGTTTTATATTGGTAACAAGAGTGAGAAAAAGAGAGAGAATTTTTGGCTACATGAACCAAAAACTTCCATTAATTAAAAAGATTTCGTGATATAATTCTTCGAGATTGTGCCCACACACAATTTCTTTTGTGAAGAGTTATAGCAAGGAAGATCGGGTGGTGAAGAATTTGCGAATCAAAAGGGATCAATTCAATTTTCATGCAAGGTAAGATTCGATATTATTAATTTAATTATTGAATTGTTATTACTAGTATCGATCAGACGTGTTTTTATTTGAAAATTTTTTTGAAATCCACGTTTCCGCATTAAATTCAAAATTTAATTTTTCCTTTAAGAAAGACAGACCAAAAACATGAAGACAAGCTGAAGTTGTAACAGGCTGTTGAAGGAGTTCTGCAGACGGAGTGAAGGAGGACAATTTTGGGTGAGCTGAGGCAAGTAAGGGTTGAGATGGAAGCAGCTAGGTGAAGCCAAGAGATGGTGGAAAAGTGCAAGGGTAGGCGTGAGGATAATGATGAACAGTAGGTAAGAGGAATAACTTGAACTTGTGAGATGTTTTCTTAAGTTGTGAGCTGTCAATTTCAAGTTATTGTTGATTTTGTTTTAGTTCAAGTTGGACAAGAAGAATTGGAAGCTATGGACTATCGTGGGAGTCCATGACAAGCTATTGATTTCAAAAACAAGTAAGTTAAGTTAGGTTTATTTGGTTTAATCTCTTGAAAAACTAAATTGGAGGAAATTATTGTGTAAATTGTGGTGTGATATGTGTGTCGTCAGATGAGTGGAAAGGATATGGGTATGTGTCATTTTGTGCTCGGCAGCATGTGTTTATGTGTGTGTGAGTTATGTTTTGTTTAGATAAATGGAGATTGATTGATTATTAAGTATATAAATACATGATGAAACTCGAATACGCGTTAGAACCGAATGAAAATCAAGAATAGAGTTGTTCGTGTGTTTTTCGACTAGAGTGAAGGGTAGTTGCATGTGAGTTGAATTTGTGTGATTTTAAGTTGATTTTAAGGTCCTAAGTATGTACTTGAATGTGTATTTGAGTGTGATTAAGCAATAAATAATAAATTGCATTGCATGGAATGCATATAATACTCAAAGGTAGCCATGTGACAATATAATGTACAAGCTGTCCCTTTGTATTGTATTTTAATTTGGTGGTTTCAAGTGTGTGTTTGAATGTATTCGGACATGGAAACTTCACGGAAATGAATGGTAATGGTTAGATTAAAATAAGAGCACGTAATGGAGAGAATGTCGCTTAATTAGTTTAAGAGATATTGAAGGATAAAAATGCCATTAGAGTTTATATTAGAATGGAGTTTTGAATAAAAGTTGTTTAACATGTATATATTGTTTTCTAATATTCCAGAACAAATATTCATCCCATTTCTAGAAATAATAACATCTTTTTTACTAAAAGAAATTAAATAATTATGTTCCAACAATCTAGAAACCAAAATCAAATTTCTTCTAAAATTTGGAATATAATAAACATTGTTCAAAACAATAAAACAACTATTTGAAAATTGAAGTATAACTTCTCCAACTGCTCTAGCTGAAACGACATCCCCAGTGCCAACTCGCATGGTAAACTCGCCCTCATTAAGCTCCCTCCAAGAATCAATCAACTGCAAAGAAGAGCAAACATGATTAGTGGCTCTTGAATCAATTATCCAAGTGACTATATCATTCTCCACTAAACAAGATTCAATGACGAGTAAATCAAATTTAACTTTCATTTCTTTTTGTTTTTGAGTTCTTCGAGGTACTTTGGACAGTTCCTCTTCCAATTCCCTTCCACATCACAATGAAAACATTTTCCTTTGGGTTTGGAAGTCTTAGAGCCCTTTTGCTTCTTCTTTTTGGTAGCCTGCTTCTTGGGCTTTGCCTTAGCCTTACTGGTGGTCCTTTTCCTCTTATTCTTATTAGAGGTGGATGTTTTAGCAACATTTGCTTCACCAGACTTAGTCTTGTCCTTATTCATGGACTCTTAAGTTGTTAGTTCATTAAGCAATTGAGTAATATTATATTGTAATTTGTTCATAACATAATTACTCTTGAACTGCATAAAACTCTTTGGAAGAGTTTGCAGTATCATGCTTACTTGGCTAGGCTCATCAATCACCCCACCATGAGTTTCGACTGTGTTAAAATAGGTCATCATATTCAAGACATGCTCTCGAACTGATGTCCCTTCCTTCATCTTAGTAGTCATAGCAGCACAAACAGCTTCGTGTCGCTGCTGCTCAGAAGGTTGCCCAAACATCCCTTGTAATGACAGCATCATCTCAGATGCTGTTGCCATTGATTCATGCTTCTTAGCAAGCACATCAGACATTCCTACTGTTATAGGTATTTTTCGAACTGCTCAAATGGGCTGACAGAAAGCCCATAAAAATAGTGGCCCAGACCGTCAAGACCAATGTATGAAGCCCATCGTAGAAGCTCGCTAGCTCGATTTAAAGGCTAACGAGGTCAAGTCCGTGAGAGGAATAACGAAGTCAAGATCACTGATCCACCATTCCTGCCGAATCGACGTAAAGATCGCTGCGTTCGTGCGAAGTCAAGGTCGCTCATCTCGCAGTTTCAGTCCGTTTTCAGCTCAGTTCGCCCAGTATCAGTTTAGGACAGTAAGGTGGCGTATCTTACATGATAAGCAAGGTTACTTCACCTAATGACAGCCTAATTCCAGGAGATCTCACCAAACAAGTATGGGTTAGCATTCAGCCCACGTGTTGCCAGAGTTGACCTGGCAAAAGTTAGAGACATTAAATGCTCTCCAGCAGCATTAATTGTGATGGATTAAGACCCTGTTTGTCTGATTATTCTCTTTGTAGCTTCCCCTCTTCTATAAATAGGGGAGGCATTTATTGTAAAAGGAAGAGCGAAAAACACCTTGAGAGAGATTCATCGCCAGAAATAACATAACAGTGGACGTAGGCAACTTATAAGGGCCGAACCACTTTAAAAATTGTGTTGCTTGTTTCTCCTTCTTCTCTTCTCTTTTGCCATTATCTGGTTTATCTGTTGCAGGTCTTCTTATCGTTGCAGCATTAGGCTCAAGAATCTGGTTGACTGGTTTCCCACGTCAACATTTTGACGCTAGAAGGAGGGCCCAATTGCAAGTGGAGATCTGTAATCACCATGGCAAAGGGGAGGACAACAAGGAATTCGGATGCGATAAATGAGAGAACTGAAGAAGCCAAGCAGCGACGTCATGCTCAGGTGACAGATACAGGTGCAGGACCTTCTCAGGGAGGTAGAGACGTCGTGCACATCCTGGCCCGACGTCAGGAGATGCTGGAGACCACTATGGCGTAGATAGTTGATACATTGAGAACGTTGACGCGAGGTCGTGATCAAAATGTTCAAAGGACGACCATAGTCCCGCCACCCGGAGTAGAGGTCGCAAGAGAGGTACCTATCCCAGAAGGATCCATCCACTCGTCGAACAGACAGCCTGAAGTCCGGAGTCAGCGAGCTCGGGAAAATGGAGACGCAGCTCGACCTTCAAGGCTGAGAGTGAGGATTAGCCAGAACGGACATAGACGGGTCAAAGTGAGTAATGGGCATCCACGAGCTTCAGTCCATAAAAGTGAGAACGAACTACAGCAAGGGCAGGAAGGCCTACGTAGGGAAAATGAGAATCATGAGATGGGCCAAAGACATAGGAGATATGATAAGCACTCTCTCACCAGGGTAAGCCAAAGGAGCGGGAGATCCCCAGTGAGACAGCATGGAGCTCGAGATCCAATAATCGAGCAGCTCCTAGAAAGGATGCGGCAGTTGGAAGCACGGTCTGAGACTCAGGCGATGGGGGAACGAAGTGAAGACAAAAGTCCTTTCACGGCGGAGATAGATCGGGAGCCACTCTCTGTCAGGTTCAAAATCCCAAACATCCCACAGTACAATGGAGACTCAGACCCTTACGACCACCTGGACGCCTTCAACGTCCAGATGAACCTACAGACCTCCAGCTCGTTGGTGAAGTGTCGCGTTTTCCCTGCGACGTTCGGAGACATTCCGCGGACTTGGCTTAGAAACCTTCCACCTCGCAGCATCAGCAGCTAGGAGGAATGCCAGCAAAAGTTTCTTGACCAATACAAAGCCCTAAAAAAGGAGCTCGCCCCGGCCTGTCACCTCACAACGATTTTTCAGCGATCAGGAGAATCGCTAAAGGAATACATCGGTCGATTCAGAAGCGAGATCAACAATGTGGAAAGCCCGCCCGATGAAGGGATCCTAACTGCGATATCAGCGGGGCTTCGAAAGGATGGCAAGCTCTATTAAAGCATCTACAAATCACCTGTGAAAAACCTGGGTGAATTCTACGAGCGAGCTAATACGAAGATCAGGTGGGAAGAATCTTTCAGCTCGAGGAAGGCCGATCACCCAAAAAGCGAGGTAAATGGTTCCCACCAGGGCAAGAAAAAGGATCAGGGTGGCAATGAAGACAGGAGGAATCGATCTAATAATCAGGTGGCAAAACGAGCTAGAAAGGAGCCCAGAAGAAACCACTCTCCACCTCGAAGCCACTTCCATCATTACAGCACTTTGTCAGACAGGCAGGACCGGATCTTTCAGACCGAGCCCTACTGGTTTCCCAGGCAAGTTCAAGAACCCTCGCAAGTATTGTGCCTATTATCAGGAATTAGGGCACAATACATCTGATTGTTGGGACCTCAAGGACGCCATAGAGGATTTGATAAGAAATGGCCGTTTGAAAGAATACGTGGTGCAGCCCGCCCATGAGAAGTCTCAAAATCACTGACCTCTGCAGAATCATCAGCCCGCACAGAAGAGTCAGCAAAGCCAAGAGCAGGAGGTCGACCTGACAGTAAAAACAATCTTCACCATTCATGGCAGCCCTCACATCGCTGGATCCTTCAATAAGTCTCACGAGCGATACGTGCGGGAAGTCAATCACGTCCTGATAGCCGGGCGAAGTGACCAGGAAGGGCCAGCGAAGAAAGCCAGAATGACCTCGGAAGACATTATTTTTACCAAGGAGGACGCGAGCGAAGTGCGATGGCCTCATAATGATGCCCTTGTCATCAGGGCGAGAATCAGCAATGCAGAAGTTCTAAGGATCATGGTGGATATAGATAGTTCGGTGAATGTCATGTATAAAGAATGCTACGATCAGCTCGGGCTGGGAGCCAACCAGTTGAAGCCATCTCCAGAGCCTCTATACGGCTTCACCGGGGACGCTATCATCCCATTGGGCCAAGTTAGACTTCCGCTCTCAGTAGGGGATCCAGCTCGCCAGACGACTACATTGGCAGATTTCCTCATAGTTAACGGACCATCTGCTTACAATTTGGTCTTGGGAAGACCTGCAATGAACGATCTGGATATGGTCATCTCAACTAAAGCTCTCATGATCAAGTTCCTGACGACCAGCAGAGTGGGAGTAGTACGATGTGAGCAGTATACGGCAAGGCGCTGCTATGTGAAGGCCGTAAAAATAGGGGTGACATACAAAAAAATCGACATGATAGCCGGGGGGAAGCCGTTCGAGGTTAGCAAGGAAGGGTTTGACCGCGATCTTGATCCTCGCGAAGTAGACGAAGACGGGACATCGGGTCCAGTTGATGAGCTTGAATCGATCCAGGTTAGCGAAGAAGACCCTAGGAGATGTCTAAGTGTGGGGCGAGGTCTAGCGCCAGATGTGAAGAGCCAGCTCGTCGAGTTCCTCAAAGAGAATGTAGATATCTTCGCATGGAATCACGAAGACATGGTTGGGATCGATCCAGAAGTCATATATCTTTTAATCACATTAAAACTATATTTCTAATTGGTTTATTAATCTAAATAAATTAAACGCTTTAATTAAATTAGATTAAAAATAATGTGAATTACCCAATTTTAACTCTTAAAATCTAATCACATTATGAATATCAATTATTGAGATATATGTTCTTAAACACATTAAAACTAATCATATATTTAATTTGTGAACTTAGGATTTTCAACTAAAATTCTAACAAATTATGAAATTGGTATTCTATGTATTATTATCTCTACTTTAACTAATAAACTATTTAATAGAAAAATAAAAATAATACATGTATGTATGTCATGTTATAATGCAATGAGTAGATACTCTCTATTCTATATGACATATTTTATGCATGATCATGTTAACAACAAATTATTCAATCATCACATGATAAATAATTTAAATAAACAACATATGATTGACTGGGTTCTTTAACTTTAACAACCTAAAACTAATTTTTTAAGATTACAAAAATTAATCAAGGCATTCCTTGACCTTCACTTGTAGTCTTCATGGTTTTCATGGTCTTATTTGAGCTTTATTGGGCTCAAAATTAAATCTAATTTAACAATCAAGAACATCCATAAAATGGATTAGATTAGAAATCTATTTCTTGATTTTTGAACTCAATAATACTTATTCAAAATAAGTGGATAATGTTTAATTAAAAATTACGATCGAAACCAAAACCCAAAAACTTTGAAACACAAAGTCTAGGGGTCTATTGAAAAAACACCAATAAAACGTCAAGCATGATCCATCAATCATGTGCCTTAGGTGTACACTTGTCGTGCACACAAGCTTGCAATGTTTTAATATTCACGCACAAACATGTGCAATAATTGCACTGTTTTGTGCATGAGTCTCAGGTGCAACTATTGCACCATGCAATAAGCCAATAACACATGATCATGCAAGTAACAGTTTTTTGTGCTATTTGTGCACCGAATCCAATGTGGTGTTTTTGAATATATCATGTGCTGCAACTGTCTTGTACTCTCTGCGCATCTAATGCACATAACAAGGTTTGGAGCTTAACAGGGTGTGAATTTTTCACCGATTGCACAATAAACTTCACTTCTATTTCAATCGAATTTTTTTTTCCTCGTCCAAAACTGCAGCAAATATCAGATCTGGTCTACGCTCTATTCTTTAAAAAAAAAAAAAAAAAAAATCCTAATTCTATGAATTACAACAAAAAAAAAAATAAAAATTTGCCACGACGACTTACAAATTGAATCAAATTAAATTAGCCAAAGAACCATACAATTAACGATCAATCAATGTAAATCTCATCCATCAACATGAATAAAAAAGTATGCACATTAATAATTAGTGTCTACTCCATAACATACAAAGAATCATAATCAAAGGGACATTAACTAATTATTGAATCAATTATTAAACTAGCGCAACCTGACTCTGATACCAATTGAAAGAAAAATTAAATTTTGAATTTAATCCGGAAACGTGGATTTCAAAAAAAATTTCAAATAAAAACACGTCTGATCGATACTAGTAATAACAATTCAATAATTAAATTAATAAGATCGAATCTTACCTTGCATGAAAATTGAATTGATCCCTTTTGATTCGCAAATTCTTCACCACCCGATCTTCCTTACTATGACTCTTCACAAAAGAAATTGTGTGTGGACACAATCTCGAAGAATTATATCACGAAATCTTTTTAATTAATGGAAGTTTTTGGTTCATGTAGCCAAAAATTCTCTCTCTTTTTCTCACTCTTGTTACCAATATAAAACACATTTTTATAATGGTAAGTTAGAGTTTTCTAATTTAATAAGGAATACAATTTCCTAATTAAATTGAAAAACTTAATTCAAATCCAATATGGAATCAAATTTTTTATTGGTTTAAAACTCTTTACTTTTAATTTAATATAGAATCTAATTCCTATTAAATTAAAACTTCTTTAATCTAATTTAATATGGAATCTAATTCCAATTAAATTAAATTATCATTTCCATTAATTAAAAGATTTTTCATTAAATTAAATGATTCTAAATCATATATAATTTAATGACACCATTTAAAGTTAAACTTTTAACCTCTACAAATAATTAAATAATTACTTATATTTAAATAATCAAATTATTTAAATTATTTGTGAATGTGTTCATAAAATTGTATGTACACTTATAATTGGACAATCCAATTATATTCTTCCCTTTGTCTCTTTATGTGGTTGTGAGCTAGCAAGGGGACCAAATTGACCTATAATTTGAGCTCTAATAATATCGGAATTATTAATTAAACTCTTTAATTAAATAATTCACTATTATTAACCTTAAAGTTACTCCACTAAAAACTTAAGATTGCACTCTCAAAATTATAGATGTTTTATACAATCTGAATTTTCAGTGTCCATTGATTTAATCATTTCATATGGTTCGATCCTCCACGAGTAGTTCATAATTAGAGTTAGGTCATTAAAGTCTGTTATACCTCTTTAATTATTTCTTATTCCGTTAAGTACCATTAATTCTCTAATGAACAATATATTCATAACAACTTATGAATTTTGTCTTTCCATTTATTTACAAATAGAAAGTCGAGCGCTCTTATTATTCAAGACCCGAATCAACACTTAAAAGAACTACTCATCTACTTCTCGCAAGAAGGAGTAGTTCCACTATTGTATAGAATGTTCCCAGCCACTTATTAAATCACATCTTCAAAGTATGAAACTTATTGACCGTAAATCTATAATAGTCTCACCCATGTAAATCAAAAGATATGACTCAACAAATAGGAGTTCATAAAACACTCAGGATTAAGATTAATTCATACATGATCATCTAGTTGATAAACATAAATTTCTTTGTTTAACGGATTTAATAAGAAATTCATTTTATCATGGTCCAGTCCTATATAATCTCTATTATATAAGGTGTCTCCATTTTCATGTCACCACATGAACGATCCCGGATAGGATTATCATATCAAATACAAAATGGACCGTAGCTGTAGATTTACCACAAACAAAGTACCCAGCTTTGTTTGCTTTCTACGGACTCTTTAGATTATTGATCTCAAACTAAATCCTCTTATATATAACACTTATATACTTAGTTTGAGATTACATAAGTAACCATGGATGTTACATGATATTTGTATGAAACAATCATTTCATAAATGCACATAAATTGAATATAATAAATATATTTTATTTATTATTTAATTTAAACGATTACAAATTACAAACTCTTAGGGCACATAACCCTAACAATCTCCCACTTGCCCTTAGAGCAGATGAGACATGTCTTGTAATCCCAGACCCTCTAGATGACCTTCAAACACTTTAGTCGTTAAGGTCTTTGTAAATGAATCAGCATGGTTATCTTGTGAAGCTTTCTTCATCATCGACACCTCTCCCAAATCTTTCATTTGGAATTGGTTAGTAAGCCAGTTCTTTACATCAGATAATGCTCCAACATCATTCCCAATGAGTAGGATATCATCAACGTAAAGTACGAGGAAAATCACTTTCTTATCAATGATACGCTTGTATACACAAGGTTCATCAACATTTTGCTCAAAACCATAAGACTTAATCGATGTATCAAATCTAATATTCCAAGATTGAGAAGCTTGCTTAAGCCTATAAATGGACCTTTGCAACTTGCAAACCTTTTGCTCTTGACCTTGAATTACGAATCCCTCTGGTTGCATCATATAAATACTTTCATCAAGATTGCCATTCAAGAATGCAGTCTTGAAAAGTTGGTGACATAAATTTTAGGTGAATTGGAGATTCTTCGAACGGAAACAGAGATGTGTAGGAGGTAAAGAGGGTTCCTCGAATTGGAAGTTAACGAACGGAAGCGAAATCATGAGTGTAAAACTATATATACATATATATATGTTCCTTTTAAATGTATATTTGTATATATATTTTTTATATATGTTCATGATTTGAATACAATTGTTTTGAATATATAAATTATTTAAATTTCAATATCAGGTTTAAGGAAAATATTAAATGGTAAAGGCTCAAGAATTAAGGTTTCGACCTTAAGAAAATTTTGACGGGCAAATGTTTATGAAATATAAAAGAAATAGTTTTAGTTTTCAAATGAAATGTTGTTTATAAAAGAATTTTTAGCCGATGGTTATCCTAGACCCTATCATGACTGAAATGACTGGATATTGGCCAAGATACTTTAAATGTGTAAAGGTTTACGGGTAAAGAAATAGGTTACTAACTAAGGGAAGAGATAGGAATTATAGGATTGCCTTTACACGTTATAAAGTATTATGACTGTTACCCTGCGCAAGGCGTGATTTTATCCGCAACATAGTGGTTTTATGACTAGAAATTGACTGTCCCACCACCGTCACTTTTAGGTCGGTTGGTGAATTATTTCCCTGGGTTCCATTGGTTGTGATTGAAATGTTAACAATTGATTCAAAAATGTATATTTATGATTTATATAATTGATAAATGAAATGAAATATTTTATTTATTTATGTAAATATTATGATTTTATTGAAAGATTTTGAAAGGTACTTTGATATTAAACTGTACATTTACTGAACTATTTTTAGTTCACTCTTCCAAATATTTTAATAAAATTTTCAGGAATTGAGACTAGGGAGCAGTCTGAGCATCCTCCTGGGCAGTCGTAGGGGGCCTCCTGGCAGACGACGATGACTTGAGATTATGTATAAAATTTTTGGTCTGTAAATATGTCATGTTTTATGGTTTTGATAATTACATCATTCTTTTTGTATTGTGTAACATACCCTCCCGATCCTAGTACGGTATACGATGGAATATTGTATGACAATAATATTGAGATAATAAAATAAATATTCGCAATGCAAAACCCGAAGCTTCGTTTGACGGAAAAAAGAATTATTTTTTGATGAATCGTATTTTCGAACGGAAAGTATTCGCGGAAATGATAATTTCTCAAAAAGTGGACTTAGTGAATGAAAAGTTTCGAAATTTATTTTTGTGAGGTAAGTTGTATTTTCATGAGCGTTGTTTCGTTAGTAAATGTTATGTTGAGTTATGGATGATATTTGATAACGTTATGATTGGGTTTTAGGATTTAGAACCTCATTAGTGCGGAGGTTTGCTCGATATTGTTTGGTTATGTTTTCGAATGATATTGTCAACGATTATTTCCGTTGTGAAATTGATTACGGGCTGTTATAGGAAGATTTAGGGGCTGTTATGTTACGTCGTTAAATTCGAGTTTGTTGTCATGAAAAATGATTAGTGTTGGTGTGTTTTAAAGTATCGAATAGTCATTCGGATATTGAGAAATCGTTTCCGAGCGATTCGGTTAAGTTTCCGCGAATGCAAATGTAATTAGTGTGTGATTTTCGTTATCGAATGTGAATATGTATTTGATGATTAGCAAGCTGCCATTTATGTGATTAAGCTTATTAAAGTGTTAAAGATTGGTTAGAATAATTTGAAATACCTTAAAGTTAATCGGATAATTTCGTTACGCGCGATTATAAGAAATTGTTGATTCTCGGAATCGAATCGAAAAATGATCAATGAGTAGTGTGCTGCCATGAAATTCATTTTTTTTTTTTTTGAAGTGTTTGAATCTTCGTTTTCCATGAATTGAGTGAAGTTACAAATTGTATTGACGATAAGTTTGATTGGAAACGAAAAGAATCGCGTGAATGGTTAAAAAGAATAATCTGCGATAAAATTTTTCGTAATCGCGAAATATTTAACGTTTATAGTTTTTATTCGAATTATCCCATATGGATTATATTAAATGTGATTGCGATGAAAGTAATCGACATTAATAGATGGTATAAAGTCAAATTTAAGTTCTATTAACATGGAGAAGTTAATTCGAAAATATTTATATTGTTCGATGTGACAGGCCCCGTTCGCCTTATCCTAATACGACCGGCGACCCACCCGGCGACCTCATGGAGGACCTCTAGAGGATACCTGATCCAACTAGAAGGTTCCCATGAAGCTAAGCTTTTTTCCTAATAACTTGAAATATAACTATACAAATAGTTTTGGTAACCCAGGATTTATATAAAAGCGGAAGTTTAAATATATTTTCATACGTTCAAAACTTCAAAGTAAAATTCAAATCGAGTAATTAAAACAGAAGGCATCGAAGTGGAATTCACAACATCATTTAAAATAGTTTAGAGTTCATATTTAGATAGGTTTACAATTCTTTCAAAATATATTCAACATAATTCAAGTGTTAATATTTATAACCCAAAATATTTATGACAAAAGTCATGGATAAACACGCACATAAATTACAATGCAACCAAGTTCTGCTATTCGTGGGTCGGAGTTTCAGCGGTTGAAACTTTAGCACCTAAAGCTGCACCTTGACCTGGAGAGTTTGATTTTATAAACATATAATAGGGTGAGATAATGACCTCAGTGAGCATTATAATATTCTAAATAAATCCAATTCAAAATAGTCACCTTCCTATTATTTATGAATTTATTCATAAAACATGATTGAATCATTTCACTTAACTTTAAACATATTCATAAAACATAATTTATGAATTCGGGAACGAAATTCAATAGCTTATATCATTTCAATATAACATAAACTTGTAAATTAAAATGGTGGTAAACGAATTAATAAGAATTCATTTCAATAAAAATATAGTAAATCAACCACCAATATTTAAATCGCCAAATGGTATACCCAAGCATATGGCAAAGCGAAATCCTACATTGCAAGGCCATATGATCGGTAACTACGTAGCGGAATCCTACATCGCTTAGGTAGTAAGTTAGCTCATAATATACCCTAGGGAGAGGCAGAATCCTACATCGCTTTAGGGTATTCTACCATTACCGACAACATCATAAAATCACCCTAAGAAATACCATAGGCTTAACAAAATATTTATAAATAAGCTGCATTTCATATAAAATCCGCATTTCATTCTTGAATATAAAAATTTGTAAGGGAGGATATCATAAATAATTTAATTAATATCATGATATATTTGATCATAGAATTTAAATGTCATGTAAAACTTTATAACTGAAAAGTTTATAATATCCTTTAACTTAAATAAACTTGCATGAAACCATAAAGTTTAATATAAATTCATTCATGCCAAAACATTTATATAAAAATTCATATGACTTAGAATTAAACGATAGTTTCAAATCAATTTAATAACACTCACTACTTGCTTCCAAATACTTTATCACCACTTCCCGTTACGGGTCTCGTCCACACGCCGGTTCACCTACAATTGATTTTGATCGAGATATCGTTAAAACATGGCTAGTCAACAAACTAATCTTAAACCACACGAGGATTTCCCAATCACAACAATTTAAGCGATTATCCCCACATGACAACAATACGGAAAACTAATATTCGCACGCGGAGACTATCTCGAACCAATTCATTATCACAACATAAACTACTCAAAACTCTACGGTTACAAAACCGACAACTATGCCATTTGAAACTAAAGTAACATCATCGATATCACATTCTAATGGATTCAATAAAAAGAAGATTCAAAGCTAAACGAATAACATAAAACTTACGCGATTTCAACTAGCTATCGCGAATTATCGTTTTTAGCGTTTCGCGCGATTCCTTCGTTTTCAATTAAACTTATCGTCAATTACTACTCGTGACTTTACTTAAAACATGGAAAACGAATATTCAAACACTTTAAAGTACAAACATGAAAAATATGGCAGCAAGCTTAATGAATATCCATTTCCGGTTTCAACTCCGAAATTCAATAATTTAACGATTTCGCGTGAAACAAAAACTATCCGATTAACTTTATTATAACTCAAACTATCCTAACATTAACTTTAACGGGCTTAATAACGTCTCAAGGCAGTGAGATAACATTATAAACACTTTCATATTCGACAACAAAGATCACAAACTAAAAACATTCGCCTTCGCGGAAAACTCAACCGAATCGCATCGGAAATGATTTCTCAATATTCGAACGACTATCCGATACTTTAAAACACACTAATACTAACCATTTTCCATGACAACGAACTCGAAACTAAAAGCGTAACATATCAGCCCTTAACTTCTCCTATAACAGCCTGTAAACAAAACGCAACGAACACGATCGATGATAATTTCATTCCAAAAACACAAACAACAATATCGAGCGAACCTCTGCACTAACGAGGTTCTAAATCCTAAACCCAATCATAATATCATCAAAATTCATCCTCAACTCAATCTTAATCATTATTAAACGAAACGAATTCAATAAAATCACAACGTGCCTTTCGAAACTCACTTCGAAGGCTTCGAAACTTCAAAAAACACTCGAGAACAATCGCGACGGTGACGACTTTCACGGCAGCAAGCAGTCTCCTTCCACCAGCAAGTTATCTTCTTTTGATATTGTTTCACTTCAGATTTGTAATGGTTGAGCTCAGCCTGACTTGACAGCAGCTGCTCGGTAGCAGCCCACACAACGGCAAGCTCACGGCAATAACAAGGTCATGGCAGCAGCTCTTTCATCCTCACCTGCATGTGTGAGCTTCCAACTTGATGAAGATCAAATGGGTAGGAGAGAGGACGATGCTTTAGCTCGGTCTACACTTGGATAATGCACAGTCTGACAATAGCTGCTCGGCAATGGCGAGACTCACGGTAGCGACGACGACAGCACCTGAGGACGGTGACAGCAGCTCTTGGCCTCCTCTTGCTTGCATGCACGGCTTCTTGGCTCAGATCTGCTCCTGGGTTGCTTTGCTTTAGATCTGCTCTCAGTTCTCTCTTCTTCCATGAGCAGCACACACACACAAGCTCTCGGATCTGGTCGCACCTCTCACATGCAACTCTCTTTCTCGTTCTCTCTATCACGCTCAAACACTCTCTAGCTCTCGGTTCTCTCTTTCATGAGCTCACAAGCTCACCCACAAAGGTTCTCTCCCTCGGTCAAGAAAGAAGGATGAAGAAGAAAACTTAATGCTTTCAGCTTGCTTACTCCTCTCTCTCAAAAATCACTCTCTCGGTCTTGGGATATGGTGACCGAATGTGATTAGGAAAGCTTACTTCACTTTTACCTTTTGCTTTTCAATTTTATAATTTGTTTAATGCCTAGCTTGACATGTGGCACCCATGCAAATGGGATTCTTGCTACATGTCTTGTTATTCCCATGCAAGCCACCACTTATTTTATTTAAATTCCATGCATTCTCGCTTTAACTTCTATTTTCGATTCCGAAATCTAATTTCGTTTCCGTCCGTCCGTCCGGAATCCACTTTTAATCGCTTTCGCCTTCGAAATTATTTTAAAATTTCAAATTCGTTTGCACGACCTCGGATTTATTTTATTTATTCTAAAATAATTATTCCGAATATTTTCGGACTCGATAATTATATTTTTCCAATCAAATGCGATCCATCAGAAAAATATTTCGCTCTCCGACGAACGAGGTTTTGGGTTTTACACAATGTTGTGTAATTGATGTTCGATGATGGAAATGACCTCACGAATAGTGTAGTTACGATATGCTTATATTAGAATGTTAAATTATATAGGTATCGATAAGGCGGAGGAAATCGAAGTTGAGGAAGTATCGCGAGGTAGGAAATCGGGAAGTTTCCGTGAGTTAGAAATCGGTGAGTGTAAATTATTTTATGAAATGATAAATGCACTATGATTAGTATGTTTTCATGAACGATTGAAGCATTTTTAATATTTAAATGAATTTATATGAATGATGTTTGACTATAAATGTTTTTATATATGCATCTAAAGAAATATTGATTGTGTGAATTTATTATTGAAATGCGCTTTCATGTTTCAATATCTAATCCAAGAAATATGTTTTATAATAATTATTTTTGCATGTAGATGTAATTCTTAAGAAAAGTTAAAGAAAATTTTTAAAACCGATGGCTACCCTAATCCCCATTATATGACTGAAATATAACTGTTATGTGACCGAAGTGCCTTATTGCGCGTATGGCATGTCTGTGGGGGAAAGTCCACTAACTATGAGGGGATCGAGTCTGTCATGTCGTCCTCTACGCGTATATAAGGTACTATTATGATGATGCCCTATGTGCAGCGAGATAACATTCCACGGTATAGTGGTTATGACTAGGGATGGCAAAAATATCTGATCCGATCCAAATCCGAAAAAACCCGGTTTATTTGGGATTAAAAAAATTGATTTTGGATCGGATTTGGAGCCAAAAGGTTGACCCGCTTGGGTTATCGGGTTGGGAATGAGGCAAGCTTTTTTGCTCCGACCCGCCCCATTAACCCGGTATATAAATTAAAAGCAGAAAAACCTAATGGGTAACAGTAAGTCAGCAGCCACTACTCCGATTCTACTATTCTCCATTGCGTCACCTCCCCTGCCAGCAATTTATTTTTTTGTTTAAATTGGTTGCTGTCAATGCTGCCATTATTCTTCTATTTAAATTAATTGCTGTCAATGCTGTCAATGCTGTTATTATTCTCCTATTCAATATTAAGAGAGCTTATTTGTTGTTGTTGTTTATTGGTTTTTGGATCTAAAAAGTAATCAAACCAATGAGCTAGTCTGCACACATCCTAATAAAGTTTCCACTCTATCCAAGGTAACTCTTTTTATTTGATTAATTTTCATCTATCTAATTATATATAATATCTTCCTTTTCAATTTTAGTTGGAGCAATTAGCCTCTATTGTTAAATGATCGTACCTAACTTCAATTGTAGGAAGTCTGATTCCTACCCTGAAATAGCAATTACAAGATAATCAAATAGTTAGAAAATGTCAATTAAGGATTAGTGCCACAATATTTCATCGTCACATACAATCGTGTCGATTTAGTTTAATATATATGGTGGCCTATTCAACTGAGTTTGGCATCTAGTTACAGGAAGACATAGGCTACTTTTTGTAGATCAAATCATTACTATTTGCCTAAGATTTGTTGACATTAACATTAGTCATAAATTATCATTTAAGAAAAGGAAACAGAAAACATGTAATAATAGTCCATAACTACAATTACCTATGACATATCTAGATAAAAAAATATATAAGTATTCAATAGTAGTTTAAAAAATATAGGGATAATCCCAAAAAACCGCCTCATGTTTGATAAATTATCCATTATCCCCCATATGGTTTTGTTTTTATCCAAATTACCGCCTAACTTTTAATTAAACACCCAAAATACCCCCTGAAGGCGTATGAAAAGACGGTAATACCCTTGACAGTAACAGATTCCGTTAAATGAATAAGGTTGACCATTTGACTCCGGGGGTAAAAGTGGAAATACGAAAGAAAGTTAAAAATTTATATATTAATTAATTAAAATATAAAAAATTAAAATAAATAAATAATTTAAATATAAAAATATAAAAAATAAAGATATTTTTATTTAAAAAAATAAAAAATTTAAATAAAAATATTTTTTTTCAGTCACTCGCTGCCTTTTCTGTCAAACCTCACCGTTCTCTCTCTCCCTAATTTCACCGGTCTCTCTCTCTCTCTAACCTCACTGCTCAGGCTCCGTCGCTCGCCGTCGCCTCCGCCAGACATCCACCACCAACCTCTCCCTCGCCGACTCCTCGTCATCTCTCTCTCTCTGGTGCCACCGCCGCCTTCTCTCCTCTCCTCTCCTTTTTGTTTTCAGATCAAGATCGAAGGGTTCGGCTGGGTTCCAACCCAGACGAACCCTCATCTGGGTTCGAACCCAGATGAGGGTTCGTCTGGGCTGGAACTCAGCCGAACCCAGACTGAACCCAGTCCTCTGGGTTCGAACCCAGACGGAACCCAGACGACTGGGTTCGTCTCCTCTGGGTTCGAACCCAGAGGAGACGAACCCAGTCGTCTGGGTTCCATCTGGGTTCGAACCCAGACGACTGGGTTCGTCTCGTCTGGGTTCGAACCCAGATGAGACGAACCCTCATCTGGTTTCGAACCCAGATGAGGGTTCCAGACGAACCCTCCTGTGAGTTTGGTTCATCTGGTTTCAGACTGGGTTCAGTTGACCCTTCAACTGGGTTACTGGGTTCAAACCCAGATGAACCCAGTGCTTGATGATGTTTGATGATTTTATTTTTCAATCTTTGTGGATTTGTTGATTGATTATTGTTCAATGTGGCTTTACTGATTTGTTGTTGATGGTTGTGGGTGTACCGATTTATTGTGATGGTTGTGGGTCTGGATGAAAACAATGGTGATGGTTGTGGGTCTGGATGATTCAGGTGTACCGATTTATTGTGGAGATCCAAAATCTGGATCTCCATTTTTTTTATTTTTGAAAAGTTTTTATTTTAAATTTTTCATCTGGTCTGTGGCTGGAATGTTGGAGGTTGGTGATGAAGATTGATGATGATGGAGATGGAGGTTGAAGCCGTTGAAGATGAAATTGGACGATGAATCTCCCATTTTTTAATCAGTTTTTTTTTTTTTTTAATTGAAAATTACGTTGTAATTATTTTATTTTTTAAATAAAAATGTTTTTTCAGGGTTAAAATTGTCATTTCATAATTTATCAACTTTTCTGTTAATTTAGTGACGGAATGGGGTAATTTGGACAAAAATGAAACCTCAGTGCTAAAATGGACATTTTTGTAATCTAGAATCGGTTTTTTGGGATTATCCCAAAAATATATATATTCAATAGTAATGCTTTTGTTGATAATAACCAGCAAAGGTTGTGAAAAAATTTGTACATTAATACATGCACATCTCTTCCGTGCTTGGCCAATTTGATGAAATTGGTTTAAATTGAAGAAATTGATAAACTTGTATATGGTTTAAGTTGCTCAAATCAATTTTGTTATTTCGAACTATATTATTTTTTATCATTGTATGAACCTGTATGTGGTTTATCAAGTAGATGGATTGTTAGAGATTTAATTATTAATAGGTATATTCTAAAACTTATATAGATAACTTTGTCTTGTATAATAATTTGGGTTTTTTTTTTTTTTCCTAATGTTGTTTGTAGTTTAATTTAGGTGTGTTTGTGGTGTGTTTTTTTCCTAATGTTATTAAATATGTATTTTTATTTAGGCTTCAAACCAAATGTCTACACCTAATTTCGAAGATGATGACATGCTACTACTCGGTAATTTGAATGCATTGACTAATCCTCCCAATGAATTAGATACCTCAAGATTAAGATCGAAAATTTGGAAACATTATAGGAGAGAAAAAGTAGGCGACAACATCAAAGCAATATGTAATTATTGCAAATCACAATTAGTTGGTGGTCCAAATGATGGCACAAGTCACCTTAGAAATCATTTAAAAAGATGTAGTAAGTCAAAATCAATCAAACCGATTTAAGGCAATACAAATTAGGACAACCAAAAATAGATGGTCAGATGGATTTGTTGGCACCATATGCATTTGACCAAAATGTATCAAGAACAAAGCTTGCACATATGATCGTAATGCATGAATATCCATTGAGTATGGTGGAACATAAAGGATTTAGAGACTTTTCCGCATCTCTTCAACCTGCTTTTAAGCCGGTTTCAAGAAATACAATAAAAAGGGAGATTATGCAAATTTATGGAGTGGAGAAAATGAAGACAACAAATATACTAGAAACAAGCAATTCTAGTATTGCCTTGACTACTGATTTGTGGACTGCTAGTAGCCAAAGAAAAGGTTATATGGCAGTGACGGCGCATTTTGTTGATGAGGCATGGCATTTGCATAGTCGAATTTTGAGGTATAATCTTTACAATAATCTTTACATTTTATTGATTATTTGTTGGTGTATAGAAATTGAATTAATTTAAATTGTTATATAAAATATTTTTCTAATTGCATTATCATATTTTAGGTTTATATATGTGCCATGTCCACACACAGGGGAGACAATTTGTGATGCTTTGTTTGATTGTGTGATAAATTGGAACCTTGATCGTCGGTTGTCTACATTAACTGTTGATAATTGTAGTACCAATGACAAGGTGATAGAGTTGATGTTAGAAAAACTCAATAAATCTGATTTATGGTTCAATGGACAATTGTTCCATATGAGGTGTAGTGCACATATATTGAATTTGATTGTGAAGGATAGCTTATCTGTGATTGGGGATGGAATTGATAGAATTCGGGATAGTGTTGCTTATTGGGTAGCAACACCAAAAAGAATAGAAAAGTTTATTGACATGGCTAGACAAATGAACATTCAATACAATCAGAGATTAGCTCTTGATTGTAAGACTAGGTGGAACTCTACTTATCTAATGCTCACCACTGCATTGAAATTCAAAACAATTTTTCCTCGTTTGGCTGCTCGTGAGCGACAATACAAAAATGTCCCAAATGATAAAGATTGGGAGTTGGCTGCTACATTAGAAGACAATTTGAAAAAATTTTATGAAGTACTGAAAATTTTTCTGGTACACAGTATCTAACAACTAATCTTTTTTTTGTTGAAGCTTGTGAAATTAGATTATCATTACTTGATTGGCTTGAGTCTGATAGTGAAGTGGTACAAATGATGGCAAAAAAAATGATTGCAAAATTTGACCAATATTGGGGACAACTTCATGGCGTACTGGCGATTGCAATAATTTTAGATCCGCGGTATAAACTTAAATTGCTAAGATTTTATTTTGATCAACTTTTTGATTCATCTAACTCAAGCTTTAATGTCACACGAGCTTACAATTTATGTCGTGATTTGGTGAATGAGTACACCTCAAAAGCTTAAGTAGGTGGAAGTTCTTCTAGTTGTTATCGCTCTCCATCTCGTTTATCAAGTAAAAGAAAATCTGGTCGATTGGCATATTATGATGATTATGTGAGTGAACATGATACAACTTTTTCTAAGTCAGAGTTGGATGTTTATTTGGATGAAAAAGTTTTGCCAAATTGTGATAACTTAGATATTCTTATGTGGTGGAAGACAAATGGAAGTAAGTATCCTATTTTGGCTAGAATTGCTAGAGATGTTTATGCCATTCCTATATCAACAGTTGCTTCAGAATCAGCCTTCAGTATTGGTGGTAAAGTGGTTAGTCCACATCGTAGTAAATTACACCCAAGCACATTAGAAGCATTAATGTGTACACAAAACTAGTTATTGGCTGAAAAGCGAGGTATGAAAGTTTTAAATTTAAATTGGTGTTAGTTTATTGTGTTTATTTAATATTTATTAACATATTTTATTTATTCATATGTGTAGGGCTAGATAAAAATGTTCAACAAGATGATTGTTATGAAGAAGATAGCGATGGTGATGGTGAAGGGGTAAATTATGATAATTGTATATTACACTTTTGATATTATTTTTATGTCACATTAAAACTTATTAACTCGATTTTATTTTATTTTTTTTGGTTATAGGTTCGTGTTTGAAAGCATTGGGATGAATTTTTAGCATGGATTTTTATAATGTTTTCGATTATTTATTTATTTAGTGTTTGTAATGAAACTTGATTATATTATTACTATTATTTTGGTATTTGTGACTATATAGTATTAACATTTTGGATTGTGTAATGACATTTCATCATGAATGTAGTAAGTCTTTTGATATTTGTTATATTTTTTTGTTTATATATTTGTTTTAATTAAAAACTAAATCGGGTCAATGGATCGGGTTCAGGACAAATCCTTCCAATTGGGTTTGGGTTTGGGGCAAAAAGTGGTAATTCGTTTGGGGCAAGGGTCGGATTTGGAGCATCTTTCAAAAATTTTGGATCAGGTTCGAAAAGGACAAAACCTGATCCGATCCGATCCGTTGCCATCCCTAGTTATGACTGAGATTGATCGTCCCCACTACCGGTATCCTAGGACCGGGCAGTGATCATGATTTCCTTGGGTCCCATTGGATACATGTTTTATGACTGAAGATACGATTTATGAATTCATGATTATGTTATGAATGAATTTCAAATGAGGTATGTTACGTAATGAATTTTTACAATGCATATAATCTTATTTTAAAGCAAATATGTATATAAGTGATTATATAATAACATGAAATTCATGTTTTGAATAATTTATTACGGAACTTAGAATTTTTCAAAGAATTTTAGAGAACTTATTTTTTGAAAGGAAATCTTATTTAGAAATGCGAAACGCTCACTGAGTCTTTTTAGCTCATTTTTTTCTTGTTTATTTTCATGAAAAACCTCCTAGGCGCAGACACGAGTCCTCAAGGCGATAAATCTCCAATTCAAAGTTAGGCGAGCTTATCAGACGACCGTCACTGTGAAATTAAAGTAAATGTTTTGATGTATAACGAATTTAGTGTAATGTAAATGTTTAAGTTTTATAATAACGATTACTATGTCACGCATGTGAGGTGATTTAAGTTTGAAATGGTTTTGTCTTGAATACTTGATTTGTGATTGAACATTGATTTTTAGATGGACCTGAGGTCCCATTTGGAAGTGAAAAAGAATGTATGCATTTAGAAATGTTTATAAATTATTTTACAGGTGTTTGAAAAGGTTGGAAATATCGGAAAAACAACAGTTGTGTTACTGAAATTTTTTCACCCTAATTTTTAAAGGATTAAGAAATAAAATTGTTTTACGACTTTACTTCACAGAGTCCTTTTGAGTCACCTGCATAAAGACTGCAAGGATTCTGTGGAGTGCCGGGAGGGCTCCGTTCGGATCTCTATATGGGTAATCCGGGTTGGGTCTTTTCATATTGTATATACGTATATGCATATTTAAACTCTGAATTACGAGGGATTTGATCCTCTGTAGATAATCGAGGTACGTAGGCGTTTGGGAGTACTCAAACTCAAGCCCAAAATATTTCAGAAAATATTTTTGAATTGTACATAATGCATATGTTTTTTTTTTTATGGATGAAAATGATTTTACTGAGAGTTTTTAAATGTTGTTGTGGTTGAATTATGGTGGACCTGAGGTCCTGTAAATGGTAGTGGAGAAAATGAACAGATTTTAGAAGTATTTATAATTTTATTTGTAGGTTTTGTAAAAATTGGGATGTTCAAAAAACAGAGGAAACTCTGTCCGTTTTTCTACAAAATTTTTAACAGAATAAATGGTTTGCTGGTTTTAATTGAAAAAAAAAAAATTCCCACCACATTTTCTAATAGATGATAAAAAAAAATGTTTTAATCAGGTTCGCTTCACAGATTCCTAATTTAATTATTTAACGAAAAGGTTTTCGGAGTTCGTTAGAGTGTCGGGAGAGCTTTCCTTGGATTCAAGAGGTTAACTCCGGGTTGGGTCCCTTCAACGTGGTATCAGAGCTTGGTTTTGAATAGTAATAAAATGATTTTGAAAAGTCTCCACTTCCTGATATAATTTAATGTTTCTTTTCGAAATTGTATGACTCATTGATATAGTTTGAAATCGTATATTCTTCACATGATAATGAGTAAGTTTTATTTAACAGAAATGCGTCGTCGAGGCCAACCTCCCATTTGGAGAGCTCCTGCTCGAGAGCCCGCACCAGAGGAGGAACGCATAGAAGAGTCCTCACATGTTCCTCCACCTTTAGTTCCTTCTGAACCGTCCTAAGCAGGACCTTCAGTACCTCCAAAGATGGCGGGAGGAAATATACCAGTAAAACAAATGGCATAGATTTTAGTAGCCGCCCTCCGGCAGCCCTGTGAACTATGAGTGTCTATTGAAAGAGCACGAAAATTGGGGGCAAGAAATTTTGATGGTACAGGGGATCCAGAAAAAGCCCTATCATGGTTAGAGAAAAATGAACATGTCTTCCAGGTGATGGATTGTACAGAGGAACAGATGGTGACTTTCTCGGCCTTTTTACTTAGAGATGGAGCAATAGATTGGTGGAATGCAGTACATTGGAGATTCCTCGAGGGAGTGTCATGGAACCAATTTAAGGAAGAATTCAATAATAAATTCTTTTCAGCCAGTTATAAAGATGCAAAGATTGAAGAATTTTTCAGGTTAAAGCAAGGAACACTCTCAGTGGCGGATTATGAGCGAAAATTTTCAGAGTTGGTGAGACATGTTCCCTTGGTTTCAGAGGATGAGGTACAGAATGTGCATACACAATATGGTCCATTGGTTGAAGCCGCAGTCAGGGTAGAGAGAAGTCTGGGATTGAAGTCTCAAGCTAGTACCTACACTCAAGGACAGAAACGTAGTGGGTCAACTTAGGTTCAGGGAGGCTCCAATAAACAGACAAAGATGGGAGGTAAACCGCAGTGGACGGGTGGCAATAGGCCTAGTCAGGGGGCGCAATCAAGTCAGAACTCCGCGAAATCATCAACTGGCAGCACAGAGGGTCCAAAAATGGAATGTACATAGTGTGGAAAGAGGCACTTAGAAGACTGCAGATTGGGTATAGACATTTGTTTTAAATGTGGGCAGTTTGAACATTTTACTAAAGAGTGTCCATAGTTAGTTTTGGGGTAGTGAATCAAGTGCAGGACCAGTAGGACAGAGGCCTTTTAGAGTTGGTCGGGGTCAGAATCAGAGAGGTACACCGACTAGAGGCCCCGTACCCCTCAGCAGACCCAGTGTAGCTGTAGGTAGAGGTCAGTCATCCAGAGGACAGATAGGTAAACCTCTGACTCAGGCCAGAGTATTTACAGTTACTCAGCATGAGGCAAATACCACTCCAAAGGTTATGACAAGTACAATTACAATTTTTGATCGAAATGCTTATATGCAGAATCTCAACCCTTAGGTTGTAGTATGGCAGTATCTTTTCCTACAAGGGATTCAGTGATTGTCGATAGAGTTTATCTAGGTAGTACAATTATTATTGAGGGTAAAGCATTCCTGACATATGTGGTTGTATTAGACATTCAAGACTTTGATGTGATATCGGGGATGGACTGGTTGTCGAAACATCATGCTACTGTAGACTACTTCTGGAAAGAAGTCAGTTTCGACAGAATAGGGGAGTTAGAGGTGATATTTTGTGGGGTACGAAAAATACTTTCCACCAGCATGGTATCAGTTATTATAGTTAGAAAAATGCTTCGGAAGTTATACCAGAGATATCTTGTTTATGCAATAAAGGTGAGGAGCTCTGAAATGAGACTGAAAAATCTTCCGATGGTTCGAGAATTTCCAAATGTGTTTCCAGACGACCTCCCAGGATTACCTCCAGATGGGGAAATTGAATTTCGGATAGAATTAGCCCCAGAGACTGAACCAATTTCTAAAGCACCTTATCGAATGGCTCCTTTAGAGTTGAAAGAGTTAAAAGTACAGATGGAGGAGTTAGTAAGTAAAGGGTTTGTCAGGCCGAGTACTTCTCCATGGGGAGCACCGGTTTTGTTTGTGAAAAAGAAAGACGGAAGCATGCGGTTATGTATTGATTACAGAGAATTGAATAAGGTAACGATACGTAATCAATATTCGCTTCCGAGGATTGATGATTTCTTTGACCAACTACAGGAAGCTAAAGTATTCTCTAAGATCGATCTTCGATCAGGCTATCATCAACTAAAAATTCATGCAGAGGATGTTCCCAAAACTGCCTTTAGGACACGGTATAGACATTATGAGTTCTTAGTCATGCCATTTGGACTCACTAATGCCCCAACTGTTTTCATGGATCTTATGAATAGGGTTTTCAGACCTTATTTAGATAAGTTTGTAATTATGTTCATTGATGATATACTGATCTATACTGACAGTAAGGAAGAACATGTAAAACACTTGAGGACAGTTTTACAAACATTATAGGAACATCAGTTGTACACCAAACTCAATAAATGTCAGTTTTGGCTAAACAATGTTGCTTTTCTAGGACACGTGGTTTTTGTAGAAGGCGTCTCCTTGGATCCACAGAAAGTAGAGCTATAGTGAATTGGAGACCGCCTACTAATGTGACTGAAATAAGGAGTTTTCTGGGTTTGGCAGGTATTATCGGAAATTTGTTGAGGGGTTTTCGAAAATAGCTACTCCATTAACTAAGCTGACATGGAAAGAGGAAAAGTTTGTATGGTTAGAGCTGTGCCAGTAGAGTTTCGATGAATTGAAAAGGAGATTGACCTCAGCTCATGTGCTTACACTTTCGTTAGGAAAGGACAGATTCTCAATATATTGTGATGCTTCCAGGCAGGGCTTAGGTTGTGTGTTGATGCAAGATGAAAAGGTGATAGCATATGCTTTCAGGCAATTGAAAAAACACGAACAGAACTATCCTATATATGACCTAGAATTGGCAATTGTAGTTTTTGCCTTACGGATATGGAGGCATTATCTGTATAGAGTGCCTTGCATAATTTTCACGAATCATAAGAGCTTGTAGTACCTATTTACAGATAAGGAATTGAATATGAGGCAGCGAAGATGGATTGAGCTCATTAAGGATTATGAGTGTACCATTGAGTATCATCCAGGGAAAGCTAATATAGTAGCAGATGCTCTCAGTCGAAAGCCTACGGGTTCAGTAACTCATATAAAGACCATGTATGTCTCACTACTAGTAGAATTAAGGTCTTTAGGTGTGAGATTTGAGTCGACGAAAATAGGAGCACTACTAGCTGCATTTCATGTCCGTCCCATTTTGGTGGATCGGGTCAGAGACTTACAGACTCAGGATCCATGGTTAGTAAAACTGAAAGGAGAAGTGGAGTCTAGAAAGAGGAAGGATTATTCAGTTAAGGATGATGGTACAGTGGTATTGGGACAGAGATTGTGTATACCGGATGTTCCTGAATTGAAAAGAGAAATCATGGAAGAGGCTCACTCTTCTGCTTACGCAATGTATTCGACTAGTACTAAAACGTATCGTGCCTGAAAGAACATTATTGGTGGAAGGGTATGAAGAAAGAAATCGTAGATTTTATTTCCAAATGCCTCACCTGTTAGTAGGTGAAGACTGAACACCAGAAACCTGCAGGACTCTTACAACCTCTTGTGATACCTGAATGGAAATTAGAGAGAATTACGATGGATTTTGTGGTAGGACTTCCGTGTAGCCAGAGTGGTCATAACGCGATACGGGTGATTGTTGATAGACTGACGAAATCAGCCTATTTCTTACCCATCAAGAATATCTATTCTATGGATAAGTTGGCCCAAGTATATGTGAATGAGATTATACGGCTTCATGGTACGCCAGTGTCAATCGTATTAGACAGGGATCCAAGGTTTGCTTCCTGATTTTGGCCTAGCTTACAACGAGCTTTAGGCACCGGGTTGAATTTTAGTATCGCTTTCCATCCACAGACAGATGGTCAATCTGAGTGGACTATTCAGACACTAGAGGATATGCTTAGAGCCTGTGTTATAGATTTTAAGGGAAGCTGGGATACTCATCTACCTTTAGTGGAGTTCGCATACAATAATAGCTATCAGTCTAGCATTGGAATGGCTCCATATGAAGTTTTGTGTGGACGAAAATGTAGAACTCTAATTTGTTGGGACGAGGTAGACGAGAGAAAATTGAATGGTCTAGAGATTGTCCAGCTTACATCATAAAAAGTTAAAGTTATCAGGGACAGACTGAAGATAGCAAATGACAGACAGAAAAGTTATGCGGATAGTCGAAGGAGGGACTTAGAGTTTCAGGTAGGGGACAGAGTATTCCTGAGAATATCACCCTAGAAGGGAGTGTTGAGGTTTGGAAAAACAGGAAAATTGAGTCCCAGGTACATTGGACCCTATGAAATTATAGAAAGAATTGGGGAAGTGGCGTACAGATTAAAGCTACCTGCGGAATTGGCCAGGATTCACGATGTTTTTCATGTTTCTATGCTTCGTAAATATATTCCAGACTCTTCGCATATTTTAAGGGATCAACCGATAGAATTGAAAGAGAGCTTGACTTATGAGGAGAGACCGGTTGGGATCTTAGACAGGAAAGAGCAAGTTCTCCGCAATAAAAGAATTCCCTTGGTTAAAGTGTTATGGATGAACCACGGAGTTGAAGAAGTTACATGGGAGTGAGAGGACCAAATGCAAACTCAGTATCCGCACTTATTTACTTAAGGTATGCATATTTAAATTTCGAGGACAAAATTTATTTTAAGGAGGGGAGAAATTGTTAAGACCAAGTTCTTCATGTTTAGGAATATGAATATATATATATATATATATATATATACGTATCGATAAATACGTTGAATGCGATCGTATTTTTAAAATATTCCACCGTTGTGAGATATTTTTTTTAATGTGATGCAAGTGAATAATTATGAGTCTAATTGAATATTTATGAGGTTAATTTGATGAATTGGTAAGTGTGGAATATTTTAGAAATACTCTTGAGAGAAATAACGCTTCAATTATCGATATTAAAATTGTTATGGAAATTTACGGATTTAACATATTTATTTTTATGGGATAAATTTTTTTATGAGAAATATAAGTTAATGAGGATTAAAAGAGGTTATTAGGGAGTGTTAAGTATAAGTTAAAAATGAGTATGAACATGACTGAAAATGGATCAGTGAGAGTAATAAAAATAGTAGTAAAAGAGGGGTAGACTAGTAAGATTTTGATTAAAATTTTAGCTGGCATGATTGAGAAAAGTTTAGGGGTGTTTTGGCACTTTGTTAAGCAATATAAATGTGTGTTCTCCCAGCTCAGATCTGAGATGTAAAACACACACACAGAGACCCGAAATCAGGTCTCTCCACTCGACGTCTCTCTCGACGATCTCAACCTCTCTCTCTCTCGGCAATCAAGCGAAGAAGGAAGATCAATCAACTAAGAGGCTTTGTCATGGTCAGTTGGAGGCTTGAAGAAGCTTGATGAGCAGCTGATTTCAGTACAAAAAAAATCAGATCTGGACATGAGAAAGACAGACCAGAAACGTGAAGACAAGCTGAAGTTGTAATGGGCTATTGAAGAAGTTCTACAGACCGAGTGAACGAGGACAATTTCGGGTGAGTTGAGGCAAGTAAGGGTTGAGATGGAAGCAGCTAGGTGAAGCCAAGAGAAGGTGGAAAAAGTGCAGGGGTAGGCGTGAGGATGATGATGAACAGTAGGTAAGAGGAATAACTTGAACTTGTGAGATGTTTTCTTAAGTTATGAGCTGTCAATTTCAAGTTATTGTTGATTTTCTTGTAGTTCAAGTTACACAAGAAGAATCGGAAGCTATGGACTGTCGTGAGAGTCCATGACAAGCTGTTGATTTCAAAAACAAGTAAATTATGTTAGGTTTATTTGGTTTAATCTCTTGAAAAACTGAATTGGAGGAAATTGTTGTGTAAATTGTGGTGTAATATGTGTGCCGTCAGATGAGTGGAAAAGAAATGGGTATGTGTCATTTTGTGCTCGGCAGCATGTGTTTATGTATGTGTGAGTTGTGTTTTGTTTAGATAAATGGAGATTGATTGATTATTAAGTATATAAATACATGATGAAACTAGAATATGTGTTAGAACCGAAAGAAAATCAAGAATAGAGTTGTTCATGTGTTTTTCGACTAGAGTGAAGGGCAGCTGCATGTGAGTTGAATTTGTGTGATTTTAAGTTGATTTTAAGGTCCTAAGTGTGTACTTGAATGTATATTTGTGTGTGATAAGTAATAGATAATAAATTGCATTGCATGGAATGCATATAATACTCAAAGGTAGCCATGTGACAATATAATGTACAAGCTGTCCCTTTGTATTTTATTTTAATTTGGTGGTTTCAAGTGTGTATTTGAATGTATTCAGACATGGAAACTTTACAGAAATGAATGGTAATGGTTAGATTAAAATAAAGGCACATAATGGAGAGAATGTTGTTTAATTAGTTTAAGAGATATTGAAGGATAAAAATGCCATTAGAGTTTATATTAGAATAAAGTTTTGAATAAAAGTTGGTGATATAAATTTTAGGTGAATTGGAGGCTCTTTGAACGGAAACAGAGATGTGTAGGAGGTGAAGAGAGTTCGTCGAATTGAAAGTTAACGAACGGAAGCGAAATTGTGAGTGTAAAACTATATATACATACATATATATATATGTTTCTTTTAAATGTATATTTGTATATATATATATTTTATATATGTTCATGATTTGAATACAATTGTTTTGAATATATAAATTATTTAAATTTTGATATCAGGTTTGAGGAAAATATTAAATGGTAAAGGCTCAAGAATTAAGGTTTCGACCTTAAGAAAATTTTGACGAGCAAATGTTTATGGAATATAAAAGAAATAGTTTTAGTTTTCAAATGAAATGTTGTTTATAAAATGATTTTTAGCCGATGGTTACCCTAGACCCTATCATGACTGAAATGAATGCATATCAGCCGAGATACTTTAAATGTGTAAAGGTTTACGGGTAAAGAAATAAGTTACTATCTAAGGGAAGGGATAGGAATTATAGGATTGTCTTTACACGTTATAAAGTATTATGACCGTTACCCTGCACAAGGCGTGATTTTATCCGCAGCGTAGTGGTTTTATGACTGGAAATGGACTGTCCCATCACCGTCGCTTTTAGGTCGGTTGATGAATTATTTCCCTGGGTTCTATTGGTTGTGATTGAAATGTTAACAATTGATTCAAAAATGTATATTTATGATTTATATAATTGATAAATGAAATGAAATGTTTTATTTATTTATGTAAATATTATGATTTTATTGAAAGATTTTGAAAGGTACTTTGATATTAAACTGCACACTTACTGAGCTATTAACTGTCCAGTAAGATAACCTGCTAAAACCGTCCCAACAGACAAAGACCCAAGTTACTGGTCCGAAGAAACAGACATAACTTTGTGCTCGGATGTCAGATTGCCTATTATAATATGTTTTCAAAAAGGGATTTTCGTGCTCTATAGCGTGGCGTTTGCGTTTGCGTCCTCAAAAGGGTTTCCCGGTTGATGCCGTTTGCGTCCTCAAAGTTGTTGTTTTAATGGATGTGTTATTGAGGTTTACATTTGCTGTCAAAAAGTTCTAACAGCAACAAGCGGCAACAAAGCGTCCAGATCTGCTTGCCCGCCTGATCGCACGGCTGCTCGCTGACAGCCTGACCGCTGATAGTATGACCGCTGATCCTGACCGCTAACAGTCTGACTGCTGATTCTGTCCGCTGACAGTCTGACCGCTGATTCTATCTACTGACCGCTGGCGCTGATCGCTATCCGTCAGTGATAGACCCCGATCCTAGTTTCCTCAGAGAATTCATTTTCGACGATCGGATAAAGAATAAAGAGTCCAGAAATAATGCAAGAGGTCCGATTAAAATTCGATTATATTTATAAGGCCCTGAGTATCATGTTAGGAAGAAATAAGAATTTTCAGTGAATAGTATTCGGATCCAGATGAATAGTTATTTTTCAAGAAAAGATCCGAAAGTTTGTGTTTAAGATCGAATTTGGACGCGGTTATATTGTTCAGGGTCATGAATTTAGATTTGATGGGAAACGAAAGTTTTCGGATCAATAGTATTTTTCGGATGGAAATTTTCGAATGAATAGTAAAATTTTTGAAAATTGACCTTAAGGGTTGAAAAGGTCTGAAAATAGTATGAGAGTATAGAGAAACAGAAACGGATCAAAAAGAAGACTATTTGAATAGGTTTTAAGCGATCCGAAGAAAATTACGATATTGCCCTTTTAAGAGATTAATAGATTTTAATGAGTTTAAATCCAATTGAATTTTTTTCGAAGCATGAGACTGATTAATAAGACACCCAATTAGAGTATTTCATGGTCAATTTGAAGATTAGATGACCATGGAATATTTTCAGAATATTTTTCGATCAAAGTGAAATTATATCATAAAAAGGGCAAAAATGGACATTTTAAGTTAAGTATTCATGGATCATGCATGAGAATGATATGCGGAAGTTTCAAGGAGTGTAACCCAAGTGAATGAGAATGAGTTAACGAGAATGAGTGTAAAAATCGAGTTTTTAAGCTATAGATAAGTATAAAAAGATATCGGTTGATTCGATCAGATTTCGATTAGGAACATTTCCTTTATCAAGTACATATGAGAGGTATTAGACCTAAATTGAAGTTTATAAAGTCGAATTGGCCATAAGATGTGTGTAGAATATTTGTGGAATATTTTTCAGAAGGATTAGGTATTGATATTGAAATGAGAATTCACCAAGTGTAAGCTCTCACCCAGATTTATTATTTTATGGTATTAGAAATCTTCGAATTGAGTTACGGTCGAATCATATGCCTCCAGTAGTGTTATTTGAGGCTTTTTAGACTTTCGCATTGCAAGTCGGATGTCATTTGGTTGACCCCGGTACGATTATAAAGTCATTAGGCGTGAATTACGTGTTAATCAAGCAAGGTGAGCTCACGGAATTCAACCAATAAGAAAATAGATAAGTGCTTGCGAAAATTAGTGGTTAGGATTGTGCCACGTGTCATCCATGGATTGGTTGGAAAAATAAGTGGCCTAGAACGTGCCAAGTGGACCAATAGAATATAAAATCATTTAATTTTGGGCACTAGTGAGATTATTGAAAGTTTGAGGTTATTAAATGAAATTTTCTTAAGGGATCTTTTAGTAATTGAGCAATAAAATATAAATATATGCTATTTTGTCTTATATGAATAATAGTGGCCGTGATTTTAAAAGAAAGAAAGAGAGAAATGGGAGAGAGAGAGGTCGGCAGAGAGCGGGTGAGCCGAGAGAGAGAAAAAAAAAAAAAAGAAAGAAAAAGAGAAAGAGAGAAGAAAAGAAGGAGATCAGATCCGATTTTCGACGCGGTTTCTTCACAGAAGTTGTTCCTCATCATCCCCTCTAGCTAACCCAACAAATTTGAAGCAAAACGGTTGCCTATTTGGTGAGTTATTTCAGTTTAAAGTTTAGTATTTATATGAAACCCATTTGTTTTCGTTTGTTTATTTTCGAATCAAAGATTAGGGATAATAAGAGGGATATGTGAGGATGATTTTGGTATGATTTTGGAGTGATTTGGTAGAAGAAAAACAGATAAAACGAGAGAGGGAAGTCTAGAGAAAAAATGGGTTTTTATGGAATTTGATTCCGTTTTCAATTCTAAAGCCTTAGATTGATATTTTAGAGGTTAAGGAATAATCTTTTGAAGTTAGATTTCGAAAACGAAAAGTTTAGGATAGATTTCGGAGCTAAACGGACGAGTTGAAGGGCTGTTTTCGAGACCCTTCGAAACGCGTTCATTTAACATTCGAAACGGTTTATTTAATCATAGTTGGGTGTTGGAACACTAGAGGATTGATTTTTGAAGTTGTCGGAAATTCGAAACTAAAAGTGATTTTCGTTAGTAAGCGAATCCAGTCGAAATTCGTTCCGAGTTTCCGACGATGAGATTAAGTATTCTGAGGTATTTCTAGGAAAGAATAAGTAGAATTCATGTAGAGAAAACAAATTTCGAAAACCCCAGTTGAATAGAAATTGATATCCAGAAGTTTAGACTCTAAAGGATATAAATAGAGATAATTGGATTTTTATTGATTTTAAATATTATTTGAATGAGTTAAGTGACCGTAAATGGATATTTGATGTTTTAGGGTAAAAGCGGAGACTTCCGGAGGCATACGGAGGAGAATCGGATTTTATCCGAGGATGTGTTGTGAGTGGAACTACAAGTTTTTAAAATTTATATTGTCTTAAAGTTTATTTTAAAGTTAAAAGAATTTATTATAAATAGTTATTCTTTTATTAATTGAATTTATATTTTAATTCTAGCATAAAGATTTTAGTTTAATATTTATTTATTTACATGAGAATTTATTGATATAAGAATATGCTAGAATTAAATATTTTAGGCTTATTGCCTTAAGATTTAGAATATTTTAGTGTGTTAAGAAAAAAGAAATTTTAATAGCCTATGGTTTACTCTAGCCCCAGTTTAGTACCCGGCCGAATACTCTATACGTGATACGATAGATGAGAGGAAGTCAGTCAGTGAAATTTGAGTCTAGTCGACTCATGTGTGAGCGAGGTATGAGTGATCCGTATGCACGTATAGGGTAGTGTAGTCGGTCCGCAGCGTGGGCCCGCTTTCGGCGACTACACATGGTAGATCCTCCACTCCTAGTGGTTAGCTAGAGTTTATATGCTACCACGCTAGGAGGAGATATTCCCTGGGTTACCATTTAGGCGAGATCTAGAAAAGATTTTTAAGAAAGGAGTTTAAGAAAAGATTTCAGAAAGTTTTAGAAAGAAATTTAAAACGAGATTCAAAAGCAGTTTTTCTCACTCCTAGTGGTTAGCGAGAGTTTATATGCAACCATGTTAGGGGTAGATATTCTCTGGGTTACCATTCAGGTGAGTCCCAGAAAAGATTTTAAGAAAAGAGTTTAAGAAAAGATTTCATAAAGTTTTAGAAAGAAATTTAGAACGAAATTCAAAGCAGTTTTAAATGAGTTTTAGAAAGTATTTTAGAAAAATACTTTAGTTTTATTAAACTGTTTTTGGGAGAAATTTAAGTGTAGAAATGAATTTTAGTTTAAAAATTACTACCACTCACTGAGTTATACTCACGTTTTTCTTTAAATGTTTTTCTTAAAAATTCTCCCACAGATGCAGAAGCTAGTCATCCAACCGATGAGGTTCAGTCAGACGTGCAGGTGGACGTATAGGATGATATCTAATACATGTATATATGGTGTTATTTTGATCATGTATATGTTTATATATATAATTGTAAGTATTTTAAAGAATTGTGGATGTATTAGTTAAAAAAATATTTTATTAAAGTTTTATATGAATCAGTTTTCTGATTTTAATTATTTGATTATGGTTGTGTTGTGAAAAATGAGCCGGAGGCTCTGGAAGTTGAGAAATGAATTTCATAGAAGTGTTTTTATAAACTGTATTTGAAACTTACAGGGTGGCATAGTTTATAAAACAGACGGCATGCTGCCGGATTTTCAATAGAAAAGCGCAAAATTTGTACCCCTGCCACCTAGTAAACGAGTTTAAAAAGAAGAATTAAAGAAAGTTTCGGTGCTCTGACGGGATTTCTTCGGACCAAAGTTAGGGTTCGTTGGAGTTCTGACAGGGTGTTACGGGGTCTTTCTCGTGTCCAGAGGAGGGATTCGGGAAGGGTTTCGTCAGTCAGTCTATCCGCTGGTCGCTGGTTCTGACCGCTGTCCGCTGGCGTTGATCGTTATCCGTCAGCCTGTCCGCCGAATCTAATCGCTCAGATCTGCTCACCCAGAACTGCCCAACTCGCGGACAGCGTGGCGTGCACGTGCCAAGCCCTTCTCAGAATGTTAGCAGCGCGATTTTCGGGAATCTCACCTACCATGTCAGACGACTTAGACTTTGTGACAGAAGACTTTGAAAATTGTAATATGCATTTAATGCTTTCCTATTTAAGTTGTACTATTACTGTAGCTCCTCTCGCTCCCGATAGATATGGGTGATTTTCATTGTAAAGGGGCTAGTTCTTTTAAGCGCTCTCTCTCTCTACTGTTTTCTCTCTCTATAGCTGTAACAAAATGAACAATAATAACAGTGACTGCCGCGCCACTCACCGGAGTCGGCGCCGTGGACGTAGGCCTTCCCTTTGGCCGAACCACGTAGATCTTGCGTGCTTTTCTTTTTCCTTCCTCTCGTTTTCTTCTTCCTCTGCCTCTGTTTTCTCCTTTCTTTCTCTTATTTTCTGTGGATTGCAGCTTGGGCCCAAAAAGAATCTCATTGACTAGAGATTTGGATTATCCGACCAGATTTTGACGGTAACAGTCATGTTTTATGGTTTTGATAATTACATCATTCTTTTTGTATTGTATATACGTATATGCATATTTAAACTCTGAACTACGAGGGTTTTGATCCTCTATAGATAATCGAGGTAAGTAGGCGTTTGGGAGTATCCAAACTCAAGCCCAAAATATTTTAGAAAATATTTTTGAATTGTGCATAATGCATATGTTTTTTTTTGGATGAAAATGATTTTACTGAGAGCTTTTAAATGTTGTTATGGTTGAATTATGGTGGACCTGAGGTCCTGTAAATGGTAGTGGAGAAAATGAACAAATTTTAGAAGTGTTTATAATTTTATTTGCAGGTTTTGTAAAAATTAGGATGTTCGAAAAACAGAGGAAACTCTGTCCGTTTTTCTACAAAATTTTTAACTGAATAAATGGTTTGCTGGTTTTAATTGAAAAAAAAAAAAAAAAATTTCCACCACATTTTCCAATAGATGATAAAAAGAATAAATGTTTTAATCGAGTTCGCTCCACGGATTCCTAATTTAATTGTTTAAAGAAAAGGTTTTCGGAGTCCTTTTGAGTGCCGCAAGGGCTTCCCTCCGATTCTAAAGGTTAAATCCGGGTTGGATCCCTTCTAATGCGAACCTCGTTACTTGTAGCACAATTGAGATGCCTAGGACCGTTCTAATATCTGGTTTGAATGGAAACCGCGACCCAACACCTATAGTGAGATGTGAACCTTGGTATAAGGATGACGCCACAATCGAGGATGGAGTATTCGATTGATAAGTCAAAGAAAGGAGGAACGCCACAGAGAAATCTGATAAGTTCCAATTAGTTCTCAAAGAACAAGAGAGAAATTAAGCTCTCAATTTTCATTCAAATTCTGATCTGCCACATTACATCCTTTTTGTTCTTTGTAAACTAAAACCCTAAAAGAAAAGAGAGGCTACATGCCTTTTAAAAAAGGAACAAAATATTTGGCCATTAATTGCCTTACAAAACAAGAAACTAATTAAAACTAAATCAATCAAGTAATTGACTTAATCCCTATTTGGAAGGCTGAGATTAAAGAAAATCAGCCTCTTAATTTGGGAAACAAATCAATTCATTATTTATTGAAAATCTAAAAAGGAAACAACTTAAATTGAATCTTCTTGCTTGTGCCACACGCCCAAGCTTTCTGCCACACACCCAAGTCAACTTTTATTCAGCCCCATTAATTGCCTTGATGATGTTAATTAGGCCTTGGTCTTCATATAGGCCCATCTTGGACTTTATTAAATCGGAATCAACCCAAGTGTCTTGAATCAGGCCATTTAGTGCTTCCTTGAATCTCTTAGCCCTTGCTCGTGTTATTGGCCCAACCGTAACATGTAATGGGTCACTTGGTGTAGCTCCCTTGTTCGTAACATTCCCTCCCTCTTGAAAAGGATTTGTCCTCAAATCGTCACCTACATCAAAAGGAGACAAATCAGAAACATTGAAGCTTGCACTAACATTATACTCACCTGGAAGATCTAACTTGTAAGTATTGTCATTGATTCGTTCAATCACTTGAAATGGGCCATCGCCCCTCGGAAGCAGTTTAGAACGACGTTGCACTGGAAATCGTTCCTTCCTCATATGTAACCACACCCAATCACCAGGTTCAAACACAACTTTCTTCCGTCCTTTATTAGCTTGCGTGGCATATTGCTCAGTTCTCCTCTCTATGTTTTGTCGAGTCTTTTCATGGATTTGCTTGACAAAATCTGCCTTTCTCCTCCCATCCAAGTTAATATGCTCATTCACAAGTAAAGGAATTAGATCCAAAGGAGTCAGTGGATTAAAACCATACACAACTTCAAAAGGCGAAAAATGAGTTGCAGAATGCACACTCCTATTATAAGCAAATTCTACATGCGGCAAACAATCCTCCTATGTTTTCAAGTTCTTTTGTATTATAGCACGCAATAAGGCAGATAAAGTCCTATTAACTACTTCAGTTTGACCATCAGTTTGGGGATGACAAGTAGTAGAAAATAAAAGCTTAGTTCCTAACTTACCCCATAATGTCTTCCAAAAGTAGCTTAAGAACTTAGCATCTCTATCCGAAACAATAGTCTTAGGCATGCCATGCAATCTAACAACTTCTTTGAAAAACAAATCAGCAATATGTGATGCATCATCAGTTTTATGGCAAGGAATGAAATGTGCCATTTTAGAAAACCTATCAACAACCACATATATAGAGTCCTTACCCCTTTTGGACCTAGGCAAGCCCAACACAAAATCCATAGAAATATCAACCCAAGGCTCACTAGGTATAGGCAAAGGAGTATACAATCCATGAGGCTTAATTATAGACTTAGCTTGTCTACATGTAATGCATTTCTTACAGATTCTTTCTACATCACGTTTCATATGAGGCCAAAAAAAATGTTCATACAAAACATCTAGTGTCTTGGCTATGCCAAAATGCCCCATCAAACCTCCCCCGTGAGCTTCTCTAACAAGCAATTCATGCAAAGAACTCTTAGGCACACATAATTTAGTTTGTCTAAACAAAAATCCATCATGCCTATAAAACTTGCCAAACGCTACCTTTTCACATGCATTGAATACTTTGCTAAAATCATAATCTTCCACATACAATTCTTTAATGTAATCAAAGCCAAGCAATCTAGCATCCAAAGTAGAAAGTAAAACATACCTTCTGGATAAAGCATCGACGACCATATTTTCCTTACCTTTTTTGTACTTGATCACATATGGAAATGTTTCAATGAACTCCACCCACTTGGCATGCCGCTTATTTAGCTTGTGTTGCCCCTTTAAATGCTTCAAAGACTCATGATCAGTGTGAATCACAAATTCTTTCGGCCAAAGGTAATGTTGCCAAGTTTCTAATGCCCTAATCAAAGCATACATCTCCTTATCATATGTAGGATAATTCAAGGCTGCTCCACTTATCTTCTCACTAAAAAATGCAATGGGACGTCCTTCTTGCATTAAAACAGCTCCAATACCTATTCCTGAAGCGTCACACTCAATGTAAAACCCAAAACCGCGTTCGTCGGAGAGCGAAATATTTTTCCGATGGATCGCGTCCGATCGAAAAAATATAATTATCGAGTCCGAAAATAATTGGAATAATTATTTTCGATTTAGAGAAATAAATTCGAGTTCGCGAAGACGGATTCGGAATTTTAAAATTATTCCAAAGGCGAAAGCGATTAAAAAGCGGATTCCAGGACGGACGGACGGAAACGAAAATCCGAGCTTGGAAGTTAAACCGAGAATGCATGGAAGGCTTTAAGAAATAAAGGGAATGCATGTTGGTGACACGTGTCACACATGCATTGGATGAAAAAAAAAATGAAAAATGAAATGTGAGAAGTGTTGCTCGTGTAAGTGAGAACCAAGAGTGAACGGGAGGATTTGAAAAAGAAGAAAACAATATTGATTATATGCTCGGTCACAAGAGACATCAATCATTTGGTCAACAATTGTTATTCATTTCAAAAACGAATCCAAGCAAAACAGTCTGTCAACTTCTTCTTCTTCAAGCTCAAAACAGAAACTGAAAATTTGAAGAGTGGCTCGTGAGTGGAAGAAGAGAAGTTGAGAGAGAGCAGACCCGAGGTGAAGCACATCTGAAGAAGAAGACCAGATCTAGGAACTCCAGCCCGTGCATGCAAGCTGGAAGAAGTCAGACTTTGAGCTGCTGTCACCGTGAGCTGAGGAAGGTGTTGTCACCTTGCTGCCGAGCTGAGTTGCTGCCATCGTGAGGGTGCTGTCACCGTGGCAAGCTTGCTGCTGTGAGCTGCTGTCGTTACTGTCAAGTGCTGCTGCCAGTGTCGCCGATGGAGGGAGCGCTGGCGTGAGGTAGTGCTGTCGCCATGACCAAGAGCTGCCATCGCTGCTGCTGTCAACGCCAAGTGCTGTCGCCATGCTGTCTGGCTGCCTGGTGCTGCACAAGCTGACCAGCTGCTGTTTTTCAGGCCGAGTTGATGCAAGGAGAAAGGCAAGAGCAGATCTGAAGCAATGGAGGACATGCAAGAGCAGACCTGAAGCCAAGTCGTGCATGCAAGCAAGGGATGAAGGTGAGCTTGCTGTCGCCGTTGTTAAACAAGGTGCTGTCACCGTCCAAAGTTCTGTCGCCGTGCTGTCTTGCTACCTGGTGTTGCACGAGCTGACAAGCTTGCTGCCGAGCTGAGCTTGCTGTCACCATTGCTGTCTGACCATGAACAAGAAGACAGCTGCTGGAGTGAAAAAAAAATTGAGCTTGCTGCCTTGTACTGCACGAGCTGGCTGTTGCTGTCACTGCCTTACTACCTTGAAGCTCCAGTTGCTGCCAAGATTGTTGCTGTCGTCGTGATTGGTACTGTCATCATTGTTGTAGCTGTTGTCGAGTAGCTATCAAGTCAAACCAATCCTCATTTCAGAGCTGAAACGAAGCATCCTCAAAGGGGACAGCTTGCTGCCAAGAACGTGCGAGAGTTTCGTCGCCGTTCGGAAGTTGTTTCGAACGAAACTAGTAAGGTAAGCGCTGCCCATTTTTATTGTTGAGTCGTTTTGGTAATTAGTAAGCAACCATGTGAATAAAGTGGAGATAAATTGATGATTTTATGTTTGAGACTATGATTGGGTTTAGGATCGAGAACCTCGTTAATGTGGAGGTTCGTTCGTTTTGTTGTTTCGGTTGGTTTTGAATGATTTGGTAAACGATCGTATTCGTTGCGAGTTTTGTATATGGGCTGTTATGAGATGTGTAGGGGCTGTTGAGTTATGTTTTTAGTTTCGCATTCATTATCGCGGAAAATAGATAATATTAGAGTGTTTTAAAGTATCGGATAATCGTTCGGATATTTAGAAACCGTTTCCGAGAGATTCGGTTGAATATTCCGCGAATGCGAGCGTTGTTAGTTTGTGATTTTCATTGTTGAATATCAAAGTAAATATGATGTTAGCTCGTTGCCCCGAGTTTATTATTAAGCCCGTTAAAGTTTTTAAATTGAAGTTAAGATAGTTTGAGTTTCAAAAGCGCGAAATCGTTAATCGTCGAAATTTCGAAGTTGAAAATGGAAAAGATTATGCATTAAGCTTGCTGCCATGTTTTTCTTCTTTGTGCTTAATCATGATTAAATATTCGTTTGTCGTGTTTTAGTAAAGTCACGAGCTGATATTAACGATAAGTTTAAACGGAAACAAAGAAATCGTGCGAAACGCTTAAAACAATAAAACGCGATAATAAGTTGAAATCGCGTAAGCTTTAAGTTTGTCGTTTGGTTTCAAATCTTTTGTTTAGTGAATTCTATTGAAATCTGATTTTGATGATGTTACATTAGATTCGAAGGGCATAGTTTTCAGTTTTGTAACCGTAGAGTTCCGACTAGTTTAAGTCGCGATAACGATTCGGTTTGAAATAGTCTTCGCGTGCGAATATGAATTTTCCGTTTTGTTATCATGCAAGGATAGTCACTTGAATTATTGTGTTTATAAATCCTCGTATGGCTTAAAGTTTAGTTGCGCACGAGTTATGTTTTAACGACATCTCGATCGAAATCAATTGTAGGTGAATCGGGAATCGAACGAGAGCCGTAACGGGAAACGGTGATAAGTATTTTGGAAGCAAGTTGTGAGTGTGGATTTTTAAAAGTTTTTATACATTCTGTTATTGAATGCAATCAGTTTCAGCAAGTAAAAGGTTTTGAGATTCTAGTAAAAGTTTATAGTTTTTAGTTTATCATCTATAAATGCATGTATAGCTTTAAAGATTATGTTATGAATATGTTTATATTCTTCAGTAAAGTAATTGAGCAAGTTGAAATTATATACATGCATAGAGATAGTATTTGTGAAAGTTATTTTGCGATATTATAGCATATTGCCGAGATTTCATTTTATATATGCCTATAGTTTACCCTAGCCCCTAAGATTACACCCGGCCGAAAGTATTCCATACGTGTACGGTAGTTGGGGGGAGTTACTAACTTTGGGGGGATCGAGTCTGTCAGTCACCCTCTGCACGTATGGGATAGTGTAGATCTGCCTGATGTTGGAGGGATTCGCGATCCCAGAGTTGTATCCACATCTGCGACTACACATGGTGAGAGTTCCCCTATCCTAGTGGCGTGTCTTCGCACCGTCACGAAGGACAAGATATCCCTGGGTTGCCAGATAGGCTAATAAGAAAATAAGAAAAGTTTTAAGAAAAGTTTGATGAATAACTTTCGCAGCTTTTAAACGAGTTTACAGTTTTCAGGAAAAGTAAGTAAGTAATAGTTTTCCAATCTATTTTTGGGAGGAATAGTATTTTTTTAAGCAAAAGTACAGTTTATGTAAACTTACCCACTCACTGAGTTATTCTCACCACTGTTTTCCTGTTTTCTTAAAAACCTCCCTCAGGTGCAGGTGCGAGTAGCGCGGTTGACGTATCTCCTTCGGACGGACAGGCCACGGACAGGCCAGCTAGACACGCGTGACCAGACTGCACTATT
This sequence comes from Dimocarpus longan, assembly GCA_022984855.1. NCBI lineage: Eukaryota > Viridiplantae > Streptophyta > Magnoliopsida > Sapindales > Sapindaceae > Dimocarpus > Dimocarpus longan. Next base: position 12,186,638 of record CM041017.1, on the reverse strand, counting down.
TTCTAGCATAGCATCATGTATTGTATTTAATATCATTTTCTAGATTCTCTAGTTTGGTAAATATTATTTTGAGTTAATGATTTTATGTAAATATCATGCATGTCGTTTTTAAGATTTATTCAAGTTACTTCCGCTTAATTGCATGATTATGAATTTGAAAATGGTCGGAGGCCTATTGATTATAGAAATTGTTTGTGAATACAATTATACAGGTTTTATGAGATATTTTACAGGGTGGAATTTTAGAAAAACAGCCGTTGTGCTGCCGGTTTTCTGTGAAAATCCTATTTTCATAAAGTTATTTTCAACGAACAAAATTCCCATCCTTTTTCAGAATAAAAAGGATTTCAAGTATTTTAGAAAAGAAAAGAGGCTTAGCTTCACGGGAACTTTCCAGTCAGAGCAGATCTCGACTGGGGAGCCACTGTGGGGTTGCCGGGCAGGTCGCCTAGCTAGTAGTTAGAAAGGGGCCTGTCAACGTTGGTATCAGAGCAAAGGTTTTAAATGCATTACATGATTTTTAAACATTTTCATAGTATTTCTCAAACATTATACGAAGTGCAGTGAGTCATGCGTCGTGTCGGTCGTCCGCGTACAAGGAGAGCCGCGGAAAATGCTCCACCTCTTGCTCTAGAAATAAGGGAGCAAGTAAATGAGTCCGTCAATGATCCTCAGCCAGGGGTTCCAGTTGAGCCACTGGCAGTAGAGCCTGAACAGGATCCGATCGAGAGATTAGCCCAGGTTATCCAAGGGCTAAGGCCTCGTGCACCAAGCGCCACCGTCGAGAGGGCATGGAAACTAGGTGTCGATGCTTTTGACGAAACAGGTGGTCCAGAAATTGCAACAGAGTGGTTGGATAATACTAAAAGAGTGTTGGAACAGATGGAATGCACCGATCTCCAGAAGGTGTCAATTGCTTCATTCTTACTTCGAGCGTCAGCTAGGGATTGGTGGGATTCCGTCAAACGAAGAGCAACCGAACAAGTCACGTGGGAAAAGTTCAAAGAAGAGTTCTATGAGAAATTCTACCCCAAGGCATACAAAGACGCAAAGATTGAGGAATTTTACAGTCTTGTGAAGAGTATGAGAGGAAGTTTACTGAATTGTCCCGAGTGGCACCGTTTATAGTGAATGATGAGGTGAACAAGTGCCATAAGTTCGTGCAGGGCCTGAATCCGAAAATCAAGGCATATGTGGTAGCTACTCCTACCGGAGATTCCTTAGTAGCAGAGAGTGTTTGTAGAGATTGTAATATTGTATTTGGGGGTAGATCCTTTCCAGTTAGTTTGATGTTGTTGGACATATGTGACTTTGACATTATATTGGGTATGGACTGGTTAGCTACGCATCATGCCGTAGTGGATTGTTTTCAGAAAGAAGTCAAGTTTAGTTCAGTGGGAGAGTCAGATGTAGTATTCCGAGGAGAGCATAAAATGCTTCCATCCCATATCATATCAGCCATGACCGCCAGAAAAGTGTTAAAGAAGCAATGTGCAGGTTACTTGGCTTATGTGATAGATTCGTCCGAGAGGGAGACTCAGCTAGAAAATATTCCTGTGGTTGCAGAGTTTTCTGATGTGTTCCCAAAAGATCTTCCAGGTTTACCTCCGGATAGAGATATTGAATTTGAGATTAATCTGATGCCGGGAACAACACCAATTTCCAGAGCACCGTACAGGATGGCACCTCCAGAGTTGAAGGAATTGAAGGTTCAATTGGAAGAATTGGTAGACAAGGGTTTTGTTAGATCCAGTGTATCTCCTTGGGGAGCACCAGTGCTCTTTGTTAAAAAGAAAGATGGAAGTATGAGATTGTGCATTGATTACCGGGAATTGAATAAGGTGACTATTCGGAATCAATATCCTTTACCGACGATTGATGATCTGTTCGATCAGTTGCAAGGTGCAAGATTGTTTTCTAAGATAGATCTGAGATCAGGGTACCATCAGTTGAAGATCAAGGGAGATGATATTCCTAAGACTGCCTTCAGGACGCGTTATGGACATTATGAATTCTTGGTTATGCCTTTCGGGCTAACCAATGCCCCAGCAGCATTCATGGCATTGATGAATCGGGTGTTCCATGAATTTTTGGATAAGTTCGTCATAGTGTTCATTGACGATATATTGGTGTATTCAGGCAGTAGGGAAGATCATGCTGAACATCTGAGATTAGTTTTACAGACGTTAAGAGAGCAGTAATTGTATGCCAAGTTCAGCAAGTGTCAATTTTGGTTGAATGAAGTTTCATTTTTAGGCCATGTGGTTTCAGTTGATGGGATTAGTGTTGATCCTCAGAAGATTGAAGCGATTGTGAACTGGAAATCGCCTACAACCGTAACTGAGGTTAGGAGTTTCTTAGGTTTGGCAGGTTATTATAGGAAATTTGTCGAAGGATTTTCTAAGATTGCCATTCCTTTGACGAAGCTCACCAGAAAGGAAGCAAAGTTTGAGTGGTCAAAAGCTTGTCAGAAGAATTTAGATGAATTGAAGACAAAATTGACTACAGCTCCAGTGCTTACTCTTCCTTCAGGAAATGAAGGCTTTGTGGTGTACAGTGATGCTTCGAGGCAAGGCTTGGGTTGTGTTCTGATGCAAAATGGAAAGGTGATAGCTTATGCTTCCAGGCAGTTAAAGAAGCACGAGCAGAATTACCCAACCCATGATCTAGAGTTGGCCGCAGTAGTTTTTGCACTCAGGATCTGGAGGCATTACTTGTATGGAGTTCGATGTCAGATATTTACAGATCACAAGAGCCTTCAGTATTTGTTCTCTCAGAAAGAGTTAAATATGAGACAGAGGAGATGGTTAGAGCTGCTCAAGGATTACAATTGCACCATAGAGTACCATCCCGGAAAAGCAAATGTAGTAGCCGATGCATTGAGTAGGAGACCCTCCAGCTCGGTAGCTCATTTAAGAGCTGGGTATCTTCCATTGTTAGTAGAGATGAGATCTTTGGGAGTTAATTTGGAAGTAGGGAATTCAAGTGCATTGTTAGCTACTTTCCAAGTTCGATCGGTACTCGTGGATAGAATTCGAGAGTTACAGATTCAGGATCCTCAGTTAGTCAAGATCAGACATGAAGTAGAGTCAGGCCAGCAGGGAGACTTCTCAGTCAGGGATGATGGTACGTTGAGGATGAGACAGAGACTATGTGTTCCAAATGTGGCAGAACTCAAGAAAGAAATTTTAGATGAAGCTCACTCTTCAGCATACACTATGCATCCGAGAAGTACGAAAATGTATCATACCTTGAAAGAGCATTACTGGTGGAAAGGTATGAAGAGAGAGATAGCTGAATTTGTGTCAAGATGTTTGATTTGTCAGCAGGTAAAAGCCGAGCACCAGAGGCCATCAGGACTTCTTCAGCCACTTTCCATTCCGGAGTGGAAATGGGAGCGTATTACTATGGATTTTGTGGTAGGATTTCCTCGGAGTCGAAATGGTTATGACAGTATTTGGGTGATAGTAGATCGACTTACGAAGTCAGCTCATTTCCTACCTATCAGAAGTACTTATTCCCTGGATCGATTGGCTAAGTTGTATGTCGATGAGATCGTGAGATTACATGGAGCTCCAGTGTCGATCGTATCAAATAGAGATCCGAGATTTACATCCAGATTTTGGCCTAGTCTCCAGAAAGCATTGGGTACTCGATTACATTTCAGTACAGCATTTCATCCGCAGACAGATGGTCAGTCTGAGCGTACCATTCAGACTTTAGAGGATATGCTCAGATCTTGTGTGATAGAGTTTGAAGGAGTTGGGATACTTATCTGTCCTTAATCGAGTTTGCCTATAATAACAGCTATCAGGCTAGTATCGGTATGGCACCGTATGAAGCACTTTATGGAAGACGGTGTAGGACACCGATATATTGGGATGAGATGGGCGAGAGAAAGTTGATTGGGTCCGAGCTTGTTCAGATGACTACAGATAAGATCAAGGTTATTCGGGACAATCTGAAGATAGCCCAGGATCGTCAGAAAAGTTACGCAGATAAGCGTAGGAAGGATTTGGAGTTCCAGATTGGGGATAAGGTGTTCCTACGGATATCTCCATGGAAAGGAATAATTCGTTTTGGGAAGCGAGGTAAGTTAAGCCCTCGGTATATCGGTCCCTATGAAGTGATTGGCAGAGTAGGTGAGGTAGCATATCAACTTGAACTGCCAGTAGAACTTTCCAGGATCCATAATGTATTCCATGTCTCGATGCTCCGTAAGTACATAGCAGATCCTTTGCACGTATTGTCAGAGCAGCCAATGGAACTCAAGGAGAACCTATCTTATGAGGAGACCCCAGTTCAGATTCTTGATAGGAGAGATGAGGTTCTTCGCAGTAAAGTTATTCCGTTGGTTAAAGTGTTGTGGAGGAATCATGCAGTGGAAGAGGCCACGTGGGAGCACGAGGAGCAGATGTGCAGTCAGTATCCGCATCTTTTCGATACAAGTAAGTATCCTTAGTTATTCAAGTTGTGAATTTTTGTAATTCAAGAAAGTATCAAGTATGTTTGATAGATTCTAGTGTTGAAATGCATTGCATGAAAGTTGTATAAATTTCGAGGACGAAATTTTTATAAGGAGGGGTGAATTGTAAAACCCAAAACCGCGTTCGTCGGAGAGCGAAATATTTTTCCGATGGATCGCGTCCGATCGGAAAAATATAATTATCGAGTCCGGAAATAATTGGAATAATTATTTTCGATTTAGAGAAATAAATTCGAGTTCGCGAAGATGGATTCGGAATTTTAAAATTATTCCAAAGGCAAAAGCGATTAAAAAGCGGATTCCAGGACGGACGGACGGAAACGAAAATCCGAGCTTGGAAGTTAAACCGAGAATGCATGGAAGGCTTTAAGAAATAAAGGGAATGCATGTTGGTGACACGTGTCACACATGCATTGGATGAAAAAAAAAATGAAAAATGAAATGTGAGAAGTGTTGCTCGTGTAAGTGAGAACCAAGAGTGAACGGGAGGATTTGAAAAAGAAGAAAACAATATTGATTATATGCTCGGTCACAAGAGACATCAATCATTTGGTCAACAATTGTTATTCATTTCAAAAACGAATCCAAGCAAAACAGTCTGTCAACTTCTTCTTCTTCAAGCTCAAAACAGAAACTGAAAATTTGAAGAGTGGCTCGTGAGTGGAAGAAGAGAAGTTGAGAGAGAGCAGACCCGAGGTGAAGCACATCTGAAGAAGAAGACCAGATCTAGGAACTCCAGCCCGTGCATGCAAGCTGGAAGAAGTCAGACTTTGAGCTGCTGTCACCGTGAGCTGAGGAAGGTGTTGTCACCTTGCTGCCGAGCTAAGTTGCTGCCATCGTGAGGGTGCTGTCACCGTGGCAAGCTTGCTGCTGTGAGCTGCTGTCGTTGCTGTCAAGTGCTGCTGCCAGTGTCGCCGGTGGAGGGAGCGCTGGCGTGAGGTAGTGCTGTCGCCGTGACCAAGAGCTGCCATCGCTGCTGCTGTCAACGCCAAGTGCTGTCGCCATGCTGTCTGGCTGCCTGTGCTGCACAAGCTGACCAGCTGCTGTTTTTCAGGCCGAGTTGATGCAAGGAGAAAGGCAAGAGCAGATCTGAAGCAATGGAGGACATGCAAGAGCAGATCTGAAGCCAAGTCGTGCATGCAAGCAAGGGATGAAGGTGAGCTTGCTGTCGCCGTTGTTAAACAAGGTGCTGTCACCGTCCAAAGTTCTGTCGCCGTGCTGTCTTGCTACCTGGTGTTGCACGAGCTGACAAGCTTGCTGCCGAGCTGAGCTTGCTGTCACCATTGTTGTCTGACCGTGAACAAGAAGACAGCTGCTGGAGTGAAAAAAAAATTGAGCTTGCTGCCTTGTACTGCACGAGCTGGCTGTTGCTGTCACTGCCTTACTACCGTGAAGCTCCAGTTGCTGCTAAGATTGTTGCTGTCGTCGTGATTGGTACTGTCATCATTGTTGTAGCTGTTGTCGAGTAGCTATCAAGTCAAACCAATCCTCATTTCAGAGCTGAAACGAAGCATCCTCAAAGGGGACAGCTTGCTGCCAAGAACGTGCGAGAGTTTCGTCGCCGTTCGGAAGTTGTTTCGAACGAAACTAGTAAGGTAAGCGCTGCCCATTTTTATTGTTGAGTCGTTTTGGTAATTAGTAAGCAACCATGTGAATAAAGTGGAGATAAATTGATGATTTTATGTTTGAGACTATGATTGGGTTTAGGATCAAGAACCTCGTTAATGTGGAGGTTCGTTCGTTTTGTTGTTTCGGTTGGTTTTGAATGATTTGGTAAACGATCGTATTCGTTGCGAGTTTTGTATATGGGCTGTTATGAGATGTGTAGGGGCTGTTGAGTTATGTTTTTAGTTTCGCATTCATTATCGCGGAAAATAGATAATATTAGAGTGTTTTAAAGTATCGGATAATCGTTCGGATATTTAGAAACCGTTTCCGAGAGATTCGGTTGAATATTCCGCGAATGCGAGCGTTGTTAGTTTGTGATTTTCATTGTTGAATATCAAAGTAAATATGATGTTAGCTCGTTGCCCCGAGTTTATTATTAAGCCCGTTAAAGTTTTTAAATTGAAGTTAAGATAGTTTGAGTTTCAAAAGCGCGAAATCGTTAATCGTCGAAATTTCGAAGTTGAAAATGGAAAAGATTATGCATTAAGCTTGCTGCCATGTTTTTCTTCTTTGTGCTTAATCATGATTAAATATTCGTTTGTCGTGTTTTAGTAAAGTCACGAGCTGATATTAACGATAAGTTTAAACGGAAACAAAGAAATCGCGCGAAACGCTTAAAACAATAAAACGCGATAATAAGTTGAAATCGCGTAAGCTTTAAGTTTGTCGTTTGGTTTCAAATCTTTTGTTTAGTGAATTCTATTGAAATCTGATTTTGATGATGTTACATTAGATTCGAAGGGCATAGTTGTCAGTTTTGTAACCGTAGAGTTCCGACTAGTTTAAGTCGCGATAACGATTCGGTTTGAAATAGTCTTCGCGTGCGAATATGAATTTTCCGTTTTGTTATCGTGCAAGGATAGTCACTTGAATTATTGTGTTTATAAATCCTCGTATGGCTTAAAGTTTAGTTGCGCACGAGTTATGTTTTAACGACATCTCGATCGAAATCAATTGTAGGTGAATCGGGAATCGAACGAGAGCCGTAACGGGAAACGGTGATAAGTATTTTGGAAGCAAATTGTGAGTGTAGATTTTTAAAAGTTTTCATACATTCTGTTATTGAATGCAATCAGTTTCAGCAAGTAAAAGGTTTTGAGATTCTAGTAAAAGTTTATAGTTTTCAGTTTATCATCTATAAATGCATGTATAGCTTTAAAGATTATGTTATGAATATGTTTATATTCTTCAGTAAAGTAATTGAGCAAGTTGAAATTATATACATGCATAGAGATAGTATTTGTGAAAGTTATTTTGCGATATTATAGCATATTGCCGAGATTTCATTTTATATATGCCTATAGTTTACCCTAGCCCCTAAGATTACACCCGGCCGAAAGTATTCCATACGTGTACGGTAGTTGGGGGGAGTTACTAACTTTGGGGGGATCGAGTCTGTCAGTCACCCTCTGCACGTATGGGATAGTGTAGATCTGCCTGATGTTGGAGGGATTCGCGATCCCAGAGTTGTATCCACATCTGCGACTACACATGGTGAGAGTTCCCCTATCCTAGTGGCGTGTCTTCGCACCGTCACGAAGGACAAGATATCCCTGGGTTGCCAGATAGGCTAATAAGAAAATAAGAAAAGTTTTAAGAAAAGTTTGATGAATAACTTTCGCAGCTTTTAAACGAGTTTACAGTTTTCAGGAAAAGTAAGTAAGTAATAGTTTTCCAATCTATTTTTGGGAGGAATAGTATTTTTTTAAGCAAAAGTACAGTTTATGTAAACTTACTCACTCACTGAGTTATTCTCACCACTGTTTTCCTGTTTTCTTAAAAACCTCCCTCAGGTGCAGGTGCGAGTAGCGCGATTGACGTATCTCCTTCGGACGGACAGGCCACAGACAGGCCACGGACAGGCCAGCTAGACACGCGTGACCAGACTGCACTATTTTCTAGCATAGCATCATGTATTGTATTTAATATCATTTTCCAGATTCTCTAGTTTGGTAAATATTATTTTGAGTTAATGATTTTATGTAAATATCATGCATGTCGTTTTTAAGATTTATTCAAGTTACTTCCGCTTAATTGCATGATTATGAATTTGAAAATGGCCGGAGGCCTATTGATTATAGAAATTGTTTGTGAATACAATTATACAGGTTTTATGAGATATTTTACAGGGTGGAATTTTAGAAAAACAGCCGTTGTGCTGCTGGTTTTCTGTGAAAATCCTATTTTCATAAAGTTATTTTCAACGAACAAAATTCCCACCCTTTTTCAGAATAAAAAGGATTTCAAGTATTTTAGAAAAGAAAAGAGGCTTAGCTTCACGGGAACTTTCCAGTTAGAGCAGATCTCGACTGGGGAGCCACCGTGGGGTTGCCGGGCAGGTCGCCTAGCTAGTAGTTAGAAAGGGGCTTGTCACTCAATCTCAAAAGTTTTAGCAAAGTCAGGCAAAGCAAGTAAAGGTGCATTAGTTAATTTCTCCTTAATCAAGCTAAATGCCTTTTCTTGTTCCGTACCCCACTTAAACCCTACATTCTTTTTGATAACTTCAGTTAAAGGTGCGGCTAGACTACTAAAATCTTTCACAAACCTCCTATAAAAACTAGCCAGCCCATGAAAACTTCTTACTTGTCCCACATTTGTAGGTTTCGGCCACTCCCTTATTGCCTTAACCTTTTCCTCATCAACCCCAATTCCCCTAGCACTAACAACAAAACCCAGAAATTCAAGCTTATCGGTGCAAAAAGTACACTTTTTGAGATTAGCAAACAACTTTTCTGTTCTTAAAACACCTAAAACAAGTTTTAAATGTTCAACATGCTCATCCAAGTTTTTGCTATAAATCAGAATGTCATCAAAGTAAACAACCACAAATCTTCCAATAAAAGCACGCAAAACATGGTTCATTAATCTCATGAAAGTACTAGGTGCATTAGTTAATCCAAAAGGCATAACTAACCACTCATATAAACCATATTTTGTTTTGAAAGCAGTTTTCCACTCATCTCCTTCTTTCATCCTAATTTGATGATATCCACTCTTAAGATCAATTTTAGTAAAAACAATAGAACCATGCAATTCATCAAGCATATCATCTAATCTAGGAATAGGATGTCGATACTTTACAGTGATATTGTTGATGGCACGACAATCAACACACATCCTCCATGTTCCATCCTTTTTAGGCACAAGCAATACGGGAACCGCACAAGGACTCATACTCTCACGCACATATCCCTTTTCCATGAGCTCACTAACCTGCCTTTGAAGCTCCTTTGTCTCCTCGGGATTACTTCTATACGTTGGTCTATTTGGGATGGGTGCTCCGGGTACAAAGTCAATTTGGTGCTCAATCCCCCTTATTGGTGGTAAACCCTTAGGCATCTCTTCGGGAAACACCTCATCAAAGTCCTGCAAAAGTGAAACAACAACACTAGGCAAAGAAGAGTCAAGTTCATTAGCACTAAAACAAGCCTCTTTGTACAAAAGTACAATCATTGGCTGATTAGAAAACAACGCCTTCTTGACCTCACTCTCTCTTGCATAAAAATTCACTTGTTTTTTGTCTCTCTTTTTCTCATCAACCTCTTTTTCCTTTTCACTCTTCTTTTCTATTTTTGTTGTTTCAAACTCTCTTTCTTTTGTCTCTCTCTCTCTTGAACTCTCACTCTCCTTTTTTACATCTCTCTCTTTTTTTAACCTCACTTGATCTTCATATACTTGTCTTGGGGTTAAAGGTACAAGAGTGATTGGCCTTTTATTGAGCACAAAAGAGTATCTATTGGTATATCCATCATGAGTCACATGCCTATCAAACTGCCATGGTCTTCCCAAAAGGATATGACCCGCATTCATTGGTACCACGTCACACATAACATCATCTTTGTATTTTCCAATTGAAAATGACACCAACACCTGTTTATTCACCCTAACTTCCCCACTATCATTCAACCATTATAGTTTATAAGGTTTTGGGTGCTTCAAAGTTGCTAAATTCAATTTTTCTACCAAAATAGTGCTAGCCACATTAGTACAACTCCCCCCATCAATAATCATACTACATACCTTATCATTAACATAGCAACGGGTGTGAAAAATGTTATCACGTTGTACCTCATCATCTTCCTTGGCTTGAGCACTAAGAGCTCTCTTCGCAACCAAAAGTTCTCCACCCACCGAATATTCAAGGTCACTTGCATCCTCCAAAGGTGGCATGGACTCATCATCAGATTCATCCTCGGATTCGATACCACCCTCATCCTTCAAAACCATTACTCTCTTGTTTGGGCATTGTGATGCAATATGACCTGCTCCCAAACATTTAAAGCACTTAATGTCACGGGTTCTAGAAGGTTGAGAATCTGATTTACCTTGATTTAATGTGCCTCCAGCCTTATGTTCTTTGGAAGGTTCGGCCTTGGCCTTGAAACTAGGCTGGTCCTCCCTCTTGCTCCAATTCGGTTTCCATGACGATGACGAACCCGAATTTTGCCCAACCTGTGTGGAACCCTTCCTCTTCAATTGTTGTTCCACTTTAATGGCCATGTGTACCATGTCAATCAATTCAACACAATGTTGCAACTCCACTACATTTGCAATGTCTCGGTTCAGCCCATTTAGAAACCTAGCCATAGTCGCTTCTCGGTCCTCCTCTACATCAGCTCGAATCATGGCTATCTCCATCTCCTTGTAGTAGTCTTCAACACACTTAGACCCTTGAGTAAGAGTTTGTAATTTTTGAAACAAACCCCTATAATAGTGGCTTGGAATGAATCTCCTCCTTATAACAGCTTTCATCTCAGCCCATGTCTCAATAGGTCTTTCTCCATTCCGTCTCCTACTCACAATCAATTGATCCCACCAAACAATAGCATAATCAGTGAATTCTATGGCCGCCAATTTCACCTTCTTCAATTCGGAATATTCATGGCAATCAAACACCAATTCTATTCTTTTCTCCCACTCCAAATAAGCTTCAGGATCAGTTTTACCTTGAAAGGTTGGAATCTTCACCTTTATACTACCCAAATTATTATCAACCTTCTCTCCATATCTATCTCCTCTATTCCCATACCTATCTCCTCTATTCCCATACCTATCTCCTCTATTCCCATACTGATGTGAACCCCGTATATAACGATACGACACCCACCACCAAATTGAAACACAACCCCAAGAAAGATTAAAACAGGTTTATAACAAAAGAATTTTGACCCATTGATTATATATCAATCAAAGAACCAAAGTTATAAAGAACTTTGACCCAATGATTAGAACTCAATCAAGAACCAAAATTATAAAAGAAGGATATTGACGCCACTCCCAAGACATAGATGAGAAGGTGGGAAATAAGTCATGTTTGATCGCCACAAGCAAAGCTTGATAAGATCACATGTTTATGAAAAACAAGAGAGAAAATTCACTCTCTCAATAAAACATAAGGTGGCTGCATCTTCATTCATCTGTTGCGTATTTTAGGGTTACAAGACAAGTCTTTTTATAGGCAAAGAAAGTAACATCACATGAAACCCTAGCCCCCTAACAATTGGGCTCACTAAACATACTCATGGGTTTAAAATAATTAAATATGGGCTTAAGTTAATTAAATATTTCAGCCCAAAACATAAACTAAGACCCGACATAAACTTAATTTAAAAACCCATTACAATTAAAATAAACTCAGCCCAAATAACTCTAGTTTGCCTCTAGTTGTCTTCCATTAGCATCCAAAGCCTCCATAATTAAGCCTCATTGTCCAATTGTCTCATGTTTCTCCATGATTGCTATCTTGGTTTACATTATTCCCACTTTCCTCAAAACGATTTGTCCTCAAATCGTGGCCCATCTAGTTATCCGAAGTCTTGATTGAAAACCTGAAAGAATGTTAGAAAAAACCTCACAACACTCCCTCACGTGTTTTGCTCAACACTTCCTCTCCACGCTCAAACTTTTTCCTCCATTTTAATGTCAAATCAGAACGCGCGCAATAAATAAAACGAACCAGCAAGATGAAACTCTAACAAGACTTGAAGTAGAAAACAAGAAAGAAACCAGACCAGATGAATGCAAAAAACCAGATCAGTCTAGAAACACAAGACCTGTAAGCTAGATGCAAACAAAGTTGATGATGCGGACAGTCCAAACAATGAGAGCAGATGCGAACAACCCAAGATGATATGACTAGAAAAAAACAAAATAACCAGATTGCTAGAACTTGACGTGAACACAGCAAAAGAAAAAAAAAACAATAATAATAAGAATAATAACAAATCAGACCAGTAATAAAAAAAATAGCTGCAAGACACAAAACAAAATTGATAGATCAAACCTGATTTAATACCCAAAGCTCTGATACCAACTGATGTGAACCCCGTAGATAACGATACGACACCCACCACCAAATTGAAACACAACCCCAAGAAAGATTAAAACAGGTTTATAACAAAAGAATTTTGACCCATTGATTATATATCAATCAAAGAACCAAAGTTATAAAGAACTTTGACCCAATGATTAGAACTCAATCAAGAACCAAAATTATAAAAGAAGGATATTGACGCCACTCCCAAGACATAGATGAGAAGGTGGGAGATAAGTCATGTTTGATCGCCACAAGCAAAGCTTGATAAGATCACATGTTTATGAAAAACAAGAGAGAAAATTCACTCTCTCAATAAAACATAAGGTGGCTGCATCTTCATTCATCTGTTGCGTATTTTAGGGTTACAAGACAAGCCTTTTTATAGGCAAAGAAAGTAACATCACATGAAACCCTAGCCCCCTAACAATTGGGCTCACTAAACATACTCATGGGTTTAAAATAATTAAATATGGGCTTAAGTTAATTAAATATTTCAGCCCAAAACATAAACTAAGACCCGACATAAACTTAATTTAAAAACCCATTACAATTAAAATAAACTCAGCCCAAATAACTCTAGTTTGCCTCTAGTTGTCTTCCATTAGCATCCAAAGCCTCCATAATTAAGCCTCATTGTCCAATTGTCTCATGTTTCTCCATGATTGCTATCTTGGTTTACATCACATACCTATCTTCTCTATTCTCATACCTAACTCCTCTACCTCCCATTCCACGCCTAAATCTACCCACACTCATATTGGACATGTGATCAGCCTCATCCATGTCATTATCATCCCCATAGTAATCATTAACTTCTTCTCTAACTGGAACTCTCTCTCGTCTACGTGCTTGTGGAACGGGTGGTGGCTGTTCCACACGTGAATTTTCCACTTGATCTAATCGCTCATGTAATTGTTCCAATTCCCCCCTCATCATCCATCTCATCTCCTCTACTAATGCTTCCTTCCAAAGCTTTATATCCGCCGGGATGAAAGAATCCTCAGTAAAGCCTTTATCTTTGTTTCCGGACATGTTTTCCTGCAAAAAATAATAATAATAATAATAATAACAATAATAATAATAATAAGGGACCTCACAGCACTTCCTCACGTGTTTTCGCTCGAATAATCAGTTCACTCAACACTCGTGTTTACACACAATAAATTTGGCTTTTACCCTCAGTATGTACTCACCACTCTTGCCTTTTTCCCCTCGTAATTTCTCAAAAGTTCTTATCAAACTAACCAAACAATAATCAAGATTTCTTAGTCGCATTCACACGAGACAAAAGAAATCTCCTAGGTTCACACGAAAATGAATCACAACGAAACTGGAATAACAAAGATAGTTTCTAGTACCAATATATATATTTTTTTTTGCTTGCCACTACACGAAACCAAGATGAGAAATAGCAATAGCTGATATATTCAACTACAAGATCGTTCTGATTTTTGTACTCTTTTTTTTTTTTTTTTTTTGGATTGATCAAACAAAATCAACGAAGAAGAACAACTAAGATAGATAAAACCTGATGTTAGAACCCGAAGCTCTGATACCAAATGATGCGAACCTCGTCAGTTGTAGCACAATTGAGATGCCTAGGACCGTTCTAATATCTGGTTTGAATGGAAACCGCGACCCAACACCTATAGTGAGATGTGAACCTTGGTATAAGGATGACGCCACAATCGAGGATGGAGTATTCGATTGATAAGTCAAAGAAAGGAGGAACGCCACAGAGAAATCTGATAAGTTCCAATTAGTTCTCAAAGAATAAGAGAGAAATTAAGCTCTCAATTTTCATTCAAATTCTGATATGCCACATTACATCCTTTTTGTTCTTTATAAACTAAAACCCTAAAAGAAAAGAGAGGCTACATGCCTTTTCAAAAAGGAACAAAATATTGGGCCATTAATTGCCTTACAAAACAAGAAACTAATTAAAACTAAATCAATCAAGTAATTGACTTAATCCCTATTTGGAAGGCTGAGATTAAAGAAAATCAGCCTCTTAATTTGGGAAACAAATCAATTCATTATTTATTGAAAATCTAAAAAGGAAACAACTTAAATTGAATCTTCTTGCTTGTGCCACACGCCCAAGCTTTCTGCCACACACCCAAGTCAACTCTTATTCAGCCCCATTAATTGCCTTGATGATGTTAATTAGGCCTTAGTCTTCATATGGGCCCATCTTGGACTTTATTAAATCGGAATCAACCCAAGTGTCTTGAATCAGGCCATTTAGTGCTTCCTTGAATCTCTTAGCCCTTGCTCGTGTTATTGGCCCAACCGGAACATGTAATGGGTCACTTGGTGTAGCTCCCTTGTTCGTAACACCTTCAATAAGTGTAGAGTAGGTTGAGCGTGATTCAACAGATGTGAATGACACTTATAAACTGGAAACTGCTTGTAAACCAAACCATGCATCTTAATTTGACTTTGATCCCAACTTGGAAACAACAAATGTGAATGATATCAAGACATCCAGTACTAGTCTAACATATCAACCAAACTCAAGTGTCTATTTAGATGAAATTATGGAAGGATTTACATCATGTGATAATGATAATACTTGTTCCCCCCTTCATTATGGATTTGAGAGTAGCTCAAGAATGGAGTATGTTCAAGAGGTTTCGATTGATCAGCATACAGCGAATTGTGATGAACAAGAACAACCTACCTATCCCACTAGTTATGATGAAACAGCATCGGGTGGAGTTTCGAATTGATATGACCAACAATTTGAGCATGTTCAAAGGCTTGTTTCACCACCATGTGCATTATATCAAGTTAATTCCAATAAAGTTGCTCCTAGACGCAATCCTATGCGTATTCAAGTCAGTGAATTATTTGACAACAAAGAACTATTGCAATCAGAGCTAGGTAGATATGCCTTGGCAAACAGATTCCAAATAAGAGTCATGAAATCGGACACAACAAGATTGTAGGTTCGGTGTATCGTTACAGATTGCAATTGGCGCTTACGTGCAGTTAGAGATAGAAATTCAGATTATTTTCAGATTAGAAAATTTGATAGTGAACACACATACTCCATGGAACAACGATTTTCACATCAAAGGCAAGCAAGTGCTCATGTTATAGGGGAACACATCAAGGAAAAATTTAAAGATCATCGTGTATACCAATCCAAGGAAATTATTAGAGACATACAAAATGAGTTTGGCATCTCATGTAACTACCACAAAGGATATCGACCTAGACATATTGCATTGAATAAGGCTCGAGGAACTCCTGCTGAGTCACACATGATTTTTCCTTTGTATTTATATGTAAAACCCAAAACCTCGTCCGTCGGAGAGCGAAATATTTTTCCGATGGATCGCGTCCGATCGAAAAAATATAATTATCGAGTCCGAAAATATTCAGAATATTTATTTTAGAATAATAAATAAATTTGAGTTCGTGAAAACAGATTCGAAATAATAAAATAATTCCGAGAGTGCGAAGCCGAGATTAAATTAAAAGCAGATTCCCGGACGGACAGAAACGGAATCTGAGCTTGAAATTAAAATGGGAAAATGCATGAGAAATAACATAAATTAGTGCATGAAAGTGACACATGTCACACATGCAAAGGGTGAGCAAGGACAAGTGGCATAGTGATAGTGTGCATGAATGACACATGTTAAGCTATGCATTAAATAATATATAAGTAATTGAAAAACAAAATATTAAAAGTGAAGGATTTAAAAGCAAATAAATCCTCATTCAGTCACCTTTCTCATGCTCAACCGAGAGCAATTAAAACATATATATCTATATTTATATATCAAGTGAAAAGGAAGGGAAGCAATTGGCCTTATATTCGGTCAAAATCATTCATCATCCAAGAGCCGAGAGTGAAGGGGAGAACCGAGAGAGTAGAGAACGAGAGAAGAAGAGAAGTTGAGAGAGCAGAACCGAGGTGAAGCACAACTGAAGGAGAAGACCAGATCTGAGAACATCTACCTGTGCTTGCAAGGAAAAGTGAAGTCGTGGCTTGTTCGTGAAGGAGTGTTCCAGCAGCTGCAATCACTCTCCTTGGACAGTCTCAGCTCACGATTTCAGCAAGGTAAGGGTCAGATCTAATGCCAGAAACTGCATGCACCTTCATCCAATGTTATCAAATTAATCATTCATCTCATGAAAATAATTAAATATAACATGTGTATGACCGGGTTCTTTGGTTTTGACAACCTAAATCTAATTTCAATATTATATAAATTAACCAAGGTATTCCTTGGTCTTCAGGTCTTGAAAAGTCTTCATGGGCTCTCTTGGACTTAAAATTAAATCAAATTTAATAATCAAGAACATCCATCTAATGGATTGGACTTTAAACCCATTTCTTGATTTTTGGATCCAAGAAAAAAAAAATTATCCAATAAATTATCAAATAAAAATATGTGCAAATTGACCCTCAATTATCTGTATAAGGTACACTTTTGTCTTATGCACAAGTGTGAATCAAAATTCACACATAAACACATTCAACAATTTCATGTATTCGACTTTTGTGCACCAGAGACATTCACGCATGAATTTGTGGATTACAAGCAAACAAATTTGCTTTTTCGTATTTTATGCATGTCACAAATCTCTGCACCATATTTTGTCTTTTGTGCATAACAAAAAACAATTGTAACTTTGACTTTTCTTTGCTTAATTTTATACAATAAACAATTGTAACATTATGCGTGCGACAGCACATTAAGCCATACACCAAGTCAAGTCGCACACACTGAAGCAGACCTGCGCACATCAAAGGCAACAGCCATGCACTCGTTTTCGCACTGCTGCAACTGCCCAGAAACACACAAAAATTGCACGCTGCTGTCTGTTGTCGTGCGTTGCTGTCCAACTATTTTCGATCGCACAACAAACTGGTTCGTAACCAGTGACCAGACTACATACGCAACTGGTTTAAAACCAGTCCACACAGTCACAACTGTCCTTAATTTCAGTGCAGTTTTCTTCACCCATAATAGCAGTAAAACTTCAACCCATTCGGCATCAATTTACAGAAAATATAAAAAATCTAAATCTATAAATTTACAACAGAAAATTTGGCACAAACTGCTTACAAATTTAATCAAATTAAATAACCAAATAACCATACAATTAACGATCATACCATGCAATCTCATTCATCAAACATGAATAAAAATACATCACATCATAATAAAAATAATAGTGCCTACTCAATGACATACATATCAATACAAAATATATTATTTTAAAATCATTAGTTTATTGGAACCAGGGCTCTGATACCAATTGAAGGGAAAAACAACAATTGTTTTTATGAAAAATATTAATTTTGTGGAACACTGAGTTTTAAAAAATTTTTTAGAAAACTCAAGAAACTCTAGATCCATAAAACAATGAAATAAAATAATACAAGAAAAATAAAAATAAGATTTTTACCTTATGTATTGATCTCTGTGAATTGTTCACCACCTAGTCTTTCTCGATATTACTCTACACCAAGAAACTAGTGAGTGGGTACAATTATATAGAATTGTACTCACTTTCTATTGGTTTCTTTTCTAAAAAGAATCAATAATATATTTAAGAGGTATGTTTATGTTTTTGGTTATACAAAGAAGAAAGATACAGATTCTTTTTCTCTGTATAATGCTGTAGAAATTTTTTTTTTCTTTTTGTTTCAAAGAACGTACAGCAAAACCGAAAATAACTTATGTTAGGAAAATAAAACTATTTCTTTTCTATTTATAGGCAACTACTTAGGGTTTTAATTAATCAAATTAACATTAAACCCCAAATTTATTAAAATTAAACTTCTACCCCATATAACATAATTAATTGAAAATTAATTCATGTTATATTTTAAAATTAAACCTGTGACCTGTAATTAATTCATAATTAATTTATATCCTGCCACAGCTGAGAATTAAATTCAAAACCTCTTATAAAATATATTAAATAATTATTAATTCATAATTAATAATTAGCTAATTAATTATTAAATAATTTGAATAATCAATATTATTCAAATATTAAGTGAACACAAATTTTGCTATATGCGTAACAATTATAATTGGACGGTCTAATTACAATATTCTATATACAAGTTTCTAATAGTGAAATGAGCTATCAAAGGGACCCGATGGACCTACAGTTTTGAGCTCCAATAATATCGAAATTATTAATTAAATTCTTTAATTAATAATTCACTATTATTAATCTTAGAGTTACTCCACTAAAAACCTAAGATTGCACTTTCAAAACTGTAGATATTTTTATACAATCTGAAATTTTCAGTGTCCATTGATTTAATCACTACATATGATTTGACCCTCCACAAATAGTTCATAATTAGAGTTAGGTCAAAATGTCCGTTTTACTCTAATTATTTCTTAATCCTAAAGTACCATTGATTCTCTAATGAACAATATATCCATAACAACTTATGAATTTATCTTTCTATTTTCATATGAATGAAAAGTTGAGCGCTCATATTGTTCAAGACTTGAATCAACCCTTAAGGGAACTACTTCTTTACTTCTCGCAAGAAGGAGTGGATTCCACTATCGTGTAGAATGTTCTCAGCTACTTACTAAATCATATCCCCAAAGTATGAAGTTATTGACCGGATATCTACACCGATCTCACCCATGTAAATTAAAGGATATAACTCAACAAGTAGGAGTCCATAATACACTTAGGATTAAGATCAATTCATATATGATCATCTGGTTGATAAATATAAATCTCTGAGTTTAACGGATATTAATAAGAGACTTATATTTATCGTGGTCCAGTCCTATGTAATCTATATTATATAAGATGCCTCCATTTTTATGTCAATACATAAATAGTCTCGGATAAGACTATCGTACCGAATACAAAATGGACTGCAACTGTAGATTTACCACAAATAAAGTACCTAACTTTATTTGCTTTCTACGGACTCTTTAGATTACTTATTTCAAATTAAATCCGACTGTATATAACACTTATATACTTAGTTTGAAATTACATCAGTAATAAAAAATGTTTCTTATGATATATACAATTTTTGCAAAATATATAAATTGAATAAAATGAATACTTTATTATTTATAAAACCGTTTACATTATTACAAGCTTTTAGGGCATAAAACCCAACAGTGAACTAGTGAGTGGAACTTTAAAACTTGTTTTATGATAACAATGTTTATTATATTTCAAGTTTCCTATTTTTCTTGAAGTCTAAATTAATGTTATGCTTTAAGAAATTTGAAGTATATCTTAGAAATTTTAAGTGTGTTTTAAGACTTTGATGTGTGTTTATGGATTGAGAATAATGGATTGTGCTTAATAAGGAGATTGCATAAGAAATAAGAATTTTAGTGTGTGGTATGGACATTTTTAAGTAAGTTTTGAAAAAAAAAAAAAAAAAAAAAAAAACCTTAGATTGTGTTTTCCTAAATTTTAAGGCATGATTTTGGTAAATATATATGGTGTGGAGTTTTTCTGAACTCATAAAGTGTATTTTGTCACCTATGAAACTAAGAGTTTGTTGGAGATTATTTTTAAGTGATTGACGAAACTAAAGACCATGCCATTTGAATGTTCCATGATTTAAGAAAAGGGAATTTTGTTTAGTATGTGTGTTTTATGAGCTAGGGAATTTAGAACATGTCTTGGGATTTTAAAGTATGCTTAAGAATTACTTATTTTAGATTATGTTGTTAGAGAAATAAGTAATCTATATCAAATACTTAATATTTAAATGAAAATCACAAAAAACAAATAAATAAAGAATTAAAAAGAATCGGATGACAGAAGCTTGCAAATTCAATGCAATGTCCTAAGACAGAAATTTGACATCTCTTCTCTGTGCTTTGAAGATCTGTTGGTGTCTGTCTTCCTAGGATTTGACTGTCAATAATCTGGATTCGCAGCACTTAAAGCAGATTCTGGCAAATTGGAATTTATAATATATAGGAACAGAAGAAGAAGAAAGGAAAAATCAAGTGTTCTTTAACTAAATTCGGGAATGAACTTTATAGAAGAAATTATGTCTATTCAAAAGGACACATCTGTATAGACACAACTGTTGTCTTTAACAGTTTTTTGTTCATCAAAATTCAAATTCGATTTTTTTAAATTCAAAAAATTAATTGTGACATAGGATGGCTCTTTAAATCAAAGACCAATGCCCCAAGGCTCAAGGCCAATCCTTGATTTATTTATGACTCAAAACTATATCTAATTTAAGCCTAAGTTTTATCATTTAGTTTATCCATTCTTTAAGTCTTAAAAGCTACCACTTTATAAACAAACAATTCCCACTCTATTTTTTCAATATGGTACTTATTTCCATTCAAACATTATTTTTCCTAACATATGTTTTATAAACTTTAGAGTGTGATTTATAAGCCTTAGATGATGATTTAAAGACATTAGTTTATATTATGTTTTAACCTTTAGCACTTTTGGAATTTAAATATATTTTGTGATTTAAGAAGTTTTGTAAAACCCAAAATATCGTTCGTCGGAAAATAAATTATTTTTTGATAGATCGTTTTTTCGAATGGAAAAATATTGTCGATTTCGGATTGTTCAAAATATTTTTTTTTAAGAAAATAAAATAATTTCAAATGTGAAATCAAATTATAAGCGGATCCTCGGATGGACGGAAATGAATTCAAATTCGAAAATTAAAGCGAGAGAATGCATGGAAGAAATAAGTAAAATAAATTGATGAATGATGGACACGTGTCTCACATGCAAAGAATAAGCAAGGACAAGTGGCATAAGAGGTCATGCATGAGTGCCATGTGTCACATTCTGATCATCCATATAAATTAAAAATTGAAAATGTAAATGGATGGGAAACAATTTGCTCTCGATCACTCTTGCTTCTTCAATCCGAGAGAGACTTTAGAGTGAGTAGGAGAGCCGTGAGTGAGGGACATTGAGAGCAACTTTAGATCTTCTTCTTCTCCATTTCAAATCCGAGAGAGTGCAACTGTGAACTCGTGAAGGGAAGGATGAGCAGCTACAGTTCAGACCGAGAGCAAGCATATCAAACCTGAGGCATGCAGACCAAGAGAAGCCATGCCCGTGACTTGCAACAAGAAGTGAAGTAAGCAACCAGTTTGTGCATACAAGGGGAAGGGCCAGTCGTGAGCTAGTTGAGTGCAGATCTTAAGCTCGGGGGAGTGTGGGCAGACGTGAAAACCGTGAAGGGGAGAGCTTGGCAGTTCGGTGATACAAATCTGAACCAAAAGTTGTGCATGCAAAGATAAGAGTTTGAACCACCCTCACTTTTACTTCCCTTTCAGTTGTCAGCAAGCGAATGTGAGATTGTGTATGTGTGGAGACCGTGAACTTCAATTGCTTTTGTTGGGTTTCTATTTTTGATTGCTGTCTTGGGCGTGAATCCAGCAGTTGTAACTCCATTGGAGGCTTTGAGAGCTGACTTGGAACAGCTCTAAACCGTGCATGCAGGTGAAGAAGATTGGCTTGCTGCCGTGAGTCATCCTTAGAGTTGTCTTGCCATCGCGGAAGCTTGGGGGTTGTTTCGAAGTGAAAAATAGCTCACACAAAGGTAAGTATTGTCCCGTTTAGTTTTGTTATGACTTTTCAAGTAGTTTTTAAAGGTTGCATGTCAATTTGGATTGCAGGAAGCTCACGGATAAGAGAAATGATGTAGGCAGCACCTTCGCGCAAGCATTTCGAAGTTTCGAATTGAGTTTCGAAAGGTATATTGGGTTTTATTGATTTCATTTTGATGGAAAATATTTAGGATTAGTTGTGGATGATAATTGATAATGATACGATTGGGTTTTAGGATTTAGAACCTCATTAGTGCGGAGGTTCGTTCAATATTGTTCGGTTGTGATTTCGATTGAGTGTCAATGATGGTTTCCGTTGCGAAATTGATTTACGGATTGTTATATTGCAATTTAGGGGCTGTCACAATGAGTTTTTAAATTTTGGCATGACAAATTATGCATAATGGTGTGATTTATAGTATCGAAAGTCGTTCGATTATCGAAAAATTGTTTTCGAGTGATTCGGATAAATTTTCCGCGAATGCGAATTTGTTTAGTTTGCAATTTTCGTTGTCGAATGTGAATATGTGTATGATGTTAACAAGCTACCATGATTTTCATTTATGTGTATCAAAGTGTTTGAATCTTCATTTTCCATGATTTGAGTGAAGTTACAAGTTGTATTGACAATAAGTTTGATTGGAAACGAAATAATCACGCAAAGCGTTAAAAAGGATAGTTTGCGATAAATTATTGAAATCACGCAAATTTCATTATTCGTGTAGACTCAAATGTTCTCTTTGTTGAATTCATTTGAGTGTGATTTCGATGATATTGATTGAGAATGAATGACGTTATTGTTGGTTTCGAAATAGTCGAAAAGCTAGCGAAATCCCCATGTAATTTAAGTTTAGTATTTGCGCGAGCCATGTTTGAATGAAAATCTCGATCGAAACCAATTGTAGGTGAACCGACGAGCGGACGAGATCCATAGCGAGAGTGGGTTAAGTTAATTTAAAGAAAGTTATGAGTGTGAATTTTCATAAAGCTTTTGTGAATTCTATTATATGAATATTTATTACTGCGATACCATTTTAGTTTATGATTATTATGTTATTCGAGCAAAATTTTAGAATATTATCGCTTTCCTTATAATGCATGTATAGTTGTAAATATATATTATGAATGTATTTAGTCTTGAAGTAAAGAAAATAGAAAGTATAAATGAAATACATGCATGAAGATACATGAGAAAGTTATTTCGAATGATTTAAGTTTTTGCTTTAGAAAGAAAGTTTTTTTTTTTTTTTTTTTAAACCATAAACTAGAAAACGAAAAACTTATGAGATATTTCTAAAAGTGATTAATATGGTTGAATGCTAAGTAAATATAAGTTAAGTGTAAGTTTTAAGTGTATTAAAAGATTTTTAGATGTCTTTAGTTTATCTTAACCTCTAGCATAACCTGGTCGAGGTGCCCTATACGTGTATGGCAAGAAATGAGGGGAATCGTAATCTCAAGTTTTCATATGCCTAATAGATGGGGGGAATCATAATCTCAAGTTCCCGTACAGCTTAATATTTAGATGGAATCATAATCTCAAGTTCCCGTATTTTCTGATGTTGGGGGGAAACGTAATCCTAAGTTCCCGCATTTTCAGATGTTAGGGGAAATCGTAATCCCAAGTTCCTGTATCTGAGCACACGTAAATAGAAAATCCCTAGTATTTCATGTCAAGTAGATATTTAGTTTAAGAGAATAAGTTTTCCCTGAGTTACCTTTTAAGTTAGTTAAAGAAATGAAATACGTCAATAGACATAAGTTTAGAAAATAAGAAAATTCATTTACGAAAAGTTTACTAAAAGAATTTTTCACTTAAATGAGCTTTATTGCTTTCAAAATAATAATGAAAGCATAATTTATTATAAAGCACACACTTACTGAGTTATTCTCATAACTATTTTTCATATTTTATAAAAATCTTCCTCAGGTGCAGGTACGAGCAAGGTAGCGGAAGCATCTTCATCGGACGTACAGGCGAGCTAGAGACGCGACACTAATGCACTAGTTTTCAGCCGAGTTATCATGTATTGCATTTATTTTTGTTTTCAGACTCATCTCATGTTGTAAATATTCTTTTGAATAATTGATTTTATGATAAGTTACATGCAATGATGTTTTAAGATTTTTCTCAAATTTGATTTCCACATGATTTAAGTTGAGAAGTATATTTGCGATGGTTTGTGTAATTGAAAAAGGGCCTGAGGCCTGTTAGTTTGAGAACATATATTGAGTTGAAATATACAGGCTTTCGTTAAAATTTTATAGGGTGAAAATCTTCGAAAAACAGTCGTTGTGTTGTTGGATTGTCATATAAACTAGTTTTCGTAAATTTATTTTCAACGTGCAAAATTCCTACCTATTTTCATAATTTAAAGAGTTTATAATTTTTTTTTTTAAAAAAAAAAAGAGATTTAGCTCCACGAAAATTTTTCAGCCAGAGCAGATCTCGACTGGAAGGCCATCGTGGATGTCAGGCAAGTCTCCTAGCTAGAGTAGTTAGTGAGGGACCTGTCAAGTTTGATGCATAATTTAAGGTTTTTGAAGTATGGTTTAAAATTTTAAATTATGTTCTATGAATTGAGAAAAAAAATGAATGTTAGTTTTATTTAGCATGTAGGTTGTGTGATGGTTAGACTTTAGAATATGTGTTGGAAACTTTTGAAGAAAATGTTTAGGAATTTTAAAGTATGTTTAGAATATATAAGCTTCAAATTATGTGTTATTAATTTTATGAGATGAATGATTCTTAGCTTTATTTTGAGATCTAAAAGTATATTTTGAAGTTATACATTTAAGGTTGTGTGATGTGATTTTAAAACCATACTTAGAAATTATAAATTTTACAATGGGTTTTATAAATTTTAGATTAAATTCTAAAATGTGAATTATGATTTTGAAATATGAATTTTGTTTTGAATCTTGAAATATACTTTGCGAACTAAGAATTCAAAGACTTACCTTGTCACTTTAAAATACACCTTATGGTTTTGATAGGACCCGACCCAGATTCCTACTAATGAATTCATCGATTCTGCTAAGCACCCCACAATACCCTCCTGAGGCCCAACTATTAAGGCTCAAAATGATATTATAGAGCTAACCCGTAACTACTTATCTTGTTCTGTATAAATCATACTTTTTAAAAATTATATGTATTAAATCATAGCAAATAAATAAACATACAAACTAAAATGTGAATATCTTAAACACATATGCATTCATAAAGAGTACTACAACGTCTAAATCGAAAATATGTTCATAAATATGAAAATATGTAATTCCCATGAATAAGTCTAAATCGAAATCTTTAAACATAAAAATTCATGTAGCGTCGTCGGTCGGGACCCACCTAATCTGATCGTGGCTCTTTGGTACTTGGATCGCCTGCACTTGCACCTGAGGAGGTTATTTTATGGAAACCAAATAAGCAAGTTTAATGATCCTTTAAGCATCAATGGAGGGCCTATTACAAGAGCTAGAGCTAAAAGGATTAAGGAGGCTTTAAATGGGCTGATTTAAGAGATTTGGGCCAAGAGTATTGCGCAACAAGGGTTGGACGGCATGGAGAGAACACCAAGGCTCCAAAACATGATCCAAGCTCAAGAATAAGTCCAAGATCATAAATATTGAAGACTTGGGCTTGGGTGGCTATTTGAAGACATATTAGGCTGGTTTAATTTGTTTGTATTAATTTGGGCCTAATTTGTATTTGGGTTTAGTTTAATTAAATTAGTTTCTTTAATTAGTTAGTTAAGCATCAAACTTTGACATTATTGGGCTTTAATTTATTTTATTACATGTTGGGTTATTAGTTTATATATTGGGCTTTCATATTTAATTATTTAAGCCCAAACTTAGTTATTTTAAGCCCAAGTGGGGTGTATTAAAAGGCTAGGGCGTCCATGCAATATTTAGAAGCTAGGATTTCATTTATTTTAGCTATAAAAGGTCATGTGATGCTCAAAAACGAGATTAGACAATTTGGATATATAATTTCAGTTTTCTCTCTTTGTTCTTGAAGAACTTTAAGAATTTATCAAGGTTTGATTCTTGATTTATCACTTGACTTATCTCCCTCATTCTTCGCTTGTTCTTGGGAGTGGCGTCTTTGTTATCTTGATTCGTGATTCGCTAATCATTGAATCAAGGTACTTTCTTTTTATTTTCTTTGTTCCTGAATTAAACTTTCTTGGGGTTATTGATTCAATTGTTTGTGGGTGTCGTATCACTATATACTGGGTTCGCATCATTTGGTATTAGAGCTTTAGGTTAATTAATTTGAAATTTACTTTGAAAAAAAAAAAACTCACATCTGTTCATCTCCTTTTTGTATAACACCGTGTTTGTTTTTTTTCATATTCTCTTGTTCGTTTTTGTTACTGTTCATGTTCTATTTATTGTGCTTTTTTGTTTTCATCTTGATTCACAAGTCACCAATATTCTTCATTGTGTGTGAGTTTTAGTATTGAACAAAAAAAAAAAAAAGAAAAAAAAAAGAGAGTAGAAAAAAAAGGAAAAAAAAAAGAAAGAAAGAAACAACAGAAAAAGAAAGAAAAAAAAAAAGGAAATTCTTAGTTGGAGGAGAGTGAAATTTTATACTTTCTTAATTGGATATCTTGCATGTAAGGAAAGTCTTTTAAGGAAATAATTTTATTTCTTTCCTTAAGTTCTTGTCTAAATAACAAGGAATCAATTTTATTTCTTTCCTATTTTATTCTTGCTTACATAAAGAAATAAAATTTATTTCCTTTCCATTCTAGTCTTCCATAAATCAAGGGGATAAACTTTAGTCTTTTTCTAAGTTTGTTTCTTTGAAATCATTTTGTTTCCATTTGTTTCTCACTTTGACCACAATTAATTCCTTTTGTGCTTTCATTGATTCTTGAATGTTTTTCATGTTCCGTTATTTCCTTTCATAAAAGTGTGTCATTTTCTTGTTGAAGATTAGTCAAGGTGATTATTTCAAAGGTGACCTTGGTGTAATCGATTAGTTCTATTTAGAACTTAGAGATAAAACTTTGAGTGTGGACAGGGAGTGTTAAGTTACATCACGAGTGTCGAGTAAAAACAAGAGTGACGAGTGACGAGTGATAAACACGTGAAAATAAGAGTGAAACACGTGAGAAAGTGTTGTGAGATTTTTTTTCTTTCTAACATTTTTTACAGGTTTCAAACATGTCTTCGAGTAATGAAAGAGACATTGAAGGAGGAGAAAAGATCAATGAGTCAAATGTGCTCAAAGCAATGCAACAACAATTTGAGAGGATGAATGTGGTGTTTGGAGATATTAGAGATCGATTGGAGAGACAAGACGAAGCCATTGCTAATTTGCAAAGAGGGCAACAAAGGAGGACTCCAGAATTATGTGGTGGTGGCAATGAGTTTGAGGATGATTTTGGGGTAGTTTATGGAGATGAATTAGAAGATAATGCATTCAATGGCCATAAGGAACACTTTAAAGGTGGTAGAGGTGGACGTGGAGGTAGAGGTAATGGTAATAGGGATAATAGAAATTATAGGATTGGGAACCAGAGAAAAAGGTGGAATGATAGGCAGGATAGAGATCTTAGTAGCATAAAGATGAAAATACCCTCTTTCCAAGGGAAGATGGATCCAGATATGTATCTTGAGTGGGAGAAACGGGCGGAGTTGGTTTTTGAGTGTCATAACTTTGCCGAGGAGAAGAAAGTGAAACTAGCCGTTGCTGAGTTTGTAGATTATGCTGTGGTTTGGTGGGATCAGTTAGTGTTGAAAAGAAGGAGAAATCGAGAGAGCATCCTATCAATACTTGGGATGACATGAAATTAGTTATAAGGAGGCGATTTGTCCCTAGTTCGTATCATAGGGAATTGTACCAACGATTGGTAGGTCTTACGTAGAAAACTAAGAGTGTAGAAGATTATTACAAGGAAATGAAGATAGCCATGGTTAGAGCCAACGTGGATGAAGATAGAGAGGCTACTATGGTTCGATTCTTGCAAGGGTTGAACAAGGACATTGCCAACATCGTGGAGTTGTAATATGATGTCGAAGTGGAGGAAATGGTTCATATGGCCATGAAGGTGGAAAGGCAACTCAAACGAAGGGGTACCATGTCACGATATGGTAGTAATTCGGGTTCTACATCCACGTGGAAGTCGAATTGGGGTAAAAAAGATGAAAAAGCACCTTTCAAGCCTAAGGCCAAGAGTACTAAGCCTAAGAAGGGTGGTAGTAGTCACGATAAGGGCAAGGTTGAGGAAACTCAAAAGAGAAATAAGGACATTAAATGCTTTAGATGTTTAGGTAGAGGTCATATCTCTTCTCAATGTCCTAATAAGAGAGTTTTGATCTTGAGGGAGGATGGAGACATAGAAACCGATGGTGAGAGTGAAGATGATGAGATGCCACCGCTGGAAGAAGCTAGTGATTTTGAGATTGCATATCCAACAGATGGGAGATTGTTAGTGGCTAGGCGTGCTTTGAGTGTCAAGTGAAGAAAGGTGATGAGGTGCAACTTGAAAAAATTTTTCATACTAGATGTCATATCAAAGATAGAGTTTGTAGTATGATCATTGATGGGGGTAGTTGCACCAATGTTGCTAGCACTGAATTAGTAGAAAAACTAAGTTTACCTACTTCTAAACATCCTAAAACATACAAATTACAATGGTTGAATGATTGTGGAGAAGTTAAGGTGACAAAACAGATGCTAATATCTTTTGCTATTGGTGGGTACAAAGATAAGGTGTTATGTGATGTTGTACCTATATAGGTGGGTCATTTGCTTTTGGGACGTCCATGGCAATATGATAGGAAGGTAACTCATGATGGGTTTAAGAATAGATATTTTTTTACCATGGATGGACGAACGATCACTCTTATGCCTTTAACACCTCAACAGGTGTATGAAGATCAAGTGAGGATAAGAGCGAGTGAGCAAAAGAAAGAAAGTGAGAGGAAAGGAGAGGCCGAGAGTTCAAACACTTGTGAGGCTGAGAGAAAGCGTGACCAAACACTAGAATGTGAGCAAAAGAAAAGTGGGAAGATTGAGTGCAAAGGAGAGAATGAGAGAAAATCAAGTGAGAAAAAGAAAATGAGTGTTTATGCAAAAGGGAGTGATGTGAGGGCTGCTTTTCTAGCCAAACAACAAATGTTTGTACTTTTGTACAAAGACACTTATTTTTCCAACTCTGACCTTGTTGTTTCTTTGCCTAGTATTGTTACAACTCTTTTGCAGTAATTCAAGAATGTATTCCCTGAAGAGGTTCTAGATGGATTACCACCGAAGAGAGGAATAGAGCATGAAATTGACTTAATACCTGGGGCTACAATTCCAAACTGTCCAGCTTACAAGAGCAATCCCGAGGAAGCAAAGGAGCTTCAAAGGTAGGTTGAGGAGTTGTTGAAGAAGGGTTACGTGAGGGAGAGCATGAGTCCATGTGCCGTACCAGTTTTACTTGTACCTAAGAAGGATGGGACTTGGCGTATGTGCATCGATTGCAGAGCTGTCAACAAAATTACCGTTAAGTATCGACATCCCATACCTAGATTAGATGACATGTTGGATGAGTTGCATGGATCTTATGTGTTTTCTAAAATTGATTTGAAAAGTGGATACCATCAAATTAGAATGAAAGAAGGAGATGAGTGGAAAACTGCTTTTAAAACTAAACATGGTTTATACGAGTGGTTAGTAATGCCTTTTGGTTTAACTAATGCTCATAGTACTTTTATGAGGCTAATGAATCATGTTTTATGCTCTTTCATTGGAAAATTTGTTGTGGTCTACTTTGATGACATATTGGTGTACAGCAAGAACATAGATGAACATGTTAGGCATTTGCATTGTGTGCTTGATGTGTTATGGAAAGAAAAATTGTATGTTAATTTGAAAAAGTGTTCCTTTTGCACTGAAAAGATTGTGTTTTTGGGTTATGTTGTTTCGTCAAAAGGGATAGAAGTAGATGAAGAAAAGGTTTAGGGATAGAAGTAGATGAAAGAAGGAGATGAGTGGAAAACTGCTTTTAAAACTAAACATGGTTTATAGGAGTGGTTAGTAATGCCTTTTGGTTTAACTAATGCTCATAGTACTTTTATAAGGCTAATGAATCATGTTTTACGCTCTTTCATTGGAAAATTTGTTGTGGTCTACTTTGATGACATATTGGTGTACAACAAGAACATAGATGAACATGTTAGGCATTTGCATTGTGTGCTTGATGTGTTATGGAAAGAAAAATTGTATGCTAATTTGAAAAAGTGTTCCTTTTGCACTGAAAAGATTGTGTTTTTGAGTTATGTTGTTTCGTCAAAAGGGATACAAGTATATGAAGAAAAGGTTAAGGCTATTAAAGAGTGGCCTATACCTAGGAATGTTAGTGAGGTACGTAGTTTTCATGGGCTAACTAGTTTTTATAGAAGATTTGTTAAAAATTTTAGCACAATCGCTGCACCACTAACTGAGGTTGTGAAAAAGAGTATGGATTTCAAATGGGGTAGTGAACAACAACATGCATTTGATTTGATTAAGGATACATTGTGTTATGCATCATTGCTTGCATTGCCTGATTTCTCTAAGACATTTGAGATAGAGTATGATGCATTAGGAATAGGTATAGGGGTTGTTCTCTTGCAAGATAGGCGTCCTATAGCATATTTTAGTGAGAAATTAAGTGGAGCATCATTGAATTATCCTACTTATGATAAGGAGTTGTATGCTTTAGTTAAGGCCTTAGAAACTTGGCAACATTATTTATGGCCTAAGGAATTTGTAATTCATACTGATCATGAGTCCTTGAAGTTCTTGAAAGGACAAAGTAAGTTGAGTAGGAGGCATGCTAAATGGGTAGAGTTCATATAAACGTTTCCTTATGTGATCAGGTACAAACAAGGAAAGGAAAACGTTATAGCTGATGCTTTATCTCGCAGGTATACATTAATTTCTATGTTGAATGCAAGATTATTGGGTTTTGAGCATATCAAAGACTTGTATGTGAATGATCATGATTTTTCTTCTATGTATGTTGCTTGTGAGAACACTGGCTTTGGTAAATTCTATAGGCATGAGAGATTTTTGTTTAGGGAGAATAGGCTATGTATTCTTCAAGGATCTATGAGAGAGTTGTTAGTTAGAGAAGCACATAGGGGAGGACTAATGGGACATTTTGGTGTTAAGAAAACTTTAGATGTGTTAAACGAACATTTCTTTTGGCCACACATGAAGAGAGACGTTGAGAGAGTTTGTGATAAGTGTATAACATGTAGACAGTCGAAGTCTAGGACTCTACCGCATGGTTTGTATATACCTTTACCTATACCTAGTGAACCTTGGATTGATATTTCTATGGATTTTGTGTTGGGTTTACCTAGGTCCAAAAAGGGTCGAGATTCGGTATTTGTTGTGGTTGACAGGTTTTCGAAGATGGCTCACTTCATACCATGTCACAAGACCGATGATGCGACACACGTTGCTGATTTATTCTTTAAGGAGATTGTTTGACTTTATGGAGTGCCAAAGAGTATTGTTTCAGACCGAAATGCAAAGTTCTTAAGTCATTTTTGGAGGACTTTATGAGGAAAGAGTATTGTTTCAGACCGAAATGCAAAGTTCTTAAGTCATTTTTGGAGGACTTTATGAGGAAAGTTAGGAACGAAGCTGTTATTTTCCACTATTTGCCATCCACAAACCGATGGACAAACGGAGGTGGTTAACAGAACTCTGGGTACTTTGCTACGTTCCCTTATCCAAAAGAACTTGAAGAATTGGGAAGATTGTTTATCACATGTAGAGTTTGCTTACAATAGGAGTGTGCATTCGACTACTGGTTGCTCGCCATTTGAAGTGGTGTATGGGTTCAATCCACTTACTCCATTGGATTTGATACCTTTGCCTATGGAGGAAAGAATGAACTTAGATGGGAAAAAGAAAGCTGATTTTGTTATACAACTACATGCAAAAGTTAGGCAACATGTTGAGAGGAGGACCAAGCAATATGCGACTTAAGCAAACAAAGGGCGAAAGAAAGTTGTGTTTGAACCTGGAGATTGGGTTTGGGTGCACATGCGCAAGGAGAGGTTTCCTGAGCAACGAAATTCTAAGTTGCAACCACGTGGAGATGGTCCATTCCAAGTGCTTGAACGCATCAATGATAATGCATACAAGATTGACTTGCCAGGTGAGTATCATGTTAGTGCAACCTTTAATGTTTCTGATCTTGCTCCTTTTGATTTTGATGCAGGTGCAGATTTGAGGACAAATCCTTTTGAGGAGAGGGGGAATAATGGAAACTAAAGAAGCAAGTTTAATGATCCTTTAAGCATCAATGGATGGCCTATTACAAGAGCTAGAGCTAAAAGGATAAATGAGGCTTTAAATGGGCTGATTCAACAGATTTGGGCCAAGAGTATTGTGCAACAAGGGTTGGACGGCATGGAGAGAACACCAAGGCTTCAAAACATGATCTAAGCTCAAGAACAAGTCCAAGATCATAAATATTGAAGACTTGGGCTTGGGTGGCTATTTGAAGACATATTAGGCTGGTTTAATTTGTTTGTATTAATTTGGGCCTAATTTGTGTTTGGGGTTAGTTTAATTAAATTAGTTTATTTAATTATTTAGTTAAGTATCAAACTTTGACATTATTGGGCTTTAATTTGTTTTATTATATGTTGGGTTATTAGTTTATATATTGGGTTGTCATATTTAATTATTTAAGCCCAAACTTAGTTATTTTAAGCCCAAGTGGGGTGTATTAATAGACTAGGGCGTCTATGCAATATTTAGAAGCTAGGGTTTCATTTATTTTAGCTATAAAATGCCATGTGATGCTCAAAAACGAGATTAGACAATTTGGATATAAAATTTTAGTTTTCTCTCTTTGTTCTGATGCTCAAAACATCATGATGCATTTTAGTTCCTCACGTGGGCTTCCATCAATGGGTTTCCATGATTGTATTTGAGTGCAAACTTCTTGAATCAGCCCGTTAAGTGCTTCTTTGAACTTCTTAACTCGAGCCCTCGTAACCGGTCCAATAGGAATTTGAATTGGATCCTTTGGAGACACACCTTGCACCGCATCACGTACCCTCCCCTATTATGGTCATAGGACATCACGTGAGTAAGACCCAGAGGTTAGCCTAACCCATGCTAGTGCAGAGGTCTGAGAAATGAGTTTTGGGTCTTGAAAGAGAGAGAGAGAGAGAGTGAGTCAGTCTTTGAGTCGCCTAGCATGGGGACAGCAGAGGTTATCCCCTTGCCCTCTACGTGTATATTGAGTATCTCAATCACGTATGATAGAATTCTCCTAGTACTAATTAGTGTAAAGAAAAATCTAAAATTATATTTTCATAAAAGTTTTACAAATTATAAATTTTCATATTTTATATGAAGAGAAAAAGAGATTTGTCAGATAAAGGAATTTATAGAGTACCAGAATGTCCAAACGAGAATTTTTAGATAAAAAAAAATTATTGGATATTAGAGTTACATGAAGAGATTTTATTTGAAAAGTATTACGAGTTTCCTTTTATTTCATTTTTTTTATATTACTAAGTTATTAAGATAACTTTTTTTTTTTTATAAATATTATAGTCTTGCGACTTTGTGAAATTGTTAAACAATGTTATTTCCAGATAAATTTAGCTACAAATCATTAGAATTGTTTTCTTTTTACCAATGATAAATTTTACTTATTACCTGGAAATATTCTAGAAAGTTTATAGTTTCTATTTTACTACGAGATCATGATTTAAATTTAGTTTTATCGTTCAACATGTGAAAATTTTATGATTTACCGAGAAATAGTTTTTGATACTAGAAACATGTTTCATTTCATTTAGAAATGATTTTTTAAAAAAATTTACTCACTAGGCATTAGGCTCACCCTTTTATTTCATTTTCCCCCTCAAGTATCTGTTGTAGGTTCGTACAGATTTCTGCATATTACAAGGAATGCCACATGATGATAGAAAAGTGAAAATTTTGTATATTAGTTTACTTATCAAACTTTGTAAGTATATTTCTCAAATTAGTTTTACAAACCAATGATTTTTTTACCAAGAATTGAAAAACTATTTCATATGATTAGTTTATGAGTTTAAAATTTAGAAACTTAAAGATTTTAGTTTTGTTGAATTTTCATTTTGATCAAGTGATTTTCAGAGTTTTGAAAATTCTTTTAAAAGGTTTTTATTGAATTCAGATTTTAATCAAGAGAATTCAAGTTTTCACATGATCATCCCAAATTCGAGATAAGAGTCAGGTCGGGTTCTGTCAAAAAATGCTCTTATCACTCGTTAATAATTACTAATCTAATATCATACATATAATATAATTTTATATCATATAGTAATATATTAATTATATTACAAATTCTACAATAACCATGTAAATTAATAATATAATTAAGAGAACATAAAAATATTGTGATTTATATATAAATGTTATAAATAAATTATAGTAAGTTATTAATAATAATTAATAATTTGCTATAATTTATTTTTAACTTATCACAATTAAGTTATAAAATTGAAACAATAATAGAAAAGCACACATTTTAGAGTTGATTATATTTATAATAATATAATATATGAGTATTGTAATTTACTTGCATGTATTTATATGTTAATAATTAATAACGTGCATATAAGTATACCTTATATTATAATTACAAATTAATCTATATAATTATATATAGGAATTTATTTGTATGAACATTATTATGTTAAAAATATTATATAAATTATTAATATGCTTCTATATGTTATTTTAATTTATATTTATTATGGTATGTCATAGTATATAACAATTTTTCATATAAATTACTTAATATTATTTATAATTATTACCGGATAATTTTAAAAGTTTACTATAATTATGATAATTATATAGTTGTAAATGTATATATATAAAATTATTTAATGATAGCATTTATAGTATTTATAATAAAATTTATCAAATCTTATATATTATAATCCGTATAATATGTGAGATTTTAGCAATAATTCATTATTTTGTTATCAAATTATTTTGTAAATAGTAAAATTGTAATTTGTCTTAACTATTAACTATTATAATTTAACAAATTATCACATATTTGCATTTTAGGTATTATTATACTCAATGGCGGACCCACTATTAGGCCAGTGGCCACGCCCCCACCCCCACTCCGAAATTTTTTTTTAAAAAAAAATTGATAATTTTACTGTATAATTTCAAAGTAGTAAAAAAAAAAAGTGATCTGCGTTGCACTGTTGCAGTCTGCAGTGCATATGCTCACTGTTACAGTTAGCAAAACAAGATCTATTCCTACAAGACCCCTCTTTTGTTCGAATTACGTGCCTTATTTCTCTTTTTTCTTTTTTCTTTTAATTGTTTATTACTTTCTTATTCAATTATTTATTTTTTCTATTTCTAATAGGTTTAACTTGCTTTCTTATTTCTTACTCCTATTAGACTTAGTTTTCCTACTTCTAATATTTTTTCTTGATGTGAGCAGCACACATGACATTGGAGTTGATGGTGCATGCGACAAGGATAGTCGTTTCAATGATGAATTTAGTATACCCGATGGACCAATCACAAGAGCAAGGTCAAAGAGGTTAAAAACGGCATTTCAAGGTTTTGTGCAACATTTTATTGACTTGGAGCTTAGGGCACGTGATAAGGCTTATGGTGGACCTTCGATGGTGGCCTACGGTGGACCGTCGAGTGGAGTCAAGGGGCTAGCCCAATATGTCAACCTAATTGTCACATATGGGCCTAGTTTTAAAGTCTAGAATTTAATATATTTTAGCCCATTATATAAATAAACATGTCATGTGCCATGCATGTGATTTTATTAATGAGGTGTCATGTTTACGTTGTTTTGGGCTTGTTTATTTAAATTTGAAGAGTAGGCTTTATAATTAAGCCCATTAGGGCACATTTAGGGTTTCTTTGTGAACTAAAGTAACTATAAATACATGTTTGTGCCTCATTTATGGGGGATGACGAGATTTGCAAAAAAATAAGAGGTTATTTCTCCTAAGTTCTTCATTGAACTTTTAACCGAACTTATTAGGGGTTAATCTAACCTTTGTGGCGTTCATTTTTCTCTTGAGTCTTGGTTTTTGTTTGCAATACAACAATAGGTCAAGATTTCATATATTTGAATCTTGTATTGGAATTTGGGGTTCTTGATCCAAATCTGGTTTTGGAGGTTTCAAGACTTGATTCTTGGGGTTTCCGCATCATTTGGTATCAGAGCTTTGGCTCAAATAGGTTCTATTCTATCCTATTTGTGTTAATTCATCTTGTTTAAATTCCGGTTCCTTTGTCAATTTTTTTTGTTGAATCTGTGATATATATATATATATATAAAGAAAAAAAAAAGAAAAAAAAAAGTAGAACCTTGAAATTGTTTGCAGCTATTACAATAAAGTAGCTGAATTTGTGTTCTTTTGCTTCAAATGTTCGTTTGATATTAATTTCAACCTAAGTATTCATTGAATTGCACTTTACAAATTGCATTTGGAATTGGGGCCGTTAGGGTTTGTTTGTTATCTAATTCAACATAGATTTGGGAATTACTAGTGTTCTTGATTCCCATTGATTTGAAACCATTAGAACATCAATTGAACCATCCATTATATGAATTTCGTGCATATCTTTTCTTGTTTCTTCTTTTTGTCAGTTTGTTCGCATATTGCTTCCTATCTTGTCTAAATTCCTCCTAAATCCTTTAAATTTCGTTGCTGTTCATTTTCTTTGGTTCTTTCTCCGTTTGCCGTTGTCTTGAGTTAATTGAATCGCTGCAAGTTAGTGACTCTTGATTTGTATTGGTGATTAGTTCCTTAAAGAACTAAAGAAAAAATAGAGAGTGGTGAGTGCAATAAGAGTGACAGAAAAGGCCATTGAAAAAGAGTGAAACACGAGTGGATTGGAGTGATATTCAATTGAGAGTAAACACGTAAGGGAGTGCTTGGTGGGGTCATTTTTTTTTATTTATTACTAATATTTTCTTGTAGGTTTAAAAACATGTCTAATCACGAAAGTGAAGTCGCCAATCCGGATCTGAATTTTACGATTCAGGCAATGCAACAACAATTTGAGCGAATGAATCTTGTTTTTGGAGAAATAAGTGACCGAATGGATAGGTAAGACGCTACCATAGCTTACTTGCGTAGGGAGCCACCTATGCGAGCTCAAAATGGTAGAAGGCATGTGAGGCGAGTTGTTTCTCCACCTGGACATGAATTTGATGATGAGATATCTGAGGATGTTGAAGATGAAGAAGAGCAGGTTGCATATGATGGTAGATTTATCCCTCGAGGTAGAAGGCAAGAAAGAAGAGCACGAAGAGATTATAGAGGTCAGAATCGGCAAGTTGGCAATAGAAATTATAGAGATCAGAATCGACAAGATGACAACATCAGTAGTATAAAGATGAAGATACCACCATTTCAAGGCAAAAATGACCCTGATGTGTACCTTAAATGGGAGTGTAAGGAGGAACTGGTCTTCGAATGCCATAATTATTCCGAAGAAAAGAAGGTAAAGCTTGTTGCAGTTGAGTTCACTGATTATGCACTTGTGTGGTCGGATCAATTGTTGTTGACAAGGAGGAGAAACCGTGAGAGGCTTATTGATACTTGGGATGAGATGAAGGCTGTCATAAGGAGACGATTTGTTCCTAGTCATTATTATCGAGAACTTTATCAACGTTTGCAAGGTCTTATATAAGGCTCTAAAAATGTGGAAGATTATCATAAAGAGATGGAGATGGTTATGGCTATGATTCAAGCAAACATTGAAGAAGATAGAGAGGCCACTATGACTAGATTTTTAAGTGGGCTAAATCGAGATATTACCAATATAGTTGAATTGCAACCTTATGTGGAGTTAGAAGATATGGTGCATATGGCAATGAGAGTGGAGAAGCAATTGAAATGCAGAGGGGCAGCAAGAGGTGGGTTTAATGCAAGTTCAGGTTCAAGCTCTAATTGGAGGTCCAATTTAGGAAAGAAAGATGATAAGGCTGTTTCGAAGCCTAAGGAAGATGAAAACAAGCATAAAAGCCATGGGGACAGCAAAGAGAAAGGTAAAACCACTTCCCATCCTAAAAAAAAAAAAGATATTAAATGCTTTAAGTGTTTGGGGACTGGACATATTGCTTCTCAATGCCCCAACAAAAGGGCAATGATTTTGCGTGACAATGGGGATATAGAGACTGA
Organism: Dimocarpus longan; assembly: GCA_022984855.1. Classification (NCBI taxonomy): domain Eukaryota; kingdom Viridiplantae; phylum Streptophyta; class Magnoliopsida; order Sapindales; family Sapindaceae; genus Dimocarpus; species Dimocarpus longan. Next base: position 12,148,399 of record CM041017.1, on the reverse strand, counting down.
GGTTGGTGAGAGTGATTCTATGCCACCTTTGGATGATGCTAGTGATGCAGAGTATGCCGTGAAGGGTAATGCTTTGGTTATAAGGCGTGCATTGAATACTCAAGTGAAAAGGAATGATGGTGATGAGGTTCAGAGAGATAATATCTTTCATACTAGGTGTCTTATTCATGATAAAACATGTATATGATCATTGATGGTGGTAGTTGTGTGAATGTAGCTAGTACTACTTTGGTGGAGAAATTGAATTTGCCTATTTTGAAACATCTTAAGCCATACAAATTGCAATGGTTAAACGAGTGCAGAGAAGTTACGGTGAATAGGCAGGTACTAGTTTCATTTTTCATTGGAAGGTATAAGGATAAGGTGTTGTGCAATGTGGTACCCATGCATGCTGGTCATTTGTTGCTTGGTAGGCCTTGGCAATTTGATAGACGTGTCTTTTATGATGGGTACAAAAACAGATACACGTTTGAGAAAGATGGGAGAAAGATTACACTTGCTCCTTTAACTCCAACGTAAGTGTATGAGGATCAATTAGGGATTAAAAGGGCTCTTGATGAGAAGAATAAGAGTGGAGTTGAAAAGAGTGAAAAGAGAGATTTTGAAACTGAGATAATAAAAGAGGGTGAAAATAAAGAGTACCCCATTGAAAAGAAAGAGAGCACATCTCAAAAGAAAAGAAGAGCAAATGAGAGCAAAGTAAGTTTGAGTGAAAATAAAGTGTTCAATTGAAAAGAAAAAGAGTACAGTCCAAAATGAGGGAAAAGAGAAAGAGAGTAAAATGAGTTTATTTGCAAAAGAAAGAGATGTTAAGAGTGCCTTTTTTGCAAACAAGCCAATATTTATACTCTTGTACAAAGAGGCTTATTTAAATGATTTTAACCTTAACACTTCTTTGCCTAGTGCTGTTGTTGCTCTTTTACAGGAATTTGAGGATGTCTTTCCTGAAGAGATATCGAAAGGGTTACCACCAATCAAAGGGATAGAACATCAAATTGATTTGTTGCCCGGAGCTACTATTCCAAATCGACCAGCCTATAGAAGTAATCCTGAAGAGACAAAGGAACTTCAAAGGCAAGTTGAAGAGCTTTTAGCAAAGGGACATGTTCGTGAAAGCATAAGTCTGTGCTCCATTCCTGTTTTGTTGGTGCCAAAGAAAGACGGAACATGGTGGATGTGTGTGGATTGTCGACCTATCAACAAAATAACAGTAAAATATCGACATCTCATTCCTCGTTTAGATGACATGCTTGATGAACTACATGGATCCACCATCTTTTCTAAAATTGATCTTAAAAGTGGTTATCACCAAATTAGGATGAAAGAAAGAGATGAGTGAAAAACTACTTTTAAAACAAAATATAGTTTATATGAGTGGTTGGTTATGTCTTTTGGTTTAAATAATGCACCTAGCACATTTATGCGTCTTATGCACCATGTATTACGTGCATTTATAGGCAAATTTGTGGTTGTCTATTTTGATGATATTTTAGTATATAGCAAGAGCTTACATGATCATATTAGTCATTTGAGATGTGTGTTTGAAGCTTTGAGGTGTGAAAAACTATATGCTAACTTGACAAAGTGCACTTTTTGCATAGATAAAGTTGTGTTTCTTGGGTTTGTTGTTAATGCTAGGGGCATGAAAGTTGATGAAGAAAAAGTGAAGGCCATCAAAGATTGACCCACCCCAACAACAACAACGGAAGTGAGGAGCTTTCATGGCATAGTTGGATTTTATCAGAGGTTTGTGAAAATTTCAGCACCATTACCGCAGCTTTAACTGAGATCATCAAGAAAGATGTAGGTTTTAAGTGGGGTGAAGCGCAAGAAATCGCATTCAACACTTTGAAAGAAAAGTTAAGTTCTGCTCCCTTACTTTTTTTAACAAATTTTTCTAAAACATTTGAAATCGAATGTGATGCTTCTGGTATTGGTATAGGTGTTGTTCTCATGTAAGACAAACGCCCCATTGCTTACTTCAGTGAAAAACTCAATGGGGCTGCCTTGAATAATTCCACATACGACAAAGAGCTCTATGCTTTGGTAAAGGCATTGGAAACATGACAGCATTATTTATGGCTAAAGGAATTCGTGATCCACACTGATCATGAGTCCTTGAAGCACTTGAAAGGGCAAACTAAGCTGAATCGACGTCATGCAAAATAGGTGGAATTCATTGAAATCTTTCCTTTTGTGATTCAATACAAGCAAGGTAAAGAGAATGTGGTAGCTGATACACTTTCTATGAGGTATGCCTTAATCACAACTTTAAGTTCTAAGCTTTTAGGATTTAAACAAATTAAAGAAATGCATGCTACTGATTCTGATTTTGCCAATGTGTATAATGCATGTGAGCATTATGGATTCTTGTTTAGAGAAGGTAAATTGTGCGTGCCTATATGTTCTTTGAGGGAATTGCTTGTGCGTGAGGCACATAGTGGAGGTTTAATGGGTCATTTTGGTGTGGCTAAGACATTAGACATTAATAGCATGAACATTTCTTTTGGCCTAATATGCGTAGAGATGTAACAAGAATATGTTCTAAATGCATTTCATGTAGACAAGCTAAATCTACAATTTTACCACATGAATTGTATACGCCTTTACCTATTCCTACGGACTCTTGGGTTGATATTTCAATGGATTTTGTTTTGGGTTTACCAAGGACAAAAAAAAGGTAAAGATAGCATATTTGTTGTTGTGGATAGATTTAGCAAAATGGCGCATTTTATTGCATGTCACAAGACTGATGATGCAACAAATATTGCTGACTTGTAATTAAAGAGGTTGTGCATTTGCATGGTGTTCCTAAGACAATTGTTTCTGATAGGGATGTTAAGTTCTTAAGCCATTTTTGGAAAGTTTTGTGGGGTAAGTTAGGAACTAAGTTGCCTTATTCTACAACTTGTCATCCACAAACTGATGGACAAACAAAGGTAGTGAATAGAGCTTTAAGAAACTTATTATGTGCCGTTGTTGGTAAAAACTTGAAAACTTGGGAAGATTGTTTGCCATTTGTTAAGTTTGCATATAATAGGAGTGTGCATTCATCTACTGGTTGTTCACCATTTGAAATTGTGTATGGTTTCAATCCTTTAACTGTGTTAGATTTGATGCCTTTACCTTTGAATGAAGTTACAAGCTTAGATGGTCAGAAGAAGGCTGAATTGGTTAAAACCATTCTTGAGAAAGCGCGGCAGCACATAGAAAAGAAAAACAAAACCTATGCTTAACAAGCCAATAAGGGGCGCAAACTTGTAACTTTTGAAGGAAGTCTAAGCTTGACCCTAGAGTCGATGGTCCTTTCTAGGTTTTAGAGAAGATCAATGATAATGCCTACAAGATTGATTTACCTGGTGAGTACAGTGTTTCTACTACATTTAATGTTGCTGACCTATCTCCTTTTAACATGGATGTAGATTCGAGGACAAATCTTTTTGAAGAGGGAGGGAATGATGTGAGCAGCACACATGACATTGGAGTTGATGGTGCATGCGACAAGGATGGTCGTTTCAAGGATGAATTTAGTATACCCGATGGACCAATCACAAGAGCAAGGTCAAAGAGGTTACAAACGGCATTTCAAGGCTTTGTGCAACAGTTTATTGACTTGGAGATTAGGGCGCGTGATAAGGTTTATGGTGGACCTTCAAGGGTGGCCTACGATGGACCGTCGAGTGGAGTCAAGGGGCCAGCCCAATATGTCAACATAATTGGCACATATGAGCCTAATTTTAAAGTCTAGAATTTAATATATTTTAGCCCATTATATAAATAAGCATGTCATGTGCCATGCATGTGATTTTATTAATGAGGTGTCATGTTTACATTGTTTTGGACTTATTTATTTAAATTTGAAGAGTAGGCTTTATAATTAAGCTTATTAGGGTACATTTAGGGTTTCTTTGTGAACTAAAGTAACTATAAATACATATTTGTGCCTCCTTTATAGGGGATGACGAGATGTGCAAAAAAATGAGAGGTTATTTCTCCTAAGTTCTTCTTTGAACTTTTACCCGAACTTATCAGGGGTTAATTTAACCTTTGTGGTGTTCATTCTTCTCTTGAGTCTTGGTTTTTGTTTGCAATACAACAACAGGTCAAGATTTCATATATTTGAATATTGTATTGGAATTTGGGGTTCTTGATCCAAATCTGGTTTTGGGGGTTTCAAAACTTGATTCTTGGGGTTTCCGCATCATTTCTACTCATAATTAATTAATATTCTATTTTTTCAATTTTATTCTTTTAATTCTATTCTGTATAAATACTATTTACATTGACAATCTATAATTTTAGCGAATAACTTTTTTTTTTTTGTTTTCTCCTCATCTTTATCTGGCATTTCTTTATTTTCACTTTGACATCTTATGACTTATCGGATTAGTCTCCTAAATTAATAACTTTTTTAGTTTATTTATTTTTTAATAATTTAAATTTAATATATATTTTATCAATAAATCCTAAAATCTTAAACTTTAAATTATTGTATTAAAATTATCCATATATAATGTATTGTCATGATTCAATTATATATATATGTAATATTATTTACTTTATAGCTTTATTTTATTTAGAATCAATAAATTATTATTTTTTAAAATTTTTGATTATGTTTTTATTCGTTATGAAATAGTTACTGAGAGATATATGAAAAGAAAATCATCACTTGAGTTGGAATCATCTTCTTCAAAGAAAAATTGTGTTTAAGTCAATTTTTCAAATCTCCCTACCAATCCAAGGCTTCGAACTAAAATATGGGATTATGATCCTAATGTCCGTGAACAAGTTCGAAGAGTATATCTGCTAAAAGGTCCTTGTCAACATCGAGAACACAATTTTTTTATGAGACCTTTTAGACAAAAGTCTAGGCGATTTAACACTGTTTGATTTACTGAATATTCGACTTAGTTGGAGTACAGTATAGCAAAAGATGCAACATATTGTTTAAGTTGTTATCTTTTCAAACCAGATATTGGAAAACAAGCGAGTGATTACTCTTTTGTTAGTGAAGGGTGATAACTTTATTTTTATAGAGTTATTCTATCTTTTTAAACTTAAATTATTGCTTAGTTCTTGATATTTTTATTATTATTAAGTAAATTATTTCATATTTTTGTATTTTTATTTTCATAATAAACTTGGTAAAAAAATGCATGTGGACCCCACCAAATACTATTGTCTGAGACAAGATCATCGCTATAAAATAAATGTCATTCGAAGCAGTTCATCGCCTCAAGAATTATTCGAATCAGAAATCGCATAAAAAAGTTATTGCAATTTAAAAATCGAGTATTCTAAAAATAACTATTATGTCATGCTGATGTAAGAAATGATGTAATGAAAATTATGATATAAGCGATGATGTAATATGAAAGTTGACTTGTATGGTGTAGGTGAACCATGATGTAAGCGATGATGCAGAAGGGTGAAAAATTAGGAAAAGATGATGCATGCGATGATGTAATTGGAGGTGAACTTTGCCTATAAATAAGCCTTAAAATCACCATTCCAAGCATCTCATCAAACACCAAAATAACAAGTAGTTTAGAGAAAGAGAGAGAGAGCTTGGAGAGGAGGAGCAAAGCAGAGGAAGAAATTCTACAGCGAAACTTCAATCCACTAAGTTTTCTTATCTTTTATTATGTTTAATTTTCTAGTCTTTGTAAATTCTATATGGAGTAGATTTATTTTTCTAATGTTATGATGTAGCCTAACTTTGATGTTCCAATCCTTTATTCAATTTAATTAAGGATTTTTTTATCTTGGTTGATGCATTTAATACTGTGCTTAATGCTTTTAAATAACTTATCATTATTTAGTTGAATTATTAATCATAATGATAGCGGAAGCTGATTTATGTGTCTAGTTCATTGCATTGAATGTCATAAATTACATACAGGATAGGAATATACCTGCATGGTTTGTGTAGTCTATAAAAGAGATCCATAAATCTTAATGAATTCATTAATATTTTAACTTACATGGGGACATAACAGTTAAACTTTATAGGGTAATTTCCTTAGACCTCGGGAGGGGTTATGTGAATAATTCAGGGAATTTCGACTAGCAACTGGATAATTAATTTTTGTTAAAAATAACAAAGGGGAGGAATAGATTAGTTATGGTGAAATCAAAACCTTAGAATTTTCATTCATTGAATTAATTCTTATTTATTTACATTTAGTTTTAGTTTTCACCTCCAATTTCGTCTACCAAATAAAAGTTGAGTTATTTCAATTTTGGGCATTAATTAACAACAATCCTCGTGGGACGATACGTCTCTCATCACTTTATTACTTGTTCGGCTCGTCTACTTACGATTTTGCACAACAAAAGGTTTACAAATTGGAAGAAGATAGATTTGTTAAGGCAGCATGCTAAAAGTAGTGTCCATAAAGATGCTTGGAGCGAAGTGAAGATGACAGGACCCTTCCCAGACCTTATCTAAACTCTTGTCTGGAGGATCCCGTCGGGCACTTCAACGGACTCCCCGAACCCAACTTGTCGGATTAGAGAAATCCGAGAAGCGAACCCCTTTACTTTACTTAACCGGTTTACTCGTTTTAGGATTAAAAATTTTTATTTTCTCTTAATATAATTGAAACGGTGTGAATTTTTCACGTTTGATTGAAAACTAATTTGATAAAAATCGGACAGCATAACGACTGTAAGTTTAACATTTCCAAAATCAACCTGCATAAGAAATACACTTCGAACTATTTTGATCACCGTCCAACTTCTTTCAATCTCAAACATGCATTTTTTTATTCATTTCACAGACATGCAATTCTTTTACAAACATAATTCACATATGTAATTGACATATAACAACTCATACTTATATGAAATATGTGCCTTGTGCAATATGTGCATATCAAGTGTAATGGTTCATTTATATATACATATCAAAATATGATTTATAATCCTTCAAATATCTCATGTCAACACGTAGTTATTTGATTCAATATATACACATGTACACAATGTCAAAATACATTAACATCCATATAGTTCGTCTCATTATTTTCCCCACCTAAAGTTAATCAAAATAATGTCTTTGATGCAAGAGCGTCCGTGCCAACGTCTACTAAAGTATACAAGCTACACAAAACAAAGAGAGGTTAGGCAATATATATATAAAGGTATAACTCCGCATAGACATTACTTAGAAAATAATCGATTTTATTTTTTTTTTCTTTTGAAAACCATTTCTCATAAGACAACCATATGCAAAGGCGCTACGCACGGAATTTGCTACATCGCGACGTAGGGCGAACTTTCTCAACTCTAAGTAACCACAACGCGGAATTTTTCTACATCGCCGTTGTAGTGCCAATAGCTTATACTTTACGCAACTACATGCGGAATTTTCTACATCGCATATTGTAGTGCAATTTACTCATCACTTGCAATTAGATACGGAATTTTCTACATCGTATCACAACATGCACATGGGTCTAAATTCAACTTTACTTTGCTTTACTTTTAAACCTTTTTGCAACTTACTTTCGCCTTCGAATCTCATTTCTAGATTCTAGGCATAACTCATTACTCAACATAAAACTTATGATTTTGGAAAACCATTTTGCAAAACTCTTTGAAACAATATATTTTATCATTGCCATATAAATGGAAATAAACTAGATGTAAGTGAAGTGAAGGACACTTACCTCGATCCCAACGCTCTCAATGCCTCAAAGAGCCTCTCGCGTCTCGTCCGCGTGCTCGTCACCTACACATCATAGTCTCGTTATAACTTACTCACTTTTTTTAGCTAAAACTAATAAAAATAGAGTTTCCAATACATTGAAAACTCACTACACCATACTTTCCCAACTCGATTTTTGACTCGACCGAGGCTCTCAAAATTTGGTTTCTTTGTAAAAGTCTTATTTCTAGACCCCTAGGATCATCCCCTTATGTTTCGTTTGGTCTCCGGAAGCTTAAAACAAAAAGTCAACTTTTTAACTATACGGTTGACCACGAAAAACAGAATTGAAACCAGCCATGGTTTCACCTCCGTTCCTTTTTCTAGCGTCTCCTTAACGCATAACTAAGTCGCCCGTAAAGTTTCATCGAGAAACTCCATCGTTTGCTATGTCAATCTAGGCAAAACGCCCCATTTTGGGCACTTTTCAAAGCGAGCTTTTACATCGGACAAGCGACGATGATTTTTCTTTCGTATCTAAGGTTCTTTTATCTAATTATGACCTGATACATGTATTTTGGGCATCAACGAATGCATTTGCATCGCTATTACACATCTCGGTTTCCTACGCCCACTATTTTGGCTATAACTTCGTCAATTTTTATCGGATCGATCCCATTCCAATTTCTATGGTTTTATATCATTCCTAGGCATCATTTGAGGTGTAGAACACCCCCATACATGTCAGACTTTGTCAGGTTTTCTCTAGCTCATGGTTTGAGCTCGGGATTCCACTTTTACTCTATGACACTTTCTACGCGCACTATTTTGGCCATAACTTCGCCAATTTTTATCGGAATGATTCCGTTCCAATTCCTATGGTTTTCTATGTTCCCGAGGCATGTTTTGAGGTGTAGAACAACCCAAATAAGCTAGAATAGGTCAGGTCAATGTCAGCCCTTCATCTAGCTCGTGAGTCCCAACTTGGCTCTATGTTATCCTTTTTCAATTCTAACTTATCTAGAGATTTTTAGGACATCATATATATATCAATTCAAGGTCATAAGCATCCAATTCGATGATATCACATACCCCCTTCATGAGGCTGTGACTCACACATATTCACACATTCGTCAACTACTTTCATTTTGTATGATTTTTGTTTAAAAATTCTCTCAAGCATTTTATCAAACATATTATTCATCACTTAACACACTCTCAACAAACTTCAAGCAATCTCTAGGTTTCTCCATAAACCCTAACTCAAATTTCATGCATGATTTCCTACCATCAAAGTTACCCTTTTCCTTGATTAAGATTCTACACTTGCTTTAAAATACAACTTTCATCTAAACACATCAAAAACTAATCACTACAACATATCCATAAAATTCCCAACTATCATTAACTTAAACAAAGTGATAATATCTCACCTTGTTGTTGCTAGGGATTTGCTATCCTATCTTGGATTTGTTCAAAGTTGGATTTGGAAGCTTCAAATGACCTTAGGAAAGCTTGGTTTCACTTCTCCTTCTCCACTCTTCCTTGCCGTCACTATGTCTCCCACTCTCTCAATCTTTCTCACGGCATTTGTGTCTTATTTTATAAGAATTTTGCTAAGTGTCAATTATATATATAGGTGACTTTTGCAACAATGACCATGATGTCCCTTTTTTCTTGTAGTTGCCGTCCACTTCTTTTGTTTCATCTCATTTTGTTGCTTTTCTTGCTTGTTGACCGATCAATGAAATGTCTTCTAAGTGCTCATCACTTATATGCATTTATAGCTACTTACATGAGACAAAAATGCCCTTTATACTACCACAAAATTTTCACTAACTCATCTCATGGAATTTTCCATAAAAGGGCATTTTAGTAATCCATGAATTAAAACTAATCATTTAGTCATTATTGCATGACAACTAATTTATGATAATTCATATTTAAATTTTAATTTGTCATCCATTCATTGGTGCAATTCTAGTGACATGGCTTTGACTTTTATTCAAGCTCATTCCATGTAATACTCACACCACTCACACCAAATCCATAAGTTAATTGGGTTTGAATTTTCAAATCACTTTGTATTCGTACCGGGGTCAGCCAAACGATATCCGACTTGCGATACGAAAATATAATCAACCTCAAATAATATTACAGGAGACCTATGATTCGACCGTAACTTAATTCGAAGGTTTCTAATACTGTAAAATAATAAATCTAGGTGAGGGCTTACAATTCCAAGTAGCTCAATTGGTACCAGAGTAGCAAGGAATTTGGTGTTAAGCCCTCAGGCACCAGGTTCGAGACTCTGGGGAGGCGAAAGAAATCTCTTTGAGGGGGGGACAGTACCTAGTGAGTGAGGCAGCCCGATATGAGCTTAGGCTCGAGATGGGACCTCTCAATAAAAAGGCGCCTTTTTATTGTGGGACCCCCCCTCATGGGCTCGCCCACCTCGGGGGTACGGGCCTCGCCTCGCAGCCTCGGCGGCCCACTCACTAGGTACTGTCCCTGGCCAAGGGTTTTGCTTCGCCTCCCCCAGCTGCCACTCGAACCTCTGACCCTCAAGGATATGAGTGTTTAACTTGCAAGCTGGGTACCAATTGAGCTAGTGGCTCAATTGGTACCCAGCTTGCAAGTTAAACACTCATATCCTTGAGGGTCAGAGGTTCGAGTGGCAGCTGGGGGAGGCGAAGCAAAACCCTTGGCCAGGGACAGTACCTAGTGAGTGGGCCGCCGAGGCTGCGAGGCGAGGCCCGTACCCCCGAGGTGGGCGAGCCCATGAGGGGGGGTCCCACAGAAGATCTATTAAATCAGAATCAACATATTGAGTCAACTATAAACAAACAGTCAGATCAAGCTCGAGTTGAGTATCAAACTCGCTTACGTGCTTCAATTGATTGTAGTTGTTTTCTTTTACGACAATGGCTTTCATTTTGAGGACATGATGAATCAGAAAATTCTAGCAATAAAAGCAATTTTCTTGAACTTTTACATTGGCTATGTGCTCAAAATGAGAACATAAAAGTTGTGACACTCAAAAGTGCTATTGAAAACTTGAAAATGACGGCACCTAAGATTCAGAAAGATATAGCAAGTACTATTTCAAGTTAAATTATTAATGCAATTATTAGAGATATTGACAATTCATTGTTTTCATTTATTGTGGATGAATCTAATGATATATCTTCGAAAGAGCAAATGGCTATTGTATTGAGATATGTGGATAAGAATGGTAACGTAATTGAGCATTTTGTTGGCACTGAGCTTGTTACTGATACTTCTGCACTCTCACTTAAAGTGGCTATTGATTCTTTTTTTTTTTCTAAATATGGATTTAGTTTTCTTAGATTGCAAGGACAAGGTTATAATGAAGTAAGTAATATGTGAGGTGAATTTAATGGACTTAAAGCACTTATTTTAAAAGAGAATGAGAGTGTTTTTTATATATATTGTTTTACTTATCAACTTTAATTAGCTCTTATTGCTATGGCGAAAAGTCATATAAATATTACTGGTCTTTTTTATTGGATTACTTAAGTGGTAAATATTATTAGAGCATATGTTAAACGTTGCGATATTCTTCGAGAAAAACAAGCAGCTAAAGTCTTTGGAGCACTAAAGAAAGATGAGCTTTCAAGTGGACGGGATTTAAATCAAAAAACTAGTCTTAAGAGACCAAGTGATGCACGTTAGAGCTCACATTACAATATTATAATCAGAATAATTTTCATGTTCTATTCTATTATAGAGATACTTGATATGTTAGTAGATGATGAATCGAATCAGCAGTAAAAATATGAATCAAAGCTTTTATTGGATGCAATAGAAACATTTGATTTTATTTTTAATTTTCATTTGATGAGAACAATATTGGGAATTACACATGAGTTGTCACTTACATTACAGAAAAAAGATTAAGATATTGTCAATGTCATGACCTTAGTAAAAGCATGTAAAGAACGACTTAAGACAATGAGAGAAAATGGATGAGATTCTTTCTTGAAGCAGGTTTTCACTTTTTGTGAAAAACATAAAATCCAAGTTGTTAACATAGATGATTTGTTTATGCCTTGAGGGAGATCAAGACGTAAAGCTCAGGAGATAAACAATATACATCATTATCGAGTAGACTTGTTTTATGTTGTGTTAGATTTGCAACTTCAAGAACTAAATAATCGGTTTTCGGAGACAAATACTGAGCTGCTTCTTTGTGTCGCATATCTTAGTCCAATAGATCAATTTCGTGTATTTGACAAATAAAAACTTATTCAACTTGATCAATTTTATTCAAAAGACTTCTTCTCTACTGAACTTTTGACACTTGAAGATCAACTTGAGAATTATATTGCAGTTATGCGTTCTAATATTGAATTTTCAGAATTAAATGGTCTTATAGATTTGACACAAAAGATAGTTGGGAAAAAACAAGATAAAGTTTTCTCATTAGTTTACTTGCTCTTGATATTGACATTATTACTACCTGTTGCAACTGCTACCGTTGAAAGAGCATTTTTTGCTATAAATATTGTGAAGACTGAATTACGTAATCGAATGAGAGATCAATGGTTAAATGATAGTTTGCTTACGTATGTGGAGAAAGATATTTTTGAAAAAATTGATAAAGAAGTTATCATGAAACGATTTCAAGATATGAAACATCGTCGAGAAAAATTATAATTTTATGTAATTTATTTTTTTTTATTTTTTATTTATTTTAATGATTTCATGATGATTTTTATGCATATAACTATTTGTTTTGTCTAAATATAATGTATGTTTTATTTTATTTAAACTATATAGCGTTATTAAACATTATTTTACATAACAACATTACACATTTAATATATTCTTCATTTTTGATATTTTTATTATTTTATTTATGTGTTTCTCCTGAACAAATTTTCTGGGTCTGCCATTGATTATACTTATAGGTTTATACATTATCAATAAAATATAAATATTATTTAAAATTAATAATATATTGATATCATTCCCGTATATACATGACAATCTCTTAGTTTCTTGACTTTTGTGACAAGCACAAAGCTGCAAGTTCTAAAAGGTTAGTCAATCAAATAACATTAACATTTAAACTGTGTGTAAAATGTAATTTGCATAAATGGATATTTTTTGTATGATCTGAATCTTAATGGATCTAGAAGATTAATTGAAATTCCGTTTATTATTATTAATTTAATCCGACCCAAGTTTTGGCAATAAATGGGTATATTGATAAATATTCACTTGATGAATATTTTTTTTTTAAAAAAATGTAGAAAGTTGGACTCTATGAAAAAAAATTATAAGAAAAGATGGGGTATAAAATATAAAAAGATAAGTAAAAAAGTTGAGACAAGTTGATAGGCGACCAAAAAAAGGATAATGGGTTGAATTTTTACGAAATCGAAGTAACAGGGTGTTTATCGATGAACCAAGTAGACAACTTAGAAGTTAATAGTAGATAAAGACAAGAAAAGTAATTGGTGGCCAATGTTGAAAATATCGATATCGACAAAAATATCGGTACTACAATTCGGCGGAAATATCAACGGAAATATCGATATCGACGGATATTTACGTAAAATTTACAGAAAGTACGAAAATTTAGTTAAAAACATAATATTTTTTAATGAAACTTTTAATAATGTTAAAATAATCATTTCTACAATCAAAACCATATTATATTTAAAAAAATCATATTTTATATAAGAAGTAACAACTAAAAGGTATAAATATGGATATAATATATAGAGGAGATATATGAAAATATAAAATGCTTCCATTAAAACTTTTCAATTAATTTTGCATCACACAAATCATGCAAAATTTAATACCAAAATGAAGTCCTAGGTGGTTCATACATGGTATGGGTAGCATCTAGATTTATACAATACTAATACCATAACATGTAATTTGAATGGTTTTGAATATAATCACGAACATGCCATGAATAAGCTTCCTGATTTCTTCCCACCATCTGTCCATAGATAGGAAATTGTGTGTAAGGATAATTGGAGATCTCAAAACTTCTATGGCCAGCATCACTAGTCCCTAAACTCATTGATTCAAAAGTAGTTGAAATGTTATCTTCATTGGATGATGACATCCCTAACTGCATTTGATGGATTCTCCTTGTATAATCCTTACCAATAGCCCCTATGCCTGGACTCGCATCTATACACCCATGGTCTTCATCTTGTGTGCAATGAGTGTATTGTTCTTCACAAATAAATGGGCTCAATGACAAATTTGTATCAGTATCATTTCTTTGAGTAAAAGCATAATTATTTCCTCCATTATCATCATCATCATCATCGTCGTTGTTGTCGTCATTGTTGTCATCATCATCATCGTTATCATCGTTATCATCATCATCACTATTATCACCATCATCAGCACTATTGTCTTCATTATGAATTCCATTAATATGATCATCTTGATTGAAGCTAGTTGTGGACCTGCGCACCTCTCCTCGTATTGCGATGTTACCAGTGTCTTCATCATCAATTCCATCAATATGATCATCTAGATGAAAGCTAGTTCTGGACCTACGCACCTCACCGTGCATTCCCATGTCCCATGGGTCACCTCCACTACTACTCGTAACCTAATATGATAACACCTGTTCAACATTGATTCCATATTCACGAGCACTTGTAGCAATTTAGGGATTGGGGTTACCTTCATCATCATCAAGGTGTAGTGGACGAACCCATTGAGAGAGTTGATTCTCATTCTCTTCTCCTGGTTCCACTAAAATATCTAAAAGATCCAAATACTCTGTTTCTGCAACCTTATCCTCTACAACCTCCATGTCTCTTATTTTAAGCTTCATATTATAGTAGCAAAACACAAGTTTTTGTAGTTTCTCATATGCAAGACGATTCCGCTGTTTTGTATGAATGAGTGAAAAGGTGCTCCAATTTCTCTCACATGCTGAAGATGAGGCGATTTGAGATAAAATTCGCATGGCAAGTTTCCTTAATGTAGGAGTGTCATTTCCATACATAAACCACCATTCAGCTGCAATACAAATGTCATAGTGTAAGAAATAAATAAAGTAAAGTAATAGATGCAAGATCATAGTAAGTTTTATGTGAAATAAAAACATACCAAGCGTCATAGTAGTTCTTGCAGCAATGGCAGCGCGATGACCAAATCCTTTCTTTGCATCTCTAAAATATGTGAGCTATGTACAAAGAAAGCTGATCTCAAACAACTAATATAGTGCAAATATTTAATTAAAATAAATTCTCATTAAACAATTTACCTCATTTCCAAATTGAGCTATTCCATCAGAGTTTGGATCTAGCCTTGCAAATACTTCATGAACTGCACTTATAAGTTCTGTATTCACACCAACGCCTTCTTTGTATTGGTACCTTGGATTAAGGTAGTAGGCTTCAAGTGAAGAAAATATATAAATACAATTATTAGTAAGATAAATTAAAAAAAAAAAAAAAAGAGATATCATAAAATTAATACTTAAAATATTATACCTACCGCATGAAGTGGATAACTAAGTGTTCTATCCCAACGATCATTGATAATTCGAAGAACCCATTGTACTGCTCTTTGTTGTTGAATGGAATTTTTCATGATATGAATGAATTCATATACAAATGGCATCGTTGGAACAACTTCTGTATCAACTAATCGAAGGACTTTGTATAGCGGCTCATAAATAGCCACCACATGTGCAACTTGACTCCAAAATCGATATTCAAGGACTTGTTGCTCCATCTTCCTTCCTAATGGTGTATTACTCAATCGATTTTCAGCCCACACATCACTAGTAAACAATTGCTTAAGGTTGGACTTCTTTTTCAAAAGGCTGTTTAGGCAAAGATAAGTTGTGGCAAATCGAGTTGCTCCAGGGCGGACTATTTCTCCTCCACAAAATTCTCTCATTTTAGCTAGTAACCACCCATGATTGTAGATGTAATTGGTAAGCGCTCTAGCTTCTGTAATAATGTTTGCCACATTATCTTTCTTCCCAATATCCTCAAACATCAAGTCAATACAATGTGCAGCACAAGGAGTCCAATAAATATTGAACTTCTCCATCATTCTTTTTCCAGCTTTAACAAATGCAGAGCCATTATCGGTGACAATTTGAACCACATTTTGTTTGCCCACCTCATTTACAACTTCTTTTAACAGATCATAGATATATTTGTAATCTTTGATCTTGTTTGATGCATCTACAGATTTAAGAAACACTGTGGAACCCTTTGAGTACACCATGAAATTGATAATACTGAGTCTTGTTGGTCCGGTCCAACCATCTGCCATTATAGTGCACCCATACGTACACCATTTTTCTTTTTGAGTGGCCACATATTCTTTCATATCATTAAGTTCCATTTCCAAGTACTTGTTCTTGATCTCATATGGTGATGGCAATTCAATTTCATTTCCTATTGATTGTGCACCCAGCATCATATTCGTAAAATGATGTGACGATGCCTTATTGGGAGCCACATTATCATAAATAAAGAACTTGCTAACCAATCGGCCCATGGTTTCCTTTATATTACTCCCTTTGAACATGCTTTTGATACTCTGTTGCCTTGATCATGTTGATTTGTATAATGAAGGTGTAATTAGAGCTTCTGGAATTGATGGTCTCACACTTTGTGTTCAGCGTAGCTGTGCTGATTGTTCACCTCTTACAGCTTCCGATGTACTACCCCTTCTTTTATTGCTTCCAAAAAATGATGCTTTTTGTTGTCGTTGCCACTCATTTTCTTTGGAAGCTCTTACAGCATCTTGATAAGCTTCCCTCTCTTCGATATTCATGTCTGCTGGATACATATATGGATCATCCTCATCATCGTCATCATCACCATCAAACAGTCCTCGATTACCACCCAATTGTCCTCGCAGTTCAGTTATGATATTTTCCTTCGCAACCGATTTCTTTTTTTTGGCTACATTTTTGCTTTGTATCCATTCCAACATCTCAATTTTTACTTCTGGTGGAACATTTGGACATTTTCTTGAATTTTTCCCTGGATCTATATGTGATAAATGAAATTTAAAGCGTGTGATACCTCCACTTTTCATGATTAAACCACAAAAGCTGCATTGAGTTCCATTTTTGTTTCCTTCCAGTGGAAAACAATACTTCCATGCAGGATCTTTCGGGCTACCGCTAACATCTCTATCAGCATTTCTATTATCCATAGCTAAAATTTAAAAAAGTATATATAAATATAAGAAAGTATCTAAGAAGAAAATGAATAAAAATATTACATATTAATAAATAAATTGAAAGTAAATAAAGTATAATGCAAAATTATAAATAAATAAATAATTAAAAAAAAAGTTAAAAAAAGAAAACCTACAATAATAAAAATAAAAAATCACAATGCACATATACTCCACGCATGAATCATCAAATGAAATAAATAAATAAATATATATATATATAGACAAACCATTTATTAATAACAAAAGACCAAAAATTTCAATGCCCCACATGGAATCACTAAACAAAAATTCTCCAATATCCTCTCCACACAAATGCAAGACAACTATACAACATAATCACTCCTTTTTTCAAGTGTAGTGTAAGCTAAGCCAACAATTCCATTTTACAGCAAATCCCATTTTTTTTTCCTTTTTTTTTTCTTTCTATAATTTAGACAAGTTTGTTTTTACTAATTTTAAATTCATTTGTAAATCATACATCTAAATGAAATACATAAATTTTTCTTTTCTCTTATTCTTAAAATAATACATAATTAATATTAGTTGACATAAAAATTTCGTATACATACAACTTATCTTAAAGTATATATTAAATATAATAATTAATACATCCTTCATTATATTATTTTACAATGTACATAATGATATATATATATATAGTTATAAACATTAATTTAATAAATTTGAAAGTAAAAAATTATGTGGTTTCAAGGATTTATATATAGGATAAAAGAAGTATGCAAGTCCTTAACAATAATATAATAATCATTAAAAGACTAATTATTTAAATATATCACCAACCACAATGTAACTTCTATATAAATTAAAAAAAAAAAAAACAATGAAATTACCTCAAAAGTAGATTTTGCATTTGGTTGTAACAAGTTGCTAAGTGGATAGAAGCAAAATCCTCCAAATTACTTTTAACAAAAACACAACAATAATCAAATTATTAAAAAACTAATTACTTAATATAATTTTAATGAATAAGGTAATTTTTGATGAATTTAAAGGGGAAAAAGATCTTCAAATTACCTTTTGTGTTTTGGTTGTTACTTGTAAACAAGTTCCTCAAAAATAAGCTTATAATTTGAAGTTTTGAACAAAGAGATGACGAAAATAGCACTTGAATTGAAAATAAAAATGCAAACATAGCAAGGGCTCGGGAGTGCTTGTTTTTAAAATGAAATAGCAATCATGAGTCTTCATGGCATATTTGACTATAAAATGGAATAACAATTATGAGATGCTTGACTACAAAATAGAATCTAATCATGAGATTCCTTATGAAAACTTATTTGAAAAGCGTATTTATTTGATTTGATAAAAGTTTATTTTATTTATTTGATAAAAACTTAACAAATTCTTATTTGCAAAACTTAAATTTCACTTTTATTGTATGAAAATTTAACCGATATTTTCAGGATATTTCACGGATATTCTACGGATATTTTCGAAAATTTCCTCGATATTTTGTAAAATTTATACTACAAGCTCACGGAAATGATATTTTACGGAAATATTGTGGATATTTCCAGGATATTTTGATGGATAGGAGATTACACCCCTTATCGATATCGGTACCCTTGATTTACGAAAATATCGACGGAAATATCGGGAATATCGCGGATATTTTAAACTATGTTGGTGGCCAAGGGAGTAAGCGTGTAAGTGGGTGAATATTTTTTTATGGGAAAAAAAAAGGGGCACGTGTTGAGATGAAGCAAGAATCGGTTAGGGAGAGGCATGAGATTGAAAATAAAAAAAAATTAAAAAAAAAAAACAATAAAGACAAGAGGGGATGGAGCTTAAATAATATTATATTTATGGGATATTATGAAAATGTCACTGAAAAGTGAAATAATCAAGAACATACCTAAGTTTTTTTAATACTCGAATCGGCCTCTGCCGTTAACTTTCCATCTAAAAGGTTAATATTTTCATCCAAAACAATAAAATGAGTAAAATACTCTTATCAAGATTTTATAAAATGTCTATTATATTCTTTAAACTTATAATGCCTTAAATACTCATTAAATGTTTTATTAATAATAATATTAAATAAAAAATAACACAAAATTAAAAAACTAATTAAAAAAAAAAAAATTTCTAGATTAGCAAACCAAAACAGGTGAAAAATCCAAATCAAAAACCTAGAAAAAGATGGATGGTTGGGTTGGGTGTATTAAACAATTTGTTTTTTTATTTTAATAATTTTTTATTTTAATAGTTGTTTCCATCTCCATCATTTATCCTTGTGATGGACGGTGACGATGACATTGTTTGTTCCAAAAAATATTATTTTAATTAATTAATTAATTAATTGATATTATTTTAAGAAAAATTACTATTAAATGAAATTTTTTAATTTTTAATTTTTTCCAAATTAATTTTTAATTTTTAAAATTAATCTCCATAGATGGACAGTAAAAATTTGATAAATTAAATTTTTATCTAATTATTTATTATTTATTTTTTCAAATTTTTTATTTAATTTTATTAAATCAAATAAAATTATCCATTCAATTACCATTATACAATTAATTTAACACCAACAGATTTTTTTAATCGGTAGAGGGCAGTTCATCTAATAAAAAAAAAATCGAGGTCTGTTCCCAATTAGTCTACTTTTAGGGGGCTTTTTCATAATATCCCTATATTTATATTTAGTAAGAGAAGCATCAGGCGATGGTGTGTTTTATTTGTATGTATATATAACTTATGGCAGTAAGCAAGCACAGAATCAGACATCATAAATGGAAAAAAAAAATAATGACAAAAAAAAAGAGAGGAAAAATAGGAAAAAAAAATTCAAGATGAATGAACGGAATATTTGGGTGTCTGAATTATCCAGATAAATGATTTTATTTTAATCGATTTAAAATCTAAAAAATTAGTTTATTATTTCGTAAGTTTTAAATTGAGTTTTATGTGACTTTAAGATGGATCCAAGATTATAAGAAATCAGATGAGAACTTATTTTAGATTAGTACCCAGGGGAATATGACTATACATGGTAGAGATACTCAACATATATACAGAACGAGGGATAATATTTAGTTATACACATGCTAGGTGACTCTATGACTCTCCAGACATTTATCATGCATATATTAGGCGACTTTTTAGACTTACACACGTGAAACATGTTTAACTGTTAGAAATGAGGGTACAACCTTGGTGTTCTGAAAACTTTTTAATTTTTACTCTCAAATCTTAACCCATTTCCGTATACAAATATACATAATTCTTTATTTTTAGGGATCCGCGTTAAGTCTCTCAGCTGAAATGACATGCCCCAAGAAAGCCACTCAGTCCAGCCAAAACTAACACTTACTGAACTTCGCGTATAACTAGTGCTTTCTTAGGGTCTGAAACACTATCTGGAGATGTTTCGCATGCTCCTCTTGACTGCTTGAATACACCAGTATATCATCAATAAACACGATCACAAACTTATCCAAGTATGCTCAGAAGACCCTATTCATCAGGTCTATGAATGTGGCTGGGACATTTATCAATCCAAATGGCATGACTAGAAACTCATAATGCCTATACCGAATCCTGAATGCGGTCTTCGGAACATCCCTTTTCTGAACCTTCAACTGATGGTACCCTAATCTCAAATCAATCTTCGAATACATTATGGATCCCTATAAGTATTCAAACAAATCATCGATCCTCGAGAGCAAATATTGGTTTCTTATCGTCACCCTGTTTAACTATCTGTAATCAATGCACAACCGTAAGCTCCCATATTTCTTCTTAACAAATAAAACTAAAGCTCCCCATGGAGAATGACTAGGCTTTACAAAACCCTTATCCAACAGCTCTTCCATCTGTACTTTCAGTTTCTTCAACTCTGCTAGAGCCATCCTGTACTATGGAGTGATTGAGATTGGCTTTGTTCTTGGAACCAAATCTATCTCGAACTATATCTCCATGTCTAGTGAACTTGAGAGGTCCTTCGGGAATACGTTTAGGAACTCTCTGACCACCAAAATATCTTCCAATCAAACTTCCTCATTCTTCTGATCAACCATATAAGCCAAATACCCCGGATATCCTTTATGAAGTATCCTACTGGCTGTCATGGTAGTGATCACACTGTTGGTTGGTACTTTCCAAATTCTGCGGAATACCACCTCAGGTCTAGCCAATCTGACTTCCTTCCCACAACAATCGACTATGGCCCGATATCTGGATAGCCAGTCCATTTCCAAAATCACATCAAAGTCTTAAATATCCAATACAATTAGATCCACTGGAAACTTGGTACTTTCTATCACAATTTTACTATCCACTATTACTCTTTTCGCCAATAGTAAGTCTTCAGTTAGGATGGAAACTATAATACCACACTCTAAGGACTGTAATTCCGCTCTAACCCTCACTGTAAATGGTACGGACATGAAATAATGGGTGGCCTTGGGATCTATGAGTGTATATGCATCATGGTCAAAGACAGAAACCATACCCGTGATGACCTCCGGAGTGGCATTCGCCTCCTGCTGCGTGACAGTGAACACTCAGACCTGGGTACGGGGTCTATTTGGCTATCCTGCTGAAGACACTCCTCTACCTACTGCACCTCTAGTTGAGGCTGAAGAACCCCGTCCTAGGATCTGGGAGCCTCTACCTCTATGCCTCTGGCCTACATTAGCCTGTGAAAGTACTGCGGAAGGTCTTACTTTTGAGCTGACGATGATGGTTAACTGCGGACACTCTCTCATAAAATGACCCTCCTACCCATAGTGAAAGCAAGCAGTGCTGGAGCCTCTCATCCGACACTCGCCTGGATGTCTCCTCCCATATGTATTGTACTCCAGTACTGAACTTCTGGTGTTACGGGAGCCTCCTAGCGCTGCAGGTGGTTTGGCTGACCCCTGACTGGATAATGCTCCTCGACTCATCCTTCTGCCACCTGCCTATTTGGATCTGCTCTTTTTCTTGGTAAATTTGCCGGGCCCTTCTTGTGGTAGGCTAGATCAGCTACGGTTGCCTTCCATCTTCCCGTGTTAAGCAGCCACTGTCATATTTCTCTCTACCCTCAATGCAGCCTCCACCAGATCTCCATAATGCGTTTGAGGGGCCCATGATAGGTGAACTTTGAGGCTGGGATTCAAGTCCGCCATAAATCTCTTACACCTCTGTTTTGGGTCCTCAAAGATAAATAGAATGATCTGGACCAATTCTAAACACTTCTTCTCATATTCGGTCACAAGTATAGAGCCCTGCTCAAATCTGAAAAATTCTTCCATTCAGGCGTCCTTGTAGCTCTTCGAATAAAATTTATTTGTAAATTCCAACTAGAACACTGTCCATGATACTCCCTAAGGGTGCCGCCTCTCCAAGGCCTTCCACCAATCCTTCACCTTGTCTTTTAGAAAATAGGACTCTCTACTCGTTTGAACACCCCATCAACCGGCAAATCTCTGTAACTCTGTCCAACCACGCCAAGGCACTCTCCGGATCGCCGCTTCCATCAAATGATTTCGGCCCCAACTTACAAGCTCGTTCGATCGATCACTTCGATTCTTCGGGGGCCTCCCGCAGCTGATGCATCGCCACCATCAAGATCTGAGTGATCTGCTCTGCATTAAAAAACCCCCATCGGTTGGTTCTGCTGGTGTTGACGATCCTGAACGGGTTTGATCTACGGAGGCATTCACAGATCCCATCACGTGCTCTACCTCTCGAACGGAGGGTACATCTGGTCCAGGAGCTTCTGAAGTGATTTTATGAGGACCCCTTCGATCTCGTCGGTGCATAATGCTGTAATTTCAAGCAAAAACAAAATCATGAAAAAGTTGAATTTTTTTTTTAATTATATGCATGACAATTAAAATAATGGAAACACATCTGGGTTGCTTTATTTATGTAACAGAGTAAAACGAAACAATTTAACATAAAATCATAAAATCTCATTTCAAAACCATGCTTTGATACCAACTTGACAAACCCTGTTTCTGCATTTTTCTTTCCATACAAACAGTAGCCTACTGGCAACCCCACGGTGGCCCTCCAATCGATTTCAATTTCGATCGAAAGGTTCCAGGGAAGCTAAACCGTTTTCCATGATTTAAATACTTTACTTTTTCTGTTTATCATGAAGTTATAAAATAGGTTTAACAAAAATTTGGGTAGCATAACGACTGCTTTTCTATAAATGCCACCCTATAATTTTGTATAGAATTTAAACTCTTCTAAAATCAATCAGTTTCCCCCAAACTATTAGGCCTCAGGCTCTCAATTCATCAATTCTCACAAGCAACCACAAACAGGTCAACCCAATTCAAAATGATTTAAATCACAAACAGGAGTCATGCATATATATATATATATTTATTTATTTACATATTTACAAAAATAAGCAAAGTTTATATGTTATGTCATATACAAATTGTTAAGAATTTCCCAAAATGAAATATATCTATACAATCATAGCGCCCTTGACTCGATCTGCCTAGTTTTGAACTGGAGTCTCTGCTCCCAATGTACCTGTACCTACATCTGCCTCTAAGGACGTTTTGTTTATAAAAAACAAAATAGTGTGAGCTTTACAAGCTCAGTAAATATCATAAAATTTCGTTTCAATTTCAACTTTATAAAATGTCTCCCTTAAATTTGAAAACTTTAAAAAGTTATCAAAATCGGTTTTTCTTTGAAAACAATATTTCAATTAATTGCATGGATAATTCATTTTCATAACTATTATTCGCTTTAATTTTAAGATTGAATAATAAATCAAATTTACTATATGTTTTCAATTGTCTAATAAAAATATAAATAGTGCTGGCGTTTATTATTTAGAAAATGTTTGAATAAATCAAGCCACCCATTAATGGTCTATACCATATGATATCCTAGGTAGTGAGCAGAATTTTGCTTCGCTCCGGCTTTCCTGGAATTTTTTTCTCGTTCAGGCCATCTATCTGGTATTACATAGCAGAATTTTTCCTTTGCTATGGAGCGACATTTTTCCTTGCTCAGGTGGAAGCTAGCTAATAATATACCATATACGTGCATTGGGCGACATACTGGACTAGACCACTGACAGATACCCCTGACACTGCCAATGCACGTTTCAGGTACTCAACCCCAATTGAAGATAACTTTATCATCTACCAGGCATACCATAGGTTTTACAAATACCTTTCCGATTCCATGCAATTCATAATTCATACAATAAATATCCAACCCATGCAAATATTTTATTTCAATTTCCTTTAACTCAAAATAAATTTCTAGTATATTCAAGCATGTATTTTATCATATATAATCAATCGTTTAAGGGACACTCACCTAATGGCAACTCACAATGATGCACGTTTTTAGGATTCCCTCGATTTCAGATTACCTACATAATTTTGCATGCTATATTTAGAAAACATTGGAACTAAAATCAATTCGATATAAACGTTTCCATTCACATTTAAACATGCTAATCAACCTTTAATCATTCAATGAAACTAAATTTCCCTATTTATATCGTAACATTTCCGATTATTCGTGTTTATTTTTCCGTTTGAATTTTTCAACTTTTAAACATTCAAAACCTCATAATGAAAGCTCAATTTTCTTATTATTGCATTAAACAAACTTTTGAAAAATTTACTCCCATGTCGGTTGAATACTAACCAATCTTCAAGCTATCCATTCAATTCCATTTTTCTTACTTAAATCATATTCCTAGGCATGCAATATGTCATAGAATTCAACAAAACTCATAAAACATCACAATTTTATACAATGACATAGCTTGACGGAATTATATTTCCTATGATTTCCAACGAAAATCTTTTCAATTTCATGATAATAACAGCCCCTACACCCGTATGAAGTCATCAATACACTCATCCACCACACCACACTCCTTATGGCTAAATATGTTTCCCTTACGTAATTAAATTCTCTTTGATTTTTATGGTAACTTTATCATCCAACCAACCCCTAAATCCATTTAAGATCACCAAAATAAATCTTCCTTCCCATCAACCTTTGATGGCCGAACACATAGCACATATATATCTTATGGTTGTGATTTTTTTTTTCAACAATCTAACATGTTCTTCTTACATATTTTCATGCGAAAATCATTTCAAATCACTCAAACACAACTTAAATCATATTAAAAGCTATTGCGAATTGGAGACCACTCATTAATGTGACCGAGGTTAGGAACTTCCTCAGATTGGTAGGTTACAACAGGAAGTTCGTAGAAGGGTTTTCAAGATAGCACCCCCATTGACCATATTAATAAGGAAAAATGCCAAGTTCGAGTGGTCTGATCCCTGTTAGTAGAGGTTCAATGAATTGAAGAAAAGGTTGACATCAGCTTTAGTGTTGACGTTGCCCTCGGGGACAGAGGGTTTTATAGTATACAGTGATGCCTAGAGACAGGGTTTGAGTTATGTGCTGATGCAAAACAATAAAGTTGTAGCATATGCATCTAGACAACTAAAGAAGCACGAGCAGAATTATCCTACCCATGATTTGGAGATAGCAGCAGTTGTTTTTGCTTTGAGGATTTGAAGGATATAGCATCCTTGTCGGATCTTCATGGATCACAAGAATCTGCAATATTTATTCTCTCAGAATGAGTTAAATATGAGGCAGCGGAGGTGGTTGGAATTGATAAAAGATTACGATTGTACGATAGAATACCACCTCGGAAAGGCTAATGTGGTGGCTGATGCCTCAAACAGGAGACCCTCGAGTTCCCTAGCGCAACTGAAGATAGTATATACTCCATATTTGGTGGAATTGAGGTCGTTAAGAGTAAGGTTAGAAGCGGCAAACTCTGGGGCATTATTAGCTACTTTTCATGTTCACCCAATTTTGGTGGATTAGATAAGAGAGCTACAAAAACAAGATCCCCAATTGGCCAAATTAAAGAAAGAAATCCAAAAAGGTCTCAGAATAGATTTTACAGTCAGGGAAAATAGTATAGTGATGCGGGGACAACGATTATGTGTACTGGATGTTAAGGATCTGAAGAAAGAAATTATGGAAGAAGCTCACTCCTCAGCATATGTTATGCATTCGGGCAGCACGAATATGTACCATACCTTGAAGGAACATTACTGGTGGAGGGGGATGAAAAAAGAGATAGCAGAGTTCGTCTCTCAATGCTTCACCTGTCAACAAGTGAAAATAGAGCATCAAAAGCCGGCAGGGTTGTTGTAACCTTTTTCTATTCCAAAGTGGAAATGGTTAGATTACCATGGATTTTGTAGTAGGGCTTCCGCATAGTAAGAGAGGTCATGATGCGATATGGGTGATAGTTGATAGATTAACAAAGTCCGTCTATTTTCTGCCTATTCGGAGTGATCACCTCCTCAGTAGGTTGGCGTAGCCCTACATTAATGAGATAATTAGGTACCATGGTACACCGATTTCTATTGTCTCATATCGGGATCCCAAGTTCACATCCAGATTTTGGCCTGGTTTGCAGAAGGCATTAGGTATTCGGCTAAATTTCAATACAAGCTTTCACCCCCAGATGGATGGGCAGTTAGAGAGGACGATCTAGACACTTGAAGATATGCTCAGATCATGTGTCCTGGAATTTAAGGTGATACGAACCCCGTCAACTCGTGACGAAACTCGTAATCAATAGAAGAAACCAAGACCGTTTTCTAAGACAAGTTCGAAGATGGAACCGCGATCCGTTACCTATGACGAGGTAAGAACCTTGGTATGGTGAACAAGCCACAATCAACAATGGAGGGTTGATTGATAAGTCGAAGGTTTCAAACGCCACGGATAATTTCGATAAGTTCGAAAGTTGTTCAAAGAACTAAAGAGAAATTCATTCTCACAAATATGATGAATAACCTCCTTCTCTTCATTGATATTACGCCTATTTATAGGCTGAAAAATACAAGTCCGGATTCGAAAATTACAAGCATTAAAATCAAAGAGAATCATGCCTATTCTAAAAAAAAGAAAATTTTGGATTACAATCATTAAAGCAAATCACGTCCAAGACAAAAAGGAAAAGTCTAAGATTCTAGTTATTATTTCTGATTTTACTAGAAACGTAAATAGGAAAGTTGACTGTTCTCTCATTATGCTTGGTGAATTCATGCTCAAGATACACGCCCATTAAATGCAAAGAATAAGTTTGACTTGGGTTGGAATCCTCTAGAACTTGGATCAAGTTGGTGCATTTTAGTTGCTCACGTGGGCTTCCATCAATGGGCTTTTATGATTGTATTTGAGTGCAAACTTCTTGAATCAGCCCGTTAAGTGCTTCCTTGAACTTCTTAGCTCGAGCCCTCGTAACCGGTCCAATAGGGATTCGAATTGGATCATTTGGAAACACACCTTAAACTGCATCATTCCCCTCCTCTTGAAAGTCCTCAAATCGTCTCTTACATCAAAAGAACTCAAGTTATTAACATTGAAAGTGGCACTAACATTATACTCACGAGGTAAATCTAACCTGTAAACATTGTCATTGATGCACTCTAGAACTTGGAAAGGGTCATCTCCTCTTGGAAACAATTTGGAACGCCTGTGTGCCAGAAATCGCTCCTTCCTCATATGCAACCGAACCTAATCTCCAGGTTCAAAAATTAGTTTGGAGCATCCCTTATTGGCTTGCTTTGCATATTGCTCCGTCCTTCGCTCAATGTTGAGTCTTACCTTCTCATGAATCTGCCTGACAAAATCAATCTTCTTTTTGCCATCTAAATTAACACGCTCAGATATTGTTAAAGGAGATAAATCTAATGGAGTTAACGGATTAAAACCATACACAATTTCAAATGCTGAAAGTTTAGTAGCGGAATGAACAGTACGATTATAAGCAAATTCAACATGTAGTAAACAATCCTCCCAAATCTTAATGTTTTTGCTAATGATAGCCCTCAATATAGTAGATAAAATCCTATTAACTACTTCGGTCTGACCATCGGTTTGTGGGTGACAAGTGGTAGAAAACAATAGCTTAGTACCTAACTTACTCCACAGAGTCTTCCAAAAGTAGCTTAGGAACTTAGCATCCCTATCGAAAACAATTGTTCTAGGCATACCATGTAATCGCACAATCTCCCTAAAGAACAAATCAGCAATATGTGAAACATCATTCGTTTTATGACAAAGGATAAAATGTGACATCTTAGAGAACCTATCTACCACCATAAAAATTGAGTCTTTTCCACGCTTAGTCCTAGGCAAACCTAACTCAAAGTCCATAGAAATATCAATCCAAGGGTGATTAGGAATAGATAGTGGGGTATACAAACCGTGGGGTTGCATTCGGGATTTTGCTTGCTTACAATTAATACACCTACCACAAATCCTCTCAACGTCTCTTTTCATGCATGACCAAAAGAAGTGTTCCTGCAAAATAGCCAAGGTCTTAGCAATTCCAAAATGTCCCATTAACCCTCCACTATGGGATTCATTAACTAGCAAATCACGCAAAGAACAATTCGGCACACATAACTTATTCTCCCGAAATAAAAATCCTTCAATTCTATAAAACTTACCCACTACGTTTTTCTCACAAGCTTGAAACTCCTCAAAAAAATCTTGGTCTAAAGGATATAATTCCTTAATGTGCTCAAAACCAAGTAATTTTGCATCAAGGGTGGAGAGTAATGTGTACCTACGAGAAAGTGCATCGGCAACCACATTCTTCTTACCTTGCTTATACCTGATGACGTATGAAAATGTCTCGATGAACTCCATCCAACGCGCATGCCTCTTGTTCAACTTTTGTTGTCCTTTCAAGTGTTTCAACGATTCATGATCGGTGTGAATCACGAACTCTTTGGGTCAAAGATAATGTTGCCACGTTTGTAAGGCTTGAACTAATGCGTACAACTCCTTATCATAAGTTGGTTAGTTTAAAGCTACCCCATTTAACTTCTCACTAAAGTACATAATTGGTCGTCCATCTTGCATGAGTACGACGTCAATACCTACATCTGAAGCATCACATTCAATTTCAAACGTCTTATCAAAGTTAGGTAAAAACAATAATGGAGCGCGTTTGTTAATTTTTACTTGATTAGCTAAAACGCCTTTTCTTGCTTTGCCCCCCCCCCCCCACTTGAATCCAACGTTCTTCTCAATTACTTCAGTGAGTGGTGCGGCCAAAGTACTAAAGTCCTTCACAAACCGTCGGTAGAAACTGGCAAGTCCATGAAAGCTCTGAACTTCACATATGATTATGGGACTCGGCCACTCTTGAATTGCACAGACCTTTTCATCATTAACCTGTATTCCTTGTACACTAACAACAAAACCAAGAAACACAAGCCGATCAGTGCAAAAAGTGCATTTCTTCAAGTTAACAAACAATTTTCTAAACATATCCAAAACTGATTTTAAATACACAACATGATCATCCAAGTTTTTACTATAAATGAGAATATCATCAAAGTAAACAACAACAAACCTACCTATGTATGCATGCAAAACATGATTCATTAATCTCATAAATGTGCTTCGTGTAATTAGTTAATCCAAAAGGTATTACTAACCACTCATACAATCCATGTTTTTTCTTAAAGGCAGTTTTCCATTTATCATCCTTTTTCATGCGAATTTGATGATATCCACTTTTCAAATCAATTTTAGTAAATATACAAGCACCATGCAACTCATGCAACATGTCATCTAAGCGAGGAATAGGATGTTGATACCTTACCGTAATATTGTTGATGGCTTGGCAATCAACACACATCCTCCAAGTCCTATCTTTCTTAGGCACAAGTAGAACCGGAACGGCGCATGGGCTTATGTTTTCCCTCACGTACCCTTTCTCCAGTAATTCACTGACCTGCCTTTAAAGCTCATTTGTTTCATCTGGGTTGCTCCTATAAGCCGGTCGGTTTGGGATCGTCATACCGAGTACAAAATCAATTTGATGTTCAATCCCTCGCATTGGAGGTAAACTAGGTGGTGTGTCTTCGGGAAAGACATCATCATAATCATGCAAAAAAGAGTTAATACTGCTCAGCAAATTTCCGACAAGATCATTAGTACACAAAAAAAACCTCGTTTATATATAAGTACTATAAAGGGCTGTTATAATTGCAAAGCTCTCTTGATCTCACTTTTTTTTGCAATGAAACAATGTTTTTCCTATCTTAAACTCACCAAGGCCGAATTTGATTTCTTTTTTTCTTTCTCAATTTTTTTGGCCTCTTTCTCTTTTTCTCTCGAATTTTGACTCGTTTCTTTTCTCTCATTCTCTTCCTTTTGATCACTCTTATTTTTTAACCTCACTTGATCCTTATATATTTGTTGTGGTGTCAAAGGTACAAGAGTGATTGGACGTTGATTAAGTACAAAAGAGTATTTATTGGTAAACCTATCATGCTTGACC
This sequence comes from Dimocarpus longan, assembly GCA_022984855.1. Lineage (NCBI taxonomy): Eukaryota > Viridiplantae > Streptophyta > Magnoliopsida > Sapindales > Sapindaceae > Dimocarpus > Dimocarpus longan. The sequence continues at coordinate 12,118,178 of CM041017.1, read as the reverse complement.
TTTCGATCAAATTGCTATGGTCGCCCTAGCAACAAATGTTCGATTTGCATTGGAACAACATCACATAATACCTCATCTTTATATTTTCATATTCGAAATGTAACTAACACTTGTTTGTTTACTTTTAATTCGCAGCTATCATTCAACCACTGCAACTTGTAAGGCCTAGGGTGTCTCAATGTGGGTAAGCTTAGTTTCTCCACCATGGTTGTGCTAGCAACGTTAGTACAACTACCACCATCAATAATCAAACTACATACCTTATATTTGACGTAACACCTAGTGTGAAAGATGTTTTCTCTTTGCACTTTGTCCACCTCCTTGGCTTGTACACTCAAAGCCCTTCTCGCCACCAACAAATCTTCGTGTACAACAAATTCTTCTCCATAAATGTCCTCCAATGGTGGCATTTCATCGGTGTCGGAATCTTCATCATCGGTCACAATATCTCCATTGTCTCGCATCACCATAACCCACTTGTTTAGGCATTGACTCGCTATGTGACCCCTGCCTTGACATTTAAAGCATTTAATATCACGATTCCGTGTAGTAGTAGTATCGGGTTTACCTTAAGAATCATGGTTGGTGTTCTCCGGCTTATGATCAGATTTGGGCTTGAGAGTTGAGGACGACTATGGCTTGTCCTCCTTTCTTGAAGAACTTGGTTTCCAAGGGTTAGACCATGGGTTGTGGTCTGCACGGGTGCCTCCCCTCCTTTTGAGTTGTCGTTCCATGATAATGGCCATATGCACCATGTCCTTGATCTCCACATAATGTTACATCTCCACCCAATCATGAATGTCTTAATTCAACCCTTGTAAGAACCTCGCCATGGTTGCCTCTGGATCCTCTTCTACATTGGCTCTAATCATGGCTTTCTCTATTTCTTGATAATACTCCTCTACACTCTGATGCCCTTGCCTAAGCCCTTGCAAACTTTTGTATAATTCCCAATAATAATGGCTCGACACAAATCGCTTCCTCATCACCGACTTCATATCTTCCCATGTTTCAATCGGATGCTCCCAGTTTCGACACCTATTCAACACCAACTGATCCCACCAAACAAGAGCATAGTCAAAAAATTCAATGGCTGCTAGTCTCACCTTCTTAAACTCAGAATAATTGTAGCAATCGAAGACTAGCTCCACCTTCCTTTCCCACTCAAGATAGGCTTTCGGAACGACTTTTCCTTGGAACGGCGGAATCTTCATCTTAATGCTATCCAAATTATTGTCCTCCCGATTTCTAACTTCTCTATTCTCATTCCCCCATCTAAACCTACCCCGATTCAATGGTGGCGCATTCAACTCCTCCAACTCTTCCAACTCCTCCTCTTCTTCTTCAATGTCACCCCAACGCTTTCTTTGTTGCATTCGCCTAGGTGGTGGCCTAACAGGTGAATTTCGTTGCCTTCTATTCTCCAATTCTAACCTTTCCAACCTCTCATAGAGTTGCTCATTCTCAACCCTCATCATTCGTCTCACCTAACCCAATATCGTCTGTGTTTGTAGGTTAGGAATGGTTGACTGTTGTATCTCTTCAGTTGAGTTTTTTTCTTGGTTGCGTGACATGGCTATAACCTGCAAAATGGAAGTAGGAACAATATGGAAAGGACCTCACTACACTTCCTCACGTGTATCAATCAAAATTATGAATCACTCAATTTTCGTTCGTGTTTCACTCAATTGGCTTTTACTCTCTAATATGCTCACCTCTCTTGCCTTTTTCCACTCGTGAATTCTCTTTCGGTTCTTTTCAAACTAACAAACAATATTCAAAATTACACGTAGAAATTTTTCAGAGACTTACCAATTAAAAAAAAGGTAATACTGATATGAACTCATACAAACAAGATTTCGGATTCTCAAAAAGGAAAAATTTCAACTCAAAAAAAAAATTCACTATTGAAATAAGGGTCAGATTAAGACTCGTGGATACTCACAAATAATAGAAAGAAAACAAATTTTCTTTTTATTTTTTTACGATCCTCTTGCTTTCTTCTTCTCTTTTCTTTCTTTTCTTTTCTTTTGTTTTCTTTTCTTTCGAATCTTTTTTTTTTTTTTCGTTTTAATAAAAAAAAAAAACTAGAATGGAACGGAAACGAAATTTAAAGACGAAAACAAAGAAAGTAAAAGGATAGATAAACCTGACCTAGAACCAGGCTCTGATATCAAACTGATACGAACCTCACCAACCCGTGACGAAACCCGTAATTAAGAGAAGAAACCAAGACTGTTTTCTAAGACAAGTTCGAAGGATGGAACCGCGACCCGTTACCTATGACGAGATAAGAACCTTGGTATAGTGACACCACAATCAACAATGGAGGGTTGATTGATAAGTCGAAGGTTTCAAACACCATAGATAATTTCAATAAGTTCGAAAGTTGTTCAAAGAACCAAAGAGAAATTCGTTTTCACAAATATGATGAATAACTTCCCTCTCTTCATTGATATTACGCCTATTTATAGGCTAAAAAATACAAGTCCGAATTTGAAAATTACAAACATTAAAATAAAAGAGAATCATGAATATTCTAAAAAAATAAGAAATTTCGGATTACAATCATTAAAGCAAATCATGCCTAAGACAAAAAGGAAAAGTCTAATATTCTAGTTATTATTCCTTATTTTACTAGAAACCTAAATAGGAAAGTTGAATCTTCTCCTATTATGCTTGGTGAATTCATGCCCCAAGTACACGCCCATTAAATGCAAAGATTAAGTTTGACTTAGGCTGGAATCGTCTAGAACTTGGATCAAGTTGGTGCATTTTAGTTGCTCACGTGGGCTTCCATCAATGGGCTTCCATGATTGTATTTGAGTGCAAACTTCTTGAATCAGCCCGTTAAGTGCTTCCTTAAACTTCTTAGCTCGAGCCCTCGTAACCGGTCCAATAGGGATTTGAATTGGATCCTTTGGAACCACACCTTGAACCGCATCATAAGGGGAGTTGAGATATACACTTACCACTTATGAAGTTTGCTTACAACAACTATCAGGCCAGTATTGATATGGCCCCCTACGAAGCACTCTATAAAAGGAAATGTCGAACTCCAATGTGCTGGGATAAGGTAGGTGAGAAGAATGTAATACCCCTCCCCGGTTTATTGTTATATATGAGATATAATGATGATGAGTGGCATTAGAATGTTATACAAGTGTATATTCACCCAATGGAATAATAAAAAATCGATTAATTTTATTATTACGATTAAATTTTTATATTTAATCATGTAATGATAAAAGTTTCCAAACGAATCGGAAACGGATTTGAAATCCGAGAAATGATGCTATGACCCATCAAGACACATGTTGGAATTGATATTGAAGAGATTTACGATATTTAAATAAGTGATTAAAGTGGGTAGAAAAAATTCAAGAGGAATGAATTTTATTAAAATTATAAAAACCATTACATTGTCAATACAAAGAGGCAATTTTGGAAGAAAAATGTAATGACATGTCATGTAATTTATACCCAAACTTGAAGGGTAATTTACTAAAGACTTGAGGATATATATATATATATATATATATATATATATATATAGGAGGAAGATTGTAGAAGAATGAAGCAAAAAAAGAGAGGAAGAGCAGAGTGCAGTTCGGTAGACACCAAAATAGGGCATCCATGTTTTGTTCCAAACCAACCCAATTTCAAGCAAGTTTTGAGCAATCTAAAGGTCAATAACAACACTAAAGAGGTCTTCCATAAAGGATAATTCAATTTGGAGTGAAAAGAATTGATTGTTATAAGGATTTGGATGAGAAAATTTAAGATGAAAACTGCCCAGATTTTCTTAGGTGTTGTCATGATAGTTTTCATGTGAGTTTGATGAGTTTTCATGCTTGTTTTTAGTGATTTGAAGTCCAAAATTGGTGGAGAAGCAAAGCACCAAGTTGAAGGTGAAATAGGTAAGGGTTTTGAAACTAAAAAAATTTAGATTTGAAGTGACTGTGGAAGTAGTTTGTGTTGATAATTGTTGTTGTTGTTTTAAGTTGGTTCGGTGTTGATTTTGGTTGAAATAAATTAAATGAGATTTTTGTGTGATGGAAGGGTGACTCACGGCTGCATGTGTAGGTGATGAAATGATGTGGTTTCGATGTATTTTGGATGGATTTGTATGTGGTAGAATGATAGAAATTGGATTGATGTTGGTTGGAATGAAAATAGTTTGGTAAATTGTTGTAATTTCATTGAGTTTGGTCATATGAAATTGGTTGGGTAAGCTGCTATATTAGGGTATATTTGTGTGATTTTGGATGATTTTTCATGTTTAATTGATGTCAAATAAGGTTAAATTGATAATATAATTGATGTGAAATTTAAATTGAATTAATTGGATGAGTTTGGAATAAAATGTGGGCTGTTGTGAAGCTGCTGTCCCCTTGGTGTCTTGTGTGATTTTGGGTGAATTTAAGTGCTTGAATGAGTTAAAAATTGAGTGTATTTAGTAAGAAATAGAAATGAAATTGATTTGGTGAAAATCGGATGGCAATCGGATTATTAGAACACGTTTACGGGGCAATTGGAAACGAATTAATTCAAATGTGATTAGGGTGATATTTTAAATAGATCTAAACAATCTAATTGATCAAATGAGATGTTTGTATACTAAAAGAGAATGAGTATGTATTGAAATTAAAATGGAAAATGTGTAAGGAAAGCAAAAATGAGGGAGCCGAGCAGATACCCGAACGTGAGTTAGAAAATTGTGAGTGTCCTTTTATTCGAAATCGATTTGATATTTTGATGTTAAAATTCATGCTCAAAAAATATATAAAATGGTATTATGAATTATATGAAATTAATTATATTAGTTGCATGGATACGAAATGATTTTTACATGAAATGGGGTTTTGATAAATGAAATGAATATTATGAGAAATGAATTCAAATGAATTGAAAATGTATATGAAATGTGATTTAAAACCATGGTACGCCTAGATATGATATAAACATCTCCGATTTGGGTTGAGTACCCTAAGCGTGCATTGGTTGAGTCAAGGGTGTTTATGTTAGTCTGTCACTAACCATACTAACCGCGGGAGGTACTCGCACGGGGTTAACTTAGTCAGTCAGTCGTGGAGCCCTCTAATGCACGTATGGGGTATATTATTAGCTAGCGATTGGGTTTGGGTGCATATGCGTAAAGTGAGGTTTCCTGATCAACGCAAGTCTAAGTTGCAACCGCGTGGAGATGGTCCATTCCAAGTGCTTGAACGCATAAATGACAATGCGTATAAGATAGACTTGCCAGGTGAGTATAATGTTAGTGCTACTTTCAATGTTTCTGATCTTTCTCCTTTTGATTTTGATGCAGATGCCGATTTGAGGACAAATCCTTTTGAGGAGAGGGGGAATGATAGAAACCAAGAAACCAAGCTTATGGATCCTTTGAGCATCAATGAAGGACCTGTGACAAGGGCAAGAGCAAAAAGGATGAAGAAAGGTTTAAATGGGCTCATTCAAGAGATTTGGGCCAAGAGTCTTACACAACATGGCTTGGATGGCTTGGAGGGAACATCGAGGCTTTAAAATATCATTCAAGTTCAAGACCCAGTCCAAGAGCATTAATATTGAGGCTTGGATAGCAATTTTAATACAAATTGGGCTATTATTTATTTGTTGTATTAATTTGGGCTTAATTTGTATTATGGGTTGGGTTTTAAATTAGTTAGTATATTTTATGTTATATTGGGCTTTTAATTATTGGGCTGAGAGTTAATTAAATTAGGATTTTATTTTAGTTTTCTACTAGGTTTAGAATTGAGAGTTTATTTTGGGTTTCTTATTAGATTTAGGATTTTATGCCTATAAAAGGCTTATTAAACCTAAAATTTCAATCAGAAGTTTATTGAATAAAGTTTTAGCTTTTCTCCATTGTTCTTTTGAGAACTTTGAGATTGCATCAAGAATTGTTCTTGATTTATTAACCTTGACTTATCTCCCACATTCTCATCTCTTTCTTGGGAGTGGCGTCGTTATATCTTTGGTTCTTGGTTCTCTAATCAACGGGTCAAAGATTTTCTATAATCTGAATTAATTTTCTTGAGGGTTGTGTTTCAATTTGATCGTGGGTGTCGTATCTTTATATACGAGGTTCACATAAGTTGGTATCAGAGCTTCGGTCAATTAATTCAGGTTTGGGTTTCAACTTAAGATTCTTGTTCTGATTTTTTCTTTAGCCGCATAACCATCATATTTTTTGCTTTGTTTGCCGCATAATCATCAACAACCACCCATTATCTCAATATTTTATTTGCTTTTGACTCTGTCATCACATGTCTGATCACCAACTTTCTTGCCTTCTGAGAACTGTATCACCATTCATTGAACTGCAGTACCAAAATCAGTCAATATTAAATATATATATCTTCCTTATTTTTATCTTCTGGTGCTGCACATCATTACCCATCATTCAATCAGCATTCTTTTTAATTTTTGTGTCTTGTGAACTGCACGCCAACTTCTTTTATCTGCCATATATTTATAATTTATTCTTGCGGTCTGCACTTCATCAATTATCTTGACCAAATACAATAATCTTAGTTTGAATCTTCATATTCTGTTCTTGAACCGCATCAACAATTAGGATTCTTGAAAACACATTCTAGGGTTTCTTGAATTCTTGATTTATTATCATATTTGTCTCTTGATTTGCAAGATTCATATCAATATCTTGTTTTTGGTTCAACTCCACAATTTACAATCCATATAGTTGTGCATTCTAGTTTGAATTAAAAAAAAAAATCCGAAAAAAAAAGTATCAAAAAAAAAAAAGAAAAAAGAAAAGAAAAAATATATATATATCCAAAAAAAAAAAAAAAGTTTGAATGCCATAAATTGCTTGGATTGAAGTGAGTTGATATTAATTTACCTTATTTGCAATTCAAGATCTTTGCAGTGTTCGAAATCTTTTCTTGAGATCAGATTGCTTTTCATCATTTCATCATTCTAGTGTCATTGTTGGTCCTTATTTCTTTCGTGTTCTTTGTGTGTGCGTTTTTCTTTGTTGAGATTTGTCTAAGGTGATTATTTCAAGGGTGACCTTGTTATGATCGATTAGTTCTATAAAGAACTTAGTGAGAAAAGTTTGAGTGTGGACAGGGAGTGTTGAGTTAAATCAAAATCATTGAGTGTCAAACACATGAGTGATTAGAGTGAAACACGTGAGGGAGTGTTGTGAGGTTACTTTTACTAACATTCTTGTAGGTGTCAACCATGTCTACGGATAACGATAAAGAAGTTGAAGAAGGAGAAAAGGGTAATGAGTCGTTCGTTCTCAAAGCGATGCAACAACAATTTGAGAGGATGAATTTGGTGTTTGGAGAGATTAGGGATCGAATGGATAGGCAAGATGAGGCCATAGCTACTTTGCAAAGGGGACAGCAAAGGAGAGCTCCGGAAGAGCGTAGTGGTAATGATGAATTTGAAGCTGATTATGGGATGTTCTATGGAGTAGATTTGGAAGGAGATGACAATGCCATTAATTTTAATAGGGGTCGAATTAGAGGTGGTAGAGGTGGTCATAGAGGAAGAGGTACTGGCAATGGAGATCGTAGGTACTATAGGGATGGAAATGAGAGAGGAAGATGGGATCATAGACCTGATAGACCAGATAGGGATCTTGGTAGCATTAAGATGAAGATACCCTCTTTCCAAGGGAAGGTTGATCCTGATGTGTATTTAGAGTGGGAGAAACGAGTGGAGTTAGTCTTTGAGTGTCATAATTTTACTGAGGAGAAGAAGGTGAAGTTAGCCGCAGCTGAGTTTGCGGATTATGCTGTGGTTTGGTGGGGCCAAGTAGTGCTAGATAGAAGGAGAAATGAGGAACGTCCTATAAACACTTGGGGTGAGATGAAAACTGTTATGAGGAAGCGGTTTGTTCCTAGATCATACTATAGGGAGCTATACCGACGATTGTAGAGCCTAACACAAGGTTCTAAGAGTGTGGAGGACTATTATAAGGAGATGGAGATAGCCATGGTCAGAGCTAATATAGAGGAGGATAGAGAGGCTACTATGGCAAGATTTCTACAAGGATTGAATGAAAATATTGCCAATATTGTTGAGTTGCAGCATTATGTGGAGCTTGAGGACTTGGTCCATATGGCTATGAAGGTGGAGAGGCAACTCAAAAGAAGGGGTTCGATGTCACGATATGGTAGCAATTCGGGTTCTACATCCACTTGGAAGTCGAATTAGAGTAGAAAGGAAGATAAGACATCTCAAAAGCCTAAGGCTGAAACTACTAAGCCTAAGGAGGGTAGAGATAGAAGCCATGATAAGGGCAAGGCCGAGGCAACTCAAGGGAGAAAGAGGGATATCAAATGCTTTAGGTGTTTGGGAAGAGGTCATATAGCTTCTCAATGTCCTAACAAACGAATTATGATCTTGAGGGAGGATGGAGATATAGAGACCGAAGGGGAAAGTGATGACGATGAGATGCCACCTTTGGAAGATGCTAGTGATGTTGAAATTGAGTATCCCACGGATGGAAAGTTGTTAGTGGCAAGGCGTGCTTTAAGCATGCAAGTGAAGGAAGAAGATGATGAGGTGCAACGTGATAATATTTTTCATACCAGATGTCATATCAAGGAGAGGGTGTGTAGTGTGATTATTGATGGGGGTAGTTGCACTAATGTTGCTAGCACAGAGTTAGTAGAGAAACTTAGTTTACCTACTTCGAAACATCCTAGACCATACAAGTTGCAATGGTTAAACGATTGTGGAGAGGTTAAGGTAACAAGACAAGTGCTAGTTCCTTTCGCTATTGGTAGGTACAAAGATGAGGTGTTGTGTGATGTTATACCTATGCATACTGGTCACTTGCTTTTGGGTCGTCCATGGCAATATGATAAGAGAGTAATGCATGATGGGTTTAAGAATAGATATTCTTTTACCATGAATGGGCGAATGATCATTCTGGTACCTTTAACACCTAGATAGGTGTATGAAGATCAAGTGAGGATAAAAGAGAGTGAGAGAAAAGGAGAGGTCGAGAGTTCAAACAATAGTGAGGTCGAGAGAAAGGGAGCTGAGTGTGAGAAAAAAAGTGACAAAACACTAGAGCGTGTGCAAAAGAAAATTAGGAAGGTTGAATGTAGAGGAGAGAATGGGAGGAAGAAAAGTGAGAAAAAGAAAATGAGTATTTATGCAAAGGGGAGTGATGTGAGAGCTGCTTTTCTAGCCAAGCAACAAATGTTTGTACTTTTGTACAAAGATGCTTATTTTTCTAACTCTGACGTTAATGTTTCTTTGCCTAGTGTTGTTACAACTCTTTTATAGGATTTTAAGGATGTATTCCCTGAGGAGATGCCCGATGGATTACCACTGAAGAGAGGAATAGAGCATCAAATTGATTTCATACCCGGAGCTACAATTCCAAACCGACTTGCATATAGAAGTAATCCCGATGAGGCAAAGGAGCTTCAAAGGCAGGTTGAGGAGCTGATGAAAAAGGGGTATGTGAGGGAGAGCATGAGTCCATGTGCCGTACCGGTTTTACTTGTGCCTAAAAAGGATGGGACTTGGCGTATGTGCATCGATTGTAGAGCTGTCAACAAAATTACAGTTAAGTATCGACATCCCATACCTAGATTAGATGACATGTTAGATGAGTTGCATGGATCTTGTGTGTTTTCTAAGATTGATCTGAAAAGTGGATATCATCAAATTAGAATGAAAGAAGGAGATGCATGGAAAACTGCATTTAAAACGAAACATGGTTTGTATGAGTGGTTAGTCATGCCTTTTGGTTTAACTAATGCATCTAGTACTTTCATGAGATTAATGAATCATGTTTTGCGTTCTTTCATTGGAAAATTTGTTATGGTCTACTTTGATGACATATTAGTGTATAGCAAGAGCATAGATGAACATGTTAGGCATTTACATTGTGTGCTTGATGTGTTCAGTTGTATGCTAATTTGAAAAAGTGTTCCTTTTGCACGGATAAGATTGTGTTTTTGGGTTATGTCGTTACGTCAAAAGGGATAGAAGTAGATGAGGAGAAAGTTAAGGCTATTAGAGAGTGGCCTAGACCTAGGAATGTTAGTGAAGTCCGTAGCTTTCATGGGTTAGCTAGTTTTTATAGGAGATTTGTTAAGGATTTTAGCACCATAGCAGCACCACTAACTGAGGTTGTGAAAAAGAGTGTGGGTTTCAAATGGGGTAATGAGCAACAACATGCATTTGAATTGATTAAGGATAAATTGTGTACTGTACCATTGCTTGCTTTACCTGATTTCTCTAAGACATTCGAGATTGAGTGTGATGCATCAGGAATAGGTATAGGGGCTGTTCTTATGCAAGATAGGCGTCCTATAGCTTATTTTAGTGAGAAATTGAGTGGAGCATCATTAAATTATCCTACTTATGACAAAGAGTTGTACGCTTTAGTTAGGGCCTTAGAAACTTGGCAACATTATTTGTGGCCTAAGGAATTTGTAATACATACTGATCATGAGTCCTTAAAACATTTGAAAGGTCAAAGTAGGTTGAGTAGGAGGCATGCTAAATGGGTAGAGTTCATAGAAACATTTTCTTATGTAATTAAGTATAAACAAGGAAAGGAAAACGTGGTAGCTGATGCATTATCTCGCAAGTATACATTGATTTCTACTTTGAATGCAAGATTGTTGGGGTTTGAGCATATAAAGGAATTGTATGTTAATGATCCTGATTTTGCTAGTGTGTATGTTGCTTGTGAGAAAACTGCTTTTGGAAAGTTTTATAGACATGAGGGGTATTTGTTTAGGGAAAGTAGATTGTGCATTCCTCAAGGGTCTATAAGAGAGTTACTTGTTAAAGAGGCGCATGGGGGTGGTTTAATGGGACATTTTGGTGTTAAGAAAACTTTAGATGTATTAGATGAGCATTTCTTCTGGCCACACATGAAGAGAGATGTTGAGCGAATTTGTGAGAGGTGCATAACATGTAAAAAGTCTAAGTCTAAAGTTTTACCCCATGGTTTGTATACACCTTTGCCTATACCTAGTGAACCTTGGATTGATATTTCTATGGATTTTATATTGGGTTTACCTAGGTCCAAAAAGGGTCGAGATTCGGTGTTTGTTGTGGTTGACAGGTTTTCGAAGATGGCTCACTTCATACCATGTCACAAGACCGATGACGCCACATCTGTTGCTGATTTATTCTTCAAGGAGGTTGTTTGACTTCATGGAGTGCCAAAGAGCATTGTTTCAGATCGAGATGTGAAGTTCTTAAGCCATTTTTGGAGGACTTTATGGGGAAAGCTAGGAACAAGGCTATTGTTTTCTACTGCTTGTCATCCGCAAACTGATGGACAAACAGAGGTTGTTAATAGGACTTTGGGTACTTTGCTGCGTTCCATCATCCAAAAGAACTTGAAGAATTGGGAAGATTGCTTACCATATGTCGAGTTTGCGTACAATAGAAGTGTGCATTCGACTACTGGTTGTTCGCCATTTGAAGTTATGTATGGGTTTAATCCACTTACTCCTTTGGATTTAATACCTTTACCAGTGGAGGAAAGAGTTAACTTGGATGGTAAGAAGAAAGCTGAATTTGTTAAGCAGCTGCATGAGAAAGTTAGGCAACATATTGAGCGACGAACTGAGCAATATTCTACTCAAGTTAACAAGGGGCGCAAGAAAATTGTGTTCGAACCAGGAGATTGGGTTTAGGTGCATATGCGTAAAGCGAGGTTTCCTGATCAACGCAAGTCTAAGTTGCAGCCGCGTGGAGATGGTCCATTCCAAGTGCTTGAACGCATAAATGACAATGCGTATAAGATAGACTTGCCAGGTGAGTATAATGTTAGTGCTACTTTCAATGTTTCTGATCTTTCTCCTTTTGATTTTGATGCAGATGCCGATTTGAGGACAAATCCTTTTGAGGAGAGTGGGAATGATAGAAACCAAGAAACCAAGCTTATGGATCCTTTGAGCATCAATGAAGGACCTGTGACAAGGGCAAGAGCAAAAAGGATGAAGAAAGGTTTAAATGGGCTCATTCAAGAGATTTGGGCCAAGAGTCTTACACAACATGGCTTGGATGGCTTGGAGGGAACATCGAGGCTTCAAAATATCATTCAAGTTCAAGACCCAGTCCAAGAGCATTAATATTGAGGCTTGGATAGCAATTTTAATACAAATTGGGCTATTATTTATTTGTTGTATTAATTTGGGCTTAATTTGTATTATGGGTTGGGTTTTAAATTAGTTAGTATATTTTATGTTATATTGGGCTTTTAATTATTGGGCTGAGAGTTAATTAAATTAGGGTTTTATTTTAGTTTTCTACTAGGTTTAGAATTGAGAGTTTATTTTGGGTTTCTTATTAGATTTAGGATTTTATGCCTATAAAAGGCTTATTAAACCTAAAATTTCAATCAGAAGTTTATTGAATAAAGTTTTAGCTTTTCTCCATTGTTCTTTTGAGAACTTTGAGATTGCATCAAGAATTGTTCTTGATTTATTAACCTTGACTTATCTCCCACATTCTCATCTCTTTCTTGGGAGTGGCGTCGTTATATCTTTGGTTCTTGGTTCTCTAATCAACGGGTCAAAGATTTTCTATAATCTGAATTAACTTTCTTGGGGGTTGTGTTTCAATTTGATCGTGGGTGTCGTATCTTTATATACGGGGTTCGCATCACATTAATTGTAAATATGCATCAAACTTGGAGGGCATTTTGCCAAGGCCATAATATATATACAAGTGAGAAATTGTCTAGAAAAATTGAGAACAATTGAGGGAGAGAGGGAGCAAAGGTCGGTAGAATTGGGGTGAAATAGAAACAGTGGCAGCAGTTGATCTCTAAGTTATTCAAGCCATTTTTCAAGTGTTTTTGATGCGGTGCAAGGTGTGTCTCCAAAGGATCCAATTCAAATTCCTATTGGACCGGTTACGAGGGCTCGAGCTAAGAAGTTCAAGGAAGCACTTAACGGGCTGATTCAAGGAGTTTGCGCTCAAATACAATCATGGAAGCCCATTGATGGAAGCCCACGTGATGCATCAACTTGATCCAAGTTCTAGAGGATTCCAACCCAAGTCAAACTTAATCTTCGCAATTAATGGGCATGTATCTTGGGCATCAATTCACCAGAATAATGGGAGGAGGGTCAATGCTCCTATTTAGGTCTTTAGTAAAATTAGGAATAATAAATTGTGGACTTTGCATTTCTGTCTTAGCAATTATTTCCTTTGCTATTATTGTAATCCGAAATTACCTTTTTTGTCATAGGCATGATTCTCTTTGATTTTAATGCTTGTAATTTTCGAATTCGAATTTGTATTTTCAGCCTATAAATTGGCGCAATATCAATGAAAGATGGCAGACAATTTTCATGGTATTTGTGAGATCGAATTTCTCTTTGGTTCTTTGAACAACTCTCAAACTTATCGGAATTATCTGTGGCGTTTGAAACCTCTGACTTATCAATCAACCCTCCATTGTTGATTGTGGCATCTTCACCAAACTAAGGTTCTTACCTCGTCATAGGTAACGGGTCGCGGTTCCATTCCTACGAACTTGTCTTAGGAAACGGTTTTGGTTTCTTCTCTTGGTTACGGGTTTCGTCACGGGTTGGCGTGGTTCGTATCAGTTTGGTATCAGAGCACGGTTCTAGGTCAGGTTTACCTATCCTTTTACTTTCTTTGTTTACGTCTTAAGTTCCGTTTCCATTCGTTCTAGTTTTTTTTGAAAAAAAAAAAAGAAGATCCGAAAAAAAATAGAAAAGAAAAGAAAAGAAAGAAAAGAAAAGAAGAAAACAAGAGGATCGTGAGAATCGAAAAAAAAAAAAAAGTCTGGAAACTCTTCAACAAAAATTTTGTTTTCTTTCCATTATTTGTGTGTCCATGAGTTAAGATCTGACTCGTATTTCAGTGTGAAAATTTTGAGTCAAAATTTCTTTTCCTTTTTGAGAATCCAAAATATTGTCGTGCTAGTTCATATCAGTATTACCTATTGGTTAGTAAGTCTGTTGGTTGGTAAATTGCTACGTGTAATTTTGAATACTGTTTGTTAGTTTGAAAAGAACCGAAAGAGAATTCACGAGTGGAAAAAGGCAAGAGAGGTGAGCATATTAGAGGGTAAAAGCCAATCGAGTGAAACACGAGCGAAAATTGAGTGATTCATAATTTCGAGTGATACACGTGAGGGAGTGAAGTGAGGTTCTTTCTATATTGTTCCTATTTTCATTTTGCAGGTTATAACCATGTCACGCAACCAAGAAGAAAACTCAACGGAAGAGGTACAACAGTCACCCATCCCTAACCTACAAATACAAGCGATATTGGGAGAGGTGAGACGAATAATGAGGGCTGAGAATGAGCAACTCCATGAAAGGATGGATAGGTTAGAATTGGAGAATAGGAGACAACGAAATTCACCTGTTAGGCCGCCACCTAGGCGAATGCAACAAAGAGAGCAATGGGGTGACGTTGAAGAAGAGGAGGAGTTGGAGGAGTTGAATGAGCCACCATTGAATCGGGGTAGGTTTAGACGAGGGAATGGGAATAGAGAAGTTAGGAATTTGGAGGACAATAATTTGGGTAGTATTAAGATGAAGATTCCGCTGTTCCAAGGAAAAGCCGATCCGGAAGCCTATCTTGAGTGGGAAAAGAAGGTGGAGTTAGTATTCGATTGCCACAATTATTCTGAGCTTAAGAAGGTGAGACTAGCAGCCATTGAATTTTTCGATTATGCTCTTGTTTGGTGGGATCAGTTGGTGTTAAATAGGCGTCGAAACCGGGAGCGTCCGATTGCAACATGGGAAGATATGAAGTCAGTGATGAGGAAGCGATTTGTGCCAAGCCATTATTACCGGGAATTATACAAAAGTTTGCAAGGGCTTAGGCAAGGGCATCGGAGTGTAGAGGAGTATTACCAAGAAATGGAGAAAGCCATGATTAGAGCCAATGTAGAAGAGGATCCAGAGGCAACCATGGCGAGGTTCTTGCAAGGGTTGAATCAAGACATTCATGACCGGGTGGAGATGCAACATTATGTGGAGATCGAGGACATGGTGCACATGGCCATTATCGTGGAGCGACAACTCAAGAGGAGGGGAGGCACCCGTACAGGCCACAACCCAGGGTCTAACCCTTGGAAACCAAGTTCTTCAAGAAAGGAGGACAAGCCACAGTCGTCCTCAACTCTCAAGCCCAAATTTGATCATAAGCCGGAGAACACCAGCCGTGATTCTCAAGGTAAACCCGACACTACTACTGCACGGAATCGTGATATTAAATGCTTTAAATGTCAAGGCAGGGGTCACATAGCGAGTCAATGCCCAAACAAGCGGGTTATGGTGATGCGAGACAATGGAGATGTTGTGACCGATGATGAAGATTCTGACACCGATGATATGCCACCATTGGAGGATATTTATGGAGAAGAATTTACTGTACATGGAGATTTGTTGGTGGCGAGAAGGGCTTTGAGTGTACAAGCCAAGGAGGAGGACGAAGTGCAACGAGAAAACATCTTTCACACTAGGTGTTACGTCAAAAATAAGGTATGTAGTGTGATTATTGATGGTGGTAGTTGTACTAACGTTGCTAGCACAACTATGGTGGAGAAACTAGGCTTACACACATTGAGACACCCTAGGCCTTACAAGTTGCAGTGGTTGAATGATAGCGGTGAATTAAAGGTAAGCAAACAAGTGTTAGTTGCATTTCGAATTGGAAAATATGAAGATGAGGTATTATGTGATGTCGTTCCAATGCAAGCCGGACATTTGTTGCTAGGGCGACCATGGCAATTTGATCGAAAGGTCAAGCATGATTGGTTTACCAATAAATACTCTTTTGTACTCAATCAACGTCCAATCACTGTTGTGCCTTTGATACCACAACAAGTATATGAGGATCAAGTGAGGTTAAAAAAAGAGAGTGACCAAAAAGAAGAGAATGAGAGAAAAGAAAGAAACGAGTCAAAATTCGAGAGAAAAAGAGAGAGAGGCCAAAAAAATTGAGAAAGAAAAAAAGAAATCAAATTCGGCCTTGGTGAGTTTAAGAGAAGAAAAACATTGTTTCATTGCAAAAAAAAAGTGAGATTAAGAGAGCTTTACAATTACAACAGCTTTTTATAGTACTTATGTACAACGAGGCTTTTTTGTGTACTAATGATCTTGCTGGAAATTTGCCGAGCAATATTAACTCTCTTTTGCAGGATTATGATGATGTCTTTCCCGAAGACACACCACCTGGCTTACCTCCAATGCGAGGGATTGAGCATCAAATTGACTTTGTACCCGGTGCGACGATCCCAAACCGACCGGCTTATAGGAGTAACCCCGAGGAAACAAAGGAGCTTCAAAGGCAAGTTAGTGAGTTACTGGAGAAAGGGTATGTGAGGGAAAGCATGAGCCCATGTGCTGTTCCGGTTCTACTTGTGCCTAAGAAGGATGGAACTTGGAGGATGTGTGTTGATTGTCGAGCCATCAACAACATAACGGTAAAGTATCGACATCCTATTCCTCGCTTAGATGACATGTTGGATGAGTTGCATGGTGCTTGTATATTTTCCAAAATTGATTTGAAAAGTGGATATCATCAAATTCGCATGAAAGAGGGTGATGAATGGAAAACTGCCTTTAAGATAAAACATGGATTGTATGAGTGGTCAGTAATGCCTTTTGGATTAACTAATGCACTGAGCACATTTATGAGATTGATGAATCATGTTTTGCGTGCATACATAGGTAGGTTTGTTGTTGTTTACTTTGATAATATTCTCATTTATAGCAAAAACTTGGAAGATCATGTTGTGCATTTAAAATCAGTTTTGGATGTGCTTAGAAAAGAAAAGTTGTTTGCTAACTTGAAGAAATGCACGTTTTGCACCGATAGGCTTGTGTTTCTTGGTTTTGTTGTTGATGCACAAGGAATATAGGTTGATGATGAAAAGGTCCGTGCAATTCAAGAGTGGCCGAGTCCCACAAGCATAGGTGAAGTTCGGGGCTTTCATGGACTTACTAGTTTCTACCGGCGATTTGTGAAGGACTTTAGTACTTTGACCGCACCACTCACAGAAGTAATTAAGAAGAACATTGGATTCAAGTGGGGGGAGGAGCAAGAAAAGGCGTTTCAGCTAATCAAGCAAAAATTAACAAACGCTCCATTATTGTCTTTACCTAACTTTGATAAAACGTTTGAGATTGAATGTGATGCTTCAGGTGTAGGTATTGGCGCCGTACTCATGCAAGATGGACAACCAATTACGTACTTTAGTGAGAAGTTAAATGGAGTAGCTTTAAACTACCCAACTTATGACAAGGAGTTGTACGCATTAGTTCAGGCCTTACAAACGTGGCAACATTATTTTGGCCCAAAGAGTTCGTGATTCACACCGATCATGAATCATTGAAGCATTTGAAAGGACAACAAAAGTTGAACAAGAGACATACACGTTGGATGGAGTTCATCGAGACATTTCCATACGTCATCAGGTATAAGCAAGGTAAGGAGAATGTGGTTACCGATGCACTTTCTCGCAGGTATGCATTACTCTCTACTCTTGATGCAAAATTACTTGGTTTTGAGCACATTAAAGAGTTATATTCTTTAGACCAAGATTTTTCTGCGGAGTTTCAAGCTTGTGAGAAAAACGCAGTGGGTAAGTTTTATAGGATTGAAGGATTCTTATTTCGGGAGAATAAGTTATGTGTGCCGAGTTGTTCTTTGCGTGATTTGCTAGTTAAGGAATCCCATAGCGGAGGGTTAATGGGACATTTTGGAGTTGCTAAGACCTTGGCTATTTTGCAGGAACATTTCTTTTGGCCACGCATGAAAAGAGACGTTGAAAGGTTTGTGGTAGGTGTATTAATTGTAAACAAGCAAAGTCCCGAGTGCAAGCCCACGGTTTGTATACGCCACTACCTATTCCTAATCACCCTTGGATTGATATTTCTATGGACTTTGTGTTAGGTTTGCCTAGGACTAAGCGTGGCAAAGACTCAATTTTTGTGGTGGTAGATAGGTTCTCTAAAATGGCACATTTTATCCCTTGTCATAAAATGAATGATGCTTCACATATTGCTGATTTGTTCTTTAGGGAGGTTGTGCGATTACATGGTATGCCTAGAACAATTGTTTCGGATAGGGATGCTAAGTTCCTAAGCTACTTTTGGAAGACTTTGTGGAGTAAGTTAGGTACTAAGCTATTGTTTTCTACCACTTGTCACCCACAAACCGATGGTCAAACCGAAGTTGTTAATAGGACTTTATCTACTTTATTGAGGGCTATCATTAGCAAAAACATTAAGATTTGGGAGGATTGTTTACCACATGTTGAATTTGCTTACAATCGTACTGTTCATTCTGCTACTAAATTTTCACCATTTGAAATTGTGTATGGTTTTAATCCGTTGACTCCATTATATTTATCTCCTTTACCAACATCTGAGCGTGTTAATTTGGATGGCAAAAAGAAGGCTGATTTTGTCAGGCAGATTCATGAGAAGGCAAGACTCAACATCGAGCGAAGGACGGAGCAATATGTCAAGCAAGCCAATAAGGGACGCTCCAAACTAATTTTTGAGCCTGGCAATTGGGTTTGGTTGCATATGAGGAAGGAGTGATTTCCAGCACAAAGGTGTTCCAAATTGCTTCCAAGAGGAGATGGCCCTTTCCAAGTCCTAGAGCGCATCAATGACAATGCTTACAAGCTAGATTTACCGGGTGAGTATAATGTTAGTGCTACTTTCAATGTTACTTACTTGAGTCCTTTTGATGTAGGAGACGATTTGAGGACAAATCCTTTTCAAGAGAAGGGGAATGATGCGGTGCAAGGTATGTCTCCAAAGGATCCAATTCAAATTTCTATTGGACCGGTTACGAGGGCTCGAGCTAAGAAGTTCAAGGAAGCACTTAACGGGTTGATTCAAGGAGTTTGCGCTCAAATACAATCATGGAAGCCCATTGATGGAAGCCCACGTGATGCATCAACTTGATCCAAGTTCTAGAGGATTCCAACCCAAGTCAAACTTAATCTTCGCAATTAATGGGCATGTATTTTGGGCATCAATTCACCAGAATAATGAGAGGAGGGTCAACTCTCCTATTTAGGTCTTTAGTAAAATTAGGAATAATAAATTGTGGACTTTGCATTTCTGTCTTAGCAATTATTTCCTTTGCTATTATTGTAATCCGAAATTACCTTTTTTGTCATAGGCATGATTCTCTTTGATTTTAATGCTTGTAATTTCCGAATTCGAATTTGTATTTTCAGCCTATAAATAGGCGTAATATCAATGAAAGATGGCAGACAATTTTCATGGTATTTGTGAGATTGAATTTCTCTTTGGTTCTTTGAACAACTCTCAAACTTATCGGAATTATCCGTGGCGTTTGAAACCTCCGACTTATCAATCAACCCTCCATTGTTGATTGTGGCATCTTCACCAAACCAAGGTTCTTACCTCGTCATAGGTAACAGGTCGCGGTTCTATTCCTACGAACTTGTCTTAGGAAACGGTTTTGGTTTCTTCTCTTGGTTACGGGTTTCGTCACGGGTTGGCGTGGTTCGTATCAGTTTTCAATCCATTAAAAGGTGGAGAATAAGTTTAGGGAGGTTGTCCAACAAGGGTAAGTGATTTTCAAGTGAAATAGTTGAGTTTCCATGAAGTTTTTGTGTAGAAAAATTGATGCAAAGCTGTCCATTGTAGTATGTATTTTTAATGGAACTTTTGTTGAATGGATTTAAGGTTTTGGAGCTTTAAACTTGTGGGAAACCAAAACAAATACTTCAAGACAGCTTTGGGCAGCTTGGTAAACAACTAATCAAGTTGATTTTATGGTGTTAAAGTGTGATTGATGTGGGTTTTATTGGTGAATTGTTGCCATGTTTATTTGGTGTGGTGTTGATTGAATTTCAAGTGAGAAATTTGAGTTGTGTTTGATGTGTATAGGTATAACACTTGGCCAAGATAAGAAGAATATAATTTAAGTTGTGTTTGAGTGATTTGAAATGATTTTGGCATGAAAATATGTAAGAAGAATATGTTAGATTCTTGAAAAAAAAAAAATCACAAACATAAGATATATATGTGCTATGTGTTTGGCCATCAAAGGTTGATGGGAAGGAAGATTTGTTTTGGTGATCTTAAATGGATTTAGGGGCTGGTTGGATGATGAAGTTACCATAAAAGTCAAAGAGAATTTAATTGGTTAGTAAAGGATACATATTCGGCCATAAGGAGCGTGGTGTGGTGGATGAGTGTTTTGATGACTTCATATGAGTGTAAGGGTTGTTATGGTGTTGAATCTATCATGAAATTGAAAAGATTTTAGTTGGAAATCATAGGAAGTATAATTCGGTCAAGTCATGTCATTGTATGAAATTGTAATATTTTATGAGTTTTATTGAATTCTATGACATATTGCATGCCTAGGAATGTGATTTAGGTAAGAAAAATGGAATTGAATGGATAGCTTGGAGGTTGGTTAGTATTCGACCAACATGGGAGTAAATTATTTAAAAGTTTGTTTAATGCAATAATAAGGAAATTGAGCTTCCATTATGAGGTTTTGAATGTTTAAAAGTTGAGAAATTCAAACAGAAAAATAAACGCGAATAATCGGAAATGTTAAGGTGTAAATATGAAAATTTAGTTTCATTGAATGATTAAAGGTTGATTAGCATGTTTAAATGCCAATGGAAATGTTTATAATGAATTGATTTTAGTTCCAATGTTTTCTAAATATAACACGCGAAATTATGTAGGTAATCCGAAATCGAAAGAATCCTAAAAGCGTGCATCATTATGAGTTGTCATTAGTTGAGTGTCATTTAAACGATTGATTATATATGATAAAATACATGCTTGAATATACTAGAAATTTATTTTGAGTTAAAGGAAATTGAAATAAAATATTTTGCATGGGTTGGATATATTGTATGAATTATGGATTGCATAGAATCGGAAAGGTATTTGTAAAACCTATGGTATGTTTGGTAGATGATATAGTTATCTCTGGTTAGGGTTGAGTACTCGAAACTTGCATTGGCAGTGTCAGAGATGTCTGTCACTAATAGCGGGAGGAAACCCGCAGAGGGGATTGTGTCGTGTTAGTGATCCGATCCAGTATGTCGCCCAATGCACGTATAGGGTATATTATTAGCTAGCTTCCACTCGAGCGTAGAAAAATGCCGCTTTGTAATGAGGGAAAAATTTCGTTACGTAGCAAGGGAAAAATTCCACTACGTAATATTGGATAGATAGCCTGAACGAGGGAAAATTTCAGGAAGACCGAAGTGAGGTAAAATTTCACTCCATACCTAGGATACCATGTGGTATGGACCATTAGTAGGTGACTTGATTTATTCAAACATTTTCAAAATAGTAAACGCCACCACTATTTATATTTTTATTAGACAATTGAAAACATACAGTAAATTTGATTTATTCAGTCTTAAAATAAAAGCGAATAATATTTATGAAAATGAATTATCCATGCAATTAATTGAAATATTATTTAAAAAAAAAAAAACCGATTTTGATATTATAACTTTTTAAAGTTTTCAAACATAAGGGAGACATTTTATAAAGTTGAAACTGAAACAAAATTTTATGACACTCACTAAGCTTATAAGACTCACACTGTTTTGTGTTTTATAAACAAAACCTCTCAGGGGCAGATGCAGGTATAGGTACGTCGGGAGTAGAGACTCCAATTCAAAATTAGGCAGATCGAGTTAGAGGTGCCGCTATGATTGTATAGATGTATTTCATTTTGGGAAATTCTTAAAAATTTGTATGTAACATAACGTATAAATTTTTCTTATTTTTTTAAATATATAAATAAATATATATATATATATATGCATAACTCTTGTTTGTGATTTAAATCATTTTGAATTGGGATGACCTGTTTGTGGTTGTTTGTGAATTGATAAATTGAGGGCCTAAGGTCTTATAGTTTAGGGAAAACTGATTGATATTAGAAGTGTTTAAATTCTATACAAAATTGTAGGGTGGCATTTATAGAAAAATAGTCGTTATGCTGCCTATATTTTTGTTAAACCTATTTTATAACTTCATGATACACATAAAAAGTAAAGTATTTAAATCATGGCAAATGGCTTAGTTTCACATTAACCTTTTTGTTGAAATTGAAATCAGCTGGAGTGACATCGTGGGATTGCAGGCAGGCTGTCGTTTGTACGGAAAGGAAAATGCAAAAACGGGGTCTGTCACTCTCACACCCCCACTACCTCAACTCCGTTGCTACTCTCCCTACTGACGCTCTGGCATCGTCTTCAGTCAGATGGTGTTACTGCTACTACTTTGACATGGGTAAGGTAGTTATTGATTTTAATAATTTTGGACAAGTTTTTGAACTAATAATTGTATGTATTTGGATCATAGTAGTGGCTGATTTAGACATGATTTCGGTATTTCTTGACTAATTTATCACCAAATAACTAGACATGACCATGGTTCGGTTCGGTTTCGGTTCCGGTTCTGAACCTACGGTTCCGGTTCTTAAAATCTAGAACCGAAATCTTAACCGAAATAAAACGGTTCCGATTCGGTTCTGGAACCGCCAGTTCTATAACGGTTTCGATTTCGGTTCCGATTCCGGTTCCGGTTCTATAACGGTTTCGATTCCGGTTCTGAAACTTTTTTTTAAAATGACAATTTGAAATTTAAAAATTAATATATTTTAAAATTAAAAAAATAAATCGATACTGGATACACAAACGAAATAAAAAATTTAATTATTTGAAGGCCAAATTACTCACAATCAGATTACCGGATTATTTACTGATTTACCCTCAGTCCCTCACTGACTCACGTGAGTCACTGACTCTTCTCTCTCTGACTCTCTCTCTCTCTCTCTCTCACTCTCTCGTCTTTTTCTTCTTTTCTATTTCTCTGTTAGGTTGTTTTCTTCTCTCTCTCTCTTCTCCTTCTTCTTCTCCTTCTTCTCCTTCTTCTCTTTAATTTTTTTGTTTCCGATCTGGGTTCTGGTGGGTTCCAGCCCAGATCAGTCTGGGCTGGGGATCGGGTTCTGGTGGGAAACCCAGATCGACGTTTGGATCTAGGTTCTGGAAACCCAGACGCCGATCTGGGTTCCCGATCTGGGTATCATGGAAACCCAGATCGGCGTCTAGGTAGACGCCGATCTGGGTTTCCCCAGATCGACGTCTGATGGAAACCCAGACATCGATCTGGGTTGAACCCAGATGGAAACCCAGATCCAGATGGGATCGGCGTCTGGGTTTGGAAACCCAGAAGCCGATCTGGGTTTCCATCTAGGTTCGAACCCAGATCGACGTCTGGGTTTTCCATCTGGAAAACCCAGACGTCGATCTGGGTTTGGAAACCCAGACAACCAGAACCCAGATCCGGACGCCAGTTCGGCGTCCAATCTGGGTCTCTGGAAACCCTCTGGGTTCTCTGGGTTTTCAGAACCTAGATCTGACTGCTTGCCCGTTGGGGCCACGCGGGCCACGCGACCCGAACGTTGGCCCCAACGGTTTTTTCTGTTTTTTTTCTTTTTTTTTATATTTATTTATTTAAGAATCGGAACCAAACCGGAACCGCCGGTTCAAGTCGGTTCCGGTTCCGCCAGTTCTTGAACCGACGGTTCCGGTTCTAATTTTAAAAGAACCGGAACCGAAACTGCTACAGTGACGGTTCCAGTTCGGTTCCAAACCGGAACCAGAACCTTATGTTTTGGTTCTGGTTCTACAGTTACGGTTCGGTTCGAACCGCACGGTTCGAACCGAACCGTGGTCATGTCTACAAATAACTATAAATAATAGATATTTAAACCATGTAAAATTTTTTCATTTAAAGAAGTTGGGCCGTATAACTTATTGATCTAATCTACAAACTTTTAATTTGTAGTGTGAACTTTTTTTTAAAAAAAAAAAGGACAATGATAATTAACATTAACATAAAGATATTATTAATTATATTAATAATAATGGATACAACTCAAAAACAAGAATGATAAGAAAATATTAGAACAAATTATATAATAATTGGTGCTTTTAAAAAGGGTAATAATACATCACCTCTTAGGGTTGAATCATCCTATTGCGATACTAGTAACCGAGTTATCACCTAAAATGAAAATAAATTGGCAAAAAAAAAGAGCAATGGGTGGTGCATTAGTAAGGTTGGCAAAATGGACAGGGTCTTCTGACCTTATTCTTACCTACAATAAGGCAGTTTGGGTACAGACCCGAACAGCTTTTGTAGAAACCTTTAAAGGAACAGGGTCTAAAAAATCCGCATAATTACGGGTAGGATATGGTTCTAGTTGTGGGTCTCTATCAAACCCGTAAAATGCCCGTTCTTTATATATCCCTACCTAGTTCCTTTTTGAAAAAACCTGGCTTCTCAACCCTTTCAGCTCTCTCGACTCTCTCTCTCTCCAATCTCCATCGCCGTCGTTCCTCTGCTCGAATGCGCCTCCTTCTTTCATCGCCGTCGTGTTATCGTCGACCACCAGAACATCTCCGTCTGTCTCTATCTCCATCGCCGACCAACGAAACCGAGGTCTTTTAAATTTTTCTGGGTCTTTCGTATCTAGGTTTTGCTTCGATTCATCTATGCCTCACAAGTCCTTCATAGCTTGTTGTTTTGCATATGGGTTTTGTGCCTTTCGCATCTTCTATGATATATTATCTGGTTATTTGTGTGTTATTGATGTTTGGATATCTAAGACTGCATTGAAGATCAAGTTCAAAGCTTTGATTTTCTTGGTATGGAGACGAAATAGACGTAAAAGAAGAAGAAGAAGAAGAAGAAGAAGAGGAAACACAATCTCGTTTTGTCTATCATTGATTTGGCGTAAGTCTGTTGCTCTCTTTAGAATCTGTGTTTTTTATTGATTTTCGAGATGTTGTTTGTTTCTGCATATGATATATATGTATATATTGAAATGTAGTTTCCATTTTATAGTGAAATTGACTTAATAGCTTTAATGTAGTTGAGTTTTGTCACGCATCGTGTTGTTTGTGTCTATTTGGTGGTTTTATCAGCCAAAACGGTCTCTGCTCTTTTCGATTTCATTAAAATCGTGTTTGTTTTGGAAATGAAGTTTCATTGTAACTGCAATTATATTGTTTTGTCTCATTCTTCAAGTGACCTTCAAAACAAAAGGACAACGTCCAAGTTCCCTTTAACGGTAATTATATTGTTTTCAATAGTAAAAAGTCATGCAAAAAAATTTTTTTTATAGAGCTCTACTGGAACTAAGCAGAAGGTTTGAGGAGAAATGAAGTCCATGTCAATGTACTGGCTCTACACAACAGTTCCATTTCTCTTGTTTTTTGGCTATTTTTCAATGGAGGCTTTGAAAAATAGTAGCTTCTCTATCATAGTCCTCCTCAACCCTTCTCTATCAGTAGCAGCTTCTCACTAGATTTTACTACTACAAGTTGTTTACTTTCTTTGGTTTTAGTTTTTTATGTTGTTGAGCTTTTGAATGGCTTGTTCATGTAATGCTAATTTTTTTTGTCTTGTTCATGTAACTCACTTCACACTTCCATTTAAGATTTTTTTTTTACATTTATTGACCTAACATTGTCGTTCTAGCTGTCTTCTGGTGTTCTCTAGTTCATGCTTTTGATTTCTAAAACGTGTATTGCACTCTCTGGTTTTTTTGTGAAATTAATTAATTTTTTATATACTTGGCAACTTTTAAACTTATTTTATGTAATTGGTTCCAAGATATTGATGCACAAATTTATGTTGGATTTTGTGAAAAATATATGAAAAATGAGGGAAGTGAAGCATGAAAAGGAATAAGGAAAAAAAAATGAACTTAAAGAAATATAATGAAACATAAGGAAATAAAATAACATGAAACATAAAGATATTTCACATTCTTTTTATTATGTTTAGTTTTATAAGTAAAACATGATGAAATATTGTGAGACACAATGTTCTTACAATTTCGTATTGGGGGTATGTTAGTAATTTTCAGTTGTAGAGTTCAATTTTACAAAAAGGTAAAAAATGATTTGTAGGAGTCTTATCAGCATTTTGTCGAAACATATGTAAAAAGTGATATATAAACAAATTAAAGGGACTTGCATAAAATAAAACAAAGCCAAAGTGGTGCGTTTTAGTGCCTTATTAAAATAACTGAGAGTCAAGCAAATAAAATACCAGCTCTCTTTCTCACTGTAGGTATCTAGTTTAATGGCGTAATTCCCATAGTCGGACTCCTCTCTCCACTCTCCTTCCATTGCTAAAATGCGCTCCAATGACAGAATCTCCTACTTTTATGACGATATGGATGGCAAAATGCAAGTCTGGACCTGCACCAGGCTTAGACCCACATTGGACCATCTTTTTTATTTAAAGGTCCAGACCTTACTCATAACCTCAAATAAATTTGAAGGTATGATCTAGACCTGACCTACGTATTTTACAGGTCTGTTGCAGACCCGCATCAGACTTGGTTTGACCGAGTTAGATCCGGATTGATCGGGTCAAATCCGAATTTGACCGAATCAACCAGATTAAAATTTGGGTTAACTTGAATTTTTTTTTTTTAAAAAAAAAAAGATTTTCAAAATTTTCCCAAAATTTTTTTATGGACTACCAAATTGAATGATCTAAGATTTCAACCTGATTTTTTTCTTTAAAAAAAAAATAATTTTTCTCTTTATATAAATTAAACTAATTTCACATCACATAATTCATTCCATAATCATTCTTGCCAATTTTTACAAAAATATGCCACAATTAAAATTAAACAAAAAATAACATTAAAAGTTAAAATTTATCTTTAATTTACATCCCAAAATAACAAAAAAAATTTATAACTATAAATATAAAAAATAAAATCAAGATGATAATGACTCTTCTTCATCTTGTTTATGAGAATCCTCCGAAACACCACCTAATAAAACAAATCAAGTAAAAAATTTAAAATTAAATTAAAGATTACGAATAATATGCATAATGTAATTAAATTTATAACCACTTTCATACCTCGAAGTGAAGCCCATATCCAATTTTGAGCAAACATCAATGCTTCTAATATGTCCGGATGCAATCTCCTACGATGTGGACTCAAAAATCTACCCCCAGTACTAAAAACGGACTCAGAAGCCACTGTAGACACAGGAATGACTATGATGTCTTTGACAATTCTAGCCAAAATCGGATATTTCCCTTTGTTTCCTTTCCATCATGCCAAAATATCAAAGTCAGAAGAATTATTTTCAGCTTTTTCATCCAAATATTTCTCTAGCTCCTATTTGTTCAAACCTATAGCTTTTTCACAATCACGCTTATATTGTTCAAATTCAGCCTCATCCTCATCCCTAATGACATTAGTAGAATGATAAATAGAAGAATCACCAACTTATTCAACTAAAGCTGCATTCATATATTTCTCATCATATTCTTTTATCAACGCCTTTAGAAGTTCAAGCACATTTTCTCGTTGGCGATTTGCATTGGACCATACAACTTTTGAAAATGAAAACTGATTCGCAACATCTTAGACTTAGGATCTAAGAATGTCGCAACAGCCATTATATCAGGTATATCACTCTAATACTTCTCAAATTTTGTTAATCATTCTCCTTGCCATTATTTGTATTGGAATATGAGAAGTAAGCCAACCATTCATTGTTCCCCTCATTTTGCATATCATTGGAAACACTAAATTAGCTGTGGGGTAATTGGTACCTAAAAAGATGAAAAATAATTATTAAGAGCTATAAACATTAAAATATTAATTATTCATTCAAAATAAAAAAAAATACCTAAAAAATGTTCTGTTAATTTGTAGAAGAGTTGCAAATGCTCCACCATCATCGTTGCTAATTCTCATTCTGAGTCATCCGACAAACACTTATATTGTGGCTTACGTTGTTGGACACGAACAAAAACATCCTCATGCAGCAGAGCCACTGAAAGCATCAAATAGGTGGACTTCCATCTAGTAGGACAATCAGGCACATGTTTTTTGTTATACTTGATTTTCAATTGATTTGCTGCAAATTCAAATGCTTCAATTCTCTTAGATGATGTTGTCCATAAACAAACACTACCTCTAATCTTCTCAATGTCATCCGCAATCACTTGCAACCCATCTCTCACCACCAAATTCAAAATATGCGCACAACATCGCATATGAAACAACTTTCCACCCAACAACAATCCATCAGAAAGCTTGTGCTTGATTTTATCAATCATGGAATCATTAGTAGAATCTATAGTAATTGCAGATAATTTTCTATCTACATTCCAATCAAGTAAACACTTCATCAATTCATCACTGAGTGACTCAGTATTATGTGGACTCAATACACAAATAAATCTCATAATTCGACTATGTAACACCTATTATTTGTTAATAAAATGCATAGTCACAACCATATATCCCACTTTTGATGTCCACATATCCGTAGTAATTGCAACTCTACCATCCAAACTATCTAACAACTTCAATGTATTCTCCCTCTCATTATTGTATATCTTAAAAATCTCATTTTTCAATGTGTTTATACTGATTGTTTCGAACCCAAGATGGTAATAACTCATCATTTCCCGAAATCCTGTGTATTCTACAAATCTTAAAGGAAGCTTATGCATGATAACTATTTTAGCTATTTTCTCCTTACCAACACTTGGATCAAACAAAGTAGTTGTTTCATCGATGGCGGCTAGATGCTTGTTAAGATATTTTTGGACATATTTTCTTAAACAAGATGTTCCTAACCCTTGACTAGCATTCAATAATTTCCCACAAAAATTGTATTTAGCTATCCTAACACCATCAACTTCAACTTTATACATGTGTTTCCAAACGAGTGATGTTTCTCGATTTCGTTTGGTTACTCTAAGAACACTAGACTCAACATTTTCAACATCATTATCCCCAGTTGAAGTATTCATCTAACTTTCTCCACAACTAGTCATATTGTTTGGCTACCTAATATATTTAAATAATTCAATTAATAATAAAAAAAATATAACAAATAAAGGAATCCAGATGGATAGGAAATGAAATTGGCTACTAATATATGCAACCTACCGCAATATTTTAAGGTAAATGTATATTGATGAGGTCAATCAATTAATTAAGCAACTGTGTGCATGACACAATTAATTATATCCATAGGTACACATCTAAAACATTACCTGTAATTTTGTCAAGCGAGATTGAAGGGTACTTAAGAATACATCATGATCTTCCATCAGATTCTCAATAACTTCCGCATCATTAGCAGAGGTTGTATCCCTTCCAGAGATTTGAGGCTCTCCTTTCTGTCAATTATCAAACATGACCAAAATGTATACAGATGCTATGTTTGAAATATATGAAAAACAGTCACTTAACTCCCGATAAATCTTCAACAGGTTTTTGACATATTTTGAAAGGAAACACTTATTTGAACTGGCATTGTAATATTAAAAATAAATAAACAAACAAAGAGTTTCAAAAAGGAAACTGATAGATTTCAGAAACGAAGCATAACACTTCCATGACCAATACAGTAGTTTTCTACAGCCATTGGAGGTACAAGACAAAAGTAAAAAAAAAAAGAATAACCATGATATAATGTACACCAACAGATACTTTTCATGCATTTACATATACAAAGTTATTCAACTCAACGACATGCATACTTTGTTATTTAACTTTTAGCTAGAAATTTGGGATCTTATTTTAAGTTTCTATTAAATATCATGATTATGTGAGAATTTAAAATTATAACGAAACAGCACTAACACCCCTGCAAAAATGAGAAAGAGAGGGTGAATAAAAGGAAGTACAAAACCATCTAGTGTTTCATAACTAGTGACAGACCATAAAAATATAATGTGCACTATTCAATGAGTTTCTTAATGCTTGAGACATTAAAACCGTAAAGGCTGTTACACTAACGGAGTGACATTCAGAAGTTTAAACAACCACGATTGGACGGCAGACCAACGAATTGCCTCATTTAAATATATTATATATCAATTGTAAGCATATATCATTATATTCACACTATTTGCCACTTCCAAACAAAATGAAGTCCATTAATTATCCAGATCAAACTAAATTATGAAATCAAAAAACATTTCCACTAAGATCAATTAGCACAAAAAAATTTCAAAATGGAAACCGGAAACTCACCCAGGATGGCAATCACTTATTCTCCACTTCAACTGACCAGCAGATACATCAAGAGCTAATACATCACCACTACCGGTCCCCAACACCAACAACGAACTCCCCAACTTCCTTTTTTTTTGCAATCATCAGACAGGTAAAAAAAAAAAATGTAATATAAATCACTTGTACGCATCTCAAATCAATCTGATTTTTGAGTAATTTCTTATACACATTCACACATAAAACAACTCTTTAAAACAAAGTGGAAAAACAAACAACATCTTGAAAATCGGTAGAAAATAAAGATTCTAGGGAGGGAAACAAACAGACTTACGCGAAATCGATGAGAGAGAAAACGAGACTGTTTTTCCTCTTCTTCCCTTTCTTCTTCGTCTTCTGTCTACTTCCTCTCCATACGAAGCAAATCAGAAGCTTTGAACTTAATCTTCAATGGAGTCCTAAATATCCAAACATCAATAACATCAATAACACATAAACCTAGATGCGAAAGAACAAGCTATGAAGGACTTAGGAGGTATAGATGAATCGAAGCAAAACCCAAATATGAAAGACCCAGAAAAATTTAAAAGATCTCCGATTTTTTTAAAACAAACCTCGATTTCGTTGGTCGGCGATGGAGAGAGAGAGAGACGGAGATGTTCTGGTGGTCAGCGATAACACGACAGCAATGGAGAGAGAGAGAGAGAGGTGCAGTCGATCCGAGGAACGGCGGCGATGGAAATTAGACAGAGAAAGAGTAGGGAGAGTTGAAAAAGTTGAGAAGTTAGGTTTTTTTAAAAAACGAACCAGGTAGGGGTATATAAACAACGGGTCGTTTGCGGGTCTGATAGAGACCCACAACTAAAACCATATCCTACCCGTAATTATACGGATTCTTTCAGACCCAATTCTTTTAAGAGTCTTTAAAAAAATGATGCGGGTCTATACTCGAACCGTATTATTACGGGTAAGGGTCGGGTTTAAGAACCTTGTCCATTTTGCCATCCCTAACGGTACTCTTCTTCCATTCTCTTTTTCTCTTTGCTTTCTCCTTTTCCTTGTTGAATTAATCGAAATTTGTTACCATAAACAAAAATCTTGCATCAATATTGTATTTTAGTTCAAGTCTAGAATCTCAAACCCTAATTCTAATGTACCCTAATCTAGTCTACGACTCAAAACCAAGTTAATTGAGTTTTAGATTTATTATTATTATTATTATTATTATTATTATTATTATTATATAGTTGATGCGTTCTAATTTTTAAATTATTAAAAACATTAATGTCGGTCATTCATTAAATTTAAATTAGATAAGAAAGAGAAATATTTGTAAAAGAGAGAATGCATTGTTGGGATGTAGTAACTATCTATATATATATATACAATA
The DNA here is from genome assembly GCA_022984855.1 of Dimocarpus longan. NCBI lineage: Eukaryota > Viridiplantae > Streptophyta > Magnoliopsida > Sapindales > Sapindaceae > Dimocarpus > Dimocarpus longan. Next base: position 12,086,695 of record CM041017.1, on the reverse strand, counting down.
CTTTTATAATTAGGTATATCTTATTTGAAAAAGTAAAGATCAATAAATCAAATTCATACATTACATTTAAATTAAATAGGAAAAAAAATTTGTTTTAAGAGTGAAAATGCAAGGCATAAATTTAATTGATTGGTCCATATTTTTTAAAATCAAATGTACTTGATTATAAAAGTCATACACACGAGTGTGTATATATATATATATATGTGTATATATATATATATATATATATATATATATATATATATATATACATGAGAGTGTGTGTACATATGTATATAAGAGAGGGGATTGTGTATTTGTGTTGCAGTGGTCTTGCCGAAGCATGGACCATTTACTGCCGAAAATTTATGACTTTGGTGTATTGGTGGATAGCGATTGTGGCAATTAGTTGTATGTGCTTCATTTGTTTTGTGGATTTTGTATCTTTTTGCTTATGTAAGGTGTGTGATGCAGAAGATGTGGGTAGTGTCTACTTTGGGCCCAACCATACCATGAAACCGCACCGGCTATGTATGACGCCCCATTTGGTTCTCTCATATGAGCTCCACAACAAGATGGAAATTTATGTTAGTTGCCTGCTTAATTTTTTCATTATTAGTTTATTTGCTATGCTAAAAATGAGTGTTTTTTTTTTACTGATGTTTATTGCACGATGCAGAGGCCCCACAAAGCTTACCCTGTTGAGCTTGCACAATTTCATTCTGCTGACTATGTTGAGTTTTTACATCGGATAGTACCTGACACTCAACATTTGTTCTCACATGAATTAACTAAATGTATGCCCTTTCTCCAAAACTTTATCTTGTGGTGTTGCTTGTATGTCTGGGTAAGCAGTTAATGTCATTTTTTTGCAGTGGTTGTCTTATATTAAGATAAAAATGAAATTTTGTATTTGATGGAAAAAATTCCTCAATATTTGTTTACCATTACTCACAAACAACCAGCTCTTTTATCTTGTGCCATAGATAAGAATGATGATTTTGCTGAAGGTAACCGTGTTTGTAATGTTAAAGGAAATCCATAACTTGATTTCATATTGATCGTTTGATGGTCATCATAGATTTGTAGGATGGTCAGTTTCAGAATTAACTTGATGATGTGAAAATTGGCTTTTTTGTTCCTGTTCACAATTATTACTTCTTCTTTACTGTTGCTTTGTATTTTTAACACTAGTTGAATGAGTTAAAGCAAATGATAGCGTTAATATAACATTAGTAATTATAATCCGGTAAGATTAATGCTTTTGCTTTGTATTCGTTACCATTATAGACTTGGGATTGTTCGGTCAAAGTGACTTAAAAATGTTGCATTTTGATGAACATGTTGATACATTGTTGGACAGATTGTTGATTTTAAATAATTGTAGTTTCACAGCATGCCTTTATTGTGTGTCTTTCTTATTTGAGATTCTCTTAAATTGAATTTTGCTTCATTCCTTTTTTGCTCTTAGTAGTATGATTTTGCCATCCATCAAAACTTGAAAATAACATTGAAATTAATGATTTGCTGATGACTGAGATTTTCTTTTCAACTGATTCTTTAGGATTTTGGTTGTAACTTTCAGTAGTTTACTTCTTGTCTCCTCAGATAATCTTGGAGAAGATTGCCCTGTCTTTGAAAACTTGTTTGAATTTTGTCAAATATATGCGGGTGGAACAATAGGTAATGTTGAGGTTAGTGTTTCAGTTGACTTGGTTTCATAGTCAGATTTACCTACCGATTTGCATTTTCTCACAGATGCTGCAAGGAGATTAAACAATCAACTATGTGACATTGCAATTAATTGGGCTGGTGGGTTACATCATGCCAAGAAGTGTGAGGCATCTGGTTTCTGTTACATCAATGACTTGTTCTTAGGGATCTTGGAGCTTTTGAAGCATCATGCTCGTGTACTGTATATTGATATAGATGTGCATCATGGTGATGGTGTTGAAGAGGCCTTTTATTTCACTGATAGGTGCTAGAACATTCGTATTATATGATAAAATATTAACTCCAAATGAATTGTAAAGCTGTGAGAACTTTAATTATGTCTGGAAATCAGGGTAGCTACTATCTGTAACTCTCTGCTAGAGGGACTAGGCTTCTTTAACTTGGTGGTGCGACAACAGAAAAAGTTCTTAATCATGTTGATTTTGATCTGATATAACGTGCATTTATTGAAAAACAAATGAACATGGTTGAAGCTTAATTGATGTTGCAGTCTCCTTAGGACCGTCAGACTGTAGTTTTAGACACAATTATATTGCATTTATGATCAACTATCTGTTGCATTTTGGCTTTATTATTTAAAATATAGTATGGATAGAACAAATCCAAATTTTGATTTCTGTTGAATATCTTAAGAATCAACAATTTTGATTATACGCCATAGGCTTTATCAATGGAAGAAATTTCTTTACGTAATTGTTTTTTGCCTTGACTTGTAGAATTATGGAAATGTTTGATGATGACTTTTACTGAGTGATTTGGTCAGATAGGAATAGAAGACTCTTTTGAGGCTTTGAAAGGAGAGTGTATTTCCTACAATTATATGATACATGGGGAGTTGTAAATTTCCTACAATTATATGATGCATGGGGAGTTATATTTTGGTTTTGTAATTTTGCTGCTTCTTGTTTTAAAGGAGACTGTTATAGAAATGTTTGATGATGACTTTTTATTGGGTGAATTGGTCAGATAGGAATAGAAGACTGTTTGAGTATTTAAAGGACAGTATGTTTCCTGCAGTTATAGGATGCATAGAACTATCTTTTGGCTTTGTAATTTTCTTGTGTAATTTGTTAGAACTTAGTGTTATCCTTGTTTATACATGATTGGTGGATCTTTGGTTCCTTTCTCATCAATAAAAGTTTAGTGTTTCCTATATTTAATGGTGAGGTTCAACATGACAGGGTGATGACTGTTAGTTTTCACAAGTTCGGGGATATGTTCTTTCCTGGAACCGGTGATGTCAAGGTACTTTTAGTGCCACTTTTCATTTATTTGCATTGTTTTCACTTTACAGTTATCCTAGTTAATATGCTGACTTCTGCTATGCTTATTGTTGTTGTGACCTGTTTTTCACTTGAAAATTCTATAATAACTCTTTGGTCATTTTGACAAAATAATTTATTTTTTTACAATTGTTGGTTGGAAATATGTTTATAATTTGTCACCAGTTTTGTTTCAAAGCAGAAATTTAAGTGATATATTAAAATTATTTGTATTGAAGGAAATAGGAGAAAGAGAAGGCAAGTTTTATGCCATAAATGTCCCGCTCAAGGATGGAATCGATGACACCAGTTTCACTCGGCTTTTCAAGACAGTAAGTTCCAACATCTAAGCACTAGGAAATTATTGTTCTTTCTTTTTTTGTGGCTGATTGCCTGCAAATGGCCTCTTTTGTAGATTATCTCCAAGGTTGTTGAAACATATATACCAGGTGCCATAGTTCTTCAATGTGGGGCAGATTCTCTTGCTGGGGATCACTTGGGCTGCTTTAATCTCTCCATTGATGGTGCTTATGTCTTTGTAATTAATGCTATTTTTATCCCCTTTAATTATTAAAATGTGGAGTCTATGTGGTTTCCCATTCACTTATTGAAGTTAAGAAGATATTTGCTTGGTCTTTGAGCTAGCTGGCAATACTTTAGTTGTTGATTTTGATTTTAAAGTTTTCTCTGTGTTGCATTTGCGAGATCTTTTGTAGGGCACGCTGAATGTGTTCGGTTTGTGAAGAAATTCAATTTGCCGTTGCTGGTACGTGTATTGGATTTAGTTTTACCTGCAGTTTCTTGGTGTCATACATTTATCGAAAAGAAGAAATCATTCTTATAGGTTACTGGAGGTGGAGGATATACAAAAGAAAATGTTGCTCGATGTTGGACTGTTGAAACAGGCGTCCTTTTAGATACAGAACTTCCCACTGGTATGCTAAGATAATTATTTATATCTCTTAATTCAATGTTTCTTTTGCATGATATGCTATCGTGTAGTTGGATTTTGTTTTATTCTTTGTTCTCGCTTGCATGATGTGGCTTTGTATATATGGGTTTCTGTATCATGACAGCTGTTTTATCTTTTATAGGATGTAGATGAGGAACTTCAGCTGCAAATTTTGGTTTATAATTGTGTACAATATGTCTTTAAAATTAACAAATTTTAAAGTTTGTATGCTTTAGGGAAATTTTCATGTTTCTCCTTTGGAGAATTGTACTGGTGTTATGAGCGTCCTGTCTTATGTCTGATCAAGGCATTCCAATGTTTTTGAATATGTTATTTTGTGCAGATGCTTTTGCAGGATGTAAACAACATTGAAATCTTAATTTAATATGAAATGATCTCCTATAATAATAAAAAATAACGTTTAGTTCTATGAAATGGTCAACTAGATCTACACTTAAGCAGTAGTCAAATATCAAAGGGTTCACCTTTAAGGTGGAAGATCTGAGTTTCAATGGTAAGAGAACTGGGTATATTATGGTCGTAAGATGTGCACTGTTGCCACATCTGGGACTTGGACCTAGTGGAAGGAACTAGCTAGTTGATTAAAACTTAAATTTTTTGGTGCCTTGGAAAGTGCATAGATATATGTTGGTTTTGTCATTTCTGCACAACTATGACTTATTAATTTCGTTTAAGTATTCTTTTAAGAAATTTGATAAATGGCTCTGCATATAAAAATTAGTTATAGATGAAAAGAAAATTGTGGTGGCTTATGTGGACATAAGTGTTAGTATTCCAGCTCTACATATTTATAAGTTAACATCCTTTGTCTTTTATGGCATGCTTTGGTTGGTGCTTTCATAGTAAGCATGCTGCTAGGATCCTCTGTAAGAAAATGTCTTCCTTGTATGGGTGGTAACTGTTTGTTATGATGCTAGCATTTATACAAAGTTAGTGTTTGTCTCAATGAACTCATCATATTTTATCTTGACTTGTTACGTTTTTTATTCTTTTTTTTTTTTCTTTTTCACTTGATGTTTCTTGCAGAAATCCCTGATCACGAGTATATCAAGTATTTTGCTCCTAAATGCTCATTGAGAATTCCAAGTGGGCATATTGTATGTAATTTCAATTTTTCCCCCTTTTTTTGGTTTTCTGTGTACGAAAGATCATTGTTGCTCTTTGGTCAATATAATCAGCCAGACCAGACATTTGTTAGTTGAGCCTAGACTAGACATTCGTTGCTATTTGGTCAAGAATATATTAATTATTTGCTTTCCACAGTACAACAGCTATGTTAACGTATACAATCTGCCTCATCATCTTCTGTTTTCATTTTTTGAGCAGGAGAATTTGAATAGCAAGTCATATCTTAGCACGATTAAAATGCAAGTACTGGAAAATCTCCGTTGCATCCAACATGCTTCAAGTGTACAGATGCAAGAGGTGAGTAGTATACAGATGATTTTACCAAAAACTGGAGTATCCAATAACCCAATTTATCTGTAATAGTTGCAATATAATGAATGGTATTTTATTTACCACTTTATGATCTAATGGCAAAATTTTGTGAGATGTAGGTTCCACCTGACTTCTATATTCCTGATTTTGATGAGGATGAGCAGAACCCCGATGGGCGAATAGACTGATACAAACTCCGTATATAATGATACGACACCCACAGTCAAATTGAAATACAAGCTTAAGAAAGATTAAAACAGGTTTATAAAAAGGAAAATTTTGACTCATTGATTATATGTCAATAAAAGAACCAAAGTTATAAAGAACTTTGACGCAATGATTAGAACTCAATCAATAATCAAAATTATAAAAGAAGGATATTGACGCAACTCCCAAGACATAGATGAGAAGGTAGGAGATAAGTCATGGTTTAATTGTCACAATCATAGCTTGATAAGATCACATGTTCATGTAAGAACGAAAGAGAAAATTTACTCTCTCAATTAAAAATATAAGTGGCTGCTTCTTCATTCATCTTGTTATTTTTTTTAGAGTTACAAGACAAGTCTTTTTATAGGCAAAGAAAATAAACTACTTTTGGAACATAATTAATTCCTAAACAAAAAAGTCTAAATTGTAAGGCTTAAAATCTAAGAAAATAAAACAAATATGAAAAGTAAATAATCCTAACAAAATAACCTACTAAATAAGAGATTAAGTGATATTAAATTTACAAGATCCTTTGAATCTCTAAAATTTGCAAGATATACATTAAATGCGAACCTCGTATATAAAGATACGACACCCACAATCAAATTGAAACACAACCCCAAGAAAGATTAAAACAGGTTTATAACAAAAGAATTTTGATTCGTTGATTATATATCAATCAAGAATCAAAGTTATAAAGAACTTTGATCCAATGATTAGAACTCAATCAAGAACCAAAATTATAAAAGAAAGATATTGACGTCACTCCCAAGACATAGATGAGAATGTGAGAGATAAGTCATGGTTTTAATCATCACGAGCATAGCTTGATAAGATCACATGTTCATAAAGAACAAGAGAGAAAATTCACTCTCAATTAAATCTAATTGGCTGTAACTTCATTCATCTTGTTATTTTTTTTAGGGTTACAAGACAAACTTTTTTATAGGCAAAGAAAAAAAACTAGTTTTGGAACATAATTAATTCCTAAACAAAAAGATCTAAATTGTAGGACTTAAAATCTAGGAAAATAAAACCAACATGAAAAGTAAATAATCATAACAAAATAACCTACTACATAAGAGATTGAGTGATATTAAATTTATAAGATCTTCTAAATCTCTAAGATTTGCAAGATATACATTAAATTCTCAAGATCTTCTGAATCTCCAAGATTTGAAATATATGCATTAAAATCTCAAGATGTTCTGAATCTTCAAGATTTACTAGATATTTTGAACAACACAAAAGTAGTCTATTGTAGTTTAAGTCCAAATCTTACTTGTTTCCTTGGGTTTTATAATAGATCGTACGTGAAATTTTAGCATGCACCGTTGCAACCTACTGCCTGCACACTAGCACATTTTCTACTTGATTATTTGTGAACTTTCCTTTTCATCATCTGAAGTTGTTTCACAGTAGTAATAAAAATTACCTTTTCAGAGCATACTCAAGACAAGCAAATTCAGCGGGATGATGAATACTACGAAGAAGACAATGATAATGACCACATGGATGTTGACTAAAAGTAAAAGGGTCCAACCTTTTTCATTTTAGAAAAGATTGTGTTTAGTATCAGAGGAAATGTTCTATTTATATTCCATTGTGGCCTACATCCTCCTTTGGAAGGGAAAACTACGGAGGTGGTTTAGTCCATTTTTCAATTCATGTAGTTCCCAATATATTGTCTATTGCTTTTAACTGCAATGTGCTCAAGAGTAGTGTTTCTTACCTGTGCAAATGTTGTCTGTTTAGGTAGAAGGATCTAAAGTTAACAAAATTACGCTGGATGTTGTCTTGATAATTAACAAACTATCGTTGGGCTCCTTTTGCGGTTATGGTTTAATTTAGATGATAATTAATTGGACTAGGTGAAATATCTTGTTCACAATAAGTCTTTTATGTATGTTCTTGCTTTGAATCGACTGAGTCGGTGATATCTTTGGTTTTGTTGCCGCCTTATAATGATAATATGAGAATTCAGTAATCATAGGTATAATTTAAGAATACAACAATTTTTTTTTTTTAATAATTTCCTACATAAATCATAAAAACATAAAGAGGGAGTGGGGCTATCCCATTACTAGAATCTTGTGGGTACCACGAGAACGTGCATCGATAAGGCAAATGTCGAATCACTTTTACACCGCTGAATTTTTTGAAGAATTAAAGTGGATTTTATGTTAAAACTCAAGATCTCACAAACATCAAATGATTTTTTTTTTTTTTTTTGATTCATTACACACACGAATAGATATCGAGCACTTTAAGTAGACTCATGAAGGTACGGCCCATAACGGAGGCTCCTTGGAGTAGAAATGGTTTTCGAAAAGGGGAGGATCCCTTACACTTATTAGGAAAACTACCACTAACATTGAGTGATGATGAGTTGAACCTTGGCATGTTTACACGGCAAAATTAGCCCACCTCCATGGAGGCAGGGCCTTCCTTCACATGAACACGATTTCAATGATGATCGAATTGCCTACTCGAGATGTGCTTAATTATATTGAATTTAACTTCATAATTTTTCTTTACTTATCTCCTGTTACTTAACTATTAATAAAGTTTTTAACTACAATGATCAAATACCGTCACATATAAATTAATATTTTTAAAAAATAGATCTTCATCGTTCATCTTAAATTTTAAGAGTAATTAAAAACATAAAACTGATAGGGGTCTCCACCATTGCTCACTTTTGATGGATCTATTCATTGATGGATTAGTAGAGTAGACCAATTCATTAATGAAGGGTGGAGATTCAACCTAATGAATCAGATCCTCCATCATTAACCTTCATCTTTGGTGATGGAGAGCTGGAAATTCAATCATTTTCATTTTATTTATCTTGTTTTTGATGAAATTTATAATTTCAATTTTTTTTCACTGTGCATTTTATAACCAGTCGGAAGGTACATCCAACCCCAAAATAAATTGCGTGACGGAGAGGTTGGCTGTTGTCCGCCAATCACTTAAAAACACTTACACATACAACTCGAGGCACCGTCTCGCTGTCTCTAACCAGTAGCCAGTAGTAGCCATCTTCTGTTCAACACATAGCCGTTGATATAGAGTTAAGCGACCAATAACCAAATGATCTACTCTTCATTTGACTCCTGTTCTTAAACCTCAATTCAACCGTCTTCCCATCACTCTCTTGCAACTTTTTCTTTGGTTGATAGTAATAATGGTCGCCCTCTTTGTTTTGACGCCTGTGTCAATACTTCGAATAAAGGTATAATGGAACCGCTTTAGTGTTAGAAGGTGGAATTCTGTGAGATGTAATTGCTAAAGAGGTGAGAGTGTTGGTGGTTTGAGTGCGGATGATAGAAGACTACAAACATCATTTCCTGTGAAAGGTCAGTCTAATGTTCAAAGTATTGAGTTGGATAAAAAATTGAATAACAAAAACGGAGATTTAGTCGCGAACAGGTTAGATAGTATTGGAGCAAAATCAGTTGAGGACGAAGCGTGGGACTTATTAAGAGAGTCGATTGTTTACTATTGTGGGAATCCTGTAGGGACCATAGCTGCTAATGACCCCACTGATTCCATCATTTTAAACTATGAATACCTTCCGGGATAGCTTTTCTTTTGAAAGGAGAATATGATATTGTTCGCAATTTTATCCTTCACACTCTTCAGTTGCAGGTAATTCATCTCTCTCTTGTTTGGTTATCAGTTTATAAGGGATTTGGTATACGATTTTACTTGAGTTGTTAGCTATTGATACTATTAGAAAAGACTAAAGAGATTTGTGTGGATAGTGAGCTGGTAGTGGATTCGATGTGTCCTGCTAGTGGAGAACTTGGAACAATTGAAAAATGTTATAGACAATCAACTAAGGAATTCAAGCAACACCTTTGCTGTTTATCTGCATCCTTGGATGACTGTTATACATGTTTTTAACAATTCTTATCTCTCCAATAGTAGGATATGCATGGAATCGACCGCCAGCTCACTACGTAAGTCTTCTCTCTAAGACAAGTTGCATGCTGTCTTTGAATAAGTATTCAGGCTTCACAAATCCTGTGATCTGAAAGTATGGAAGCTTGCATTTCATTTGTTACTGTCTGCCATATTTTGTTCAACCACTGACAGTCATTGCAATGATAGAGCTGGGAGAAAACCATGGATTGTTATAGTCCTGGTCAAGGACTGATGCCTGCCAATTTCAAGGTGCGTACAGTTCCCCTTGATGGTGATGATACTGCTACTGAAGAAATTTTAGATCCTGACTTTGGTGAAGCTGCAATTGGCTGTGTTGCACCTGTTGATTCTGGTAAAGCTAATTGCCGTAATTATTGTCTTCAAATTTATGTCTGGTTAATTGAAGTCTTTTACAAGGGGGATGTTTACAATTTCTTACTTTACCTCAGGATTGTGGTGGATTATATTGTTATGAGCATATGGAAAATGCAGTGGCGATCTTATGGTGCAAGAGAGAGTTGATGTACGAACTGGGGTTACAATGATTTTGAAGCTGTGCCTTGCAGATGGTTTTGATATGTTTCCAACTTTATTGGTTACAGATGGTTCATGCATGATACATCGTAGCATGGGAATCCATGGCCATCCTTTAGAGATCCAGGTTAACAACTTTCCTTTAATAATGGTCATTTGCATCTTTTTGTGGTGTTTCTTGGTTTTATTCTTTTATCTTTCCCCTTCTTCCTGGAAAGATGTTCATTTTCATTGCTTTTGAATATCATATTGAGCAAACCCACAGTTTAAATATGGTCACACAACTACACTTCTGGTGCACATGTTGCTTCTTCATGTCTATTTCTCTTTGTTGTCACACTATCAGTTGTTTTAGATGCATTGCACGAGAATCATGATGCTGTGTCCTTTGGTCATTAAGCATCGTAAGTTCTTGAATGGTCTTGTACTAAACTAGAAGTACTTCTATGTGGAATTCTGGTCAGATTGTTACTTGATAGTATGATACTCCTCGATTGTATGTGCTAAATTTCTCATTTAATTGATTGTTCACAGCTGCAACCATGCCAATGTTCCAAATGTTAAATTTGGAGCACAATGGCATGCTACTCGTCAACTAAAAGGCAGTTAGACATTATGTTGATATTTTTAGAGGAAGCTTCTGTGACATGGTGATGGATATCCTTTCTTCCATTAAAAAATCAGTGGCATAAGTTTTCTCAAATTCCTATGTGATCTTGTAGGCACTTTTCTATTCAGCGTTACTCTCTGCTCGAGAGATGCTTGCACCAGAGGATGGATCAGCTGACCTTATTGGAGCTCTTAATAATCATCTAGTTGCATTGTCATTCCATATCAGGGAATATTACTGGATTGACATGAAAAAAAATCAATGAAATCTACCGTTACATGACAGAGGAATATTCATATGATGCAGTTAATAAGTTCAATATTTACCCTGATCAGATTCCTCCATGGCTGCTGGAGTTTATGCCAAATAGAGGAGGCTATTTAATTGGAAATTTTTGGCAGGTTTGTATGATTTTAATGAATTTCAGTAAAGGTTTACTAGCATTGCATGTTCTTCTTGCTAGTATTTGGTATTGCTACTACTATATCAATCTTGTTGGTGAGATGCTGGCCTTATTCCACTACATAATCTGCTGCACTCAGGATTACTGTATGCCATTGTATCAAACATTGATGCCCTTGTTTAAATAGAAATCCATGTTTTCTGCATACCCGTCTTTAGTGTTGTTTCATATCTTTAGAGTTATGGGTTATGAGTAGATACAAACTGAGTGCTTCTGAGTTGTAGTTTTGACTGGACATGGTGTCTAAAAAATCTGGATTGAGTTCAGCCACAGTGGTAGACTAAAACATAGATGATGGTTATTAATAGAAATGCCCAAATTTGTTTTGTTTAATATCAAACAACAAAAAGAAATTACAACATATTTATGTCTTCTTTCCTTCTTTTTTCAAGGTTTCGTGAAAACAAAACTCTATGAGATACACATAGTTGAAATCAGTGCTTTGCCAATGTGGGATTATCCTTAACATTTTGCAGGCAATTGTAGTGGCTTGTACATACCGTATCTCCTGTCAATTTTGGACAATTTTTTGGTATTTTACTGCTGAAACGTGCATAGTTAGTCTTTTAAGGAAGCGGTAACTACAAGCTTTCCATTTAATTTTCAATGTGTGGCAGTTATGATTTGAATTTATAATATTTGACATTATTATTGGCTTTGACTCAGCTCACTGTGGCATGCATAAAATGGGTAGATCAGAGATTGCTGAAAAAGCTGTCAAACTTGCTGAGAGACGTATAGCTCAAGATAAGTGGCCAGAATATTATGATACCAAGCGAGGAAGATTTATTGGAAAACAGGCGAGGCTGTTTCAAACTTGGTCAATTGCAGGATATCTTGTAGCAAAGCTCCTCCTGACTGATCCCAATGCCGCTTAAGATCCTTGTTAATGAAGAAGACTCAGAGCTTCAAAATGCCTTTTCTTACATGATCAGTGCCAATCCTCAGAGGAAACGTGGTCGAAAACAAACCTTCATAGTGTGAGTTAAAGACTATGAAAGCTTTCAGGTTTAAGTTGATTTTTCTTAATCTTGCTCCATTCGTAGTTAGGCAAGAGATGGTTGCTTGACTTTGGGGAAGCAAGTTAATGTCATTGTTTTCATACCATACAGCTGTACAATAGTTTTCTGTTGGCGTAGATAAACTTTCTGTAAAAATGATAGAGCTACTTGATAGTACAGAGCATGATTTATAGCGTCAGCTTATGGTTTTCTTCTTTTGCTTTTAAATTCATGTCTCATGATAATATAACTTTTGACAAGTTTGTCCCCAACCCATGAAGCAGAAGAAAAAGTTTAATGGGATGGACGGATTTTGCCATTGATGTATGTGTGCAATGAAACAATAAGGATACGGTGTCCCTTTTAAAGATTAACAATTACGATGGAGGTTTTAAGTTTAGCTCATTTGGATGCCCATATGACAATTCTCTTGGATCCGAATGGATGATATGGTATACTGTAAACATATACATTTAACTGACTCTCGTGTCCTAATTAAATTCACTATGTGATTTATGTGCCTGAGAAAGTTGCATTATGCTCTATGAGTGTAGCACTAGCAGCAGGAAAGGTCACCTATGCCATAGATAAAGTCTCTTTTGGCTAACTGATTACAGATTTAGTTGGCCCAAGTAGTGGCAGCATGGACTATATGGCATGAAAAATGAGTCTCTTTAGTTGCTCCATTGCTGCAAATTTTGCTTGTAGTGTGTTGGCTACTTTGGATGTTTATATTGGCCTATGGTTGCAGAATAAGTTTTTACTGATAATTATCAGTGAGTCAATTACCGCAACTCAACAGCCAGGACACGAAGCTTAAATAATCTCACTTTTGTGGAGGATTTTATTCAAATTTATGTCTTGAGTCGGTGGTTTGCGGAATTTCACTATATCCATTGAACCAAAAAGCTTCACTACATCGCCGGCCTGATTTGAGTATTGGGTTTAAAGATTTTTTACATAACCAAATGTAGGAAGGATCTATTTGAGAATTGTGTTTAAAGATACTGTACATGACCAAATATAGGATGGATGCGAGCAACTTCAAAGCTAGTAGCTAGTGCTCTTCATCAAGACCAAAAAACTTGAAGTTAATGTTTTATTAATCTTCTAGGAATGTCTGAAAGTGTGTAAGAGAAAGAAGGAAGGAGACTTTTGGTTCTTAGAGACAACTAAGTAGAAAACAGCGTAGATGTGTTTGCTTTTTTCTTTCACAAATGAAATATATGCTTCTTTCTTTCATTAACGAAATATATATATACTGAGTAAATAGTTAATTCGGATAAATTATCTAAAATGATAAAATGATTACAATGAAGGTAAAAAGAAAATAGGAGTAAAGGGATATATTTTTTCTACCAACAACTTGTTTTTCAATTTGAAATATAATAAAGGAATCTGTTTTTTTTTTTTTTTTGGCTAATAACTTGCTTGAGCAGGAATTTTATTACAAAAGCCCACTAAAGATAGTCCTAATAAAGAAGAGATAGCTGTGCACACAAGAGAAAAATTTACAGAATCAGAAGAAGTCTAGTACTGAGCTATTATTCATCTCTGTTACATTCCACTTTGAGGTTTCATGTGCACAATATTGAGACATGAAACTCGACAGAAGCCATGCATGGCTTGAAGTTGAAACTTTCAACAAATGTATTGTTTTTTTTTTTCTTTTATTTTTTATTATTAAAATTATTCACTTGAACGTAGAGGTATATAAATTCTTATTGTTCATGGATAAAATTAACCCCAACTCTTTATCATTGACTCTGCTTAAAGATATTTTGAGAAACATTTTTTACCAATGAGAACAAGGTTAGATAGATGGTTTGAAATAATCTTAACATGTTAAACCCCATTTCTCAACTATTAATACCCTTGGAATTTTAAGACTGATTGTGTTGGAGTATCTAGTTGATAAAAAGATAAACGAAACCTATATCAAACCAATGAAACCCAACACAGAATTTCTTCTGTCAGAGAAACGATCAACCCCACATACTCATGAGTTGCACTGCATTGTTGGTTTTCTGTATGTAATGGTATCCATGAAATCATCTTTAGCAGTGTAAATCTGGCTGTGCCAAAAAATTTCAATAAAGTCACCATCAGTCTTAAACTCTTACTTTCAAACTTTGAGTCAAGCTGATCAAGATGCAGAATGACGTTAAAATTACAATACTATGGCAGCAATATAAGATACAAGTACAACGTGCCAACTTGAAGATTGCTAATTATTAAACATTATACAGAGAAAACAATTATTTTGTTCATCAATCTTAAGCTCAAGTATATATACCAACTTCCAACCAGACGTTAGGATTTGAATATGTGACTATTCTCCACCACAATGCTGTCCAACAGTGACTCACAAGCATCTTCAAGTAAATCTAACACCTGCCATTGACAGAGATCATAAGTTGAGGATCTACAAAACCAAAATACTTGTTGTGGTGTAGAACTATGATGGGAATACAACTCAATTTTGTTTTGGATCAATTCAGAATGTTATGATATCAAAATAAGCACCTATATGGATTATAGGATATAAATGCTAATTTGATTCCAAAAAAAGAGGACAAAATCATGAATGCATCTATAAGCAGATAACTGGTGATGTCTTGGTTAGATAACTAGAAGTAAATACATCTCCAATGACTTTTGGGGAAATCAATAAGCCATTGGATGATTGAAGATACATTATATCTCAAACATATAATAATACATTACGAGCAAAGCTCACTCTTTGCTCTATTTGCAGAGCCTCATGGAGTACGCTGAAGGCTCAACATGATAAGTCCAAAAAAAAAAGAGATTAACGCCCATCCTTGGATATCAAGACCAAGTAATAATATAATTTCTTAAGCCAGACTTGGATTCTTACCTTACATTTGGTTTGTAAGATAACAGCTCATATTTGAAATACATATATGTAGCCTGTCTATCTATTGAATATAGTCTCCCATTTATGAGGGAGTTACTGTTTCAAGGAGTACCAAGGTAAATTTCAGTTTTCTCTATTAGACATCATAACATCTTAGTTCCTGAGGTTAGGTCTGGTAATTAAGTTTACGACACCACCGCCACAATCAACATACTATGACCACCATCACCGTACACTCATTTGCATTATCATGCCTACAACAGACAATCTCTTTTGCTACTTTTACCACCAATACCACTTGCAAATCAACATAATGGTCACCATGACACATACGTTTACATCAAAACTTCCACCACCATCTTGTGAAATCACAACCATTATGTCACCAGCATCAGTTTGATCACGCCTACACCATCACAGTGTCTGGTAAAATTGTCATAATTTGATTCATAATTGAGAAAATTATCATCGAAAGTAAAACTGCCAATTTGCCCAATCATAAACCAGATTCCAAGAAGGGAATGGATGACCTTCAAGGAAAAGAAATCTTGAAAGAAGACTGGCATTCTACAACTTGTTAAGTTACCTAAGGACAAGAAAGCCGCAAGATTTAAACTCAAGACCTCCACTCCATGGAAAGATGTGGTTACCATCAAGCTAGACCCATTCTTTACTCTTTAGTAGTAATTTTGGATAAACTATTAGAATAAACAACCATTTGAAATCATAGCTCACAAGTAACACAAACATCATCGATTCACTAATAGCAAACATAATAACATCACAACCAATGTGAAAGCTGCATGCCATCTATTCCATTTTAGTTTCACCTCCTAACCATGAAAAATACAACTGATATTTCATTTCATGTCATGTCAACTAATAACATATGTTACCTTCTCAAAACCTTGGGGTCCACCATAGAAGGGATCAGGGACTTCAGTTTCATCATGTTTCTTACAGTAAGAGCACATTAATTTAACCTGCAAGATTATACATATATTACATCACAAATTCAATAATCCAACCACACCTTGACAGTATTATATCACTCTACTAACCTTTTTATGTGCATCTTCAGGGAGTGTCTCCTTGAATTTCCACTTATTAAAAGCTTTCATTATATCCTCTACACATAACAACAACAAAAAACAAACAACCATCAAAACAATAATACAACTGAAATCATGAGTAACAAACAAACTCAAGATAGTGATACCACCTCTATTTTGGTTGTCCATAGCAATAATAAGATCAAAATCTCTAAAATCAGAGGGCCTAATAGGTCTTGAAATAGATTTTATTTCAATACCACGCCTTTTAGAGGCCGCTCTCATTCTGGGGTCTGATAAATTCCCCTTCAACAACAACAAACAACCAACCATCAACACAACTAATACCTCATACGTAAATTTTTACATGTATACAAATACCTCATGGTAATCAGTGGTGCCAGCAGAGTCGATGTTGAAGTTGGAGACAAGGCCTCTCTTGGTGACGCTATCTTTGAACACACCCTCCGCAGCTGGGCTTCTACAGATGTTGCCTAAGCAGACAAACAGAACGGAAAAGGCCTTGCTTGTCCCTGTAGACTCTGCCATTGATGCTTTTACAAATGAAGAAGACGAGGAGATATTGTTGTATAGATTTAGACGAGATTGAGAGGTGTGGAGAGAAGGGCAATGGCGTCGGGTTGGTGGAAGAGCAAGTGTAGGAAATGGAGAGGTGAGGGTGTAGTGGCAAACTCGTAAATTAGCGAGATTTGACACTCTGCTACTGCTACAAGTGTGCTGCACTGATGCCATTAGACCAAAATGCTGGGGAGCCTAAATCAATTCTTCTGCTAATTGGATGTCCATTTATTATTATCATCAATCCATTCCGTAGATAACATTAAATTATTATTAAAAAATTACCATTATTATTATTATTATTATTAAAATAGTTTAATAAATATAATATTATTAAAAATATGTATTAATTTAACATTTATTTTTTGTCATAAAAAATATATGGTTTTTATTATACATATATGGTATCTTTCCATATATGATGAAGCTCTAAAACTTTTACATGATAAAGGTTTATTATCCAATAAACTAGAGCCCATCATCTCTCCTACAGTTTTACCAAGACCTTTCCCTTGCTACATGGCCTATTCTAATAAGGAGTTTCTTCCTTTGGAACCACAAGAAGATCGTTTCACTCATTTATTCTCTCGACCTTACATCCAACCTACAAAAATCTTTCCTGAAGGTCGTAAGACTCCCACTCAAGCTGAACAAGTCCTAAACTGGCACACTCATAATGTCAGATCCCAAAATCGGATCCTTCATCAAATAGATCAGAAATTGACTTAAGTCTCCAGTCATGTGTTTCTCATTTTGACCAAAGACTTCTCTCTATGAGTTCTCAATTCAGATATATATATATATTGATCTATAATCTCGAATTGTCAAACTTGATACAGACCTTCATTCCTATATCCACCATGGATATAAGCCCCCAATTTGCCAAAAAAGAGTATAAAATCCGCTACTTAAAAGAGCAGTTGAGGCATATGAACAAAGACTTATACAGATCTTCATATATTCCTCGTGCCTATCCTTACTCTTCCTCTTCGGTCTTTCCAGATATACCCCTCCATCCTTATCTTCCCCAAATAAGCATGACAGTTTTTTCAAATCAACAGGAGAATTGTTTCATAGACATCCTATCCAGTCCTAACACCAACCTACCTATTCACATCCTCCTCCTACAGCCTTGATGACCACACATTTTCCTCCTTATCAGAACCATCATTTTTCTCCTATCTCTTCTGACCATACTTCAACTTCCAGTTTTACTGATACTTCTAGGTCTTTTAACTTAGCTCGAGATATCTCAAACTTTGAACTTTTTCCTGAAGTCTTTATGGCTTCTCAACCACCACTAAATTACCCTCCAGATAATAATCCTTCTCAAGATTTCCATCGTACTGATTCTCCTATTATCGAAGATCCACAAGACAATACTTCTCATCATCCTTCTCCCAAACCAACCAATGATTTGTGGTTTTCCCTTGACAGCCATTCTACTGAATGGAGAAAAAAAATATCTGAAATGAGTGCTTGACTTGACCTTCAAGTCATAAAATCTGACCAGAACCTTGAAAGCATTCTCTGAGAATTTGTCTCCAGATTTACTGGCACACTTCGTGATTGGTATCAAACCCTTGGCGAATACCGGTAACTTCAGTTTGTTCGTTCTGTCTTTATCAACACTGCTATAGGGATTATTTTTAAAGAATTCATTGGTAATGTCAACCAGTTCTATAAGCATACTAGATAAGAATATTTTGATATGCGATGTTATTCTCTCAAGAGAAAAGACTTAGATTCACATTATCATCGCATGACTCTTCGGTATCATGCTCTTGGTGGCCTGAATAATGAAAACCTCAGACAGGTTTACATCAACTCTTTACCCACTGAACTTCAAGATGATCTTTAATGCCATATTGAAGCAACCAATTGTCCCTCCGTGAAATCACTCTTGGTGAAATTCACATGCTCTCTTTGCAATGCCTAGAAAAACTTTATGCTACTCAAAGGTTTTTCTCCAAAATACTCCAAGAATGCAAAAAAATATGACAAACAGTGTATACAGCCCAATTTATAGATCAAATATAAATCTTCTAAGCATTGTACCTACAAGACCAAGAAAAAGAAGCATTTCCAGCATTCTTTTCGTCATCGGGAAAATAAAAAATTCCGTTATTACAGAAAGAAAGTTTCCTGTTCTTGGCGTAAGTCTACCCGCTGATATATCTGTGAGCAAAAAGGTCATTTTGCAAAAAAAATGTTCAAACCAGCCTACCAAGTCTGCAAAAATGGTTCAACATCTTGAACAAATCACTGGTGAACAAATCCCTTCTGATGCTGATATTGAATCTCTGTTCTCTGAATAAACATCTGATGATGAAGATACTCTCCTCATTCTCAAGAATTCTTCATTTGATTTAGACACTTCAAATATTGACTCTCCTGTTCCCCTTCCTAAAATCCAATTCGTTGCTTCTGCTACTGTTTCCTCTACTTTGGTGGAACCACATTTCCAAGCCAATATTTTACTCACCAAATATATCAAACCTATACCTGTCATTACCCTGATTGATACAAGTTGCCATTGTACTATGATGAATCCTTCGATTCTTCCTTCTCATATGTGGACCTCTCATTCCTAACATTTCTTTGCTGCTGATGGAAAATTATTTACTACTAATCTTATTACTACCCATAAGATTGGTATTCAACTGTTTCCTGATTGTGTCATTTGGCTTAAAGTTCTAGGTACTCATCTTCCAGACAAAGACATTATGATTGGTTAGGATGCTCTTATCCAGTCTGAGCATATTCATATCATTTCCAAAGATCTCAAATATAAACAATCCTTCAAGCCCTTTGTATCTCTTCAAAAAATTTACCCTTTCACCCAGTTTCTTCAAAATTCCAAGACATCACAAATAAATTGTTAACTGTTACAAATGCTGCTCCACATGCCCCTAGTGCTCAAGGAAGTGACTTGGAGATTCATCTTGAAGATTTTAACAGACCAATCACCAGGGCCCAAGCTAAAAGGTTAAAGGAACAACTTCAACTATTTGTGCAAAATTGGGTAGATAATGGGCTGTCTAAGCATGGAGATTTTAAAGAGCCCAATTTGATTAATGTAATTGGGCTAAAAGACTAGCTTTGGATTCAGCCCATCTTATTTCCAACCATTCAAGTGGTGTCCAGATTCATTCACTAATTAATGGCATGAATCAAGGAGTTATTTTGACATTCATGATGGCAAGAATCAAGGAATCACTAATGGCATGAATCAAGGAGTAATTTTGGCATTGATGAGAGGGTTGACTCCACCTTGATTAGTGTCTAGGCTCAAGATACATTCTGGTTGTAAAATCTATAAATAGGGCTGTTTAATTTTATTTTGTGGCATCTGAATATTTCTTCAAACATTTCCTATATGGAATTTAAGAGAGTTTTCTTTCTTGTGATTTTATGCTTAAGGTGTTGAATTGATGCAATTGAGTTTGTCTTTGTATTTCAATTCTACTTCCTATTTCTATTGTTCTTGATTGCTTTGATCTTGGGTTCAAGGGTATTCTCTTGGGTTTTTGTCAACACGCATTTCTTGGGTGATAGAACAAATCAACCTGAATTACTTTGGTGTGAAATCAAATCTGGTTGTGAGTGATAAAGAGTTCGAAGAAACAATTTGGGGTCTTGGGGTTCCGCATCATTTGGTATCAGAGCCACACTCACCAAGTAATTATCTATCATTTTAATTTTCTGTTCTTTTCATTAGTCTTGTTGATCTTGTTCTTAAAAAAAAAAAAAAAACGAAAAATAAAAAAAAAAATCATCAGTTCTGAACGAGATCCTCCATTTGTGATTAGTGTGATTGATTATCCTTGGGTTATGAAGAATCGACTCACCCTATTGAGTCTGATTTTTGTTTAAAAAAAATATACATATATATCTGTTCCTGAGTGTTTGGGTGTTATTTTGTAAGGAATTAATTACAAGTTTTATTCTTAGATTCAATATTTGTTATTCTATAGCGTCCTTTTTTGAGTCCATTTCTTTATTAGTCACCATAAACATCAAGTGTGTGCCTTTTTCTTTATTGGTTCTGTTGCTTTGTTTTGCATATCCTTGTTGTTTATTTTTTTGGATTCCTTTAGAAAAATTGAATTACATTGAAATCTTGATTGCTGTTTGATTTGGCCCTTATGTATAAAATCATAAAGATTGCTTGAGCGGTAAAAGGCAAGAGAGTGTGAGTTCAAAAGAGGGTAAAAGCCAATTTGAGTTAAACACAAGAGGAGTACGAGGGAAACACGTGAGGGAGTGTTTGTGAGGTTCTTGTTTGTTATTTTTCTTTGATATTTCAGATTGCACAAAAAAAAAAAAAAAAATGGAAGGAAGCGGAAGTGCACCAAAAGACCAAGAATTTCTTCTCAACGCCATGCAACAACAGTTTAAGAGGATTCAACTTGTTCTTGGCAACATGAATGACACTTTGGAGAGGCAACAAAACGAGATCAATGCCTTGCGTGAAGGGACTGCCCAAAACATTCCAAGGGCAAGAAGACAACCTGCACCTCAATATATAGAAGAGTCTGAAGAGGAATTTGATGATCAAGCTCCCTTGGTCAATGAAGGTCGAAATTATGGAAGGGGTAGGTGGAACCAAAATGATCTTGATAGGAATATCGGGAGTATAAAAATGAAAATTCCATCCTTTCTGGGGAAGAATGATCCGGATGCATATATGGAGTGGGAGCGAAAAGTGGAATTAATCTTCGAATGTCACAATTACTCAGAGGAAAAGAAGATCAAACTGGCAGCGGTGGAGTTTGGAGAATATGCACTTGTATGGTGGGATCAACTTCTTGTAAGTAGGAGGAGAAATGGTGAAAGACCGATCCGAACGTGGGCTGAAATGAAGGCTATCATGAGGCGTAGATTTGTTCCAAGCCATTATTATAGGGACTTGCACCAAAGATTGCAAAGTCTTGTACAAGAAACAAAGAGTGTGGAGGAATACTACAAAGAAATGGAGATTGCTATGATCCGAGCAAACGTGGAGGAAGATATAGAGGCCACCATGGCAAGGTTTCTCAATGGACTTAATAAGGACATAGCCGACAGAGTGGAGTTGCAACACTATGTGGAGATGGAAGATATGGTGCACATGGCTATGAAGATAGAAAGGCAATTGCAACGCAAGGGGAAGGGGAAACAAGCCAACACCTTTTCAGCTCAAACAAATTCAGGGAGGCCAAATTGGAGGAATGATAACAAGGCTGCCCAAATAAAAAAGGATGACAAGGCGCAATTATCTCAATCACTTGACAACAAAAACAAAGGTACTACTTCTACCCAAAACTCTAGAAGTCGTGACATTAAGTGTTTTAGGTGTTTGGGGTATGGGCACATAGCATCTCAATGCCCAAATAAAAGGGCAATGGTGATGCGCGGTAATGGGGTAGAGACAGATGAGGAAAGTAACGATGAGGATGAGATGCCTCCTTTAGAGGATTGTAGTGATGTTGAGTTGCCTACTGAGGGACAATTGTTGGTTACTAGGCGTGCTCTTAATGTGCAAGTGAAAGAGGATAATGAGGGGGTTAGGTTGCAAAGGGAAAATCTTTTTTATACTAGGTGTTTAGTTGAAGGGAAAGTGTGTAGTTTGATTATTGATGGGGGTAGTTGTGTCAATGTGGCTAGTACTTTATTTGTGGATAAGTTAGGGTTGGAAACTACAAAACATCCAAGACCTTATAGATTGCAATGGCTTAACAATAGTGGGGAAGTGAAGGTCACTAAACAAGTAAGGGTTCCATTTACTATTGGAAGGTACCATGATGAAGTTAATTGTGATGTTGTTCCTATGCAAGCTAGTCACTTGTTGTTAGGTAGACCGTGGCAATGGGATAGAAGAGTGAACCATGATGGATATCTTAATAGGTACATGGTTGAGAAAGAAGGCAAAAAGTATACTCTTCTTCCTTTGACCCCTAAACAGATCTTTGAAGATCAATTGCAACTTGAGAAGTCTTATGGAGAGTTCATTCAAAGAGAGGCCGAGAGAAAAAGAAAAGAGAGTGGAAAAGAAAAAGAGAAAAGTGAGAAAAAAGAAGATGAGAGAATGAGTGAAAAGAAGAAAATGAGTGAGGAACACTCAGCCTTAGAAAAAGAGGGAAAGAAAATGAGCTTCTATGCAAAAATGAGAGATGTAAGGAAGGCTTTAATTACTCATAGGCCAATGATTGTACTTTTGTACAAGGAGGCTTATTTTTCTACTAACGACATTGACCCTTCTTTGCCAAGTGTTGTTATTGATGTTTTGCAGGAGTATGGTGAAGTTTTCTCCGATGATTTACCTCAAGGTTTACCACCTTTGAGAGGGAGAGAACATCAAATTGACCTCATTCCCGGGGCTGCCATCCCTAATAGGCCAGCCTATAGAAGCAATCCCGAAGAGACAAAGGAGCTACAAAAGCAAGTGGAAGAGCTCTTGAAGAAAGGACTTATAAGAGAAAGTTTAAGTCCATATGCAGTACCCGTCTTGTTGGTACCAAAGAAGGATGGAAGTTGGCGTATGTGTGTGGATTGTAGAGCTGTCAACAAAATAACGGTAAAGTATCGTCACCCTATACCTCGACTTGATGACATGTTGGATGAATTGCATGGTGCATGTGTTTTTTCTAGAATTGATTTGAAAAGTGGTTATCACCAAATTAGAATAAAAGCAGGTGATGAGTGGAAAACCGCTTTTAAAACAAAACATGGATTGTATGAGTGGATGGTAATGCCGTTTGGCCTAACCAATGCCCCTAGTACATTTATGCGATTAATGAACCATGTTTTGCGTGAGTGTATTGGAATATTTGTGGTTGTCTATTTTGATGACATTCTAGTGTATAGCAAATCTGTTGATGAGCATGTCAAGCATTTAAAATGTGTGTTTGATGCTTTGCGTAAAAACAAGTTATATGCTAACTTAAAGAAATGTTCATTTTGCACTGATCGCCTCATTTTCTTGGGTTATGTTGTGAGTTCAAATGGAATTGAAGTAGATAGTGAGAAGGTAAAGGCTATTCAAGAATGGCCAACACCTAAAACTGTGAGTGAAGTGAGAAGTTTTCATGGCTTGGCAAGTTTCTATAGGAGATTTGTCAAAGATTTTAGCACCAGTGCTGCACCATTAACTGAAATCATGAAGAAAAATAAGGGGTTTATTTGGGGTAAAGAACAAGAACATGCATTTTCTGTGCTAAAGGAGAAGTTGAGCAGTGCACCATTGTTGAGGGTACCCAATTTCGATTCAACTTTTGAAATTGAATGTGACGCCTCCGGGATTGGTATAGGTGCTGTTTTATTGCAGGAAAAAAGGCCCGTTGCTTATTTTAGTGAAAAGCTACATGGAGCACAACTTAACTACTCAACTTATGATAAGGAGATGTATGCTTTGGTGAGGGCATTGCAAACATGGCAACATTATTTGTTACCAAAAGAGTTCGTGATTCATACAGATCACGAGTCATTGAAACACTTGAAAGGGCAAAGTAAGCTAAACAAGCGTCATGCAAAATGGATGGAATTCATAGAATCCTTTCCATATGTGATCCAATATAAGCAAGGTAAAGAGAACATCGTGGCAGATGCGTTATCTAGAAGGTATGCTCTAATCTCTACTCTTTCAACTAAGTTGTTAGGATTTGAGCATTTGAAGGATTTGTATGCACATGATAGTGATTTCTCTAATGTTTATAATTCTTGTGAGCATGCTGCATTTCGTGATTTCTATAGGCATGAGGGATTTCTTTTTAAAGGAGAAAAATTATGTGTGCCTAATAGTTCAATTAGGGAATTGCTTGTTCGTGAAGCTCATAGTGGAGGTCTTATGGGACATTTTGGCATTGACAAAACTTTGAGCATCTTGCATGAACACTTCTTTTGGCCTAATATGCGTAAGAGTGTTGAGAAAATCTGTTCTAGTTGCATTTCATGTAGACAAGCTAAATCTAGAACTCAACCCCATGGATTATACATGCCTTTACCAGTACCAACAAATCCTTGGGTTGACATTTCTATGGACTTTGTTTTGGGTCTACCAAGGACTAGAAATAGAAAGGACTCAATTTTTGTAGTTGTGGATCGTTTTTCCAAAATGGCTCATTTCATACCATGTCATAAAACTGATGATGCAGTACATATTGCTGATTTATTCTTTAAAGAGATTGTGCGTTTACATGGCATTCCAAAAACCATTGTGTCGGATCGAGATGTTAAATTTTTGAGTCACTTCTGGAGAGTACTTTGGTCCAAACTTGGTACTAAATTATTGTTTTCTACTGCTTCCCATCCTCAAACTGATGGGCAAACTGAAGTAGTAAATAGGACTTTGGGAACGTTGTTACGTGCTTTGATTGGAAGGAATGTTAAAACTTGGGAAGATAATCTGCCTTTTGTTGAATTTGCATATAATAGGAGTGTGCATTCTACCACTGGGTTTTCTCCCTTTGAAATTGTGTATGGATTTAATCCACTAATTCCTTTGGATCTTTTACCTATTCCTTTGAGTGAGATTTCTAATACAGATGGATATAAAAGGGCAGAGATGGTTAAATCCATTCATGACAAAGCAAGACAAAAGATAGAGAAGCGAAATGAGCAAATTGCATCTCAAGTGAACAAAGGAAGGCGCATGGTGTCATTTGAACCAGGAGATTGGGTTTGGGTTCACATGCGCAAGGAAAGATTTCCTTCCAAAAGGAAATCAAAATTGGATGCTCGTGGAGACGGACCTTTTCAAATTGTTGCAAAGATCAATGACAATGCATACCGCATTGATCTACCTGGTGAGTATGGTGTTTCAGCTACTTTTAATGTTTCTGATTTATCTCCCTTTGATATTGATGCAGGATCTGATTCGAGGACGAATCATTTTGAAGGGCGGGGAAATGTTACAAATGCTGCTCCACATGCCCGTAGTGCTCAAGGAAGTGACTTGGAGATTCATCTTGAAGATTTTAACAGACCAATCACCAGGGCCCAAGCTAAAAGGTTAAAGGAACAACTTCAACTATTTGTGCAAAATTGGGTAGATAATGGGCTGTCTAAGCATGGAGATTTTAAAGAGCCCAGTTTGATTAATGTAATTGGGCTAAAAGACTAGCTTTGGATTCAGCCCATCTTATTTCCAACCATTCAAGTGGTGTCTAGATTCATTCACTAATTAATGGCATGAATCAAGGAGTTATTTTGACATTCATGATGGCAAGAATCAAGGAATCACTAATGGCATGAATCAAGGAGTAATTTTGGCATTGATGAGAGGG
Source organism: Dimocarpus longan (assembly GCA_022984855.1). NCBI lineage: Eukaryota > Viridiplantae > Streptophyta > Magnoliopsida > Sapindales > Sapindaceae > Dimocarpus > Dimocarpus longan. The sequence continues at coordinate 12,060,775 of CM041017.1, read as the reverse complement.
TTGACTCCACCTTGATTAGTGTCTAGGCTCAAGATACATTCTGGTTGTAAAATCTATAAATAGGGCTGTTTAATTTTATTTTGTGGCATCTGAATATTTCTTCAAACATTTCCTATATGGAATTTAAGAGAGTTTTCTTTCTTGTGATTTTATGCTTAAGGTGTTGAATTGATGCAATTGAGTTTGTCTTTGTATTTCAATTCTACTTCCTATTTTTATTGTTCTTGATTGCTTTGATCTTGGGTTCAAGGGTATTCTCTTGGGTTTTTGTCAACACGCATTTCTTGGGTGATAGAACAAATCAACCTGAATTACTTTGGTGTGAAATCAAATCTGGTTGTGAGTGATAAAGAGTTCGAAGAAACAATTTGGGGTCTTGGGGTTCCGCATCATTAACCCTTTGTGCTGAAAGTCATGATCAGTTCTCTCATCCTCATCCTCTGTGGCAAAATCTTAAGTTTTTCATTAAGCTTCCTTTCAAGCTCAATGAAGATGTTAATCCTACTAAAAGCTACTCATTCAAGCATGAATCCTTCTGACCTTACATATGGCCCGTCTTGAATGTCAATAATTATTAAACCAATGCCTTATTGAACCAACCACCTCTTTTTAGGCCTGTTAAGCCTTTTATGTGAAAAAAATAACTGAACAAATACGAGGCAAGAAAAGACTTGTAATTGATTACAAGCTTTTAAACCTGTTTCTGTAAGATGATAAATTTTCAATCCCAAAAACAGATACTTTGTTTGCTCAGCTAGCCACTGCTAATATTTTTTTCAAATTTGATCTGAAAGATGCTTTCTGGCAAATAGGTATTGACCCTGCTGATAGATACAAAACTGTTTTTTGCATTTCTGATGCCCAGTACCAATGAAAAGTTTTACCCTTCGGGTTAAAAACTGTTCCATCTCTTTTTCAAAAAGCAATGATCAGGATCTTTTATCCTATTCTCAATTCCACTCTGATTTATATTGATGACATCCTACTATTCTCTATAGACAGCTCATCTCATCTTCAATTACTTTCCAAATTCTATGACCTTGCTAACACTCATAGCATTATGCTTTTTGAAAAGAAAATCATCATTGACCGACCAGAAATCACTTTTCTCTGAATGCTCATTTCACATGGCACCTTCAGTCCTGGACCCCATCTCACCACTCAATTGTTATCCTTTCCAGACACTCACCTTTCTCAAAAGCAGATTCAATAATTTCTTGGCATTATCAACTATGTCTGCCACTTTCTCCCTCATGTTTCTCACCATATATCACATCTTTCTGCTTTACTCAAGAAAAATCCTCCTTCGTGGTCCCCTGTCCATACTACTGCAGTCCAACAATTGAAAAAACTCAGTCAGACTCCACCACCATTGACCATTCCTTCCACTGGTCAGTTAATTCTCCAAACTGATGCTAGTGATGATTTCTGAGGCTCTGTCCTCATTGAAGTTCGAGATCATATTAGGTTTTACTGTGTCATGCTAATGGACAGTTCAACGAATCTCAAAAATATTATCATACAATCTATAAAGAGATTTTGACTGTCAAATATGGGATTAAAAAGTTTGATTTTTATCTGCGCACCACCACTTTTGTTGTGCAAATGGACAACTCATCGTTCCCTAAAATCTTAGACTTCAAAAACAAGATTCCTCCTACTTCATTATTATTATGATTAAAAGACTGGTTCTCTAAATATGATTTCATTGTACAACACGTGAAAGGTTAAACTAATATAATTGTAGACATGTTATCCCGGCCATCACATACCAAGCTTCTCACTTCTCATAAAACCATCTGTCGACGTTGGGAATTAGCTGACGAGATTCTTTCGGTCCAAACTGCGGTTTATGTTGTGGGTGAAGTAAAATGCATAAAAGGAACAGTAGAAAGGGAGAGGGGAAGAACACTAGACAAGAGATTTTTAGAGTGGTTTGACCCAAAGTATTTTTTGCCTACATCCACTGTGATTTTTTTACTATGTCTGTAGAGTAAGTGTACTCTTCAGAGAATATTGTGTTATGTTTACAATGGGGATCCTCTCCTATTTATAGGGTGGAGATATGCTACAGTAATGTACAATTATTTGGTTTGTAATGATGACTGACATTTAATGTGTATCTTTAATGTGACTAACATTTGTCAGACCAAGTGGGTTAAAGTCTGCATTAGACGGCTAATTCACGCGGATTAGGTAAGACTGCCGTAATACGTGCTATAATTGTTGACGAAAATGGTGTGGATGACACGAAACGGCATGGGCGGCACGGTTTGCTGACTTTTACTCTGACAGCTCTAACAGTATCTGATTTGCTCTTGACGAGCTAGATTAGTCAATAGTTCGTACGAGCGAGCTGGAATCCATGATTTTTGTCTCTAAATACTGATCCTGCATTGTGGCTCTGCGACCTGGCGATCTTTATCGTCGGGTGAGCAGAACAGGGGATAGGCGAAGTGATTGGCCTGCATCGTCACTGCTGGTGAGATGGATTCATTTTTATAGAGCTGACGAGCTATATTTCGGATGATCTATCATATGCAACTTGACTCTTTATCTGGCGGACTACATATTTTATCTCTTGAATGGGCTTTCTACTACATTGTCTAATGAATTGGGTATGTCCGCGAGCCGGTAACCACTTAGTTGATACGTTGATTTCTTCAGCGAGCTATAGATAGGACCCGAACCAAACCTTTTCTAAGCTATTGTCTGGAGGATCCTGCCGGGTACTTCAACGAACTTCCCAAACTTGACTCGTCGGATTAAGGAAATCCGAGAAGCGAGCCCTTAGAATACTTTGCCGGTTTTAATTTAAAATTTCTTTACTTTTTAAATATAGTTGGGATTGGTGAAAATTTTTCGCATTTCTTAAAAACAGATTTTATAAAAATTTCGACAGCATAACGACTGTAATTTGAACATTTTCAAAATTTGACCTGCATAAAAATACGCTTCGAACTATCATTGATCACCTCCCAACTACCTTAATTCCACAAACATGTAATTTTTCATGTATACATATTTACAAACATACAATTCACATCACATTTCACAATCATGCATTGACATTGCCAATATAATCTCCATATACATTTCATATGCATCATAATATATATATATATATATCATGTGAATCATGTGATATGTGTATCTCAAGTGTGAATGTACAACGATATATACATATCAAAATATGGGTTTACAATCCGTTAAGTGTTCATATATAACCCACGATTATCTTGTTAAACTATATACAATCGTGTTAACATATATTGAGCATTCCTACGGTTCATTTATTCGTGCCCCACCTATAAGTAAGATGTCGTCCTCTCGGCCACAAAATCACACCTGATAGAGCAAGCAAACTATACAATAAAATAATTCGTTAGTTCTTTACATGATAATACAACAATTGTAAGTCCATAATAACACATAGCTTCAAAAGACATCAAATTGTTGAGTTTGAAATCTCTTTTCTTTTAAAAAGGACCATGTGTGCACCCTAATATACTTCGTGATGATTTTTCTACTAACGTCAACGTGAAGTTACTATAGTATCTCGACCACTATGTGCGGAATTTACTACATCGCGACGTAGGGTAAAATGATCTCAACTATGGGCATCTACAACACGGAATTTTCTACATCATGTATTATAGTGCAACTTCTCACTATCACTCACAACTAGGTACAGAATTTTCTACATCGTAGCCTATTGCAAGTAACTATAAATCTCGACAACTACGAGCGGAATTTTCTACGTCGCCACGTAGTGCCAAAACTCTAATGCGACGGTATACACATGGTTTTTAACTCAAACTTTACTTTAAACGTTTGAAAATAACAAACTACATTACGATATCATTGGAAGTTAAAATAAAGTAAGTAAAGTATACTTATCTCAATCCGAGTAATAGCGACTTGATCGTCTCAATGAGTCTCTCGTGTCTCGTTCGCCTGCTCGTCTCCTACATGTCAATTTCTTATCATTACTTGCTTAACCACATAATTCAAAACTTAAAATAACATTTCCAATACATTTTTCTCTATTAACAACTCTTTATACTATAACTTTCCTAACTCGATTTTAACTCAACCGAGGCTCTCTACTTCATATTTCTTTGTAAAAGTCTTACTTTTCTCTAGGATCATATATGGTTCGTTTGGTCTCCGGAGGCTTAAAACAAAAAGTCAACTTTTTAATAAGTCGTTTGACCAACAAAAACAGATTTAGAACCGGTGCTCGTTTTGCGTCCGTTTCTTTTTCTAGCATCTCCTTATCACATAACTAAGTCACCCGTAAAGTTTCGTCGAAAAATTCTATCATTTACTATGTCAAATCTAGGAAAAATATCATATTTTGGGTACTTTTCGATGCACTTTTCTCACCGAACAAGCGACGATGGTTTTTCTTTCGTATCTAAACTCCTTTTACCTATTTATGATCAACTCAACTCATTCCATGCAATAAAAATTGCATGTGTATAGCTATTTCACCATCGACTCTCTAACGGCACTATTTTGCGCATAACTTGCGCAATTTTTATCGGAATCGATTCGTTCCAAAACCTATAGTTTTCTATGACTCCTAGGTATTATTTGAGGTGTAGAACATCCTCATATAAGTCAGTTTTGCCCAGGTTGTCTCCAGCCCATAGTTTGTGCTCGGGATTCTCTAACGTCACTATTTTGTGCATAACTTACGCAATTTTTATCGGAATCGATCCGTTCCAAAACCTATGGTTTTCTATGACTCCTAGGCATCATTTGAGGTGTTGAACATCCTCATATAGGTCAGAACAAGTCAGGTCTTATAAGACCCCTTTATCAGCTCGGGATTTTTCAAATTACTTATATGTCTTCCTTTTTCAATTCTATGCTTTCTCTTTTCTAATTTTAACTTTTCTAGAGACTTTCATGGCATCAAATATGCATAATTTAAAGCTTAAAAGGATGAAAAGGTAATGAGATCATACACCCCTTCGTTGGTCATAACATACATCAAGCACTCATATGTCATTCTTTTCAATTTTTCATGCTATATTTCTTGCAATCATTTCATCGAACAAGTTTTCTATAACTCATTTTGTTTAAATCATACTTAAATCTCTACTTAGGGTTTCTCCCATAAACCCTAACTGATGCGGTGCAAGGTGTGTCTCCAAAGGATCCAATTCAAATTCCTATTGGACCGGTCACGAGGGCTCGAGCTAAGAAGTTCAAGGAAGCACTTAACGGGCTGATTCAAGAAGTTTGCACTCAAATACAATCAAGGAAGCCCATTGATGGAAGCCCACGTGAGGAACTAAATTGCATCAACTTGATCCAAGTTCTAGAGGATTCCAGCCCAAGTCAAACTTAATCTTCGCAATTAATGGGCGTGTATCTTGGGCATCAATTCACCAGAATAATGGAAGGAGGGTCAACTCTCCTATTTAGGTCTCTAGTAAAATTAGGAATAATAAATCGTGGACTTTTCCTTTTTGTTTTAGGTATTATTTCCTTTGCTATTATTGTAATATGAAATTACCTTTTTCGTCATAGGCATGATTCTCTTTGATTTTAATGCTTGTAATTTCCGAATTCAAATTTGTATTTTCAGCCTATAAATAGGCGCAATATCAATAAAAGATGGTAGTCAATTTCCATGGTAATTGTGAGAACGAATTTCTCTTTGGTTATTTGAACAACTCTCAAACTTATCGGAATTATCCGTGGCGTTTGAAACCATCGACTTATCAATCAACCCTCCATTGTTGATTGTGGCGTCTTCACCATACCAAGGTTCTTACCTCGTCATAGGTAAAGGGTCGCGATTCCATTCATACGAACTTGTTTTAGGAAACGGTTTTGGTTTCTTCTCTTGGTTACGGGTTTCGTCACGGGTTGGCGTGGTTCGTATCAGTTTGGTATTCCCCTCCTCTTGAAAAGGATTTGTCCTCAAATCGTCCCCTACATCAAAAGGACTCAAGTCAGTAACATTGAAAGTGACACTAACATTATACTCACCCGGTAAATCTAGCTTGTAAGCATTGTCATTGATGCGCGAGAACTTGGAATGGGCTATCTCCTCTTGGAAGCAATTTGGAACGCCTTTGTGCCGGAAATTGCTCCTTCCTCATATGCAACCAAACCCAATCTCCAGGCTCAAAAATTAGTTTGGAGCGTCCCTTGTTGGCTTGCTTGACATATTGCTCCGTCCTTCGCTCAATGTTGAGTCTTGCCTTCTCATGAATTTGCCTGACAAAATCAGCCTTCTTTTTGCCATCTAAATTAACACGCTCAGATATTGGTAAAGGAGATAAATCTAATGGAGTCGACGGATTAAAACCATACACAATCTCAAAGGGTGAAAATTTAGTAGCGGAATGAACAGTACGATTGTAAGCAAATTCAACATGTGGTAAACAATCCTCCCAAATCTTAATGTTTTTGCTAATGATAGCCCTCAATAAAGTAGATAAAGTCCTATTAATTACTTCGGTCTGACCATCGGTTTGTGGGTGACAAGTGGTAGAAAACAATAGCTTAGTACCTAACTTACTCCACAAAGTCTTCCAAAAGTAGCTTAGGAATTTAGCATCCCTATCCGAAACAATTGTTCTAGGCATAACATGTAATCGCACAATCTCCCTAAAGAACAAATCAGCAATATGTGAAGCGTCATTCGTTTTATGACAAGGGATAAAATGTGCCATCTTAGAGAACCTATCTACCACCACAAAAATTGAATCTTTTCCACGCTTAGTCCGAGGCTTACCTAACACAAAGTCCATAGAAATATCAATCCAAGGGTGATTAGGAATAGGTAGTGGCGTATACAAACCATGGGCTTGCACTCGGGATTTGGCTTGCTTACAACTAATACACCTACCACAAACCCTCTCAACATCTCTTTTCATCCTTGGCCAAAAGAAGTGTTCCTGCAAAATAGCCAAGGTCTTAGCAATTCCAAAATGTCCCATTAACCCTCCGCTATGGGATTCCTTAACTAGCAAATCACGCAAAGAACAAATCGGCACACATAACTTATTTTTCCGAAATAAAAATCCTTCAATCCTGTAAAACTTACCCACTGCGTTTTTCTCACAAGCTCGAAATTCCTCAGAAAAATCTTGGTCTAAATGGTATAATTCCTTAATATGCTCAAAACCAAGTAATTTTGCATCAAGGGTAGAAAGTAATGCATACCTGCGAGAAAGTGCATCGGCAACCACATTCTCCTTACCTTGCTTATACCTGATGACGTATGGAAATGTCTCGATGAACTCCATCCAACGTGTATGTCTCTTGTTCAACTTTTGTTGTCCTTTCAAGTGTTTCAATGATTCATGATCGGTGTGAATCGTGAACTCTTTGGGCCAAAGATAATGTTGCCACGTTTGCAGGGCCCGAACTAATGCGTACAACTCCTTGTCATAAGTTGGGTAGTTTAAAGCTGCCCCATTTAACTTCTCACTAAAGTATGCAATTGGTCGTCCATCTTGCATGAGTACGGCGCCAATACCTACACCTGAAGCATCACATTCAATTTCAAACGTTTTATCAAAGTTAGGTAAAGACAATAATAGAGCGTTTGTTAATTTTTGCTTGATTAGCTGAAACGCCTTTTCTTGCTCCTCCCCCCACTTGAATCCAACGTTCTTCTTAATTACTTCTGTGAGTGGTGCGGCCAAAGTACTAAAGTCCTTCACAAACCGCCGATAGAAACTGGCAAGTCCATGAAAGCTCCGAACTTCACCTATGCTTGTGGGATTCGGCCACTCTTGAATTGCACGAACCTTTTCATCATCAACCTGTATTCCTTGTGCACCAACAACAAAACCAAGAAACACAAGCCTATCGGTGCAAAAAGTGCATTTCTTCAAGTTAGCAAACAACTTTTCTTTTCTAAGTATATCCAAAACTGATTTTAAATGCACAACATGATCATCCAAGTTTTTGCTATAAATGAGAATATCATCAAAGTAAACAACAACAAACCTACCTATGCACGCAAAACATGATTCATCAATCTCATAAATGTGCTCGGTGCGTTAGTTAATCCAAAAGGCATTACTAACCACTCATATAATCCATGTTTTGTCTTAAAGACAGTTTTCCATTCATCACCCTCTTTCATGCGAATTTGATGATATCCACTTTTCAAATCAATTTTAGAAAATATACAAGCACCATGCAACTCATCCAACATGTCATCTAAGCGAGGAACAGGATGTCGATACTTTACCGTAATATTGTTGATGGCTCAGCAATCAACACACATCCTCCACGTCCCATCCTTCTTAGGCACAAGTAGAACCGGAACGGCACATGGTGATACGAACCACGCCAAGAACTGACGAAACCCGTGAATCAAGTAGGGTTCCAAGATCGCCTAGAATCAGATTTGTATGGAAACCTCGACCCGTTGCTTATATGGAAGCAAGAACCTTGGTATGGTGATGACGCCACAATCAACGATGGAAGAATTGATTGATAAGTCTAAGAAGAATGCCACAGGAAAATCCTGATAAGTTCAAAAGTTCTACGAAAAACCAAAGAGAATACTCTCACAAATATTATTAATCATGAATTGAATTCCCTTTAGGGTTACACTGATTTATATAGCTAAAAACACTAAGCAGCAAAAGGAAATAATTAATTAGGCAATTAAGCCCATTAAGCCTATAAAAGAAAAAAGAAAGTCAACCTCTTACAATAAGGAAAGAAGAATAAAATTGATAACTAATTGCCTTGAACATAATAGGTAAGAAATCAACTCAAATTGGAAGTCTTTGTGACCAAGCAACCAACTCCACAATGGAAAGTCTTCATGACCAAGAAATCAACTTCATGGGCAAGAAATTAACTAGAATCAGGCCCATCAATTGCTTTAATTAAATTAATTAAGCATTGATCTTCTTTTGGGCCCATCTTGGAATTCGCCACTTTAACATCAGCCCAAATCTCTTGAACCAATCCATTTTTTTTTTTTTTGGTACAAGAAGAGAGCTTAACCAAAGCTAAAAACCACAAACACGCCGACAAGAAACTACACCAGCTCTATCTTGAAGTAAAATATTCTCCAGGTCTTTGGGGACACTAGAAATCCAATGGGAACCAAGAGGAAGCACCTGAGCATAATTTGCAAGGAAATCTGCTGCTTTGTTAGCTTCTCTGTAAACATGTCTCAGTACCACATGCCAATCCTTTTGAAGCAGCACTTTGATACTACGAACTAATTGGAAATGAACATTAATCTCATCAATAGGTTTCTTCACCATCTGGATTACACACTCGCTGTCCACCTCAACTTCTAACCTTCTTATTCCTTCATCCCATGCGTAATTCAAACCTCTGAATAAACCCCAAAGCTCAGCCTCCATGATTGCACAACAACCTATATTCATAGCAAACCCCCCTTTCCACTCTCCATTATGATTTCTAAGAATGCCCCCAGCCTTAGCAAGACCTGTTCTCGAATCAAAAGAACCATCTGTATTGAGCTTGTAATAGGACCATAGAGGGGGAATCCAACTAATCCACTTCTCTGCCTCTTCAGGTCTGGGATCTTTTTCCAGATTCTTTATTATCTCCCCCGTCAAAGAATAAATATCATTAACCATAATGTCAACTCTAAGCAAACGGGCATTAAAAACCAACTCATTTCTCCAGCCCCAAATCTTCCATATTGCCACCCCAAATAAGGTCCCCCACTCTGTACCCTTTTGACAATTCATGTCACCCATCAGATTAAAACAAACCCAATTCTTTAACTCAAGAGAGAAAAAATTACGAAGACCATTACTTGGAACTAGTCTTCTCCATATCTGTCTTGCCATAACACAATCCCTCAAAACATGGAGAATATCTTCCAGATCACCACCACAAGTATCGCACATAGGGTTATCCATTATATGCCTTCGCCATAACTCAAACTTCGTACTCAGCCTACCATTTAATACAAGCCACAAAAAGATACGAATACGCTGGGGACCTTTCCACTTCCACACGAGCTTCCAAATTTTACTTTCACCTCTCCAACCAGGATGGTCTAGAATTTTATAAGCGGATTCAACAGTGAACTTACCATGCTTAGAATGAGCCCAGAAAAACCGATCAGGCCCCTCATCATGTCTAGGTGGCTTAACAGCAGCAATCTTGAGTTGAATAGCAAACGGTAAAAAATTAGAAAACTTACTCCAATCCCAATTCCCTTCCGAGTTGACAAAGTTCGAAACTAGACCATCCATCTCTTCTCTCGGAATCGGATTACTAGCATAAAAAATCAGGGGTTTATCCTCTAAAACCCATATATCCAACCAAAAACGAACCCGTCTACCATCACCTATCACCCATCGAACACCTCTCAAAACATAATCCCAGATCCGACCCACTTGCCTCCATAGAAAAGATCCCGTTGCTTTATGAATATTATCCGGAAAAGTAGACATATTAATACCATATTTAGAAAGTAGCACTTGCACCCATAACTGGTCAGGCTGAGTAAGAAGGCCCCATCCCAGCTTCATCAGAAGAGCATCATTCATCTTATGCATGCGCCTTAACCCAAGTCCGCCTCTCTCTTTCGGTTGGCACACATTATCCCAATTCACTAAGCTCATTTTTCTATCAGCCCGCTTGCCACCCCAAATAAATTTCCTACATCTCTGCTCGATCTTAGCGCACAAAGTGCTGGGAAGTCTAGTAGTTTGCATTTGATAAATAGGAATCGCCTCTAAGACTGCCTTTGTAAGAGTCACTCTTCCTGCCATAGACAAATGCATCGCATTCCATCCAGAAAGACGCTGTTCAACCTTGTCAACAACTTCCTGATAAGTGGTATTCATAACCCGATTATGTAACAATGGAGATCCTAGATATTTACCAAGATTGCTTGTAATAGAAAAGCCAAGGCGTCTACTGAGCCTATTACCTACTCCATAAGACACGTTTCTAGAGAAAAGGACCTGCGTCTTAGCTTTATTAACTTTTTGCCCTGAGCACATACAAAACTCATCCAAGACTTTCGTGATCACCTCTATCTGATTGTAAGTCGCTTCAGAAAATAGTAAGAGATCATCCGCAAAAAAAAGGTGCGATATCGGAACACCATGCCTCCCCATACGAATAGGTTTCCATCTACCTTTATTAACCTCTCTCAATATACCATGGGCCAACCGTTCAATGCACAAGACAAATATATAAGGCGAGAGAGGATCTCCTTGACGAACCCCTCTACTAGGAAAAAAGGTACTCGTAGTTTCCCCATTCCAAAGAATCTGCATAGAAGAAGTAGTTATACACTCCATGATCACCTGAGATAAATACATAGGAATGCCAACTTCCCTCAGAGTATCATGTATAAAATCCCAGCTGAGTCTATCATAAGCCTTCTCTAAATCCACCTTGATAACCATCAATCCTTTCTTCCCTGTTTTAATACGCATGGAATGCATAACCTCTTGAGCTATAACAATATTATCAGTGATATGTCGACCAGGTACAAAACTTGTTTGATGGGGCCCAATCAGATTTGGGAGGAAGGACTTCAACCTGTTAGCAATCACTTTCGTAATGGTCTTGTACATCACAGTACACAAACTAATTGGACGAAACAGCTTAAGATTGTCTGCGTTGTCCTTAGGGATGAGAACAATAAGAGTACGATTAATCTCATTAGGCATCCCTTTTCCTCCAAAAACATTCCTAACCAATCTACACACTGAAGGTCCCACAATCTCCCATTGACTTTGATAAAACAACGCATGTAACCCATCAACTCCTGGTGCTTTCAATGGAGCCATCGCAAACAAAGCATTCTTGATCTCAAGATCTGAGACACAAGAAGAAAGACACCCAACTGCAGAGGTATCTAGCGTTGGAAAACAGCCCTTCAAATAATAATTAGACCCCGAGTAATCGTCCTTTGAAAACAGCTTGGAGAAAAATTGAATAGCATGAGTTTTGAGCTCCTCCATCCCCGAAATCCATCTCCCACCTTCATCACGAAGAATCGTAATTCTGTTTTTTTTCCTTCTTTGGATTGTTTTCCGGTGGAAGAACTTTGTGTTGCGATCCCCACTTTGTATCCATTCGTGCCTAGATTTTTGAAACCATAAAGTCTCTTCTTGAGTCAGGACTTCCTCAAGCTCTTTTTTGAGTTTCAATTCCAACTGGACAAGTCTCCCTGAGTGGTAGGATTCTAGTGCCTTCTGAATACCTGATAATCTGGCTAAGAGAATTCTTTTCTTTTTAAAAATGTTACCAAAAACCTCCTTGTTCCAAACATTAACATTCCTGACAAACTTCGTAGCTGCTTGAACGTAATCTAGAGAAGGCACCCAAGAGTTTTGCACCATTTCCCCAAACTTTTCATGACTTATCCACGATGCCAAAAATCTGAAAAGTTTAGAACCCTGCCTCGTTCTCACCTGCCCATTCCATTTAATCAATAAAGGTCTATGATCAGATTGAATTTTAGGAAGGTGGAACATTTCGGCTTTATCGTACTTAACAAACCACTCATCATTGCACACCACTCTATCAAGACGCTCAAAAAGCTTACCTCTCGCCCAAGTGAACCGAGGCCCTTTAAAAGGAAGCTCACATAATTGATGATCGTCTACCCACTTTCTGAACAAAAGACACCCACCACTCCTTCTAACCGACCCACCTTTCTTTTCCGACGCACGCAAGATAGCATTGAAATCACCACCGATAATCCATGGCTCATTACAATTCTTACCAATCCTATCTAGCTCTCCCCATAAACACCTACGACCACTAGATATAGGACTCGCATACACAATAGTGATCAAAGAAGTAGATCCCTTGCTATCTTTAACTCGTACATGCACATACTGCTTATGATTCTCTAGCACAGCGAGATTAACATCATCTCTCCATAACAACCAAATGCCCCCGGAAAAACCCCTAGCTTCAATCCTATGAGATCTCTCATAACCACTTTTATAAATAAAATCATCTGCCTTCCACCCACTAATTCTTGTCTCAAGAAGTGCAAAAATCTTTGGATTGTGATTCTGGACCATCAACTTAAAAATTCTACGAAAAGCAGGGGATGCTGCCCCTTGGCAATTCCATATAATAATGTTTATATCCATAAAAATAAAAAGGTTGGATAGCAGGCAAACCTAGACTTATGGATCATATACTTTGCTTCGACTGTCATCCTCCATAGCATCCTCATCGGACCCAAAATCCTCAAGTTCAGACGAGTTTGTGTCGCCTTCACTTTCCATATGGTAGTCCTCATCATCCGGGTCATCATCATTAGTCTCCCTATTATTGGGACTTGCACCCTGCCTCATCTCTTTATCTAGTGGTTTTCTTTTATCGAAATTCCCCTGACTATCCTTCTCTCTGCCATCCAGTTCTACCCCACGTTGACTAGCATGTGTGTCATGGAGAATCGGGTCCTGAGAACGTTCATCAATGACAAACACTGCATGTTTAGACTTGTCCAAAATTCTAATAGCCCTTCTAGATGTCAACTTTGGAACAGCTAGAGTATTACTAGTTTCTGCATGGGGTTGCATGTCACTACCTTTTTGGGACTTGTTATTCACGTGAGTAGCATGTGTCTTACTAGCACCTTTATCTGCTAAAAATTGCCTTTTTGACTTTGACGATTCTGCATAATTAAAAAAAGAGGATTTATAGTGATTTTTGTTTGATTGCCGAGAGACATTCTCTACTAATTCCTTTTCTGTATTATTGAGATTTGATAGTGCATCAAACCTTGACCCCCCATTCATCATGCCTAGAGTACCTCCTTGATTCTCTCCTACCTTACCGCTTTCCTTGTTGTAGCGGGACCTGCCTTTTTTGGTTGCTATCATCCATGGTCCAAACTTGGAGTTGTCACCGCCATCATCTTGCCGCTCCGACGCTACCTCCACACCATTCCGACCGTCCATGGACTCCGCTTCCTCATTTTCATTCACCCCATCCGTATGACCCTTGTCTTTGATCATGCAACTATTCCTTAAATGCCCATAATGCCCACAATGAAAGCATATTTGTGGCAAGCTTTCATACTCAATTTTCTGAATTCGTCCATCAATCATGATTTGAGCACACAATTGCTTTTCAAGATTAACTTCCACAGCAATTCTCGCAAACTTCCCTCTTGTTGCTGATTCAGTGTTGTAATCAATTCGGATCACTGTACCCACCATCTGTCCTAGTAACCGAAGTACTTTCTTGTGGTAATAGTGCAACGGCATTCCAGGAAGTCTTACCCACGCTGTCACTGTCTTGATTTTCGCCTCCGCACTATCAAACTGTGGAGACCAGGACTGCACCGTCAAGTAGTGTCCTTGGATTATCCAGGGTCCTTGAGTAAGCACATATTCTGCATCCTCCACCCTCTTGAATTTAATCAAGTAATAATTATTCTCAAGATCAATAACAGTGAATCCTCCAGCTTTACTCCACAGCAGATCCAACTTGTTATGCAATGCTCGATATCCAATTGATCGACCCAACAATTTAACCACCACTGCTGATTGCCAAGGCTTGACAAGTTGAGACCGAATTTTTGACGAAAAAGCAATAGAAGGAATAGAGGCTTGCGTATCAATCACCACATCATCTTCGCCTATCTCAATCTCAGCGTCTTCACCCATTAGCTCCTCCTCCATCCTTGTTTGGTCTTGCATCAACTTCTCTTTGAAAGACATATAGGCCATTTCACCCGAATCCTCACCCACCTCTCGAAACTTGGCTTTTTTCGTCGACCTATCTTCCTCTACTGGTGGCGGGGAGCTTTTCTCCAGACTCATCTTTTTTTTTTTTTTTTTTTTTTTTTTTTTTTTTGAACCAATCCATTAAGTGCTTCTTTGAACCTCTTAGCTCTTGCTCTTGTTATTGGCCCAACTGGAATATGCCATCCCTTGGTGATGCTTCTTTATTCTCATCACATGGGCTCATGCTTTCCCTCACATACCCTTTCTCCAGTAATTCACTAACCTGCCTTTGAAGCTCCTTGGTTTCCTCGGGGTTGCTCCTATAAGCCAGTCGGTTTGGGATCGTCGCACCGGGTACAAAGTCAATTTGATGCTCAATCCCTCGCATTGGAGGTAAGCCAAGTGGTGTGTCTTCGGGAAAGACATCATCATAATCCTGCAAAAGAGAGTTAATACTGCTCGGCAAATTTCCGACAAGATCATTAGTACACAAAAAAGCCTCATTGTACATAAGTACTATAAAAGACTATTGTAATTGTAAAGCTCTCTTGATCTCATTTTTTTTTGCAATGAAACAATGTTTTTCCTCTCTTAAACTCACCAAGGCCGAATTTGTTTTCTTTTTTTCTTTCTCAATTTTTTTGGCCTCTTTCTCTTTTTCTCTCGAATTTTGACTCGTTTCTTTTCTCTCATTTTCTTTCTTTTGATCTCTCTCTTCTCTTTTATCACTCTCTTTTTTTAACCTCACTTGATCCTCATATACTTGTTGTGGTGTCAAAGGTACAAGAGTGATTGGACGTTGATTGAGTACAAAAGAGTATTTATTGGTAAACCCATTATGCTTGACCTTTCGATTAAATTGCCATGGTCGCCCTAGCAACAAATGTCCGGCTTGCATTGGATCAACATCACATAATACCTCATCTTCATATTTTCCGATTCGAAATGCAACTAACACTTGTTTGCTTACCTTTAATTCACCGCTATCATTCAACCACTGCAACTTGTAAGGCCTAGGGTGTCTCAATATGTGTAAGTCAAGTTTCTCCACCATAGTTGTGCTAGCAACGTTAGTACAACTACCACCATCAATAATCACACTACATACCTTATTTTTGACGTAACACCTAGTGTGAAAGATATTTTCTCGTTGCACTTCGTCCTCCTCCTTGGCTTGTACACTCAAAGCCCTTCTCGCCACCAACAAATCTCCATGTACAGCAAATTCTTCTCCATAAACGTCCTCCAATGGTGGCATATCATCGGTGTCGGAATCTTCATCATCGGTCACAACATCTCCATTGTCTCGCATCACCATAACCCGCTTGTTTGGGCATTGACTCGCTATGTTACCCCTCCTTGACATTTAAAGCATTTAATATCACGATTCTGTGCAGTAGTAGTGTCGAGTTTACCTTGAGAATCACGGCTGGTGTTCTCCGGCCTATGATCAAATTTGGGCTTGAGAGTTGAGGATGACTGTGGCTTGTCCTCCTTTCTTGAAGAACTTGGTTTCCAAGGGTTAGACCCTAGGTTGTGGCCTGCACGGGTGCCTCCCCTCCTCTTGAGTTGTCGCTCCACGATGGCCATGTGCACCATGTCCTCGATCTCCACATAATGTTGCATCTCCACCCGGTCATGAATGTCTTAATTCAACCCTTGCAAGAACCTCGCCATGGTTGCCTCGGGATCATCTTCTACATTGGCGAATCATGGCTTTCTCTATTTCTTGATAATACTCCTCTACACTCTGATGCCCTTGCCTAAGCCCTTGAACTTTTGTATAATTCTCGGTAATAATGGCTCGGCACAAATCGCTTCCTCATCATTGACTTCATATCTTCCCATGATGCAATCGGACGCTCCCGGTTCCGACGCCTATTCAACACCAATTGATCCCACCAAACAAGAGCATTGTCTGAAAATTCAATGGCTGCTAGTCTCACCTTCTTAAGCTCAGAATAGTTGTGGCAATTGAATACTAACTCCACCTTCTTTTCCCACTCGAGATAGGCTTCCGGATCGGCTTTTCCTTGGAACGGCGGAATCTTCATCTTAATGCTACCCAAATTATTGTCCTCCCAATTCCTAACTTCTCTATTCCCATTCCCTCGTCTAAACCTACCCCGATTCAATGGTGGCTCATTCAACTCCTCCAACTCCTCCTCTTATTCTTCAACGTCACCCCATTGCTCTCTTTGTTGCATTCGCCTAGGTGGTGGCCTAACAGGTGAATTTCGTTGTCTCCTATTCTCCAATTCTAACTTATCCATCCTTTCATGGAGTTGCTCATTCTCAGCCCTCATTATTCGTCTCACTTCTCCCAATATCACTTGTATTTGTAGGTTAGGGATGGGTGACTGTTGTACCTCTTCCGTTGAGTTTTCTTCTTGGTTGCGTGACGACATGGTTATAACCTGCAAAATGAAAATAGGAACAATATAGAAAGAACCTCACTACACTCCCTCACGTGTATCACTCGAAATTATGAATCACTCAATTTTCGCTCGTGTTTCACTCAATTGGCTTTTACCCTCTAATATGCTCACCTCTTTTGCCTTTTTCCACTCGTGAATTCTCTTTTGGTTCTTTTCAAACTAACAAACAGTATTCAAAATTACACGTAGCAATTTACCAACCAACAGACTTACCAACCAACAGGTAATACTGATATGAACTAGTACGACAATATTTTGGATTCTCAAAAAAGGGAAAAAATTTCGACTCAAAATTTTCACACTGAAATAAAGGTCAGATTAAGACTCGTGGACACACGAATAATGGAAAGAAAACAAAATTTTTGTTGAAGAGTTTCTAGACTTTTTTTTTTTTTTTTTTTTCCGATCCTCTTGTTTTCTTCTTTTCTTTTTTTTTTTTTCTTTTCTTTTCTTCTCTTTTCTGTTCTTTCGGATCTTTTTTTTTTTTTTTTTTTTAATAAAAACTAGAATGAATGGAAACGGAACTTAAGGACGTAAACAAAGAAAGTAAAAGGATAGGTAAACTTGACCTAGAACCGGGCTCTGATACCAAACTGATACGAACCACGCCAACCCGTGACGAAACCCGTAACCAAGAGAAGAAACCAAAACCGTTTCCTAAAACAAGTTCGTAGGAATGGAACCGCGACCCGTTACTTATAACGAGGTAAGAACCTTGGTATGATGAAGACGCCGCCACAATCAACAATGGAGGGTTGATTGATAAATCGAAGGTTTCAAACGCCATGGATAATTCCGATAAGTTTGAGAGTTGTTCAAAGAACCAAAGAGAAATTCGTTCTCACAATTACCATGAAAATTGACTACCATCTTTCATTGATATTGCGCCTATTTATAGGCTGAAAATACAAATTTGAATTCGAAAATTACAAGCATTAAAATCAAAGAGAATCATGCCTATGATGAAAAAGGTAATTTCAGATTACAATAATAGCAAAGGAAATAATACCTAAAACAAAAAGGAAAAGTCCACGATTTATTATTCCTAATTTTACTAGAGACCTAAATAGGAGAGTTGACCCTCCTTCCATTATTCTGGTGAATTGATGCCCAAGATACACGCCCATTAATTGCGAAGATTAAGTTTGACTTGGGCTGGAATCCTCTAGAATTTGGATCAAGTTGATGCAATTTAGTTCCTCACGTGGGCTTCCATCAATGGGCTTCCTTGATTGTATTTGAGTGCAAACTTCTTGAATCAGCCCGTTAAGTGCTTCCTTGAACTTCTTAGCTCGAGCCCTCGTGACCGGTCCAATAGGAATTTGAATTGGATCCTTTGGAGACACACCTTGCACCGCATCACTAACACATCACTCATGCCTCCTCTCATACTACTTAAGCTTCCTAGTCACTAACTTAGAGTTCTACACTTGTTTTAGGTGTAAAACTCCTATCACAACTTATCCAAACAAACAAACCATTTACACATCCCTAGAATTTCAATTGACATCAAAACTTGTAGAAATGATGGTATCTTACCTTAGTTCTTGCTTAGGATTGATGGTTTAGCTTGAAAACATCCTAAGATTACGATTTGAGGCTTGAAAATTTGATGTGCAAAGCACCTTCTTCCTCCCTTCAATTGGCATCCAACACACCCTCTCCCTCTCTAACTCTCACGGCAATCACTTCTTGTTTTTATAAGAATTTTGTTAAGTGTCAATTATATATATATGTGACTTTTGCAAAAATGACCATGATGTCCCTTTTTTTTCTTGTAATTGCCGTGAACTTTTGATTGCTTTTAGTGATCATCTCATCATCTCCCATTATATATATTGTTAACATTAGTGAGACTAAAATGCCCTTCATTCTATTACATAATAACCAAAATAATTCATCTCATGGAATTTATCAAAAAGGGCACTTTGGTAACTTATGGAAGAACACTAATCATTTAATCATTATTGCATGACAACTAATTTATCATAATTCATATTTAATTTTTAATTTGTCATCCATTCATTGGTGCAATTCTAGTGACATGGAGTTTGACTTTTATTCAAGCTCATTCCATGTAATACTCACACCACTCACACCAAATCCATAAGTTAATTTGGTTTGAATTTCCTAATCACTTTGTATTCGTACAGGGGTCAGCCAAACGATATCCAACTTGCGATACGAAAATATAATCAACCTCAAATAATACTATAGGAGGCCTATGATTCGATCGTAACTCAATTCGAAGATTTCTAATACTGTAAAATAATAAATCTGGGTGAGGGCTTATAGCTGTTCCTTAGCCAAAATGAATAATCCTTTCCTTTCAGACGTCCTTGGGCCATATGTTGTTCTGGGCTTTCTATGAGGACCTTGGACTTTAATTAGTTCTTCAACAATGGCCCAATAATGACCTAAAAATACCCATAACACCAGCCCCCCAGTTTTTAGTTCGTTTTGCGGACTAGAAACTGGTAGATCGCTGGCAAAAGCTGAGGACATCTGAATCGGTGCTTGGATTTTGGAGGGAACAGTTGCTACACCTGTTCAAATTCCAAATTGTTTTGGACACGTGGCAATCATGCTGGTTATCGTACAGGGTACGTTTCTTCTGGGTGCATTAAATGCACGTTTTTTAACTGACGGCGCATGATGACCATATCCATTGAATCCCGTATATAACGATACGATACCCACGACCAAATTGAAACACAACCCCAAGAAAGATTAAAACAGGTTTATAAAAATAAGAAATTTTGATCTATTGATTATATGTCAATCAAGAACCAAAGTTATAAAGAACTTTGACCCAATGATTAGAACTCAATCAAGAACCAAAATTATAAAAGAAGGATATTGACGTCACTCCCAAGACATAGATGGGAAGGTGGGAGATAAGTCATGGTTTGATCGCCACAAGCAAAGCTTGATAAGATCACATGTTCATGAAGAACAAGAGAGAAAATTCACTCTCTCAATGTTTAAGTGGCTGCCTCTTCATTCATCTTGTTCTTTTTTTAGGGTTACAAAACAAGCCTTTTTATAGACAAAGAAAATAACATAACATGAAACCCTAGCCCCCTAACAATTGGGCTAACTAAATATACTCATGGGCTTAAATTAAATTAAATATATCAGCCCAAATAACATCGATTAAAATAAAATACACTAACTTAATTTAAAACTCATTACAATTAAAATAAACTCAGCCCATTCTATTTAAAGCCCAATTAAATCAAGTTTGCCTCCAATTGCCTTAAATTAGCTCTCAAAGCCTCCAAGATAGCCCAATAACCTTCAAGATTAGTGATTTTGAATTTGAACAATGTTTTGAGGCCTTGGTGACTCCTCCAAATCGTCCAAATTTGCTTTGCTTGCTTGGATCCCATCAAGGTAGGCTGTAGGTTGATGTTTTTATAGGTAGTTAGGTTGTCGTAGTCATAGGTTGGATAACTCTGATAATCGGTGCTGCGTTTGTGATTGTAGACCCGTAGGAGCACGTTTGAGTGCTTAAGTGTAGGCAGGGATGGTCTATAGATGATAGATAGAGACCTGATTATTTCCTTTTTACGTGTAGATGTCTTCAGGTCGCACTCGCTGAGAGCACAGAGTAAGGGACTCCTCAAGTACTAGCAGCTCGGAATATAGTGATATGGGAATAGCCCGTGAGGTCGGAGGGGTGACTTCCAGTAGTGGGGATGTTCCTGAGGAATTTGCGGCCCAAGTTGATCCTATACAACGGTACGCGCTCGCAGTAGGACTCTTCGGGATGTATTCACACACCATCCCTCGAGTTTAAAGCTAGACGAGTTGGGGGGCATAGCTTTAGAGTATCGTCTGCCGAGGGAATGTCGTATCATGCTTCTGTTACCTTCGGATTATGTGGCCTTCCCCCCTCAGTGTTACATCGCTGTCAGCGTTCTTCATTTGAAGCACGGGTTAAGATTTCCGATCCCTAGTTACCTTGTAGATTTTTTGAATAGGTTAAAACTCAGTCCATTCCAGTTGACTCCAAACTCATATGCTTAGCTTACCTCGCTGGCATTGGTTTTCTTAAGGAACGGGTTGGAGGCCCCTAATCCACGTATTTTATCCCATTTGTATAGCATAAAGGGTGTTGGTAGCCCGAAGGGGGGGCCTCGCGAGGGGATTTTTTATTTGACAGCTCGTAGATCAGATTTTAAGGAACTTTTGCCGAAGGGGCAGGCAAAGGGCAAATCCAACGTAGGAGATTATAAGTCCACGTGGTTCTATATATCCTGTCTTTCCCTCGTTCCTCCTCATTATCGTAGCTTTACTTTGACTCCAAGTAGGTCGTAGAATGGTATTCAGCGGTCTTTGTAGCCCTCCATCTTTTCTTCCTTTAACACTTATTGTTTTACAGATGGGAGTAGAGGGGATATAACTGCGGAAGAGAAAGATCAGCTTAGGACGCTTGCAGACTTTGGAGAGGGAAGTTCAGCGCTAGTGTTTGACAACGATCTTCTTATGCAATTTCAGCTTGCGCCAGCTCGAGATAGCGAGTTAATAGACAACAAGAAGGATATTGGCATTTGAGGATATTGCGAGCTCGTTTCCGTTCTTAACACTGCTTGCAGACTTGTTGATTCGGATCCTTTAGACATTCCGCCAATGGCGAAGATTTCTCTACAGCAGCGTCCTAAGCGCCGTACTGCTCAATCAACTGCTACTCCTGCTGATACGAACCACGCCAACCCGTGACGAAACCCGTAACCAAGAGAAGAAACCAAAACGTTTCCTAAGACAAGTTCGTAGGAATGGAACCGCGATCCGTTACCTATGACGAGGTAAGAACCTTGGTATGGTGAAGACGCCACAATCAACAAGGGAGGGTTGATTGATAAGTCGAAGATTTCAAACGCCACGGATAATTCCGATAAGTTTGAGAGTTGTTCAAAGAACCAAAGAGAAATTCGATCTCACAAATACCATGAAAATTGTCTGCCTCTTCTCATTGATTTGATGCCTATTTATAGGCTGAAAGTTACAAATCTGAATTCGGAAATTACAAGCATTAAAATCAAAGAGAATCATGCCTATGATGAATAAGGCAAGTTCGGATTACAATAATAGCAAAGGAAATAATTGCTAAGACAGAAATAAAAAGTCCACAATTTATTATTCCTAATTTTACTATAGACCTAAATAGAAGAGTTGACCCTCTTCCCATTATTCTGGTGAATTATTGCCCAAGATACATGCTCATTAATTGCGAAGATTAAGTTTGACTTGGGCCGAAATCCTCTAGAACTTGGATCAAGTTGATGCACTTTAGTTCCTCACGTGGGCTGCCATCAATGGGCTTCCATGATTGTATTTGAGTGCAAACTCCTTGAATCAGCCCATTAAGTGCTTCCTTGAACTTCTTAGCTCGAGCCCTCGTAACCGGTCCAATAGGAATTTGAATTGGATCCTTTGGAGACACACCTTGCACCGCATCATTCCCCTCCTCTTGAAAAGGATTTGTCCTCAAATCGTCCCCTACATCAAAAGCACTCAAGTCAGTAACATTGAAAGTGGCACTAACATTATACTCACCCGGTAAATCTAGTTTGTAAGCATTGTCATTGATGCGTTCTAGAACTTGGAAAGGCCCATCTCCTCTTGGAAGCAATTTGGAACGTCTTTGCGCCGGAAATCGCTCCTTCCTCATATGCAACCAAACCCAATCTCCAGGTTCAAAAATTAGTTTGGAGCGTCCCTTGTTGGCTTGCTTGACATATTGTTCCGTCCTTCGCTCAATGTTGAGTCTTGCCTTCTCATGAATCTGCTTGACAAAATCAGCCTTCTTTTTGCCATCTAAATTAACACGCTCAGATATTGGTAAAGGAGATAAATCTAATGGAGTCAACGGATTAAAACCATACACAATCTCAAAGGGTGAAAATTTAGTAGCGGAATGAACAGTACGATTGTAAGCAAATTCAACATATGGTAAACAATCCTCCCAAATCTTAATGTTTTTGCTGATGATAGCCCTCAATAAAGTAGATAAAGTCCTATTAACTACTTCGGTCTGACCATCGGTTTGTGGGTGACAAGTGGTAGAAAACAATAGCTTAGTACCTAACTTACTCCACAAAGTCTTCCAAAAGTAGCTTAGGAATTTAGCATCCCTATCCGAAACAATTGTTCTAGGCATACCATGTAATCGCACAATCTCCCTAAAGAACAAATCAGCAATATGTGAAGCATCATTCGTTTTATGACAAGGGATAAAATGTGCCATCTTAGAAAACCTATCTACCACCACAAAAATTGAGTCTTTGCCACGCTTAGTCCTAGGTAAACCTAACACAAAGTCCATAGAAATATCAATCCAAGGGTGATTAGGAATAGGTAGTGGCGTATACAAACCGTGGGCTTGCACTGGGGATTTTGCTTGTTTACAATTAATACACCTATCACAAACTCTTTCAACATCTCTTTTCATGCGTGGCCAAAAGAAGTGTTCCTGCAAAATAGCTAAGGTCTTAGCAACTCCAAAATGTCCCATTAACCCTCCGCTATGGGATTCCTTAACTAGCAAATCACGCAAAGAACAATTCGGCACACATAACTTATTCTCCCGAAATAAGAATCCTTCAATCCTATAAAACTTACCCATTGCGTTTTTCTCACAAGCTTGAAACTCCTCAGAAAAATCTTGATCTAAAGAATATAACTCTTTAATGTGCTCAAAACCAAGTAATTTTGCATCAAGAGTAGAGAGTAAGGCATACCTGCGAGAAAGTGCATCGGCAACCACATTCTCCTTACCTTGTTTATACCTGATGACGTATGGAAATGTCTCGATGAACTCCATCCAACATGCATGTCTCTTGTTCAACTTTTGTTGTCCTTTCAAATGCTTTAATGATTCATGATCGGTGTGAATCACGAACTCTTTGGGCCAAAGATAATGTTGCCACGTTTGCAAGGCTCGAACTAATGCGTACAACTCCTTGTCATAAGTTGGGTAGTTTAAAGCTGCCCCATTTAACTTCTCACTAAAGTACGCAATTGGTCGTCCCTCTTGCATGAGTACGGCGCCAATACCTACACCTGAAGCATCACATTCAATCTCAAACGTTTTATCAAAGTTAGGTAAAGACAATAATGGAGCGTTTGTTAATTTTTGCTTGATTAGCTGAAACGCCTTTTCTTGCTCCTCCCCCCACTTGAATCCAACGTTCTTCTTAATTACTTCTGTGAGTGGTGCGGCCAAAGTACTAAAGTCCTTCACAAATCGCCGATAGAAACTGACAAGTCCATGAAAGCTCCGAACTTCACCTATGCTTGTGGGACTCGGCCACTCTTGAATTGCACGGACCTTTTCATCATCAACCTGTATTCCTTGTGCACCAACAACAAAACCAAGAAACACAAGCCTATCGGTGCAAAACGTGCATTTCTTCAAGTTAGCAAACAACTTTTCTTTTCTAAGCACATCTAAAACTGATTTTAAATGCACAACATGATCATCCAAGTTTTTGCTATAAATGAGAATATCATCAAAGTAAACAACAACAAACCTACCTATGTATGCACGCAAAACATGATTCATCAATCTCATAAATGTGCTCGGTGCATTAGTTAATCCAAAAGGCATTACTAACCACTCATACAATCCATGTTTTGTCTTGAAGGCAGTTTTCCATTCATCACCCTCTTTCATGCGAATTTGATGATATCCACTTTTCAAATCAATTTTAGAAAATATACAAGCACCATGCAACTCATCCAACATATCATTTAAGCGAGGAATAGGATGTCGATACTTTACCGTTATGTTGTTGATGGCTCGGCAATCAACACACATCCTCCAAGTCCCATCCTTCTTAGGCACAAGTAGAACCGGAACAGCACATGGGCTCATGTTTTCCCTTACATACCCTTTCTCCAGTAATTCACTAACCTGCCTTTGAAGCTCCTTGGTTTCTTCGGGGTTGCTCCTATAAGCCGGTCGGTTTGGGATCGTTGCACCAGGTACAAAGTCAATTTGATGCTCAATCCCTCGCATTGGAGGTAAGCCAGGTGGGGTGTCTTCGGGAAAGACATCATCATAATCCTGCAAAAGAGAGTTAATACTGCTCGGCAAATTTCCGGCAACATCATTAGTACACAAAAAAGCCTCGTTGTACATAAGTACTATAAAAGGCTGTTGTAATTGTAAAGCTCTCTTGATCTCACTTTTTTTTGCAATGAAACAATGTTTTTCCTCTCTTAAACTCACCAAGGCCGAATTTGATTTCTTTTTTTCTTTCTCAATTTTTTTGGCCTCTCTCTCTTTTTCTCTCGAATTTTGACTCGTTTCTTTTCTCTCATTCTCTTCTTTTTGATCTCTCTCTTCTTTTTGATCACTCTCTTTTTTTAACCTCACTTGATCCTCATATACTTGTTGTGGTGTCAAAGGTACAAGAGTGATTGGACGTTGATTGAGTACAAAAGAGTATTTATTGGTAAACCCATCATGCTTGACCTTTCGATCAAACTGCCATGGTCGCCCTAGCAACAAATATCCGGCTTGCATTGGAACGACATCACATAATACCTCATCTTCATATTTTCCAATTCGAAATGCAACTAACACTTGTTTGCTTACCTTTAATTCACCGCTATCATTCAACCACTGTAACTTGTAAGGCCTAGGGTGTCTCAATGTGTGTAAGCCTAGTTTCTCCACCATAGTTGTGCTAGCAACATTAGTACAACTACCACCATCAATAATCACACTACATACCTTATTTTTGACGTAACACCTAGTGTGAAAGATGTTTTCTCGTTGCACTTCGTCCTCCTCCTTATCTTGTACACTCAAAGCCCTTCTCGCCACCAACAAATCTCCGTGTACAGCAAATTCTTGTCCATAAACGTCCTCCAATGGTGGCATATCATCAGTGTCGGAGTCTTCATCATCGGTCACAACATCTCCATTGTCTCGCATCACCATAACCCGCTTGTTTGGGCATTGACTCGCTATGTGACCCCTGCCTTGACATTTAAAGCATTTAATATCACGATTCCGTGCAGTAGTAGTGTCGAGTTTACCTTGAGAATCACGGCTGGTGTTCTCCGGCTTATGATCAAATTTGGGCTTGAGAGTTGAGGACGACTGTGGCTTGTCCTCCTTTCTTGAAGAACTTGGTTTCCAAGGGTTAGACCCTGGGTTGTGGCCTGCACGGGTGCCTCCCCTCCTCTTGAGTTGTCGCTCCACGATAATGGCCATGTGCACCATGTCCTCGATCTCCACATAATGTTGCATCTCCACTCGGTCATGAATGTCTTGATTCAACCCTTGCAAGAACCTCGCCATGGTTGCCTCTGGATCCTCTTCTACATTGGCTCTAATCATGGCTTTCTCCATTTCTTGGTAATACTCCTCTACACTCCGATGCCCTTGCCTAAGCCCTTGCAAACTTTTGTATAATTCCCGGTAATAATGGCTTGGCACAAATCGCTTCCACATCACTGACTTCATATCTTCCCATGTTGCAATCGGACGCTCCCGGTTCCGACGCCTATTTAACACCAACTGATCCCACCAAACAAGAGCATAATCGGAAAATTCAATAGCTGCTAGTCTCACCTTCTTAAGCTCAGAATAATTGTGGCAATCGAATACTAACTCCACCTTCTTTTCCCACTCAAGATAGGTTTCCGGATCGGCTTTTCCTTGGAACGGCGGAATTTTCATTTTAATGCTACCCAAATTATTGTCCTCCCAATTCCTAACTTCTCTATTCCCATTCCCTCGTCTGAACCTACCCCGATTCAATGGTGCTTCATTCAACTCTTCCAACTCCTCCTCTTCTTCTTCAACGTCACCCCAATGCTCTCTTTGTTGCATTCGCCTAGGTGGTGGCTTAACAGGTGAATTTCGTTGTCTCCTATTCTCCAATTCTAACCTATCCATCCTTTCATGGAGTTGCTCATTCTCAGCCCTCATTATTCGTCTCACCTCTCCCAATATCACTTGTATTTGTAGGTTAGGGATGGGTGACTGTTGTACCTCTTCCGTTGAGTTTTCTTCTTGGTTGCGTGACATGGTTATAACCTGCAAAATGAAAATAGAAACAATATAGAAAGAACCTCACTACACTCCCTCACGTGTATCACTCGAAATTATGAATCACTCAATTTCGCTCGTGTTTCACTCAATTGGCTTTTACCCTCTAATATGCTCACCTCTCTTGCCTTTTTCCACTCGTGAATTCTCTTTCGGTTCTTTTCGAACTAACAAACAGTATTCAAAATTACACGTAGCAATTTACCAACCAACAGACTTACCAACCAAAAGGTAATACTGATATGAACTAGCGCAACAATATTTTGGATTCTCAAAAGAAAATTCCGACTCAAAAATTTTCACACTTGAAATAAGAGTCAGATTAAGACTCG
This sequence comes from Dimocarpus longan, assembly GCA_022984855.1. Classification (NCBI taxonomy): domain Eukaryota; kingdom Viridiplantae; phylum Streptophyta; class Magnoliopsida; order Sapindales; family Sapindaceae; genus Dimocarpus; species Dimocarpus longan. Next base: position 12,033,237 of record CM041017.1, on the reverse strand, counting down.
TGGACGCACGAATAATAGAAAGAAAACAAAATTTTTGTTGAAGAGTTTCCAGACTCTTTTTTTTTTTTTTTTTTTTTTTTTTGATCCTCTTGTTTTCTTTTTTTTTTTTTCTTTTCTGTTCTTTCGGATCTTTTTTTTTTTTTTTCAATAAAAACTAGAACGAATGGAAACGGAACTTAAAGACGGAAACAAAGAAAGTGAAAGGATAGGTAAACCTGACCTAGAACCGTGCTCTGATACCAAACTGATACGAACCACGCCAACCCGTGACGAAACCCGTAACCAAGAGAAGAAACCAAAACGTTTCCTAAGACAAGTTCGTAGGAATGGAACCGCGACCCGTTACCTATGACGAGGTAAGAACCTTGGTATGGTGAAGACGCCACAATCAACAAGGGAGGGTTGATTGATAAGTCGAAGATTTCAAACGCCACGGATAATTCCGATAAGTTTGAGAGTTGTTCAAAGAACCAAAGAGAAATTCGATCTCACAAATACCATGAAAATTGTCTGCCTCTTCTCATTGATTTGATGCCTATTTATAGGCTGAAAGTTACAAATCTGAATTCGGAAATTACAAGCATTAAAATCAAAGAGAATCATGCCTATGATGAATAAGGCAAGTTCGGATTACAATAATAGCAAAGGAAATAATTGCTAAGACAGAAATGAAAAGTCCACAATTTATTATTCCTAATTTTACTATAGACCTAAATAGAAGAGTTGACCCTCTTCCCATTATTCTGGTGAATTATTGCCCAAGATACACGCTCATTAATTGCGAAGATTAAGTTTGACTTGGGCCGAAATCCTCTAGAACTTGGATCAAGTTGATGCACTTTAGTTCCTCACGTGGGCTGCCATCAATGGGCTTCCATGATTGTATTTGAGTGCAAACTCCTTGAATCAGCCCATTAAGTGCTTCCTTGAACTTCTTAGCTCGAGCCCTCGTAACCGGTCCAATAGGAATTTGAATTGGATCCTTTGGAGACAAACCTTGCACCGCATCACCTGCGGCTTCTGCTTCAACTGAGGAGACTACGTTCGAACGAACTGCGGTGCCTACTGAGCCTCAGCCCCATGTTTCTCAGCCAATTGAAATTGAGAGTGATCAAGAGCGGGTTGCCGAAGGAGTTGCTACGGGGGAGGATGCCCCAGCTGAGGGGGTCCCCACAGGTCAGACTCCGGCTGAAGGGGCGACAACTAGGGCTGCTCCCGTTGGATCTCGCAAGGCCACAAAAAGGAAGATGGTGGCGAAGCGGGCTCCACCGAAATGCTCCCGAGCAGAAATGGGCAAACAGCCAGCGACCTCGGAAAGGAGTTTCGAGGGCGAGTACGAGCACATTCCTGGTTCACTGTATCTTGAGGGGATGCTGGAGATCCTTCCAGAGTTTCTTGGAGATCATGCCAAGGATCTGGACAAAAACGAACTTACCGACCATGATCTATTCTTTTGGTCGCTGCGCCACTCTTGATTAATCAAGAACAATTCTTGATGCAATCTCAAAGTTCTCAAAAGAACAATGGAGAAAAGTTAAAACTTTATTCAATAAACTTCTGATAAAACTTTTAGGTTTAAGAAGCCTTTTATAAGTATACAATCCTAAATTTAATAAGAAACCAAAATAAACTCTCAACTCTACCTAATAGGAAACTAAAATAAAATCCTAATTTAATTAACTCTCAGCCCAATAATTAAAAGCCCAATATAAAAGTAAATATACTAAAATAATCTAAAACCCAACCCATAATACAAATTAAGCCCAAATTAATACAACAAATAAATAATAGCCCAATTTGTATTAAAATTGCTATCCAAGCCTCAAGATTAATGTTCTTGGACTGGGTCTTGAACTTGAATGATATTTTGAAGCTTCGATGTTCCCTCAAAGCCATCCAAGCTATGTTGTGTAAGACTCTTGGCCCAAATCTCTTGAATGAGCCCATTTAAACCTTCCTTCATCCTTTTAGCTCGAGCCCTTGTCATAGGTCCTTCATTGATGCTCAATGGATCCATAAGCTTGATTCCTTGGTTTCTATCACTTTGCTATTGGTAGGTGCAAGGATAAGGTGTTATATGATGTTGTACCTATGCAAGCGGGTCACTTGCTTTTGGGACGTCCATGGCAATATGATAGGAAGGTAACTCATGACGGGTTTAAGAATAGATATTCTTTTACCATGGATAGGCGAACGATCACTCTTGTACCTTTAACACCTCAACAGGTGTATGAAGATCAAGTGAGGATAAGAGCGAGTGAGCAAAAGAAAGAAAGTGAGAGAAAAGGAGAGGCTGAGAGTTCAAACATTTGTGAGGCTGAGAGAAAGAGTGACCAAACACTAGAATGTGAGCAAAAGAAAAGTGGAAAGATTGAGTGCAAAGGAGAGAATGAGAGAAAAACAAGTGAGAAAAAAAATGAGTGTTTATGCAAATGGGAGTGATGTGAGGGCTGCTTTTCTAGCCAAACAACAAATGTTTGTACTTTTGTTCAAAGACACTTATTTTTCTAACTCTGACCTTGTTATTTCTTTGTCTCGTATTGTTACAACTTGATGCGAACCCCGTATATAAAGATACGACACCCACGACCAAATTGAAACATAACCCCAAGAAAGATTAAAACAGGTTTATAACAAAAGAATTTTGACCCATTGATTATATGTCAATCAAAGAACCAAAGTTATGAAGAACTTTGACCCAATGATTAGAACTCAATCAAGAACCAAAATTATAAAAGAAGGATATTGACGCCACTCCCAAGACATAGGTGAGAAGGTAGGAGATAAGTCATGGTTTGATCGCCACAAGCAAAGCTTGATAAGATCACATGTTCATGAAGAACAAGAGAGAAAATTCACTCTCTCAATAAAACATAAGTGGCTGCTGCCTTTTCATTCATCTTGTTCTATCTTAGGGTTACAATCCTTTTTATAGGCAAAGAAATATAACATAATATAAAACCCTAGCCCCCTAACAATTGGGCTCACTAAACATACTCATGGGTTTACAATAATTAAATATGGGCTTAAGTTAATTATAATATGTCAGCCCAAATAATATAAACCAAAATAAAATAAGCTAACTTAACTTAAAAACCCATTACAATTAAAATAAGCTCAGCCCAAATTATTTAAATCCCAAATAACTCTAATAAGTCTCTAATAAAGCCCAAATAACTATAGTTTGCCTCTAATTGTCTTCCATTAGCATCCAAAGCCTTCATAATTAAGCCTCATTGCCCAATTGTCTCATGTTCCTCCATGATTGCTATCTTGGTTTCCATCATTCCCGCTTTCCTCAAAACGATTTGTCCTCAAATCGTGGCCCATCTAGTTATCCGAAGACTTGATTGAAAACCTGAAAGAATGTTAGAAAAAACCTCACAACACTCCCTCACGTGTTTTGCTCAACACTTCCTCTCCACGCTCAAACTTTTTCCTCCATTTTAATGTCAAATCAGAACGCGCGCAATAAATAAAACGAACCAGCAAGATGAAACTCTAACAAGACTTGAAGTAGAAAACAAGAAAGAAACCAGACCAGATGAATGCAAAAACCAGATCAGTCTAGAAACACAAGACCTGTAAGCTAGATGCAAACAAAGTTGATGATGCGGACAGTCCAAACAATGAGAGCAGATGCGAACAGCCCAAGATGATATGACCAGAAAAAACAAAATAACCAGATTGCTAGAACTTGACGTGAACACAGCAAAAGAAAAAAAAAACAATAATAATAATAATAATAACAAATCAGACCAGTAATAAAAAAAATAAAAAACAGCTGTAAGACACAAAACAAAAATTGATAAATCAAACCTGATTTAATACCCAAAGCTCTCATACCAACTGATGTGAACCCCGTATATAACGATACGACACCCACCATCAAATTGAAACACAACCCCAAGAAAGATTAAAATATGTTTATAAAAGAAAGAATTTTGACCCATTGATTATATGTCAATCAAAGAACCAAAGTTATAAAGAACTTTGACCCAATAATTAGAACTCAATCAAGAACCAAAATTATAAAAGAAGGATATTGACGCCACTCCCAAGACATAGATAAGAAGGTGGGAGATAAGTCATGTTTGATCGCCACAAGCAAAGCTTGATAAGATCACATGTTCATGAGAACAAGAGAGAAAATTCACTCTCTCAATAAAACATAAGGTGGCTGCATCTTAATTCATCTTGTTATCTTTTTAGGGTTACAAAACAAGCCTTTTTATAGGCAAAGAAAACAATATAACATGAAACCCTAGCCCTCCTAACAATTGGGCTCATTAAATATACTCCTAGGCTTAAAATAATTAAACATGGGCTTAAGTTAATTAAATAATTTCAGCCCAATACATAAAATAAAACCCAACATGAAATTAAATAAACTAACTTAATTTAAAACCCATTACAATTAAAAATAAACTCAGCCCAATTTATTTAAAGCCCAAATAACTCTAGTTTGTCTCTAATTGTCTTCCATTAGCATTCAAAACCTTCAAGATTAAGCATTGTTGCCTTAAATTGCCTCATTGTCCAATTGTCTCGTGTTCCTCCATGATTGCTATCTTGGTTTCCATCATTCCCACTTTCCTCAAAACGATTTGTCCTCAAATCATCACCCATCTTTGTTGTTGTCTGATGATTTGATTGACACCTGAAAAAAATGTTAGGGAAAGAACCTCACACACGCTCTCACATGTTTCACTCCAATCCCTCACGTGTTTGTCACTCGGCACTTTGATTTAACTCAACACTCCTTATCCACACTTAAAGTTTTTCCTTTTTTTTTTTGTTTTTTTTTTTTGGATCAAACCAGAACACACACAATAATAACATTAATAAAGAACTTGCAGAACAAATACCAAGATGATGAATCTTGCAAACCAAGACCCTAGGCCATGTGAATCTTGCAAATCAAGAGGTAGATAAGATGATGAATCAAGAATGGTGTGAACACAATAAAACCATCAATATATAGGCGGACCAGATCTGAAAAACAAGTGTGATAATTTGAACTGACTAGGACACAATGAACATCAATGATTGGTGATGCTGAAAACAGATATAAGCTGCAATAAAAAATTTGATGTGGAAATAAAATAACAAGGCTGAACGGTATATAAATTAAGCCCAATGACCAGATGATGCCGAGTCAATATGGCATGCAAACCAAAAGATAAAATATTATCTTCTTTGACATAGTGGATGCGGCAGTACAAGAAACCAAAAGAAGACAAAATAATTCTAAAGGCTAATGGTGTGTGTTGAAGCAGACATGAGCAAAGATTGATGAGCGAAATTAATCAATCAGAACTTAGAATAATTTATTGTTATATGACTAAAAAAATTAAAAGAGAAACAAAAAGATAAATTAATAAATCAAACCTGAATTAATACTCAAAGCTCTTATACCAACTGATGCGAACCCCGTATATAAAGATACGACACCCACGACCAAATTGAAACATAATCCCAAGAAAGATTAAAACAGGTTTATAACAAAAGAATTTTGACCCATTGATTATATGTCAATCAAAGAACCAAAGTTATGAAGAACTTTGACCCAATGATTAGAACTCAATCAAGAACCAAAATTATAAAAGAAGGATATTGACGCCACTCCCAAGACATAGGTGAGAAGGTAGGAGATAAGTCATGGTTTGATCGCCACAAGCAAAGCTTGATAAGATCACATGTTCATGAAGAACAAGAGAGAAAATTCACTCTCTCAATAAAACATAAATGGCTGCTGCCTTTTCATTCATCTTGTTCTATCTTAGGGTTACAATCCTTTTTATAGGCAAAGAAATATAACATAATATAAAACCCTAGCCCCCTAACAATTGGGCTCACTAAACATACTCATGGGTTTACAATAATTAAATATGGGCTTAAGTTAATTATAATATGTCAGCCCAAATAATATAAACCAAAATAAAATAAGCTAACTTAACTTAAAAACCCATTACAATTAAAATAAGCTCAGCCCAAATTATTTAAATCCCAAATAACTCTAATAAGTCTCTAATAAAGCCCAAATAACTATAGTTTGCCTCTAATTGTCTTCCATTAGCATCCAAAGCCTTCATAATTAAGCCTCATTGCCCAATTGTCTCATGTTCCTCCATGATTGCTATCTTGGTTTCCATCACAACTCTTTTGCAGGAATTCAAGGATGTATTCCCTGAAGAGGTTCCGGATGGATTACCATCGGAAGAGAGGAATGGAGCATCAAATTGACTATAAACCTGGGGCTACAATTCCAAACCATCCAGCTTACAGGAGCAATCCCGAGCAAACAAAAGAGCTTCAAAGGCAGGTTGAGGAGTTGTTAAAGAAGGGGTACGTGAGAGAGAGCATGAGTCTATGTGCTGTACCGGTTCTGCTTGTACCTAAGAAGGATGGGACTTGGCGTATGTGCATCGATTGCAGAGCTGTCAATAAAATTACAGTTAAGTATCGACATCCCATACCTAGATTAAATGACGTGTTGGATGAGTTGCATGGATTTTGTGTGTTTTCTAAAATTGATTTGAAAGGTGGATACCATCAAATTAGAATGAAAGAAGGAGATGAGTGGAAAACTGCTTTTAAAACTAAAATATGGTTTATACGAGTGGTTAATAATATCTTTTGG